>JARKIA010000059.1:0-600000 GCA_029289565.1 Mycena galericulata | reverse complement strand
CCTTTGCATCTCTAATGCACTGAAACGCATGCATGGAAACAATCCGATTCCGGCCACCATTCGTCGACCATTTCTTGCGAACCGTTCTGTTTGCGCGCTGTGCCATGATGACGCCAGGCATGGCGCAGTCAACGGTGGAGTTGCATTATCGCCCCCGGCTGCCGCGAATGCTGTCCGACATTATCAGGATCAAGGTATGGATGGATCAAAAGACATATTATAAGAAGCAGGAAATACAAGGTCAATATCGGTTCATCATGGATTATGGTGCGTGGGCTAGTATTGGCATAGCCGCTATAACGCTGATCTGGCGATATCAGTGGGGGTAGAGCAGGGGGATATTATCTCTGCCAGCGAGTGTCTGGCGCGCAACTCTGAAGTCAGTTTGTTGGGGCCATTGAAGCACTCGACAGGCACCTGGATCAGCGGTGCCGGCCATGGATCGCGCTCTGGATTTCTATCGGTGCAGTCGTGAAAAGAATTAACAGTTCTTGCAAAGGCGCATTATCAAGGGTCGACGTTACATGAAGGGTTCATATTGCTCATGTTTCCAACGGCTGAATGAAAATTCAAGGCTTTAACTGCATCGCGGGTGGAGTTGCGACCACGATGGTACTATTGAAGAGCAAATGATACAGCAAGACAGCAAGAGAAGCAAAAACGACGGACACAGCTGTGACGCAATAGCAACCGAGGGCCGCTTCCCAATGCGGCGGACACGGAAATCCCAAGAGATAGCCAAGAAAACGGATATGGAGGCGAGGTTAGAAGCTGAAATAGTTGAGGTAGTACTGCATGCGGAATCAGAAGCGGATCGAGGACAAGAGGGGGATATGACTCGCTGACCTTATCGTGCATACTCACGATGTGGATGTCGAGCCCATCGTCCACCAACGCACAAAGTTTATCCGATAAAGTGGAATTGGGTGAGGTATCGGCGTCGCCGCCACGGCGAATGAGTCGGAAGGAATCGAGCTTGGGCTGGTCGCCTCGCTCATACCATCTCGTAACGAGCATATCGCACAGACTAGTGTAGGGGATAGCAGTCTCGCAGTTTGGGAGGGAGAGAGACCGAATATGTGGCAGGAAGGTCGGATCGGTTGCGATGCGGTCGAAAAATGGCCCAAGGTCGCTCTCCGTCCAGGGCAGGGATACTTCGCTTACCATCCCCATGGCCTCGAGGGCGGGAATAGCAAACTTGAAGTTGGCATCAAGAGATATAGAATGCAATGTGCACTCTGATCGGGCGAGGAGGGAGGGCAGTGGGGCAATTGGAGGATCAGAGGGCAACGTGAGGTGGAGGTGTTTGAGCGCTGGGACGGTGATGTAGGCGAGGAGCGACAGCTTCTTCGCATAGCTGATCCACACCTTGAGAGTGTTCAAATGATCGAGTCGGACTGCGGTGGGTTGTGAATTTCGGGGGAGGGCGGCCAGGTCAACGGAAAGTACTTCGAGATTGGGAGTGAGGCTAAGAACTTCCACACATTGCGCGACGTTCTGTCCGCCGAGGTCGAGACTGGTGAGCTGTGCCCATGGAAGAGAAATCCACTCGGGCGGAAGGTTCAGCAGCTCGACTGCGCGGAGCTCAGGGGCGTCGGAAAACGCTGCCCGGCCGCGCCGTGACTCTCTATTTGCCGCTGGGATCGCACCGACGAATATGCCTACGCACACACACCGTAGCGCAGAATCCGCACCCGCAGCCCGGTCTCATTTCGCGTCGAACACGGCGGACTTGCTTCTAGCCGGACACGCTCTCGGCCACTACATCCTCCTTGCAAAGCCGTCTGCCCGTAGGTCCGCGCTCTTCTCGCTAATCGCACTCCTGACCCGCGTCTCCCTCTTCGCGATCGTCACGTCCCGACCCGAATCCGCCACAGCGACGCAAGAAGCGGGCCATGCCAATCCGCACATTCCAATCCCGCCCTCCTCGTGCCTATCCGCCATTGCGCTCTCGACTTGCGTCGGGTTCATCGCTTCCCGCCATGACACATTACGCGGACAAATTCAAGCCGCGCCCTCACAACGCTCCTCTTGCACGCACTCCACCCGCACCACCCTGCGCTCCTCGCATCGTCTACCTCGTCTTCGTCCTTTCCTCCCCTCATTCAGTTATCCTTCCATACGAGTAAGTTTTGTGCAGGCAACCCCAGAGGCCCTGCTCTTGACCAACATCCGTGTCCGATCCTTCTCGCGCGATTCGACCAAACCGCTAGGCGCACACCACGCTTGGATTGCGGTATCTATTCTTCAATTAGTCCACTGTGCGTCTACTGCACTTTACATCTTGAAGTCTATTGACTCGTGCGTTCATCTGCCCGGATAGCATTCCAACACCGCAACTATATTTGACCTACAGACTAGATTCATGGCTCCGGCTCCACTGAAGTTCGAATTTATGCATGGACTCGTGTTACCGATTCATCCATTGGTAAGTACAAGGTGCGCGCACTTGATCATTTCTTTCGGAAACTAGGTGTAGACTCAAGTTGCGCAGCCTTCAAACACCCGGTTTAGCTTTGATTTACGCTCCATACTCTGAAATGCTTGGACCTGGGACCCAGCATAGATTTCGCATCGTTGGATTTTTACTCACAGAAGCATCGAGGAAACAAAGTGCCGAATCGAAGTCTATCTTTCTTGATTCGGATGCTGACCGCGTCTCCGTGTCTCCAGACATGCGTCGCCATGCATACTAGCGCCGCACAGGTCATGTATCCTGCGGTCTCGTTCAATTTCTTTTCGGTGATTCCGCTATTGAGTGGACATAGTTTTTGCGGCTCATTGCCCTCCGCGGAAGGGACCAGCGCCTAATGGACATTATAAAGAGGAGAGTGAGTTTAATTCAAGGCTTGCGCTGCATTCTCAGATCGATATTCCGTCCCAAGAATCTGTCTTCGCGACCACTCATGCTTTTCTCATTATTTCCCTAGCTTTCAAGCACGCTGCACTGACCTCGCATTTCGCAACGAACTCACTCCCTTCGAAGCCAGGCGAGTCGTAAAATTATTTTACTTCGTTGTTTTCGACGCTGCAAGAACTGCATCCGGGACTCCCACTTCATCCACTCTCTCGCATTTCCAACCACTTTGCGTTTTGAAATCCCAGCGGGTTGGTTCCATTCCCTCTCAACAACAGCGTCTCCGCGCCTCAGCATCCCTCGGGATGGAGTTGACGTCGTTCTTGGACTCAGGAATGAGAAATTCGCGTCCCATGCTGACTGGTCTGGGATATGGAAGCCCCTACTCGGATCCAAGGAACTTGAATTCGCGTTGTGAAGGTAGGTGCACGAGCCCTCGTTGTATTTTCGCGCGCATCTAACTGATATTATTTGTTTCCAGATCGCCTCTCCTCACTACTACGAATTTAATCTCGGCCAGGTCAACACATTACCCTCGCATCCCGAACGCCACCTCACACCCCATTCTAATGGGGAAAAAAAAAAAAACCGTTGCACGGCCGTCACGGCCGTGGAGGCGAAAGCCCGTTGACTTCCAAAGAAAATGCCCCACGGTCACGGCGAACAGCCCTAGAAACAACCCCCCACGACGGCGACCCCACCCCCGCCTAAGCATACGAGGTAGAAGGAATTTTTGTTGTAGCGTCTGTTTATAAGAGACTAACCTTTCCTGTAATGGCTTGGAGGGTGCCTCAAATTTTGTGCCTCATACGTTGTACCGCGTAAATTTTACGAGGTGATGGACATATGTAAAGGACAACAACGACTTCACTGTAAACCCCAATAACAGCTAGTATACAAAGAAACATGAAACAGATCCAACGTTCGTTTACCAGTGCCTGTGGGTAAGGAGGAATGGAATATGTGTCTTGATGTCTGTCTTCAACTTCGCGGGCTGAAAATCCGGGAAGGTGAGCCAACATGAGCATTTCATATGACAGGTGGCGACGAACCTCCAGAGAGGTCGAAAATTCTGGCTCCGCGGCCGGTTCTCCTTTCCTTTACGCAGATGGGATAGAGCTCTCCATGAAGCAGCCTGAGGGACACGTACGAGATGGCTCGGTAAACGTCAAGAACTGTAGCGTTGTCCTCTGATAAATCCATGTTCAGACCTCCGCCGAATCAGTTCAGCGTTCTACACTCACTCCAACCCTCTATGAATGCCTACCGGATGTGAGGTTAGGTATACCGGAGCGGATCGAAGCTAAGGTATGTATGTACCTTCGTCGCGTAGCTCATCTTCTCGTTGCAGTGTGCGACCAGCTTCACGTTGGAAGCGCCGAAACAAAACTGTGTATAGTCCTAGTAAGCACACTCACGGTGCGGTAACGTTGCAACGCACGACGACTGGCATGGTTTTTTTGTTGTGGCCGTGCGCAGCGTGGTGTGTGTGTTTGATGTGGTTAAGATCATGGGGTGTCTTGTACTACGCCAAAGCAGCATCAAAACCAGCTACAAGGTGTGGAGTGTGGCACCCACAAGATACGGCATTGCGAGGGAGTTCCCGCTGTGGCAATGATCGAAGAAAGCCTAGAGTTCACCCGTTGGAATTCGGACGACTCTTAGTTGATAACGAAAACTTACTGTAAAGTGGTGGTGGGAGCCCAGGCGCTCGATCTGACATCACCTTCAGATGGTTGGTTTAGAAATACGGTTAGTTACATGCCAATTCTTTGCGGAGATCCTAGAAAAGATCCAAGCAATTCAGAACTGCCAACTTAGCAGAAACGCACGTGGGACTTACATGAGCGGTTATGTTCCCATTTTTCTTATAGTCACTGGGACAGATATCTGCGGTAAGGATTACTAGAGGTTAATTGAGATAGGGAAAGAAACTCACGGGTTCCGTGTCCTCTCTGCCCGCCGTGCCCGGAAACTATGAGGAATGGTTTCAAAAAGTTCGCGCATACAGAAGCCGACCCACAATAAAATAATACATGCTTGATCCCGTCCGTATCAATATCCTTAATCAGCCATTTCAAGGCGTTAAGGATATTCTGCTTGGTGGGCCTGAATTTTGGCTCATCTCGATCTTCGTGCAGGATTCGACTAGAATGAACTTGATAGTGCTCTGGGAGTCATGGGCGGGGACGCCAATACTTTAATTTGAATCCAACACACCTTCAATGAATTTCCGCATGGCTTGTGCGTCATACTTGGGGGCGGGAATGTGGTCCGTGGTCCCGTTGTAGGTGCAACCGATCTGTGTGGAGAATGAGAAACTGACTGAGAAATTCGAGTAGGCTATACAAAGAGTGCTTTGATCTTTCCGCCCATCGTGAACGTCGAATAGGGGAACTTGGTGGATGGGGATGTCGATGTGGAGTCGGGGAACTTCAATGACAGGGATGATTGCACGGAGGAGGCATATTTAAGGCCGGCAAGAGGATCCATCCTAGCACGTTCATCAAAGCGCCGTCGAGCATTCATCATTCGGTGGCAACCTTCGATTTGACAGTTGGCGCCCGTGCCCTGGGATCTTCCAATCGGTTGAGTGCTGTTTAGTGCCTCACCGCAACCGCACCGTCAAGATTTAGCGCTTTGCTGCCAGACGTAGTGTGACACTGTGTGAAAGATTCGTTGGAAGATTAAGATGGATGAACATTGATCATGTCGCAGATAGCGCTCCCTTCTCACTGCCTGCTCCCAAAACCAATAGGAAGCAATTTAGTGCTGTTGAGCGCTTCACCGTCAAAATTTAGCATCCCTGTGAGGTCGGAGGATTATCATGGGCAATAAACATTCATCATGTTCGCAGATAGCGCTCGCCTTCCAATAGGGCAGATGAAAAAATAAAGCGTGTAAGGCCGACAAGCGGCATGGCCCGTTACCAAATTGTTGTTTTCGTGACCAGCCTGCCTCAGAACGGCAATCTGAGTGGCAAGCACTATGCCATATGCTGGTATAACTCAGGCTTCAAGTTCTTAGAGTTACTCCGGAGTCGAGATTTGGATTTGGATTTGATCGGATTTGGATTTGATGGTGACTGATGGTGACTTCCATCAGTCACTCACGTCAGGACCGGTCCACCGGAGTGCCAGCTCATCAAGGGGCAGCCACCGGAAGAAGCCAGGACACAGCCTCGTAGGGTAGGGTGGGTCTGGGACCCCTTATTTCACTTTTTGGAATTTGTTCGGAGGGCTCTGAAAATATGTTTAGAAAGGTCAGAAAAAAATCGCATTTTTGGGGGGTACATTTCGGGTTGAATGGGTGCAGAATATCCCTTCTGCACGACAAAAATCGACTCAAAACATTGCAAGATTTGCGCAGAATGGCCTACATCAAGTCCAGATTTCAGCACAAAATTCCCTTTTCGGTTATTTTCCCTGGGAAAATTGCCCGATTTGGGTGTGGCTGTGCTCGGCTAATAGGGTAGGGTGGGTCCGAAGGGTCTTACTGCACTTTTCCGACCCTGTGTGGCGAATTTTAAGGACGACTGCCCCTTGCAGCTCATCGTCTCTTCGGCGTTGTCCCGCCGTGCCCGCCCCTTCCCGCCTCATCCGCACTCAAAGTTAGTGACCGTGTTGCAGCAGACTAGCTGAACAAAAGTGTTGCAATTACCTAAATACATTGTTGTAAAGAAACCCGGTAAATTAAATGTGAGAATTGGCTCGTTGGAAGCCAGTTGAAAGAGCTCGTTGTCACCGCCGATGAGCGACGATGTCGTGTCAACGGTGTCCAGAGGTTTGTCATTTGCCTGATGGCTGATTCAGCTGTGATTTACATAACAATCCAGCCCCAAATCCGATCAAATCCAAATCCAAATCTCGACTCCGGAGTAACTCTTAGGGCTTGACAAGGGCTTGAGTTTAGTTCGCTTAGAATAGTTGCCGAACTGCCGGTGACATTCTTCGGTCATCTCGGTCCGATCACCTATTTTCTCGATAAAAGTTCAGTACGCCTTTATGGTTCTTTGAGGCCATAAAATAAATATCTGAGGAGGCTTATTTGAAGGTATACCCATCTGTTACAACCTCCCATTTTTCCTGAAAAGAAATAATTATGCAAACTGGAAGCTGCACCCAAAAGATCAAAACCAAATCACACCCAAGTAATTGGTCCAAGATGTACCAGTCTGCCTATTGCATACTGCTTGTAAGATTTACTGTCTTCAAGCAGACTGCTAACGATTCAAGTATTCAGGCCCAATATAGATTTACTAGTGTGCCAAAATTGATTGGTACATTAGTATTACACCATCTGTAATGCAAAGTTAACATTAGACAGGATGCGCAAAAGCCACATGCGGGATTCAGAGCCGCACACAGAAATTTTTTCTTGGCTCCTGGCCATCGCCAGGAGTGTTGAATGACGCTGTCTGACCACCAGATTCCCTTCCAAAGAAAGCCGCATGCGGCACAGAGAGGATAACCTAATAATCCATGCCATAATATTGGTAGAATATGCAGAAAGTATTTACAATAACTTCCGGATGTTTGTGGCCTCAAACATGCAGAAGGTATTCAAAAGATATGCTTAGATCAGCATATCTTTTGAATACCTTCTGCCTCTTTTGAATGCATTGTGCATTTTTCGAGCCACAAACATATGAAAGATATTGTAAATATTTTCTCCATATTTTTGGAATATCTTGGCATGGATTATTTTGTTATCCTCCCTGTGCGCTGAGCTTGCATGCCAACAACCTGCATGCAGTTTTGCACATCCTGTCTATTATAAATGTTTCGCTGTCTTTTCTTCCCCGACTTTACTTTCAAAGCCACAAGTCTCAGCGGTTCCTGATTTACCTTCTTTGAGCTTCGAACAGATGATGATACGTCTCAATGTAGCTTAGAATAATACAAACATAATGCATATAGGTCCAATACGGCCGCACAACCCAACATATTACAATCTTGAAAAGGGGAAGAAAAGAGGGAGATACACCAAGCAATACTTACCTTATATATAGCAATGCTTGTTCCTCCACATGCACTGCGTCTGAGTCTTTACTTGATGATGGTGAGGTCCACCTGCACCAGTGTGCGACGAAACTTCAAGGCCTCTTCACCTGCATGCAGCGCATCTTCATGACGGCCTAGTGAGCGCAAATCCGCACTGAGGTTATACAGAGACTGGGCAAGATCTTTTGTGATGCTGGGGTCTGCCTCAGATAGCTTGCGGCGAAGCTGAACAGCTTCTTCATCAACACGCAGTGCATCATTATGGCGGCCCAGTTTGCGGAAATCGTAGCCAAGGTTCTGCAGGGACTGGGCAAGATCTTTGGTGATAGTAGGATCCACCTGTGCCAGCGTGCGACGGAACTCCAAGGCCTCTTCGTCTGCATGCAATGCATCTTCATGGCGATCCAATGAGCTCAAGTCCAGGCCAAGGTTATTCAGGGACTGGGCTAGATCTTTTGCAATGGCAGGCTCTGTCCCCACCCGCGCGCGCCACAGTTGTATAGCTTCTTCATCAACACTTAGTGCATTCTTATGGCGGTTCAGTCGGCGGAGATCGCAGCCAATGTTATGCAAAGACCAGACGAGATCCTTGATGACAGTGGGGTCTGTCTCTGCAAGGCCACGACGAAGCTCTAAAGCCTCTTCATCAGCGTGCAGTGCCTCTCTGTAGCGCTGAACAGCACGGAGAGATATCCCAAGGTTATATAAGGAGAAGGCAAGATCTTTTGTGATCTTGGGGTCTGTCTCCACGAGCTGGCGCCGAAGCTCAACAGCCTCTTCTCCCACGTGCAATGCCTCTCTATGGCGGCCCAGTTTGAGGAAACTGATGGCAAGGTTGTGCAGGGATTGGGCGAGATCTTTTCTGGTAGCAGGATTTGTCTCCGCAAGCCTACGCCGCAGTTCCACGGCTTCAGTTCCAGGGGATAGTGCATCTTCATGCTGGTCTAGTGAGCGGAGATCTGTGGCAAAGTTGTTCAGGTTCTGGGCAAGATCTTTTGTGAAGATGGGCTCTGTCTCCACCAGGTGGCGCCAAAACCCAACAGCTTCTTCATCAACCCGCAGTGCATCATTATGGCGGCCCAGTTTGCGGAAATCGTAGCCAAGGTTCTGCAGGGACTGGGCAAGATCCTTGGTAATAGTAGGATCTGCCTGTGCTAGCGTGCGACGCAACTTCACAGCCTCTTCGTCTGCATGCAATGCATCTTCATGGCGATCTAATGAGGTAAGCTCCAGGCCGAGGTTAATCAGGTTCTGGGCAAGATCTTTTGTGAAGATGGGCTGTGTCTCCACCAACTGGCGCCAAAGCTGACCAGCTTCTTCATCAACATGCAGTGCATCCTTATGGCGTCCCAGTTTGCGGAAAGTGCAGCCAAGGTTCTGCAGGGACTGGGCAAGATCTTTGGTGAAAGTAGGATCTGCCTGTGCCAGCGTGCGACGGAGATCCAAAGCCTCTTCGTCTGCACGCAGTGCATCTTTGTAACGGCCGACGGCACGGAAAGATACACCAAGGTTAAGCAAGGACGAGGCAAGATACTTGTTGATGGTGGGGTCCGCTTCTGCAAGGCCACGACGAAGCTCCAAGGCTTCTTGACCAGCGCGCAGTGCATCTCTGTGGCGGCCGAGTGCACGGAATGATATAGCAAGGTTGTATAACGAGAAGGCAAGATCCACAGTGATCTTGGGATCTGTTTCCACGAGCTGGCGCCGAAGCTCAACAGCTTCTTCATCCGTATGCAATGCCTCTTCATGGCGGCCCAAATTGCTGAGATCTAATCCAAGGTTATGCAATGACTGTGCAAGATCTTTTCTTGTGGCAGGATTTGTTTCCAAAAGCCTGCGGTACAATTCCACAGCCTGTACATCAGCAGGTAGGGCATCTTCATGGTGGCCCAGTCTACGGAGATCCAAGGCCATGCAGTGTAATGACTGCGCAAGATCTTTCATAGCAGTTGGATCTGCCTCCGACAACTTCTGACAAAGTGCAACAGTCTCTTCATCGGCACGCAATGCATCATCTGGTTGACTTAACCTGGGGAGAGACACACCACGGTCATCCAGTGATCGCGCAAGGTCAGTGGGAATCATTCCTTGAGACCCGCCAGCTTTCACTGGATGTCGGAGACGCAGGTCATCGAGGCTCCGGATCACCAATTGCACGGTGGCGGCTTGAATATGGAAAGTAGGGCCCTGCCCAGCACCCCCATCGCCACCCTGTCCACCATCGCTCATGCCACCCTCGCCGCCTACGCCTCCTGGACAACAAAGATAAATGAAAGTTAGCGTGATAAGCAATTTTCTTCGCACCGGTGATTGAAGAGATGTAGTAGTTATTGACTTCCGGAGACTCGCTGACCTCCAGAGACATGGTGAAGAATTGTTAGAATTCCGGAGCTTGAAGTGGGGATCTTATGTGCAGGACAACCCTTTATCAGTCACTGCTGAAGTTGACTCGAGAAATAGAGGCTAACCGACCAGGGGAAGGATGCAAGTACCGTACGCGCCTGTAAGCCGGGAAGACGGACAGAAAGGCTCGGGGCGAGAATCGACCTGGGATATACAAAAGGATTGTTGTGACCCTTGGAGGAACACCGAACTTTTGAGGCAATCCTTTCGGAGGTGCGTGTATCGAAGAGAGCGACGACGGGATCCGCAGCGTGGGACGCTACGTCAAGAGCGTGTCTCCCTCTTTATAAAATTCCGCTTGTCCATCTGTCCGAAGCGTTACGGTCCAGATCACCGAATGCCGAGGCTGATACCGGAAGTCCGGCCCTTATGAACCGATGGTTCCACTAAAAGCCACTCCTTTGTGCATATAGAACTTCAGTTCGCGTTCAAGTTCACAGTCACAAGAGTATAGGGAAGTAAACGATCAAGATTAGAAGATACGCAGGCAGAAATTCCAAAGAAATCAAAAGGAAATTCCCGAACGTATGAATGTATTATCCAGTAAGGCGCGAATGCGGCGGAAGTATGCATAAGCGGAGCGGCGCAATGTACGAAGAATTATATTGCTTAATAGATAGTATTCATGAAAACAAGACTTCGACAGGAAGTCAGGCGTTTTGTCGGATGTCTTCACGTGAAGCCGGTACTTATTCTCGTGAGGACGAGGAGGAGGAGGAGATATTATTACTGCAGAGGTCCCTATAAGGAGCAAGCAGGTACTGTACCTTATGTCAGAGTATGTATCATATCATTGTAGACTGTGGCGCGTAGTGTTGTAAGGGGTTAATAATAGTAATATCTTGGTTAAGCGTTGAAAGATTTGCACGATATTGGTGGCCTCCAAGAGCCCCTCTGAAGACAGCTGAGCATACATGTGCTTACCCTTCGGCATGGATCTTGAGTCTCTCGAATCGTTCCTCATATCCGAGTACTCCTTCCAATCCCGAATCTTCCTCCCAAAATCCTCCGCTCTCCTCCCCAATTCCGCGTCCCCTCGAAGTCTGCCCGAACACAAGCATGCGGATCCAGGTGCGTTGCGTCGCATTCGTCCCCTCCCGCTCCCTCCCTTCGAATTCCAACTCGCTGGAGCCCGAGCGTGAGCGCCAGTCCGCGCGTGCGGATCCCCCCCCCCCCCCTCCCCTCTGCCCTCGCGTCCATGAACACGCCAATGCGCGAAAGGGGGTGAATCGAGAGTGCGGAGGACGAAAGAAGACGAGGATGCGAATCCCCGCGCCTATGACGGGAACTCGAGACTCAGGACTCGACTCGATGCGCGTGTCGTCCTCGTTATCTCCCTCGAACAGAAGAAGGACCGTGCACCGCGCAGACGACAGACTCGGGAGAAGGAAGAATCGTGCACGCAGATCCCACGGTGGGCCCAACAAGTGACACACGAACCGCAATGCAGTATACCCCGACGCGCTACATCTGCCACTCACACCGGACGGATGGGAAGTGTCTACCCTCATTGCGCGCCACGCACGGCACTGCTGTCCGGAGGAAACACCCACCAGCACCGACACAGCACCTTCAGTTGTGTGCGGAGGGAACGAAGGGCGAAGGTGAAGAGGAGCGCGGACGCGGAGCAGGCGATGCCGTTGGAATAAGGTCGGGCAGGCGGGCTCAGAAGCGTAAGGGCGAGAGTGATGAGAGCGAGTAGCTGCAAGAACACGAAGAAGGGGTTCTGGAGGAGAGGGACGAAGGCGGCTGGCGGGGCGCAGGCGGGGCGTTGTCGGGTGCAGCCATGAGGAGCGCGCACTCGCATGGCACTTGCACCGCGCTCGCACGGAACGCCAGCGAACGCGAACGGCGGGGACGGACTGGGGACGGGAGATGAAGCTAAAGGGGGGCGGACAGGGCGAGGAGGACGCGTAAAGGTGGCACAAGGACGCGGGCGGCAACGTGTAGGACGAGGGGGGTCCGAAGGCGAGGAAAGGAGCGGCGGGGCGTTATACTTATAGCAGTGGCGCGGATACAAAGTGTAGATGTGCGGCGGAGTGGGAGCGCTGACACTGGCGCAGGCGAAGAGCGTGCGTGTGGTGGTATCGCGGATCGTGCTCGGGCGTGTGAGAGACGTCGTCCACGGTGCAGAAAAGCGGTGCGCACGAGATGTCCTGATCGCGGGCGCATGCACAAGCAGCGCGGTGTACGCGAGGAGGGCATCGAGCGACGGGTTGTAGGCGCGGATCAGAGTCGGCGCGCAGCGGGAAGAGTCTAAGAGCCTTGTGCTTCGGGAGGACGGGGAGGCGTGTAATATTCGGGTGGAGGACAGCATCGAGGGGAGGGAGGCTGGGTTGCTTTATCCGCAGGTCGGAGCTGAATATACAGAGCCGTGGACAAGAGAACGGGCAACGGCGGGGAAACGAGCTAGATACGAACGCTTGATCAGACTTTTTCTCCTCCATTCTCAGGGACGAGTTAAACTCACATGGGCTAGGCACTAGTCTGCCTAGGCATTTCAAGCTCGCGGCTTCGGCTTCAAGCAGGGTTCCTGCCACGCGTCTGTCACGGCGGAAAGACCGGCGGATTTGAGCTTAGCTAATAGCTAGCTGCAATGTGGATCCGCCCATAGCCCATAGCTTCGTGGATGTTGAGCCTGATGGATCCACCGACATTGGTTGAACAGTTTACAGCAGCATCGAAACTGGAGGACGATTTCATCTCCAACTTCAAGTGGTCGTTGATGAGAAGAAGTGTGCACGCGCACGTGCCGCCAAACACGGACAACGCGACGCGACCCATCATTCCCGGCGCTTTGGCTCACTATTCCGCTACGTTCGAGCTTACTATAAATGAGTCAAAATTATCAGGTATACCATTCAAACTTCCCTAAATCTGTTATAAATCATCTTCAAAAATAACATCAAGAGGAGGTGCGGAAACCTTTCCTGAGGCGAGCTAGAATCATTAAGCTGCGCCTGGATTAAACTCGTATCTGCATGCGTAAACTCACTCTGAGCTCTTTCATACACACTTAGATAGGTCCCTTAGCATTTTGGGCAACACAAAAAGACTGTAGGGAGGCTCGGTCCGCTCGGATCCAAGCTCTGAAAATCCGGACTCGGAATCACACTCCTTTGGCTATTCAATTCCCGAATCTCCCCCGTCGAAGCCGATAAATGAAATCGCGTTCCACCCAACCAATAATTTCTCTGATCGTTGTCCAACACGGAGTCGTACGCATTCTATCACTCGGGAAATTTAAATTCACTGCTATGGCGGTCCGGATGCACTTTTATTCCCGCCCCGCAAACTTTTGACCCCGCCCCGCAAACTTGCCTTTTTTGGCATCCCCGCGCGCGAATTTCGGAGTTTGATCACGTCAATATGTTTGGCGCGGACGGCATGTTCCGCCCCGCGCGATTTTGGTCCCGCGCGCGCGAAAATCCGAACTTCCGCGCGCGCCCAAACCTTTCTTTGGTGATCCCCCCGCAAAAATTAACTTGATGAACAAAAAGCCTGATATCAAATTCGGGATGATGAAATCATTATATTTATACTAGATCTCAGGCCATTTATGGCCTATGTGTCTAGCTATATGTCTACCTCTACGCGTCGTTTGGGACCAGAGAGCCTCCACCCATTTACGGGAGGCCGCAGGGTACAACATTAAATTTGTGATAAGGTACAAGTAGGATCGGTAGGTAGGGCAATGATTACTTAAGAGAGTGTGAATGGTGTTAGAGCAAGGTGAGTCCAATGAGAGGCGGGAAGCCGGCAGCGCAGTCAGGTATGTTGACAGACAACCGTGTTCAAATACGGAATCCGGATACTTATGTATGAAGGTAACCGACCTTTGTCGTTGGGCTGTGCCGTTGACGGTTGAACGTAGGAGCGAGCAACCTGTTTACCTTATCCGCAGACAATTGATGGGATGGATTGGATGAGGGTGGTTGCTTTACGTGCCATCCGACACATGGGAGTCTGTCAGTGATTAGATCCACGTCCCGATGAAGCCTGTACTGCCAGTCTGTCATGATCAATGAGGAGTGGGCAAGGAGGGAAAACCGGGGAAGCGAAACAATCAAGTCCTGAAAGATGCGGATTCCGAGGGCAACTTCTACTTAACATCTGGCCTCGTTAAGTACTATACATGGCCGTTCAATTTCGTTGATCAATCCGAAATCCTGTCATTCATCCACTCCTTTGTCACTCTCCACCCTTTTCACTCACTCCCTCGTCCTCGTTCCATATCCAGTACCTGCTCTCGTCATTCATTGGACCTCAATCGCACGCATCTTGATTATAATTCACGCTCTCTGTCTATAATTAAACCATCCGCCTCTCATTGGACCTCACCTTGCTCTAACACCATTCACACTCTCTTAATCATCGTTCCACCGATCCCACTTGTACCTTGCTTATCCCGAATTATCTAAGACCTTTTGCTCAACAACTTAATTTTTGCGGGCGTATCACCAAATAAAATTTTGCACGCGCGCGGAAGTTCGGATTTTCGCGCGCGCGGGACCAAAATCGCGCGGGGCGGAACATGCCGTCCGCGCCAAACATATTGACGTGATCAACCTCCGAAATTCGCGCGCGGGGATGCCAAAAAAGGCAAGTTTGCGGGGCGGGAATAAAAGTGCATCCGGACCGCCATACACTGCTGCATTCTAGTGCCTGTGAAAGTAAAGATAAATGAAGATGAAAACAAAGTACCTGACCTCGAGCTCCTTCAAGCGAGCGTACGCCCGCTCCTTCAAGACAGCGTACGTATGTCCATTCAAGACAGCATAACAACCATGTAATGCGCGAATCGCCAAGCGGGGATATTTTTTTCTTTGTCGTCTCATTTGCGTGCACAATGCACAGTGCTTTTGATTATCTGTACCTAGCCACGCGGACTACTATACTAGAAGTATACGCAAATATTGTTCGACTACCACGGGCCGGAACGATGAATAGATAATACTCATATATATATGACCCAGGTTATCTCCGTCATCCCTGTGCAGAAGTACAGAAGGTCTATCATTATGATCGACAAAAATGACTCGAGTTACAGTATACCCCGCACTCTACGCCACCTCAGTATTCTGTGCTGTAAAGAAATAAGTCAAGGTAGGTTGAGGGTTGGTGGGGAACGGGGCGGGTGATCAAAACCGAAAACTCATCTTCTCCTCTATCTAATCCGTAATCCACAAGGCCTACTTCCGATACTACACCTACATGAAGAAAAGTAGCAAGAATACTAATTAGGAAGGAGGTACCCACCTACCTCCCACGAAATTAGCGCTCAGGGAGTTGTGTTTAGCAAAACATCTCGCCTCCACTGGTACGCAAAACCTTTACCACTGGCTACCACGTATCTACAGCTAACAGCTAGGAAGACAAAAAAAACCCGCGACAAGGCTGTAAAAGCCCTTTCCGCATTTCTATCCGATGATACCCAGGAACCCATCTCGAAGCCAGACATGGACAAATTATGGAAGGGAATATTTTATTGTATGCGTGAAGTTCGTTTATTATCGTTATTCACTTTTCACCGCGCAGTTTAGGCTTCTGGATGTCGGACAAGCCGCTTGTTCAACAAGCATTAGCATCCGAATTGGCGGAACTGTTGTTGACTACAAACGCTGATGCATATAAGAGAACGTCATCGACGTCAGACGATCCGGCCCATGATGACTATCCGAGTCGTGGCCGTCGCTCCCTTCATACGCATACGTTCCTGTATTTAAGGCACAGCCCGAATACTCCATGACGAAAAGCTGACTGGCCTACAAGACAGGAAGTTGGTAAACGCATGTGGATATTACTGAAAGGAACACTCGTACTTTGTTGCCGAATAGCCCGTTGAGATCGCTGTCCATTCGAGCAATTGCATCCTCCCTCGGGATATTCAGGGAATCTCCGTCGGGCATAGTGCAAGAAGCAGGCCGAGGTTCCAAATAGACAGACAAAGGTCACAGTCGCGGGTATGAAAGCTGGGCACTCTGAGCGTCACGGAATGTTGAGGAACCTTCATACTTATAGGTAGAATGGCACGAATCCAATCCGCTTCGAGAATGAATCCAGTGTCTCGGAGACCGCTGCCTCCGACGCCATGTACGGTGTTCAGGGCGCTTCATTCAACGCGCCATCCATTTACGCGCCAGATCCGGCACTACTCCATGCATTTCTCGCTGGCAGCGTGCATCAGAATATGTGTGCGTTCCTGGGCCTGGACCTAAAATTTCGAATTATTGGCAAGCATATCGCTCCGCAGTTTATGAAAACAAATCAGTCAACCTCAGGCATATCTGGAAGCAAGGAAGACCTCGGTTTAATTCGGTGCAACAAGGCTTGTTACAAGGAGTAAGTATCTCGGAAACGTAGCATTGCGTCTTTTCGAATTTGGTTTTGCTCCAGTGGCGTGCCTGCTTCCAGCATCTCGTAGAATCTGGACCAACAGGACATACTGGGGTTGTACTGGGATATTTCATTCAAATCGACACTCGCGGGTCACGCATCCCTCCGTCGATGTCGAATTTGGTTGCTTGGTGAGCCTACCGCTGGTCATGGTGCATCCGAAATCGCCTGAAAGACGCAAAAATAGGGAGTATCACAATAAATTTTGGTCGGTGTTGAAATGTCGAACGGAAAAAATGGGCACGGTCATTCTGACTCTGCCGATGGATGCGGCCGTCGGCAATTGATGGCATCCGTGACTGTATCAGAGGTCCGATCAGAATGTTGGCGGTTCGAATGTACCAGAAATTCCTCTACGGTGGGTCATTCTTTTCGCCATGTCCGCATTACTGATGCGGACATTGAACGGACTTTCCATCCGCAGTTTTGATCGGACATTGGGAGTTGTTTTTGTTTTTGTTTCAAATTCGGATTGGGCCACTGAGATCGGGCCTCGCGACTATTCGCTACCTCTACAGGAACTTGATAAAGATGGAAAGGATGAATGAAGTGGAAGGGCCTGGATAAGGTACGCGGCTGACAGGCTCGGAGTGTGTTAAAGTCCGACGCGGTCAACAGCGAACACATGACTGCTACGAAACGTATAAATACCCCCCATCTAAACCAGAGAGATAAATAATACAACCAACCCTGGCTCCGAACATCAGCTTATCAACCTACCTTTACCGAAATGGTGTGCTGCATCCGTGTCTTTCCATCCTTACGATTATTCCTCAACTTATTCCTCCTGTTTTCACAGGCTCAACTAATCGTCCAAGCTCCAGCAGGCGTGAGCAATATAACAAACACCACTCTACACGTTTGCAGCATCACCTACCCCGATGAAACTGTACTGCACATCCAACCGGGGGCCACTTCCGTGCTGGCGAACACCACTCTGGACACGATCGAATACCAGGGCGTGCGCCTAGATATGATGCTCTCTCTGAACCCAAATGCGACACGCGGATGCATTAAGATCGAACCGTATGTCAATGGACAACAGATCGGAGTAAGGCTGCTGTATGGGGACCCCCTCGAAGAACCCCTCGAAGACGTCGCAATATTCATCTGGTGAGTTATATGTTCCCAAGTGTTCGTGATCACTGGCTGATTCCTTTTAAGAGCGAAGATAGGGGCCGTTGTTATGACCCCCACTGTCCAGCGCCAGCCTCCTGTTACGAATCGTGTGATCTGGAGAGATTATAGATATATTCTGTTGCAGATTCTGGCAGATGGGGAGAGTGACGGACCAATCGAGAAGAGAAGAAGATGTAGCAGCAGCTAAAAATATCAGAGAGAAAATCGGGTAGGATTCAGGAAGGAGAACAAATTGATACGGGGGTCGATCCAGGAATACTCACTGCTACTGCAACGTTTAAGACCGGGAGCGAGCCAATTGTGTGTGGGCTGTTGATCCTTTCGAGACGTGCACACATTTTCTCCTGGAATGTCAATCCTGGGAACCTGCACGTCAACCACTCTATGCTGCCTCAAGGTCTGCCGGCCTCTGCGGCTCTCTCCATGTCTCCCCCCTCCTCTCCCACCCGAAGCTTCTGAAGGTGCTCGGGAAATTTTTCGAAACCACGGGCCGTTTCGGAGTAACATAGTCTCTTTTTCCCTCTCCCTCTCTCATTTCTCTCTCTAATACATTATACTCCCATAATCCTACCTAGAAAAACCACTGTGCTTCCCATCCAACACCCGCACGATCATCACATCACACATACGAATCGCGACACCCAACAGTTTACCATTTGATGCCTCACCTCTAATTTTCTTATCACTTACCAGTCTCCCAACAATAAATCATCACCCAATACCTACCAATTACCTGTACCTATGTTCTGCTGTCTCAGCCATTTCCGGCCACTTACAGTAACCGAATTGAATTATCATCATCATCATCATCATGCTGAAAAATAGCGAAAGAAGAAAAATACCCATGAGTTGATCCGTGGGAAACCCGTGACCCACGAGTCAAGTACTCGTGAATGCGGGTAGGCCACGGATCCGAGTAGGGCTCTGGACAACACAGGTACCCACAGCCACAGATCTGGGTCACTCGCGAGTTAACTCGTGACATGCCTCCGGACTCGTTGAAACGATGCTATTGACCAGCACGGTGAAACTGAAACAACTAAGTAGATTGAAAAGGTCACAAATGCAACCTAAACTATCAACCCAATCACAACACTACAATCACACAACACATACACTGTTCAAGAATGCACACAATTGAGTTTGGGTCACCCTGAAGTATACAGGTAAGATTGAACCTTTCGTGTTATGAACGGATGGAAACGTAGTCAGTCGTAAAAGTCTTATTTAGGACAATTAGAGATACAGAAGTTGACGAGCAACTAAAGTATTCAACTTGAATACAAGGAAATGGGGGTGGAGGAGGATTTCAATAGACCCGAGGGACCAACAGATTGGCCCGCGGGGCGCCTTAAACTCTACTGTTTGAGAACAAGGACTTCACAGACAGGGAACCGACCACTGAGGAAGGCTCAGACAGGGTACTGACCACTGAGCAGTACAGACAGGGTACCAACCACAGAGGAGGGCACAAGAACCAGTTGTTCTTATTTCACAGCCAACAAATCAATACTATTTGAATACACACAAAAGACAGTTAATTAAAACATATCTCCGCAGGGATTCTGCCTACACCAGCGCCTTATATTAGCTTTGACCAGAGTCTCAGCAAAGTGGGCAGGGGATGCAGTGTTGAAATGCGGGTTTTTACAGGCCTTTTATACTAAATAGAGAAAACACGAGAGTAATAGTGCATGAGTAATTGAGTAGGGAGATTTGGTATATAACCGAGACTGCTGTCCGTGCCGTGTCGATTCGTATTGATGCGGGGCCCGCGGATAAGCTTGATTAGCTTGCCAAGAACCCTTTTATGGTATAATTCTATTTCCGAGCCGTGCCGACACTATTCGTGTATAGATCGCGCACGCGTCCCTACTGTTCCTATTGGTTTGGTGTTTTCGAGCCCGAGAGCCCTAGTAATCCCTAATATTCTATTGGACGCCTCCGGGGCATCCTACTACGTTGCTACCTGCCCGTGACCGGGTGAATACTCCGTTCACCAATCCCGCTGACTCTAATGTTTCTACCGTGCCGAGGGTACGCGCTCTGATTGCCCTCGGGGTTTCCCGAAGCGGCCCGCGGGGGCCGTAGCTCTGCGCACTTGCCTACAAGGCCCTGCGGCCATGATTCTACTTCAATTATTGAGGTTTTCCGAGCCTGCGGGAGGTCCCGTGGGGGTAGTAAATGCACCGCGTTCAAATGTAGTGGCCATCCAGACTTCATTATATTATCTCCTTGGTATGGTATCTAGCCCAATGACCTCCGAGGGCCCTTGAGTTGTTATACTGATTCCCAATGGTAAAAGAACCGAGTTGTAACACACCCGAGGCCCTACCACCACTTGCATCCTTAATGCTCAATCAGCCGCTCAGAGCTTATGCTGACTCTAATTGTATATCACCAGGATAGAGGTACTAGTAAACTTACTAATAATGCAAAAATGCATGATTACACGGCTGTGCAAATACGTGCCGTATCATCGTTATCAATATTTTCATTACAGCTCTTTGCGGAACTTAGGGCGCGAGTGTTTTTTTTCTGTTTTCAGTTATTTTGGGCAGAACAGCGATTACGGGCTCAATTCCTGTCCAGTTAACTTGTGAGTATGCTCAATCTTCTCAGAATCCTGACGCACAGTTTCCTGTGTCCTCAGATTTTTTAATTTGATCTGGGATCAAAATTTCATACATTTTGACACATTTCCAAGCAGGACAGCTGGGGCATCACTATTTCTTTCCCAGGTGCCCTAAATTTTTGTTATGGTGGACTTCTATGTATTATCTAGTTCCTGGAATACCGCGATAGTGGATGTAATGTCTAGTTTCAATCTAGGGATCAGGAAATGTTGGGCTGATTTGCCCTCTCAGTCAGCCTGCTGTTGAATATCGGAACCTGTGATTGTATTCACTATCGCGGTATTTCAGGAACTAGATTATGCATAGAGGTACATCATATAAAAAATCTAGGGCAATCGGGGGTGAAGTACTGATGCCCCAGCTGTCCTGCCCGAAAATGTCCCAAAATAGGCTTACCTGAGACCCCCACACCGAGTAAAAAATCTGAGGACACAGAAAACTGCGTATCGCGAATGCGAATCGATTGAGCCTACTCCGAAGGTAAACGGACCAGGACTGAGGGCGCTATGAGTGTTCTCGTCAAAACAATCAAAAACAGAAAAAAATCGTCCGCGCCCTAAGTTCCGCAAAGAGCTGTAAAATGGTAAGATCGTGGCCCATACAAGCACCACCAACGTTCCAACTATAGGCAAATTCTCAAAACAAATATGCCAAAGGTTTTGACTTTTCGCCCCAGTCACGTGCACCCGATTAGGGAATTCGCGTGCCTTGTTTGCTCCATTGCTGAAAACGGCAACCTTGAGCTGAGCCATTCGACCTGGTTTATGGCTCCTGGTGCTCATTGTACACCCAATATGGCCACTCAACACTCGGTGGCCTCAGCCTCTCCTCTCTCCCCGCCACTATCCGCTGTCCAAATGGCTGAATTTACCTTCCGTTCTGCTGCCCCCTGTCACGATGCGACTTCTTTTGACGCGTCCGACGCGTCGAACGCGTCTGCTGCACCTCAGATTGATCCCAAACCTCTCTTCACAATACCTGACCACATGCCACCCCCTGCCTGTCGAGAATGCTATTGGAAGCTTTCCTTACTACCTCGAGAGCCTCCCTAGGCCTGCGAATCCATCCCTTCGTCCTCCCCCTCCCATAGCTTTCAGCGTGGATACCTTCGATCTCGCCGATTCAAAAGCACTTGATCACCTCAATGACCCGCAGCTCTGGGCCCTCTGCCTGAAATACGGTGTCAATAACTTACTATGCGTTGTGATAAGGACCGCGACGCTACGACGTGAAAGGGATGATGCTCAGGTGGTAAGCTTGTCCAGCCTCTAGGGGGTTTGGTTGTGAGGTTCCGAACAAGGGGACGTTTGTCGATGCAGAGGTAGTGTGGCGGGTCCGGTAGGTTCTGTTAAAGTTAGCAAAATGGGGGAAAGAACTGAAATATACTCGTTCGCCGGGGAACGAAGTTCGAGAACTTGTCCCTTCAAACTATCTGCGAAGCCTTCTACTTCGATCGAACGACGTGCCTTCCTCCTTTGATCGTTGGGGCACATGATCGAGTCAGCGAATCCTTCCAAGGGGTTGGTTCGTGGACGGCTTCGACGTCGACGGAATTTCGGCGGCGAACTTCTCGGAATATAAGAGGTTGCAGCCGTTCAGGCGTTGACGATTTGCCAAAATATCCTCGAGGCTTCGTTCCCACCGCTACAGGAGGTGTTTCCACGCGGGAAGGTGTGCGAAGTTCGAGGGCGAGCTATATGAGCGCGAGCTTAGATGACTTAAGCTGCAAGGAGGGGAGTGAGTAAAGTGTCCTGAGACAAGTAGGTGCAAGGGTGTGATCAATTTCTCGATTTGTGGGATGTAAGAACACTTGTGTACAAGTGGGAGGGATCTGAACCCCCGGAAACTCGATGCCTAAGTACGCTAAATTGTCTGCTTTTTATACCTTTTCCCCCATCAGCCTCGTGTTTGAGTGAAACACTTGCTTGTGGGAGTTTCTTCCCCAAAACGATTCCAGCATCCTTTCGCCTGCGAAATATTGTATCGTTCGCCGTCGAGATAGTGTTGAAAACCAAATTTAGGACAATTATCCCGCGAGTTGTCGGACTGTTGGGTTTAAATCCCAATTAAGTTCCGACCCATACGTCCTGCTAGGTAGCATGCTCGCCCATGGTCGGCGCGCTGCTGGTCGTCTAATATTTTTAGGACACAAGGTGATAATGCTCGTTCGAGGCGATTGATGTTTGTTGTACATGACAGGTACTGGGGGAAATGGTTTGTGAAAGGATATGGTGGATATGGTGTCTTCGTTCGTTGGCGAGGCTCATACCAGAGGTCCAGATCTGTCCAGATCGGTGGCGGTGAGTAGATTTGATAGTTTAGTAGTTGTATCCATTGGTACGAAGAGCATCAAGCCTAGTAGGGTGCCGTCGTTCGCCGTCGAAGCCTTGTGAGTACCATTATTTCCTTGAATATTGATGCTCAACGTTAGCGAGTGTCGTCCCGAAAGTGGCAACCAAATTGCCGAATAAGGGTTTATCGGAAGGAAGTTTGTCGCCGTTGACCTGAGCCGCCGTGGAACGAGAGGGCATGCACAGAGCGTATACAGCCCTCACAGCGTGCTAATTGGTTGCAACCTTCAACAGCATTACCAAGACCAGCAGCGATGTGTTCCACTTCCATTTATCCCCCAATACAATTCATATCACCACCAGTCTTTGTATTATCCACCCGCTAGTATGTACTATGGTAGTTACCTACAGAATCCTCAATAATTATGTACTTTCATACCAAAAATGTCCGGAAAATATCAGTGCCACTGCTATGCCACTTGACCACCTTCATGCGTTGTTGCCACCAAGGAACAATGGCTCATCTCGCAAGATGAGCCAGCGGCGCCTCGAAGGACGGTTCGCGACTGCTTTCGGTAATCGAGTAAACATGACACGCGAATTCCCTAATCGGGCGCACGTGACTGGGGCGAAAAGTGGCCGAGTGTATGCCAAATAATCCATAGACTGAGAATTTTTAAAGATTTTGCCAAACTCTGAAGGGCATATGAAAGATGTCCAGGCTGTGGTGAAAGTACATTGAAATGGCAATGCACTACAGTGGGTGGTTCTATCACATTACACTACTTGTCTGTGGACCTGTGAAACACTTCTTCCACTCAGTACCATAAACAGAATTGTCAAACAGAATCTGAGTTGGGTATCTACCAATGACTAATGTGGTATGCAGGGTCCACAACACATGTCTGTTGGCAGGTGGTAACCACAAAAGTAGATCTGAGGAGGGTGAGGAGGCCCAACCACCATCCAGGTACCACTTCCTCGGCATGTAGCTTGGCTGAAAAATAATATGGTTAGAAAAATGATCACCTGAGGTTGACAAACTGAAACTGACATTTGGAAAAATGGAGTTAGAGGCTGAAATATGCTCCTCATTGTTTGATGTGACAGAACCAAGATTATTGGTGTGGCCTTCAAACAGGTCACCAACTGCCTCCCCAGCCTCGGCATCCCATACGCGTACAGTTTCGTCATGGGAGCTGGAAACAACTCTCTTGCCGTCAGGTGAGAAAGCCACAGACAGGACCGAACTGGTGTGTCCTTCAAATGGGTCACCAACTGCCTCCCCAGTTTCTGCATCCCATAGGCATACAGTTTTGTCATTGGAGCCAGAAACAATTATCTTGCCATTGGGTGAGAATGCCACAGAGTTTACATTGTCGGTGTGACCTTTAGATCGGCCACCAACTGCCTTCCCAGTCTCTGCATCCCATAGGCGCAGATTTTTGTCATAGGATCCAGAAACAATTCTCTTGCCATCAGGTGAGAATGCCACAGAGGTGACATCATTGTTGTGACCTTTTAGTGGGTCACCAACTGCCTCCCCAGTCTCTGCATCCCATAGGCGCACAGTTTCATCACGAGAGCCAGAAACAACTCTCTTGCCATCAGGTGAGAAAGCCACAGACAGGACCCAACTTGTGTGACCTTCAAAGGGATCACCAAGTGCCTTCCCAGTCTCTACATCCCATAGGCGCACAGTTTTGTCATAGGAGCCGGAAACAACTCTCTTGCCATCAGGCGAGAAAGCCACAGACTGGACCTGACTGGTGTGACCTTCAAACACATCACCAAGTCTCTTTCCAGTCTCTGCATCCCAGAGGCGCACAGTTGTGTCATAGGAGCCAGAAACAATTCTCTTACCATCAGGTGAGAAAGCCACAGACTGGACTGGAAAGGTGTGACCTTCAAGCACATCACCAAGTGCCTTTCCAGTCTCTGCATCCCAGAGGCGCACAGTTTTGTCACTGGAGCCAGAAACAATTATCTTGCCATCAGGTGAGAAAGCCACAGACATGACCGAACTAGTGTGGCCTTCAAATGGGTCAACAACTGCCTTCCCAGTCTCTGCATCCCAGAGGCACACATTTTTGTCAGTGGAGCCAGAAACAACTCTCTTGCCATCATTGGTGTGACCTTGAAGTGGGTCACCAAGTGCCTTTCCAGTCTCTGCATCCCATAGACGCACAGTTTTGTCATCAGCACCAGAAACAATTTTCTTGCCATCAGGTGAGAAAGCCACAGACCTGACCCAGTCAGTGTGACCTTCAAATGGGTCCCCAACCACCCCCCTAGTCTCTGCATCCCATAGGTGCACAGTTTTGTCACTGGAGCCAGAAACAATTATCTTGCCATCAGGTGAGAATGCCACAGAGTTGACATCATTGGTGTGACCTTCAAGTGGGTCACTGACTGCCTCCCCAGTCCCTGCATCCCATAGGCGCACAGTTTCATCATGAGAGCCAGAAACAATTGTCTTGCCATCAGGTGAGAATGCCACAGACTGGACCCAGTTGGTGTGACCTTGAAACGGGTCACCAACTGCCTCCCCAGTCTCTGTATCCCATAGGCGCACAGTTTCGTCATGAGAGCCAGAAACAATTCTCTTGCCATCAGGTGAGAAAGCCACAGACATGACCGAATTGGTGTGGCCTTCAAATGGGTCAGCAACTGCCTTCCCGGTCTCTGCATCCCATTGGCGCACAGTTGTGTCATACGAACCAGAAACAATTCTCCTGCCATCAGGGGAGAAAGCCAC
Organism: Mycena galericulata; assembly: GCA_029289565.1. Classification (NCBI taxonomy): domain Eukaryota; kingdom Fungi; phylum Basidiomycota; class Agaricomycetes; order Agaricales; family Mycenaceae; genus Mycena; species Mycena galericulata. The sequence continues at coordinate 574,516 of JARKIA010000059.1, read as the reverse complement.
AGACTCGACCGAACTGGTGTGACCTTGAAATGGGTCACCAACTGCCTCCCCAGTCTCTGCATCCCAGAGGCGCAAAGTTTTATCTTCAGAGCCAGAAACAATTCTCTTGCCATCAGGTGAGAAAGCTAAAGAGAGGACCGAACTGGTGTGTCCTTCAAATGGGTCCCCAACTGCTTCCCCAGTCTCTGCATCCCATAGACACACGGTTCCATCATCAGAGCCAGAAACAATTATCTTGCCATTGGGTGAGAATTTAACTGAATATACTGCATCACCGTGGTTAATTATTCCTACCATTGGTGGCCATCTTGTCATTTGTCCATGTGTGATAGAGACTAAGAATTTGAAGTGAGAACGGAATCTCTTGGTGATCTCAGACATTGTGGGAGCTAGGGCCAGTGCTGACATGTAGATGTGGGGTGCACTTTGAATGATTGGCTCTGCAAAGAAGGTGATGAATCTTTTAGCATCCACAGCAAATTGTGCTGCTGGTGATTCCTGAAATATTTCATCAATTCATATCATATATTAGATTATATAGGAAACAGCAGTACCTCTCTGGACCATGAAATGAATTTGGAAAGTTCTCGCTGAGCATCCCCTACCAAGCCCAGCAAGCTCATTATTTCCAGCCAAAAGAGGAATTGCTTCAGGAGGAAGGTATCAGCAGCCTCAGCAATGTTGGCCTTGTAGCTGACTGCACTAAGATGATCTGCCCAAAAGCGACATGCATATTGCAAGTGGCTAGGAATGCATGTCTGTATGAGGCTCCCAATATTGGGCATATCCACATTCCGTAGATATGAAGTTGGCAGATCACATATGTTGAATTTGACCTCGTTGTAAAGCACTCGGAAAATATCAGACACCATGGCATCCTGTTGTGCCTCTGTTCCACAAAGAAGGTCAGGGCGTGTTTCCCAGATGCTGTGTACCATGAATTCCTGGAAAGAGAGATGTATAATCCATATTTGACCACTGTTGGTAGTGTCTGGAAGGTGAATGACAGCACTCAGAGGCAAGAGTGTCCCCATCAGGTCATCCACATCCATGTCAAGCAATGCAGACAGTGAGCATGGCGACAAGGGTTCCTGAAGTTTAATGATTGTGCCAAGAACCCTTGTGGCACAATCCCGGTAATCCTGACCACGAAGGTCTCCCAAGCGTGGTAGTGGTATTGCTTCCGTAACAATCCGGCCATACAGATCATGCAGATCAGTGAGGGAAGCACCCTTGAGGAGGTAGTCTATGGACCTCTGCGGTGTTACCTTTGGGAATGCTGAAATAATGTAGCGAACAGCAGTGGCAGCAAAGACGAAGAGGCCATCAGCAAGGTTGGTTATCTCATCCACATCCTGAGGAAGGGCTTTCCAATCATTTTCCATCATTGAGATCATCCTATCGAATGATTTTTCAATGTAGAAGTGGATGTCTTGATTGACTTGGCTAGCTTCAACTTTGTCAAGAATTATTTCATGAGCCTTAGACCTCAAACTGGCAACCTTGAGGTACTGTGGAACATCTGGACGGCCAGTCAAGAAGAAACGGATATGAACTGGGATTTTCTCAATCCCGTCTGAAATCCAACGGAGACATTGCTGCCCACGGTCAGATCCACATTCATCCAGTGCATCTAGGCAGATTGTCCAGGGTTTTGTGAGGTCTGACATCTTGGCAAGAAGCTCAACAACCAGGGTTTGAAACTGCAAGTGTGGATCTGCAGAGAGAATATCTGTGCGGTCTTCATCCAAGAATTTGACAAGGAGATGGCGGAAATCAGGACTATAATCTGCCAGCTGGCGGGCCAATGTGGTGGCGAGCAACTTGATGTTGTTTCGCTCTGCAAAGTCCCTGGAAAAGAAGAATGAAGCTGCCAGAAGATGTTGATCCTCTGCCAGGATGGTTGCAATACTCTTTGCAATGGTTGACTTGCCAGATCCTGCAGAGCCACTGAGGATTACTAGGCGCTGGTGTTCATCAGGAGGGGCAGTCAACTTTTTCAGGATTTCTTGGATGATATCTGTACGTGTACCAGCCAAGCACTTGTTGGGTGTACTGTCTGCATTATAGCGTGCTGCACTGCATTTGAGGCTTTTGAGGGTGTTGTTGGTGAGGACCTGGTCAGCTGTGCGCTGCACTTCATCAACTGATTATCTATTAATGACTGGCCCATTGTTCGGGAACAGTAGACTTCAGTACCTTTTGATGCAATGTCGGTCACCAATTTTTCAATGGAAATATTGCTGTGGAACTTCGTAAAATCAGTACTAGACTCAGAGCACGATGATAGAACATACAGTGAACTCGCGGATGTCCTCTGCTACTCCATTGCGGATATCCAAAATTTTCCCGGAGTATTCATCACTTCTCAAAAACCGATCTATGCGTGACTTTGTGCCGAGTGCTGTACATTCTTCTGCTCTCTTAGCCATTTTCCTGGGTGTTCCATGGCGAGTTTCTATAAAACAAACTTCGATAAGATTGTAACTCACCCTGACAACTCGGTCAACCGCTTCTTCAAATCTGTTGGGGCATCCAAAACCTTCAGAGCAGCCAAGGTATCAACCAACTTTTGGAGTGCTACCAGGTCTTTTTTGTTGCCTTTCATGGTCTAAAAGTAGGTATTCACAACAAGATCTGGTATAGAATACCAGTAGGCTAACCGATAGCATATTTGCCAACTCATAGACACCATTCACGGCCCCCTCGACACCAGGAATACCTATACCCGTAACTCCGGCTTTTGCCAGATTGAGTGCTGGAATAATGGTACCCTTGAGAGTCTTCATGATCTCTGTAGCTGCTGCGGATGGAGGGGAGGGCATTGGTGAATCACTAGAAGCTTGGGATGGATGTGGGAGCGAGAGGAGGGAGGCAACGTGGAAGAGGCGAGCTACCGTCAGCAAGCATTCAAGCTGTCAAAAGTCATGCCGTGGCAGCAAAGATCTTCTCACGCAGGACAGCAGAAACCCCTGAATTCCCAGGTTCCTACCCAGCCGCGGTTGCGAGGTTCCTCAGTCCTAGTAGTATGTTAGCAATTGGATTCTGCGAATGGTGGCTCGGGAAAATTCTGACAGAATGTGATTTGTCAAACTCTCTTACGCAACTTGGGGGAGGAACCGTGGAGAGGTTCATCCCCAACTTAGGTCACATCATTCGTCACATCACATACGGTCCGAAATTTCCGCAACCCCATTTTCTGAGATTTAGAATGACTTGGGATTGGGCCTCTTCGAGGCGGGTGCTGAACCTTTAGGTTCAACTTACTTGTCAATTTATTCTCATTATTTCTGATTTCCTGAACTAAGTAATGCAACCTACTAGTGCAGCTCTGAAACTAGAAAGGAAACCACAACAAGACCTGAATACACAAGGGGCATAACCTGATAAATCATGCAAACATAGTCAAAACATAGGTTGGTCACAGTTGTAATGAGTTTCACATGTTACACCCAAAAAAAATTGAAAATTTTTTAAAATGTGTTTTGAATGAAATCTGCTGAAATACTAGTCTCGTTTACCAGACGTTATAGGGCAGTCGCTCGCTGCGCTCGCGGGCAGGAGGAAGAGATATCCAACCGGAGATACCGGATCCCCGGAAATTGTTCCGAGGCAGAAATTGATGAAAATTTGATTGGGGAACACTGCCCTATAACGTCTGGTGCAGTTTGATTGGTAGGGGTGCGATCGTGTCACACTTTGATTCTCTGGTACTTTTCTCTTTCGTTCTCATCCTCCGTTGCTCTGATGACCATTAAACTTTGAACATGTCATCTAGACAACCTTTGAAGGCTCTGGGCATACCATGGGCAATTTAATACCCTTTATTTAAAGCACAGTGATTTGAGCAATATGGGAGGCCTTCATGCGTTCTTTGACCCCAGGAAATGTCCCTACCTTGAAATGATGTCCCCAGATGCATTAAATACATATATTGAGTGCTCTGCGTTATTTTTTGGGCACCTAGGAGACCTGTAGAGCACATTGAACCGAAGCACCTTTTAATCACACTCTCAAATATGGATGTATCACGCGTCTTTCGACCCCAAATTGACTGGGATACTTCCAAAAATTCAATCAATTATTTTGCACTGTCAATAGCACGTATTTACGCTTCATGTCGATGCATTCATCACTTTTACCCCATATGATTGGGGAAATACAGGATTATTCATGGGTATTTGGTGTCTTGGCTCGCCTTAAAGCTACAGGAGCATTGGATATATCCAAACCGGTCCCTTACACTTGAATTTGCCTATATAACACGTACTGTGTGCTCTTAAGATCGCGACGCGTTTGAAGTACGAGTTGTGACGTCTGTGACTTACATCACGGATCGCATCCTTTTCGATCAAACTGCACCAGATGTTAGGGCGGTGATCTCGCGGTTGTTTTGGCATCATTTTCTGCCTCAAATTTGAAACTCCGCTGATCCCCCGCCCTAACATCTGGAGCCGAGATTACTGAAATACTGGAAACACATTTCTTGTACATTCTGCATATGTTTCTAAGGTGAATACACCATATCTTCACAGTGTATGTACAAGAAATGTGTTTCCAGTATTTCAGTAGATTTCATTCGAAACACATTTTTAAAAAATCTCAAAATTTTTTGGGTGTAACATGTGAAACTCATTACAACTGTGACCAACCTATGTTTTGACTATGTTTGCATGATTTATCAGGTTATGCCCCTTGTGATACACGCACTTCAAAAAGAAATCAAACATAGGGAACCTGGTACTATTTGCGAGGTGGAATACTTCAAGTCCAAATTCAATACATGGACCGAGATGCCCGAGGAATATTATTACTGACCTTCTGGAATATTTTCAGTCTCTTCAACTATTTTTCAACAAATATTGTGCAGCAGGATACATCAGACGATCCAAACAATATTTCTTGGGTGCACAAACTTGAAACACAACCATTTGGGGGCGAACACAAAGCAAAAATGACAACGCCGCAGAAAGCGGGCCATTTGGAAGCAGAAATGACTAATCGCAGAAAATGTAAGTTGGTCCAGAAATATTTGGATCTGGTGTACAGCACCAATTGAGGCAACAAAGATATACAATTCAATGGGATAAAATATTTGAGAGTGGTAAATTTGAATATTTTGAACAGAATGCCTTTCACTCGATTATTCTTTCAATTTTTGAGATGACCAATTTTAAATGACTAAATTTTGTTTGTACATGTAGCAAAATGGCCCGAAATCCAAGTTCCCCAGGGTAGCCAAACCTAAAGGTTCAGCAATAAAAACTACGCTACAGAGATTGATGAACCTCGGAACACGGCTGGGTAGGAACCTGCTGAATTCCAAGAATACAGCTGACAGCTGCCAACAGCAGGAAGACAGATCGGCCCGGCCAAAGACGCGCGGAACAGCATGAATTTGTACAGCGCGTTGAAAGGCGTTGAACACCGCAAAGATGAACATACTTTCATTTCTTTGTGCTGTGCAAGAGATGATAAATGTAATGGTGCCGGTAAGGCTCCAACCGTTTCCATTTATAAATGTTTATACACAGTAATAACCGTTTTTATTTCCATTTAGTTTGCCCGAGGGTTCAAATGGTTTGCAAACCGTTTGGAAATGGTTTAAATGGTTGCCGCCCACGGCTGAGCGGCCGGCGCGGATAAATTCTGCCCCAACTCTGAAGTCGGGGCAGAGTTGACACCCGGGTATCATATTGATGCCATCCACGCCCAAGCCCGGAGTTCTCCGGAGTTGGGGCATCAAGTTGGGGCACAAGTTGGGGCAGAGTTGGATGTCGAGTCGTGGGTCTATGCATGACTTGACATCCAACTCTGCCCCAACTGCCTCAACTTGATTACGAGCACTTATGTAATAAGTGATCGTCCATTTGGGAAACGAAGATGAGGATTTTTCCAGCTCTTGACAAGTCAGTCCCCTTTTTCCGTGTTAATAAATTGATGGCATTTTTGTAGTGTTCTTAAGAAGATTCATTAGGTTTTGGCTTATGGCTTATTGCTGTGGATGGGGGATCAAAATGCGTTTTTTTCAAGTTGAGAGAGAGAGGGAAAAGAGAGAAAAAGAGAGAAAAGAGAGGGAGATTCAGAGACTTACAATGGATTTATCTGCACCAAAACTGTGCTTTCGGACTGCTTTCCAACGCGAGAAATGAAAATTTCATCTTGATTGGACTACTCGATAACCGGGCGTTCCGTTGATCATCACCGCTTTCAAGACCTATTACCGTCGGAGATAATTCCCAAAATGCTATAGGTCCAGCCAATCAGTTTTCAAAGATTTTCGATCTCCGCTGGCAATCACCACATGCCAACCCGGCAACCCGGCCGTGTCCTCACCACTCATCTAGTATACCGTCTGTTGGATTTTGAGCCTAGGGACGAAGCGGATGCTCAGTGACCCTCTGCAAACGCGCAGAGGTCTCGATAAAATTACGGTGGTACTTATACAAAACGAACAGCTATCAACACGAAAGGGGATAAGTACGAGAGGAGAAATAACGGCAGGGAAAACATCGGTGGGGGAAACATCGGTACGGGTAAAACGTCGGGCGCGGAATGGATGAGTCGGGAAATGGTTACGGCCAAATGTCGGTGCGCGGGTGTTTCGGTTGATCCTCCAACACCGTCTGCGATGCCCCGAAGCCTCAATTAGCCTCAAGCCCGGCCTTCAGCTGCAATGCCAAGATAGCCATCGCCTTCGCGCGCCCGCCCTTTGCGCCAACACCGCCCCGATCCCGCATTGTGCACAGACACCCGCCGAGCCAATGGACCCACGCGCCCGATCGCGCCCCACCCCACCGTCACTCCGCAATCGCCCTGCGACATCTCCGTGACATCTCCCTCACGCGCACACCCCACCCCAGCACCACTCAAAACCGCCGCCACTGCACATTCCCGCGGCCGCAGGCGGGCGGGGTGTTCGGGATGGTGCACGGAACGTGGATGCGCGGTCAACGGCCCTGGAGGGCCGATTCGGTGCTGAAGGCGACGGGGGTGCGCTGGGGCCCAGGGCTAAAAAGGTGTATATATATATATAAGTGATTCTCCCAACAAATCTCGACGACATGTTTAACAAGAGAAATAATATTGATCTTGTACCATCTCAAGTTGTTCCTCAAGGAATATTGGGAAACTCAGAAATCGAGGACAGTATTTCTTCTATGGAATAATACTCTACCCACAAGTTACCCTGATAGTACGCAGGATTTTATAGAGAATTGAAAAAAAAAAGATTAGCTTTTTACGCACTTTTCAACAATGCCGACTGTTCTGTCACTATACTGTCCAATATAAAAAGTCGGAGCCCGTACAACTAAGCACATACTATCTGACTATCGTTCTTACACATAATCTCAGGAATACATACAGATACAGTAACGGAAATGAGAAAGCTACTGGCTCTTCAAGTAGACAGGTCAAACACGTGACCCGGCTAAATATCTGTCGCGGCGAGGTCGCGTCTTGATTACAGAGCTCAAAATTTACTCATAGGAACTGCTTTTGGCTTGAGAACATACCCATGTTCTTTGAATATCCAAGTTAAATCTGACCTTGCCATTTACGTGGAAAAAGTGGAAATGTGTGATATAAACCGCATTTCGTCTTGTATTCACGAGGTTGTTGCAGGGACATAATGGCATGGATTAAAGGAACATTTTTTATGTGCAAAGGGACCTCATAAAGTAGCTGTGGAACACAGGACAGGATGGAACATGTAAAACCGGTGCGAGAGGCGTCTGACGTACATAAGCTGTGCATGGATCACACGGAACAGTTCGCATCATTCAATCAGTACGGGTGCAGTCCTACTGCAGTAGGTATCAACGGCCATAGTGCATGGGCCTAGGTTTTTTGTGATAAAATAGTGGCTGTACCGAGCTTACATAATCTCCCGGGCACTTTGTGCGCGTGTTCGATTCCCGTTACAAACATATATTTCAGAAGCAACCACTGCAAGGAGTGACCAAAATCGCCGATGAGGAGCGGGATATTTAATTTCGATATGTGTGCAAGTCATCCAATTCAGAGTTCCTCAAGTTTGACCGGGCAGAATGTACATCATCCGGTAACTCTGGTTCATTGAAACAAAAGATTCGAATTGAAAACGTGAGAGTTCAGCGAACAGCACAGCGGCGTAGGTTCAGACCCGCATTTATATGCTGCTCATGATCGGCCTAGGGCTTGGGTCACACTTGCACCTGGGGACTTTGGACGACACTAATTGTGGTTTATTCTCCGGCACACTTCCTTCTGCATTTTCGCCTTCTTTGGTGTGTCATCGTGCTATTTACTTCTACCTATCTACATATATAACCTTCTGAGCTTTGCATACATCCGTTTTGGTTAGCTTTCCTAAATTAAGGCTGACATCGGTGTTACAGCCAATTTGCCGATCACCCATCAGTTGGGGCCGTCCCCATCTTTACGGGTGAGACGGGTGCCATCAGCGGCGTCCCATCCCGTCCCGTCGAGTCTTTGGGGAAATAATTGATGGGACGGGCATGGGTGGCCATTGACGGCCGTTTGCGATTTTCTTTTTACGTGAGATGTGAGTTTTGACCCTGAAAATCCTCAGCAAGCCAATGTTGACGAATCTTTCAGGTCGACTAATTCTGATGACGACACTGCTATTCCGGATAACATCGCCGCCGCTTTCTTGGCGAATTCTAAAAGCCCTTCCCCCTCAAAGAAGGCTAAGTCTGCTAAATCGGCGGGATCCTCAAAGACCTCGACAGTTTTGCATACCAAAAATATCAAGACCATCAGGTAAAATAGCTTGTATACTCGGTTCCATGATACTCATCAGTTTATTGCAGCAAGTTACCCGCAAAATGTGCGGTTACAGAAAAGACTCTTCAGGATCCCTTACTTTACACCATTTATCGGAAGTTACCTCCTTTGTCGTGAGTGGTCTACTTGGTTTTCGAGCTTTCTTTAGCCTTACTAACATCGTACGTGCAGAAAGGGTGTATTCGTTAGTTGGAGCTCTGGGGCTGGCCCTGGAAATCTTCTCTTTGGCCAATGGCCTCAAGTCTGCCCTGATATAGATGTTCGGTGAATTTCCTTGGTTCCCTCTTTGCTTTCCTTTACTAACTAAGCTGTTCAGAAAATTGTGGGCTTGCATCAATTTTTCTCGTCGCCTTCAGTATATCAACCCTTCCTGTTATTCACCGGTTCGTATACAAGCTATCTCGCAGGTATATCGAGACGGAAACTGGTCAGTCTGTCGTTCAGTGGAAGCATGTGGTACTCACTTACAACATTTTAGTTGGGCTATGTGTGTCGACTCATAAACGGTAACTTGTGTCTCTGTCAGCATGGTGATTCATTCCGCTCTCATGGAACCTTTTACTATTACCACTGCTACGGCCAAATCCCTCTGGTCCAAGTTTCTAACTGTCATCCTTCATTTGCAAGATTTTGAACGTCTGGTCGGCTTTGTTTGCATGGCTTTCCACGTGAAAACTCTTCATGCTCAGATTCATTGTGATGCCATTACGTTCGGAACCAGATCATTTTCGAAAAACAACAAGCGTACGTCTAATGTGCTCTGCTACCTCTACGTTCCTAAAGACCCTTTAGCAACTGCTAGTGCGAAATTCAGTCGAGGGATCCCAAGCTCTGCGACTAAAACGGCTTCAAGTATGACTTTTTCTTCAGACGATGCATTGAGCTGGGAGGATGAGGGTACGTAAAATTTTATGGCTATCTTCGCGCTCTATCTTATTTTATTCAGTACCCATATATGATGGTCGTAAAACAGCTTTCAATTTCAGCGACGATGTCAACAACTTGGACAACGAGAGTAACGAATCTGAAATTCCGAACAGTTCATGTGTCGCGGTTGCATACACAGTTTCACATTACTCCAGCTCCAGCAAGGACTCTGTCTACTTCAATATTCGATTCGTAGTAGTGATCTCTACTCCTGACGAGGAAGGTGAAGAGGAAGAGGAGAGTGTGCAGAAAGATGGAGATGACGGAGGGAAGGGTAAGGCTGAGGTGGAACGCACCAATGAGGACGAGACTAGTACCGCTTTATTATACCCCATTCTGATTTCTTCCTACCTACTACAGTTCCGACAGTGAATCCTATACCTTATTTATTCAGCTCTCTGATTTCTTCATCCCTACTGCAGCTCTGACAATCTAAGCGGCAAATGTACGGTCCAAGCTTCGCCTCTAAATTTAACGCAATGCTTACAAAAAATTACACTGTGCGACTTCACAATGCAAAGTGATTTCTGTAGAATGTCATTCCACACATTTCTAATGACTCCTCTGCATCCAAGGAGTCTTCTCAAATATTTTCTGATTATTCCACTGGGCCGTTCCAAGCTGGGACATCCCAACTTTTTGTTTGTCCTTTATTTGTTCACAGATACAGGTGGGTGTATTCTATTCTTCCTACTTGCTACTATCTCGGCGCACACATTTCTAGGGACCCCATCACGTGACAAATATACGTGCAGATTGAAACGCGTCGCCTACTACATAGGACGGGGACTTGGATGACAAATGTGAGTCGTGGAGTCTCTTCTAAACACCACAGGACGAGTACGCAATGAGTATCATGCTCACCCAGGACCAGAATATGCCTGAGCATTGTTTCTGAGAAGTGGGTGTTTTTGTTGGATTCAATTACATCGTTCACGGAGTATAGGATCCAGAAATCAAATCAGGGGACGAGGTGACCTCCGAAATAGTTGTAGATATGCCCTAATGAGACCCCAAAACGATAAATTCAGAATTGAGCGCGCGGCGAGGGAAATGGTCGAAAAGATAAAAAATGTCCCAAAATGGGGAAAAAATTGGCCGCGCCCTACGTTCCGCAAAGGGCTGTAAGGATGGTGGGAGAGAAGTGATATAACAGAGCGAGCAAAGATGACATGGTTTGGAGAGATCTGGGCTTGCTGATGAAGAATTTCTTCGATTATGGCATCGGAGATCTCGTTGGGGAAAAATAAGAAAGGATCTGGCATGGTCGAAGGCGGGAAAGATAAATGAATAGGGGATGTGAGACTAGTCTGTAGTTTACCGCGCGCCAGATGTAAGGAGATCGACCTTGTTACGTAAAGTGCGGAGTTTGAATTTTCGCTCGACTCTTGACCTCTTCTCCGGCTCTCAATTGACAAAATTTGGAAGCCATTCAACATTTGGTACCTTTCTGAAACCAACTGTCTCTTCAGATTTCACCGTCTCGGCTCCTCCGAGGGTGGGTAGAAATACTTATTTAATCACGTGGTGCGCTGAGCAAAATTCATCCAATTGGTTTCGAACTCGTTGAAGAAATTTTGGCTGGAGATAATGTTTAATATGGTGTCCTTCACGAAAATCCGACGTAAAAACGCGCAAAAAGAGGCGGTATTGCCGCGAACGACATCCGAGAAAATTCAAGATTATGTAACAAGGTCGATCTCCGATCACGGATCGCGGGTAATCGACAGACTACAACATGCGAGGTACGAGCACCTCAACTGTTGTAGCGTCTGTTTATAAGAGACTAATGTGAGACTATCTTAGGGGATGCTACAAGGCGTTACCAAACACTCATAAGCGCGAGTTTTTGCCGGGCACCGCCACGGCCCCCACCCAAGTGGCAAGTTGGGGTAGGAGCTGGGGCACAAGTTGAGGCTCCCAAATCTAATTATGAAACACCCTATTGACTGTCGAACAGCAGCCGACCCTGTCTCACTCTCGCAGTTGTGCGGGACCGAAGTCGAACCCCTTGAGTCGACTCTGGATACGAATTCAGGGGATTTTGGAGTCGGAGTCGGGTTCCGCTGCAAAAGGTGTGCGATTGGCGATTTTGTACTCGATAGTTGTAGTCTGGTTTGATATACATACACTGTATGCAAGCCGAAGTTGCGATAGTCGAGGCGGCGCAGATGGGATGGGAGGCACGTCGTGGGGTGGGCGAGTTCGATAGCGTAGCCCATTAGATCTTCATCTTGGAACTTTTTTCGTCCGGTGATTACGGTCGAACCATGAAGTAACTGTGAGGCGGCAATACACTACTGCTTTGATTCCTAGGCAGGATGCGAATTAGAAAGAAGGTGGCGGGAGATTATTTAAAATCCTGTGAGATGCGGTATTCTGACTTGGAGTAAATGATACATGGGTGTACCCCAACTTAGTGGATCCATCGCCCAGCGAGGGGTTCAAATGCAGTGGAATGAAAAGGCAAAGAATTGCGTGTGGTGTATGGTGCTGGTTTGCAAACTCTCGGAATTGATGGTAGGAGCCATGTTGGCAGAAAGCCGGGGTTCGACTCCCGCACCCGAGTTGGAGTTCGATTTGCAATATTTTTTCTTTCAATGATTGGAATGGTTGAGGTCTAACCAAATATGTTGAGTAACCGTAAATTAGCGACAACTACTGCTTGCATTCGTAGGCGGGATGCGAAACAGAAGCATTCAAGGTGGAGGAGCATTATTTGAAATTGTGAGTGAATGATGTGCAATACAACATAGTGACTCGTCAAGAGAGACAAGTCCAATAGAATGAATCGGGTGTGGTGTACGGTGCACTGCTGCAAATGTTGCGTCGGTCGACGGGAAATACGTTGGCAGAAAGATGGGGTTCGATTCCCCGCGCCCGAATACGCAACGCTATTCACAATTTTTCTTCTCCGCATATCCTTCTTCTTTATCGTCCGTGATACCGGCAAAATATTGCGTTGTACAAGAGAAGGTTGCATTCGAGGTCATTCGAACTGCATGTTCAGTGGCAGACTGTACAATTTCTGTCAAGAAATACTATATGTGTGGGTAGAGTCGCATAATGAATGAGGCACACAAATAGAGGTATGTTGTAAGACACGAGGATACGGGGATCGCGGATTGACGCGTCGTTTTGCGGGGAGAGGAAGAGACGCGTCCGTCACGTGGTGGTTCAGCGCTCGCACGTGGCATCTTAACATTTGTCTCCGCCCCCGCGACGTCGCCAATTTGCCTCTCAGTGAGGCTCACCGGCAGCGCTACCGACTTCACCAGCGCGGCCTTTAAACTCATACTACTACTAGTAGTGAATTCTACGATCCCGCGGCTCAGTTTGTCGGCTTATCCGCGTCTAGGTTGCAAAGTTTACTAGATTGCTCCCATCGCTCTCTGTTTGATTCTCGTCTTGGGCATTTAGCTTACATTGTTTTTTTTAGGATCTCCGCTTTCAACAGTCCGAATTTGAGCTCTCGCTAAGGTCAACTCTCAGCCTGTATATCTCGTAAAATTGGATTGCATTGGCTGTTGAGAACCAGCCGACTCTGTCTCCCAGTCTGACTCGAGCGATACCGAACTCGATGGCGTGGATCCGGTGTTTCGACTGGACGCACGCATCGGGATACGCATTCGGGGTGTGGAGTCGGGTTCCGCCGGGGAAGGTGCGCAACACTCGATTTTGCTCACCTGCTTCGAGCCAGATGTGAGTAGTAGATAGATGTAGCTCGAACTGGGGCTCGAGGCGGCACGTCTGAAAGTGGAAGAGCATGACCGAGCGTTGGACGCATGATGGGCTCAGAGTCGTTCGAAGAGGCGCGAGAATACGGAAACATTGTCAGTCGTATAGTATGTATGTATGGCCGATTGTGACTACTATTATTATTATTATTTCATTTTATTTTTCGAATGTGTTTGCAAATAGTATGTGAATTGTACTGGAGAACTTATCAGGGCGTCAAACTGACCTCTGGAGGGATCCATTTTGGATCCATAGGGCGCGGCCCGCGCGCGTGGGAAGGGATCAGGTGCCAAACAAATAGGCGCTTCTTTCACCTCCTTTCTCTCACCACACGATTCAGGCCCTCACATACCAACGACATGGATGAAGATACCAGGGTCGAGGATCTCTGGTTTTCCCCGGATGCCGTCGTGCTCAGAGCAGACAAGAAGATATTTCGTGTTACCAAGTCCATTTTAGCCGCCAGATCCTCCGTCTTCCGCGACATGTTTGCTTTCCCCCAACCAGGAAATGACGAGACCGAGATGATAGACGGGAGCCCAGTTGTCTCCCTTCCCGATTCCGCGACGGATGTTGAGGTGTTTCTCAGAGTCATTTTTGACTCGAAGTACGTTACAGTAAATCTTAAAACACATTCTGTTACTGTCATACTGACCAAATTTTCCAGCTACTTCATGCCGCCGCCCGCACCCGTCGACCTCCATGATATTCTTGGAATCCTCCGCCTTTCTCACAAATACGACGTCCCATACCTGTATCGCCGTGCCCTCCAACATCTCTCTGTTCGATACTGTCCCTCTCTGGACGAGTATCGGGCCCCTCGCGACCAATACCGCAGCCATATTGGGTACACCAAAGCTGAGGGTGAACCACTCTGTGTGCGCTACCTCACTATCATCGCGGCAGCACAACAGGTTGGCGCGCTCTGGCTGCTTCCTTTCACTTATTATGTCGCAACAAAATCTAGCCAGGACGAGCTCCGCTTAGCTGCAAGTGCGCATAACGCGGACGCTGATATCGTCCAGACATGTTTGGCAGCGCGCACGCAGTTCATGAAAGGCACTTCTGCGGTGAACAGGTTCCTGACCGTTCCCTCCAAAGCCAAGTGTATCCACCCCGCAGAGTGTAACGCGATCCGCTTTGACCGCTTGGGGCTTCATTTCGAGAATATTAAGCTGGAATGCGCTTGGGGTCCACTCGAAGACTGGAGAGAGCACCATTGGAATATTGTGGGCAATCAATTTTGCGAGCATTGCCTTCAGGAGGCGCAGAAAGCTCATCAGGCTGCCCTCGAGATGTTTTGGGACCAGCTTCCCGTTATGTACGACCTTCCACCGTGGACGGAACTGACCACGATGAGAGATGCCGCACTGGGTGAAGTAGTCTAGGTGCGTTTTCGTGCTGCATGGCCCTTCGACACTCATTCAAACTCTGTGGCAGATTATTCTCGGATCATGAATTCTATTATCTTCTTTCTCGCAGTCGCGGACGTATTCTATCCTCCCGCTGCACCAACTCCGCCAACACCCTTCATCAACCAAATAAAATATACGGGCTCCCTATTTTCTCCGTGAACTTCCAGGAGTACCTAGTTTGATGGTGAGCAGTGACCATGGAATGAAGCCACACGAGAGCGGGCCACCTTTTTCTTGATCAGCTTTTTGTTTTTTACGCAGTGTACAGCGATTCGACAAACCTCAATTGCAGAATGATAGTAGAATAGACGCTCTATCGCGATGCAAGATCTGGTTTTATCTATTTCGCGCGTCGGTGGAACGGCTCCGAATCTGATTCGCTAGGTACAGCTACTAGTATTTAATTCTGTATGCATTGTTTCCCGAATGGAATACGCGCGCGCGAAGGGAGCTTTAAATTCGAGTTCAAGCGTTAGATTCGCCTAATTCTGTTTCTTTCACCTTTTGCGCTCTGGCACTTGTTCGATGACGTGGTGTTGTTGGAATATGTGTCAATCTGCAAATTGGAGGGGTGGTTTTTTTGCTTCTAGAATCTGGCTCAAATTGCGGCTCAGCTGAAGCCTCCTCATTAGTTGATCTGTTTCCCAAGATAAAATGGAAAGAGGCAATCGGGATATGCGCGTATGAATTGATAAAGTCAAAACTTGGTTGGATTTAGGGTGCGCAAGTCATCCGTTGAATTCCCAGCGGTGGTACAGCAACGACGGCGATTTGGACGTGGATCGGAAAATATACAAGAGACACAAACTAATAGTTAAGCATATGAGCACGCTCCGACCACTATGTTACTTAAATGGCGCGTCCATGGGCGATATGTGCTCAGTTCTAACGGAGCACGACGGGCGACGCGTTCATCACGTGGTAGTGATCATGATTTCACCACGTGGAACTCCGTTTTTCGTCTTCCTGCCATCGCCGACGTCCTAGTTCTCGCAATGCCAAGGGGATCCGCAGCTCGTTCTAACCCTCGTGGGCTCGTACAGCTAATACACGGAAGTCAAGAGCGTCTTTCTCATTTGCAGCGGTGAGGGGGATAGAGTACAGGTGCGCCATCCAGATGTATTCCCTCGTCCTACGCTGAATACGCCCATCTTCTTTCCATTTTGGCTCTCAGACTCTCGTGCATCCCGCTGTAGCCCGCGCACTTGCACCGCCCAACGCCCCCGAGGATCTCGGCACCGCTCCGTCCGAAGAGCTCAACGTCAACTCGCGCTGGAGGGACGACTGCGTTTAAATGTATGCCCGGCGCTTCTCCATACGGATGCCAGCTACACTAGTAATGCTAGTACTGCGAACCCCGGTCCCCGTCTCCTCTTGGCCCCAATCCGCATTCACACACTTCCCTCCATGACGGCCGCGTTTCTGTGTATGCACCAGGAATTTGCGTCGCCCTAAGCCCGGTCCGGAGCGCTCTGCTTTTGCGCCCCGCATTTGCAATTAACGACCAAACGCACGCTGTGGCGCCGAATCCTCACCACTCGACACGCGGGTGCGTGCCTGATTCGCCTTGACACATGCGCCTACCGCCTGCTCTCGCGTCCTTCCACGCCAGATCTGCACTGCTCGCGCTCTTAACTCTCCCGCATGCGTCTCCCTCGAGCCCGGATCGATCGGCCACAGCAGCGCAAGTCGTAAGTCGTGCCAAACTCTGTATCACACGAACCCGTTCAAGTTACCTCCCAGGCTGACTGACTTTGGCTTGGTTGGGACTCTGGGAATCTCGAACCGGAGCCGTCTCGTGCGGAGCCCTGAATATGACAATGCAGTGAAGGTACTTGGACGCTCCATCTGGCCCTATTCCACAGACATTATTTGTCTCAGGATCCACGCTCTCCAGGTGAGTTCAACTCCCAGCATTGCATCCCGAACGCCGCCTCACTCACGCCATTCCCAACCGCTCGTATCCGCCTCAAGGCCTCAAGTCCGCAGAAATCGTGTTTGCATCGCAAACCTGGCCCACCCTCTATCCCTCGTAAATCCGATGCTAACCATGTCTCCGTGTCTCCAGGTACGTAGCTCGATGCGTCCGCACTATTCTGCGTCTTGATTGATTTTCTTTTTTTTTGGTATACCCACGATTTCTGGTAATTTAGTTTGTAGAATTTTCGATTCACTGCCCTCCGCGGACGGTATCCGTACCGAGTTGACATTATAAAGAGGAGGGTGAGTTTGAATCCGGGCTTGCGCTACATTGACCCGACTGCGCAGTTTTTGTTTTGCGGGACGTCAATTACTCGACTTGCTTTCACGTGCGCTGCGCTGACCTCGCATTTCGCAGCGAAATCAGTCCCGTTGAAGCCAGGCAGTCGTGCAATTATTTTACTTGCGATGTCGCATCATTCAGTCAGTGTTTTGATGCTGCAAGAGCTGGATCCCGGAAATATGCTGAGGTTTGCGTCAGCGCCCACTTCATCCAGCAAGTCGTATTCCCAGCCACTTTGAGCTCCGAAATTCCGGTTCAATTATCGGATTTTACAGTAGATATCATCCCTCTCAGCAGCCTCTCCGTGCTCACCCATCGGTCGGGATTGTTTCGCTTGAGTTGGCCTCATTCTTGGACTCATCAATGGGAAAGTTAGGTGTCCAAGGCTGACTGACTGGTTTGCGCCTGGTCTGGGTTCTGGAAGCCCGACTCGGAGCCAAGGAGCTTGAATTCGACGTAGTGAAAGTACGCACCAACTCTCTCTGTTGTATTTTCGCCCTGGGCACTTGTTTCGGGATCACCACTTTTCACCTCCGAATGTAATCTCTCGGCAAATTCACCTTCCAGTCTCGCATCCCGAACACCGCCTCACTCAGGCATGGCATTCCCAGTTCTCAGGTCCGCAGAAAACCTGTGTGCGTCGCAAACCAAAGTGCCGACTTGACCTAGTCCCAGTGGAGTCTATTCCTCCTGACTGCGATGCTAACCCCGTCTCGATATCTCCAGACGTGAGTTTCGATGCATGCGGGCGCCTCACTAGTAGGTTATCCTGGGTTTCAATTGCTTCTTTCGGTAAGCTGACGTAGTACGTAGAATTTTCGACTCACTGCCTTCGCGCAGCGCCGGATGTCGATTTGAAGAGGGTGAGTGTAATCTGGAGCTTGCGCTCCATTCGCCTGGAATTGAAATTTCGTGCGTGCAAACGGTCTTCGCGACCACGTCTCGGTACGTGAATTACTCGACGTGGTTTCACTCACGCTTTGTTAACCTCGCGTTTTGCAGCGAATGGCTTTCCCCGAGCCCAAACGTCGAGTTCGGGGGTCAACCGGAACCTAACAGGTGAGTCGCGTGACTGGTTGGTTTATTTTCTTATACCGACGTCCGCGTTGCTTTTATAGTCGTTGTTTTAGACGCTGCAAGAGCTGCAAGGGACTTGAAGGGAAGGTACGCCAGAACATGGTTATCAAGTTACGGAAAATTCGGGTGAATTGGTAGGACACCGTAGAACCCTAATCTGGTGTTTCCTCGGTCCCAGCCATAGCTGTTTCACCCATAATAACCCTAGGTTGGAACTCGAATATGCATCCAATGAACCCCGAGAATTACCTGGACGTGACTGTGGGGATATATTGATATGTCCACCGTGCCCAATGAGTAAAGTGCAGAGTTTTAGGAATAGATGGCACATGGATTGCACAACGGGGACGAGAAAAGGGTTCGGAACAAGTACAAGATTTCAACAATTCACACTCTGATCAGAATTCCTCCTTGGAAAGTCTAGTCTTCAACATTGACGACCGTCCAATGCTGGGATGGGTTTCCGGTCGCCGAGTCCAGCTTAACCTAAATCCAAGCTCAGCTCCGGGAGATCTACCAGAGAGAAGAGGAATAATTTGTACGCACCGTACCGAACATCGGGCAGGTGCCGGTGCTGTCGAAGGTGGCCGTCCAGACTTGGTTGACGTCGGGCAGCTTGATCTGGGTCGAGGGTGTCTGAGCTGCAAGGAAACATGTCTGAGCATTGATGACTCACGACGTCCTCGCCTGATCCGGAATTGTCGACAGCAAAGACTGTTGGCTCTTCTCCATCCGTGGTGATCAGATAGTTCTGTACAGCGTTTAGCCTTAAATTGGATAGTCGCACGGCGGGTCATACGGTGGTGTTCACGACAAGCGGCTGGCCGGTACCGTTGTTGGTGAATGTGTATTTGTCGCCGCCGACCGGTTCCATGTTCCACTAACAATTTTTTGAGCATTGTCGGCTATACTAAATCTTAGAAAATATTAATCAACTCACGACGGAAAAACCAGTCTCAAAGTCTTGACTGATGAAGATGTCGAGCTGGGGGGAATCGCTGAAAGTGAACACAGAGTGGTTGGCGGCGTGGTTGACGAGCCTGACGGCGGTGGGCTGCAAGTAGATTAGATTAAGTCTGTGGTGAGTAGACAGGAGACTGACCGCCACAAGGATAGGCGTCGCATCGAAATTAACGGGCTGACGGGGGGAGAATGGTCAGTGCTTCAAAGGAAACACTGATGGGGCAGTATTGAACTTACACTGTCGTCAACGCCGGCAGAAGCGAGCAGGAAGGCGATCACGGCTTTGACGATGTACATCTGCGATTGCGGGACACTGGAATACTGCGATTAGTGGGGTGGAAGATCCAATCCTCGCTTTATACCGGAGCCGCTGCCGTACGGATAGGCACCGAGGATGCGCCGGACATTCAATGTGAGGCTTCGATTCGTAAAATGAATGGATGGTTCCTGCAGAATATATGTAAGATAGATGGGTGTCGAGAGAAAGCCTTTGTTCCACGTATCCGCTTGGCGAGATGCACGCTGTCACTTTAAGGCGATTGGAAAGGCTGGTAAAGTGGGGTACGGTACCGTACGCCGGACATTCGATATAGACGAATCTGGGGTCTTGGATCCGTGAAAGGAGCCCCTGCATCATTATAAGCCGGTGGGCAGGTAGTTGGAATATGGGGCTTCAGATAGTTTCGTCAGAATTCAAGACAGATGGGTGCGGATAGAAAGCCTTTTCTTCACGTTTTCAAGTGCAAGGTGTCTTCCGAATGTAAGATACATGTGCATGGGCGTGGATAAAGAGCCTCTGTCCCACGTATCCGGTTGAAAGGTGGCGAGATGCTCGAAGGCGATTGGAAAGGCCAGTACAAGTGGGTACGTATGGGCACTAAAGATACACCGGACATTCGGTAGGGGTCTTACGATCCGTCAAAGGAGCTCTTGAGTCGGACATACGGTGCTTCCGATAATTTCGTCAGAGTTCAAGACATATGGGTGCGGATAGTAAAGCTTTTTCTCAGGTGTCTTCCGAATGTAAGATAGTTGAACTTGAAGGTGAGAAAGGCAGGCTGCGCGGTTTTTTTAAGGTGTAAACGTACATCCGGCGCATTGAGACACCTGCCAGGACCTTCTCTTTCACCTGTGTGATAATCTGTTGACACGGGATCATGGTAGGAGCGCGTTATGTGCGCACCAACTTGACATTGCAATTACATTAAGGGCGACTCGTTGCAAAAATGGAGAAATTGCAAAAGTGCACAATGAGCAAACATACATCAGGTGCATTGAGCGACCTGCCCGGATCTTCTCTTTCACCGATGTGTGCTAATCTGTTGACAGCACATGTGATCATAGGAGGAGCGCATTATGAACGCGCCAGCTTAAACTTGCAATTGAGGGAAACACGGAGTAGAAGTGAAGGAATGGCAAAAGGGTGACACATTTTAGTGGACATTTTTTGACAGAGAAAATATATCAAACACATTTCGCCAGCTCAATGACCGGAACTTCACTTGAGCCTGTTTCTCAAGTGGTAGGTGGAGCACAGTACATATGTATCGACTCATCATTAACTGGGACGATGGACCAACGGGCTGCTCGCGCACAGTCACTTGGTCGTGGCCTGCATCCAGAAAAATCGGACATTCCTTGAAGGGCTTCAAATTATCTGGAAATGGTTCCAAATTACCCCGGGGTTTCCGTGAGGACCGTCCCAAAGATGGCGCAACCCCGCCATTCCCAGGGCTTCCTTACCTCAAAGAAACAGGCGTCGCAGGTTAAAAAGCCTCAGACTCCCGGAGCGAGACGCGCGACGCGTTCCTCACGTGGTGGTGATTTGAAGTCACCATCTGACCCTCAATTTTACCATGTGGCGCTCTTCTTGCCATCGTCGACTTTCCGTATGTCAACGCTCAGTCTATCGCAATACTTATGGCGCTTTGTCTGGATGCGAAATTTTGCCGGCCTTGGCCGTCGGCTACCATTTTTGACCCAGAAGACGGTAATAGCGACTATGGCGACTTTTCAACCAGCGGAACGTTTTCAGGTGCGTTAAGGACGCGTACTGTCCTCCGAATTATTGAGTTGAAAAGTACTCATTGAATTACGCGGAAGGACGCGTCGGTTTTCTGGGAGATGCCAAAGACGCGTCGGTCACGTGGTGGTTCCCCCCACTCGCACGTGGCGGCTAGCTTTCGTCTTTGCTTTCGTCTCTGACCGGCGATACGTCGCCAATTCGCTTCTCACCCAGTCCTTCTCGCGGAATGGCAATGCGCGCCTTTGAGAATTCGGACTCTTAGTGGCGAGGGCCCGATCCCGCCGCTGAGTTCGTCGGTTTTTTCATTGGCGCGTACTGGTTTCAAAGGCTCTCTAGTCTCTCGATTTTCATCGGCGGCGGCGGAAGGCTTGAGTCAATGGACATACGAATTGAGAATTGTAAGGTACGCCATGCGTGGTCGTCCTACCCACCTCTAATGTCAAATCTATCGTTCTATACCACTACTCATCCGCATCTGTTTTGCGAACGCCGTCTTTCCTGGACTCAAGAATTACCTCCCAGACTGACTGACTGAGTTGCGCTTGATCTGGGGTATGGAAGCCCCGGCTCGGGGCCAAGGAGCTCAAATTCCATGCAGTGAAGGTGCTCACTCCCTCTGTTGTTGTATTTTCGTCCCCGACATTTAACTGACATTATCTGTTTCAAGATCCCGCTTTTCAACTCCGAATTGAATCTCTCGATAAGGGCAACTCCCAGCCTCCCATCTTCAAGACTGCCTTACTCACATCATTCCCAGCCGCTCAGGCTACACACAAGTGCGCAGGAATCGTGTTTGCAAATACCGAAGTGTCTTGTATGGCTAAAACACGATCTAATTAGCTAGTATATGCGCCACACGCTCATCTCCAAAGAGTCCAAAATGACCGATCTCGTTCAGGTAATGAACCTTCACTGATTTGGAAGTGCGGCTCGCTCCGAGATCAGGCCATCTACCCAACGGACAGTCGACAATCCCGTGCTCGGCGACGATCAACACCATGGGAGCCTTGACAGAGGACACCCAAGCGTTGAAGTGCCCGGCGAAGGTACGGTTGGCCAAGTCACAAAATTGCTGAAGAAAATCCAATAGAAGTGGTATCAACACCTTCCAGTTTTTGACCATGAGGCGAATGTGGGGTGGTGTATCGGGCAAGCCAAGAAGAACAGCCTCGTAGTTTGTAACAATCTCCGGCCCAATTGTTGGATCATTATGAAGCATCTCGAGAACGGAGTACCCAAGCCGGTCTGCGAAATCCCGGATTTCCGGTGCTGTTTTCTCCTGCAATAGGTCTGATTCAAAGCGAACCCAGAGCATGGGAAAGTGGTCAAGGAAAGTTAGCTGCGCGACCTCCTCTCCGGCGTCTTCCATCATTTTTGTCAAAGCGACACAAAGGAGAGAGGAGGCCGAGTAACCGGCAAATCGATATGGACCATGTGGCCACTTCTCGCAGATTTTTTGTTTCCAAAATGCAAGCAATGTTGTTATTGAGTTCATGGGTGTCGATTCGGTAATCTGGATGGCCCAAAGTGCACCCTGGAAGTGTTCTTGGAGGCCAAAGAACATCCCGACTACACCGTTGGCGCCCGGTAGAATAATGACAGGCACTCCGGATCCGCCGCAGATTTCAACAAGGGGTTGTGCAGTTGGCTCGGGCATTGTCCTAAGGAGGGTAACCTTCCCTGAGTTCTCACCAAGCGGCATAGATTTGTCTTCGGTGTCGGTCTGAGCGGGGTACTGCAGCTGGCTCTCGATTTCAGACCAGGTGATACCGCCGAGAAGCTGCAACGGCGAGAAGGAGGCATATGGGCGAAGAACGGCTGCCAACTTAGCCGCACTAATGGAATCGAGCCCGTAGATAGTCAAGGGCTGGGCATCATCGAAGTCAGGTAGTGAGACCTCTAGGAGCTCCGAAACTCGAGTGAGGATCCCCTCCTCGATATGCGGTTGTGATTTGGAAACCGCAGGGCGCTTGGAATTGTGTGAGACCAGATGGCGACATGTCATAGGGAGGTTGAAATGCTGGTCGACCGAGGTCCAGTCAAGGTCAGGGATGTACTGATTAAACGGACGATCATCCATTTTTGCAAGACCATCCGCTAAACAGACCCATAGAGCTAACAACATGAGGCGTTAGTGGACGCATCCGATATTTCTTGCTTCGAAGTACCTTCTGCTAATATGGTCGACACCCCATCCTTCACAACATGGTTGGAAGCCGTGCGATCCTAAAAATAGTAAGAAAAATTCAAAGAGGAATCGTTCAGCAAACTGACTATGTATCCAGCGTCTAAAATTCCCGGGGTTATCAGCGAAAACGCATTTGGATAACGAGCCAGGACTCCGTCTAGAGCCGTGCAGGCGCTGGAGAAGATTAGGTGAGTAGTTTGAATGGGTAATAGGAAGATAACAAACCTGGCGTAGTTGGACACCCCAGGTACTCCGATGAGTCCAGTGACCGATGAGAATGCAACGAAGAAATCAAGTGATTCGATTTTAATCTGCGCCGAGAAAACCTCAAAAACCCTGAGTTTGGAATCGTATAGTCGACGAAACGTGTCATGAGTTTGGTTGAAAAATAGGGCGTCTGAGAGAACCATAGTCATGTGGAAACAACCAGCGATGGAAACTGGCAAGCTGTGAAGTAGAATATTCATTTGGCTGACATCTGTGGCGTCACACTTGTCGAGTCGAAGATTGCAGTCATCCTGATTTTTCAAATACGTGACTTTGGCCATTGCCATTGCGTCCTTGATGGGATCCAGAGATTCAATACCCCTGCGGGAAGTGAGGACAATGTGTCGTGCTCCGTGCTAGAGCATTGTGTCAGACGGTGAGTTGATAAACAAATCAAATATTACCTGATACATCCACACAGCGAGATCTATTCCAAGCCCGCCAATTCCACCGAGAAGCACATAAGCACGGTCGCCTCGGAACGGAGGGGCAGCGCGAGATCTCGAAGGCTGGACGCAACTATGAAGCGGAGCGGAAGGCGTCGCATTTGGGATATGTTGATTCTGTAGGCGAGGAATTTCAGAGCAACCCTGGTTCTCCAAAATGTGCCGGATATACGAAGGATCGTCACGAATGGCCTGTTTCAAAAGTTCGTCCCAATGCAAAACTTTTCCGGAGCGCGGAATCCACCGATGCAGATGACGATGCTCTGCGTATGTTGTGGAGTCGCTGACCAAAATGTGCAGCCGTTCAGTTATATCACGATCCTTGAAATCCGCTAGCACTAGCTGGACTCGAGGGATCTGAGACGCCTGCTTTGCAACGATGTGGGCCAAGTTCTTATTCTCAATAGCAACCGCCACGCGAATGTTGGAGTCCGACGGCGGGAAAGTAACGAGGGATGACAGAAGGTGACCCAACAGTTGACCCGCGAAGTCGACAGGGGGATTTTGAGTCGTCAGAGTAATGTAGTTGATGTGAACGCGAAGAAACTCAGCCGACGAGGACGCCGTCACGCCGCCAACAAAATCGCCTACAGAAACACTAGGATGATGACTCCGAGTGACCTGGCCCACAAAGCCGTCGAAAAGATGGGACATTCCAGCCCAGTGAACGATGCGAACATTGACGTAGCTCGGATCTTCGATTGACTGTATTGCGTCATGCGGCTCGGTCGAAAACGGGGGAGGAGACCAAACGACACGTAGAACATGTGCAGCGCCGTCTTTGTCGAATGATATGACGTTTTCCCCTCTGTTAAATGCGCCCATGTGTCGAATAAGTAACGCAGGTGGGTTAGAGAGGTCCACTGAAGAGTCGAAGATAGCCAGCCGGATATCCCACAAAGGTATTTCGTGCCTCAGCACGGCGCATAAACCTATCGCGACATCCGCATCCCGTCCCTTCATCGCTGACAGATAAACCGTGTTTGAGGCTGCGGTGTCGAGGTCCCCGAGCTGCCGCTGCAGCTCGATTTCCTTCCCAAATTCATAAGAATAAATGTGATGGAAATCGGTGGGCAGGTCGGAAGATGGAGTGGGATCAGAAAGGCCTTTCTGCGCGGCGAAGAAAAATTCACGGCCATTGCCACCGCTCTCTACACAGGTCTGAGCATTTATGAAACCCACAGCCTCAAGTTGTTTCTTCCACCTTGGTGGAGACATGGTGCAGTGGTCGCGGTCGCCAACGTAGCCGAACCATTCGGTGAAAGACCCGAAGATGAAGTCCATCCACAGACTCCCGGGATTGTCTACCCAAGCAGTCCCATCAAGTTCGACGGTGAGAAGACAGCCGCCAGGGACCAGCAAATTGTGGAGGGAGGTTAGACAGGGTTTTATACTGGGAGCCGCGTGGAGTACATGCAGCGCAACCACCATGTCGTAGGTTTCCGAGTGTATTCCTTGAGCATGGGGATCCTTGCTAATGTCATATGCCTTTGGAATAATCGATCCGTATGTTATTTTTCGAGCGAGATCGGCGACGAGCTGGAAAGAAAGAAAAATGTGAGTACTACTACTACTAGTAGCAATTTGGCGCAAAGCACCCACAGTATATGAAATGTCCGTTACGGTGTACTCCACCAACAGCTCCTGATTCGGCTTGATTTCGGCGATGAGATGAGAAGTCAAAACACCAGTACCTAACAGACGGCATTAATTACTAGCCGAAATTGATAGAGGAGTTTACAAACCAGCACCAACTTCTAAAATTTTGATGCACTTCTTGCCGCTCGTCCGGAGTGATTCGAGGATGCGAGAGAATGCTTTGGTTACTTCGCTACACACATTGCTGGTTTGGTTACTCTTTGAGTAGTACTTGGCCATGAGATCATCGAAATACAATGCATTCACGGCCCCCTGTCATCCGTTCAATATGGAGTCGTAAGTAAGGTTACTGCATGTTACCTGAGAAGTTTCGAAGCAGGACTCGTGGACAGCCGCAATTCGACTAGTGACTTCAAAATGATACGGCCACTTGTCCCGTAAATTCTGTAGGATCTCGGGAGACAAGTCTGTGTCTTGTTTCTTCTCAAGTGCCCGACGTGCGAAGTTCAGATATCTCCGTCGGGATTCCTACACTGAAGGTTAGTACGTCTTCAAGATAATGAACCATGTACATGCATCTTCCCCAATGACAATATCACGGTCGCAGTCCAAAGACTTGGATATTATGGTGACTGCCAGAGAGTCCAGTGTCTCATGAAGCAGCTGAATTTCGCGCTTGTCTGTGCGTTCCGGGAAGGACATAGGAAGGGCAGGAATGTGGGCATTTACTGCAAGCGGCTGGAAGAGTAAATCAAATCTGCGGCCCACAGCGATTGACGTAGTCCACGTGAACTTCTGGACCTTCAGATTCCGCAATTCGCAAAGTGCCGACCCAGACCAATCTGTAATCAAGATATCATAGTATCTGGAATCTGCGAAACATTGAGCAATGCACAAACCCGGGAAATACATATTACCTGGCGCCCACTGACGGAGACTAATGTGAGAAAACCAGTTTCCGGAGCCGTAGTTCCGACGATAGAAGATGAAGTGGTCTAACTGGGATGGGAGATAAATAATGTCCTTAGAGTATTGCTTGGAGATGCCGGTGTGGTGCAGCACATGGATACAGGCATCCAGAATTACCGGGTGCAACAAGTATCCTTCCGATCTGTGGCACGGCGGGAGGTAAGAATGGAAGTAGGTATGAATATTAATTCAGCCCACGCACAGCTCTTCCGGAGTCGGACCTTGTATCTCCGCAATGGCCTCCAAAGGTCCCCCATGGCATCTCACTACTCGCTGAAATCGAAGGCCGTAGTTTGCGAGGGGCTTTAGCGATGAATAAAAGCCTATGTTCATGGATAAGAAGGATTCTCCTGCTTTATGCAGACTTGCGCACCGTCAAAATCTAACAAAGGGAGGCGTCTAAATATACTTTCGCAGTCAATTGTTGATGGAACCTTGTTCGGAGGTAAGCTATCCATGAAACCGCGGCTATGCTCCTGATCGTGGATCCCCTTATGCATAAAATCGACTCAACAAAGTCCCACATCCTGCAAAATTGACGCACCACGCCCGTTCTAACAGACCAAGCTGCATCGAATCTCTGTAGACTTATCTGGAGCGGCAAAGTCGCGGGAATAGACACATTCGAAACAAAGTCGACATCCCACAAGAAATTCGCCCCGGATTCTAGAAGCTAGGTTGTGTGATTAGCCATTTTCCGCCGTAATGCGGCTCACACACCAATTCGATGAATGCTGTCGCTGGAAGTATGGGTTCCCCTACACAGAATGGATGAGCTCAGTGTCAGATGGGAAAGGTATTTCACCCACCATTTATAACGTGTTCAGCAAGGGTTGGATGACTGACTTTACTGATATAGAGATCTGATGACGAAAGAGGGCCTTTACGGTCTGCCATAGGTTGATAACGTCCGCCCGGAGACAGTGATTTTGGGAGTGGGATGTCTCGGACAGTAAGAGAGTGTTCGATGAACTTCGGTTTAAAATCAGACGGACCATAGAGAGCACTGAGGTCAAGTGAATTTAACCCGAGAAGCGACAGGGAGCCAAGAGTATCCAAGAAAACTTCGGGTTCTGTTGAAGACACAGAGGGTGCCTTCTTGGGGGAAATTCGGCGCATGGGACATAATACTTGGTTGTCTGGGACTCCCCACGCCAAGACGGATGAAGATAATACCGCATGACAAGAGATCTCCAAGAAGACGGGAGAAGATGCTAGTAGATGTGAAATGGCCTTGCTGAATAGCACGGCATTCCTGCAGTTATCCCAAAAGTAGCTGGGGGTGAACGCTTCCACCAACTGTTCCTCGCGGCATGTCGAATATACCGGTATACTGGGAATATGAGATCCAGGATAGCGAGTAAATATGTCTGCCATCTTCGCCAGATAATCTTCTTTGACACAATCCATGAATGAGGAGTGAACAGGGACCATAGTGCGGAGCCGTTGCGCGGATATTTCTTCGTGTTTGGCTAAATCGACGAGCTTGTCGAGGAGACTGGCGGTGCCTGAGACAGTGACGGATTCGGGGGCGTTGAAGCACGACAACTCTAAGGCTCCGGTACCATTGGTAAGGGTGCGCGCAATGAGCTCCAATGCACGGTTGGCGCTGCACTCCACCACCGCCATCCCGACTTTCTCACTCTCCGTGAACGCCATAGCTTCTCCCCGC
This sequence comes from Mycena galericulata, assembly GCA_029289565.1. Lineage (NCBI taxonomy): Eukaryota > Fungi > Basidiomycota > Agaricomycetes > Agaricales > Mycenaceae > Mycena > Mycena galericulata. Next base: position 546,176 of record JARKIA010000059.1, on the reverse strand, counting down.
GCGATTGCAATCTCCATGGCCATGTCCTTGGAACCAGCACCAGAAGCGTACAAAGGGGCGGTCTCGCCAGCCGAATGGCCCAACATCATGTCCGGGAGAATACCGACCGACTTTAATAGGTCAAACAGCGCCATTTGAACCATGGCGATGGCGCTGAGGGTAATGACGACCGGCCATCCGAAATCCGGAAGAGCGATAGTCGGAGCGGTAGGTTGGTCGAAAAGACCGGTCGATTCAATCAAGGAAACTCCTTTTATGCGACGGTAGACCTTGTCCAATTCGATGATAGTGTTGCGGAACACAGGATATTGCGCAAAGAGCTGGCGCCCCATCTCTAGATGTTGTGGACCTTGTCCACTAAAGACGAACGCGAGAGGGGAAGTTTCACGCGGGATAAGGGCCGCAGGTGCAATGGGCTTGTGTGGCAAAATGGGAACCGTGAAGTAACTCCTCCAAGGAAGCTGGCGGGCCCGCCGAGAGAGCGTAACAGCGCACTCGCTCAAGGTCTTGGGACAATCAGCGACCATTTCCAAGACGCCCCGTGAAATTTGGTCCACCGCGTTCGAAGATAAACCTCCAACAATGAATAAAATTGGTGCTGTTGCGACCTGGGTCGTGGTTTGGTTGGAATTCCGGGGAGGTGCTTGCAGTACGACATGGCCGGTAGCGCCGCCGAGTGCAAAGCCGGATAAAGAAATGATCGATCTTCCGGACGAAGAATGGCAGCCGAGGGGGGTGGGTTCGACCGGTACAACAATTTGGAAGGTGTCCCAATCAATCGTAACAGCAGGATTGGAAAAATTAACTGTGGGCGGAATGATGCCGTGCTTAAAGATCAGGCATGCCTTGACGAGCGATGCTAGGAAAGCGGCAACCTCGAGGTGCCTGACGAAAATGGCAAGATTAATTGAGCACAAGCTATCGCCTTTAAAATTCGTACCCAATATTGCCCTTCACGCTTCCAAAGGCGACAGATCTATCGGTGGCAAAGATTTGGCCAGCAATGTTTGCCTCGATAGGATCCCCCACAGGTGTTCCTAATTATCGATGAGTGCATATTTAGAAAGTGGCTAAATAAATGAGAGACCTGTGGCATGTAGCTCGACATAATCAGCGTCCGTAGGATTGAGGCCTGCTCTTCTGTACGCCTCGTAGATGCATTTTTGTTGGGCCACAGCGTTAGGGACATTGAGGGGCATCTGCGATCCGGTGGTATTGATTGCAGACCCTAGGACCTGTGCCCAGAATGAGAGACACTCAGCCGAGACAGTTTTGGACTTACCACGGAGTAAATGTGATCATGGTCATTAATTGCATCTCTAAACGGTTTGAGGACAATTACGACAGCGCCCTCCCCGCGTCCAAACCTAAAGAAAACAAAGGATGTCAGTAAAGATCGGTGATTAGACTACGAATAACAAACCCTCCAGCCGCAGCATCAAGCGGTCTGCACACTCCATCCCGGGCACTGATGCCACCAGCTTGCATGTAGGCCGCCCACTCGAATGGGCTTGTTGTTTTATAAGCTCCAGATCTCCATAGGACGATTAGCGAGTGGACGTACTCTCGATTTATCTGGGCTGCTCCAACGAGTGCAGCAACGCAATCTCCCCTCTCTATCGCGCCAACGGCTAGATGGAGCGCGGTCAAGGAGGAGCTACACGCGGTATCCAGATAGACGGAGGGTCCAGTGAGGTCAAGCGCATATGATACCCGATTTGCCATCGAATGCGGCATCCAACTCGAGGGACTCCCATCCGGGTCGATTGGGTTCTGGCAGATAAATGTTCAGGTAAATGAGGCGGATAGTATTTAAAAATCACTCGCCTCTCCTTGAAGTGGTCTATTTCCACTCATAAAACACCCTATGCTACGGCCTCGCGATTCGATCCCGGAATCCAAGAGGGCTTGGAATGACAAGTCCAACAGACGTCTTCCGCTGTAGGGAATAACTCGAGCGTCTCTGGTACTGATTCCAAGGGAAATATTGTCGAAGCTTGTGGCATTCTTTAGAAAAGTGCCTTGCGCCGGGAGTTTCGCATGTGCACTTGTCCTGCCAGATGCGCTCCGTTAATACGATGGACCCGCGCCATTTTGTTCACATACTGCACGAAATCCGGCGATATATCCTTTAATGACTCATATGCACTCCCGCCTGTGACAAGGAAGTCCCATAATGAGGCGTAATCCAAGTCCTCTGAGAATGAAGATCCCGATGGCAGTTGTGCTGCGAGTCCAACCTGGAAACTATGAGCCAAGAAGTCAGGCGGAGCGCTCAGCGGTGACGTACAATTGCAATTCCATCAAGTTCCATGATTCTGGGAATGGCTCTACCCATGTCCGCCAGTTCAATGGTCCTTTATGTCTGCTACTCTGAGAATATCAATGCGGAGTTTTTTTGAAACAGCCAGAATGGTTGATAAGGACAGGACAGCTGTCCTTCGCTTCCATCTTAGCGCCTACTTCACACGGTTGATGTTTTGTCAAACTGGAAGAAATCGCGTCGAGTCATTTCAGGGCTGCATTGTTTTCTATCTCAATTTCTGGTGATGCACAACCCTGGCCCGACCAGCGAAACGAGCAAGCGAAATCGGAAACGGGCAAGTATGACAGTCGGCGTTTCGGTCCGGGGTGCCGGATAGGTTTTGCAAGATGACAGTCCCGTCGTGTCAAGAGTCGAATCCAGAAGAGTAGACAGCCGGAATTATCTCACCCAAGCAGAAAGGAACCAAAATATCCTGGCATCTGGAATGACTCCACGCGCCATCGGCCTCTATAGCTCTGACAAAGGGTCCTAGCGCCGTGCACAATTGATTCGAAAGACAGTGCGAATGGAGGCTCCAGCGCTACATGTGTCTAAGGTCCGAATCCAAGGGTCTTCTATTCAAATATCTGGGTCCATTCTCCCAATTCTGGTTCTCAGAGGTTCTGACGTCGAATGTTATTTTGCCTGCAGACTCGGAGGTAAGGCAATACATGCATCGTGACTCCAATCCTCCCCAGTTCCGGACGATTAGTATGTTGAAGTCTTCAACGCTTGTAAATCAATCAACCCATTCGCAATTTGCGGGAAGCTTCCCGCCAATTCGGAAGACCGCAGATCTACCGCCCGGTAGGAGCTCGGCGCCTAGATAGACCCAGCGTTTGACGCTGTTCCACTCCACGAGAGAATTCAAATCATAATTCTGTCAGTCGACCTGTCAACACTCGAATTTCATTCACTATGCCATTGCCAAGATCATCATCACGTACCACATCTCTGGCGCTCATCGTTCGCAATCGTCTATAATCGTCCATGGTCTCCGGCAGTCCGGCTTGTTCAATCATATTTATACTGCCCCCAGGAGTCAGAGCTGGCAGGAAGACCCTTACGAGTCCGCACGAGTTTCCCTCCTACACCATGTCTATCGTCCGCGCCGTTGGAATCTACAAATGTCCCTCCCATCTCTCAAAAGACGAGTTCGTGCGGAAAGTTGAGGCCTTCATGGACACCGTCCTCGCGGTCCCGATCTGGCAGCGCAATGTCCTCAAGTATGAGCTGGTACGTGCGCGTGCATGATATTAACCACATCTGATTCCGCTGACATGCCGTGCAGTTGGTCCCGAATGAAAAATCGGGCGTCGAGCGGCTCGGTATGCCGTCTCCCCAGGGAACCGTCCTTATAATCGCGGAATGGCCGGTAGGCCGTCAATAAATTGTTCGGTTTATCCGGGATTCACGCGTACCGTCTTTTTAGTCTCACGAGGTACTAGCCGAGGTATGTTGTCCTTCGTCCGCCATGTCGTTGTGTAACTACATCAACAATTTTGGTAGGTGGCCAGTGACCCGGGCTTGATCCAGCTCCTCGCTAGCGCAAAGGAGGATTTCAGTGCACACTTGGATAGCTCCACGTTCACCGTTGATGTCATTCGCAAGAAGTAGTTAGGGTGGTGTTCCACATGTAGGAATACTGGGCCACTGCACTTTTACATTCAACGTCTCTCTACTGGTTAAAATATCTGGTTCTGGTACTCCTCATTTAAGCAAGGAGCAACAGATATGAGTCTCAGTGACTCTGACCTTGAAAAAATAATGGGGTGTGTTGTATGGTACCCTTCTGCAAACACCGAGTTAGTAGGAGAACAAGAATTATGTTGGCAGAAAGACGGGGTTCGACTCCCCGCACTCGAATTCAGATTCCAGACTGCTCACAGTTTCTTTTTCCGACAAATTCTTCTTAGTTTGCAGTGACGGCTTTTGTATTGAATTCTGTTGCACGACAGACGATTGTCTTCGCGCATGCTCAACAAATGTTCAAACTAAGGACCCGGAATGTTCAATGCAGGGTTTGCAATTTCTATGCTATATCTGTCAATGAAATCCCAGAATAGATGAGACATATTTTGGAAGACGCGAGAATACGCGGATCACGGAAGGACGCGTCGTTTTGCGCGGAGATAGGAGACGCGTCGGTCACGTGGTGGTTCTTACTCTCACACGTGGCGGTTTTATACTTTGGTCACGACTCACGACTCTTTGCCTTTCACCCGTCTTCAATCCGCAGCCAGCGCCTCTGAACTTGTAATGCAGAGGATGACCCGATCCCCCCGCTGGTTTGTCGGCTTGTTCATTCGCACGTACTTGGTTTCAAGCCTTCGACTCAGGTTGCTTGTCGATTGCCAAGGTCTTTGACTACCCGTATGTATACCTAGCTCTACGCACACGAGCAATCTGCACGCAAAGGCGTCCCTGGATGTCAGATATCAGGATGCCCGCCTTCTGCGCGCCCCTTCGCCCGGGCGTACGAACTTTCGGATCTCCACTCGGGCATTCTTGCTGCTCTTACCCGCGCAGTTGTGCCGCCCATTGCGTTTTCGACGACCTCAGCATGCCCCCGTCCGACCAGATTCTTTCATGCCGGAGCGACGACCACGTTTGACTGCATGCGCGGCGGTTTTCCATCTGCACGCGCTCCCAACCTGTAGCAGTGGGCCCGGAACTCTGTACGCCCTTCCCCGCTCAGTTGATTCAGGCACGAAGCTAATCTTCCGGCTTTCCAGTCTCTCGATGGCGTCTTTTTATCGGCGACGGCCATTTGGGTCAATGGTCATTTATGGATTTGCGAATTGAGAGTTGAATTGTAAGGTACGCCATGCATGCCCGTCCTACCACCCCCAATGCCAAATTCATCGTTCTTTACCAGTACCCATCCGGCTCTGTTTTTCGAACACCGTCCTCGCATACCTACGCCCATACTCAAGGCCGTACAGCTGCTCGTGTATCCTCCACCTCGAATTCCAACCACTCACTTTACTCCCGACCCACGCCCCCGATTCCTATCCCGGCGTGCCTCGACGCACGCGCTTCGAATTGCCTCCACCCAAGTCTGTGTCAAGTTCTCTCTCTTCCCCCCGGATTCAAGAGAGGCTCTTTAAACTTGCGTCCCTGCAATTTCGTTCATCCTACGTGATGGTCTGAACTGTTTCATCTCGCACCTCGAAACCATCTTCATTGATTTGGTCTTCTTCGCAAGCTTGCACTCCAAGAATGGCTGGGTACTCGATATGTTGCACCTACGATGAGTGTTGTTTCTGTGCGCAAAGTGCGCAGGACGGAGACGCTCTGTTCTCGCTACCCGTGTCTGTTGGCGCGTCGGCGTACGCTCTCATCAGCGTCTGTACTTCTGAATAAGATGTGCACCGGTGGCGGTGACGCGGTCTGGCCAGTTTCGCGAGTCGGGGGGCGCCGCCATGTGCTGCGCGTGCATCCCTTCAATGCTGATTGTTCGTTCATTCCGGCAGGTAGCACGAAAGACGCTCACTTCAACAATCCGACCTGCATTCGATGGAACTTGCGGTAATGAACGCGCCGTGTGAATGGCTTATTTTTCTGCACGTTCTAAGCACTCGGTCAGTGATCTGACATGCAGACTTGCAATCCGTATCCTCGCTGCCTTTGTATTCCACTAGTACTACCACGACTTGAAGGCGATTTTTGCCTATCAAGATTCGGGTCGGGTTGACGGACAATCCAGGATATGTGGAATCTGCGCGTCAGAGCTCCGATACACGACGAACTCGAAGTGGGGAGGTAGGTGAGTTCTTCTCTTCTAAAAGATTTGCACCACTTAGACTTGTTATTTTACGCAGATGTGGGGTTGAAGACAGGCTTCGTTGTTGCCACATTCTACATCTTGACCAGGTAAACTTTGAAGGCGAGTTTGGGGTACTCTTAACTTGACTTGCCCCCCGAATCACAGCGGGGAAATAGCATGCGCTGGATAGATATGCAGTGAGCATACTAATTTCGCCGAATACCGCGCCAAATTGATTCATCACTTTCGACACCCGATGCGCCGTATATTTGTCCGTTCTCTCTCATCCCAGGGTGCGTGTGATTAATCGTCTCATTTGTCTCCCTGTGCTCATGACTCATGATCGGTACTTAGTAATTTCGCCGACACCGGCAGATCCTGGCTAGCTAGCTCACGGAGCCTCTGGAACCCATGCCAGTGTAAGTGGGCGGATTAACCTTTTTTCCTCTACAACTGTCTTGCAACGGTGCGTGCGTGTGGTTATCTTCTTATTTTTCTTCTTTCTGCACGTAGTTCAGCACTCATATGAAAGAAAGATCGAGAAACGGGCCAACGACATCACGCTCATTTCGGATATCCCGGAACCTAGTCAACATTTTGATTACCAGGGTCTGAATCAAAATCTTCCCGGATGACTTTCTCAAGGACTTTGGTTTGGATAGCCTTCCCTGAAATTTCAAGGTGTCAGTGGGGGAGCACAACCACGATGGCTTGAAGGCAAGTGGAATCGGACAGGCATCTGGGATACACAAGTCATGGATGAACATTGAGGAGCGAGTGCATCGGAGCCCCGGCACCACGAAGCTGGGACCAGGCCGGTGCGTTCCTAGATATGGGCGATTTTTTATTGACTGGGAAGACGGGAACAAGATGGGAAGCAGTTTTGATCAGGTCCGTTCGCGCGCCAACCCTCAATCTCCCTCGACTTATCTCTTTCACCCGGAATAATGAAGTGGCGTAGGTGCGGGGATGAAATAAAAGGTAAGCTTTCAAGATTAGGCACGACGACGACCTCCGATTTACGACCCTCGAAAATACGCATAAGTTTCGAGTTCTCCTCTGTCGATCATAATTACACACCTACTGTAATTCTACACAGGGATGACGGAGATATGAACTTGAATTGAGATGAATATGAATATGAGTAAAGTATTATTTATTCATCGTCCCCGGCCCTGATACTGTATTATCTTCCAAGTGGCGACATGCAGCTTTATGGCGGTCCGGATGCACATTTATTCCCGCCCCGCAAACTTGCCTTTTTTTTTTTTGGTATCCCCGCGCGCGATTTTGACGTTTTGATCCCGTCAACATATTTTGCGCGGACGGCATGTTCCAGGCTCCCGGACACTACCTATAATACCTGTCCGCGATAGAGTAAATCAGTGGCCCAAAATGGCCCTTCCTATGTCCGCAATATAGAGTAAATCAGCTCTGAGAGCAGCTTTGTCAGTCCTACACAGAGTAAAACATTGAAGCTCAAGAAAAAATTTTGAACCACTATAGGACGGCGGCACAATTTTGGTGTTGTGGAAGGTTGTTGTTTGAATTCAAGAACTGCCCAATTAGGCCCGGGTGTACATGGGGGTGCAAAAAAGCGCCCGCGGCATCCTGGGAAAAAAACGGGCTCTGGGGCGCAAAAATTGGTGTTTTACACCAAAAACTTCGTCCGAAATAGAGTAAAACAGCAGCCCAGAGCCAGATTTCATAGAGTAAATCAGCGAAATTTTCTGGCAAAAAGCGGACAGGTATTATAGGTAGTGTCCGGGGGGCCTCATGTTCCGCCCCGCGCGATTTTGGCCCCGCGCGCGAAAATCTGAACTTCTGCGCGCGCACAAAAATTTCTTTGGTGATCCCCACACAAAAATTAACTTGATGGGCAAAGGGTCTGAGATTAAATTCAATATAAGTAAGGTACGTGAATAAGAGTGTGTAAATGGTATTCATTGTCGTTCGGGTGGGGCTTGGGCTTGAGCCCGTGCCTGGTTGATTTTGTCTCTAAATTTACATGAGGCTTTGTAAGTATCCTATGGGACTCAAGGTACAGTTTCGACCTTCAGAACTCCATTTTGAACTGGTATTTTAACTCCATCAAAGGTGAGGAATCTTCCATACCACCTCAAGATAGAACGAGTGATAGAAGCCAGCCAGGCATTGTGAACAGCAACCCCTACTCATCTATCTTGTTCCCTAAAAAGCAAATTTTAAACTGATAATTTGAGCAATCATAGCACCCAGGTCGCGGCCTTGAATCAACCCTGAACCTGACTCAAGCCCGCCTCGAGTCGGGCCTGGGTCGGACCTATAAGCCTAGGCTTGGGTCGGACTTGGTCATGAGCCTGATCCAGGACAACACTGAGGGTATGAGAGGGAGGTCAGGTCCACTGAGGGACATATGATTTAATTATTGACAGAGAGCGTTGTGTAGTTATTAGGAGAAAATGTGAGTACAAAATTAAGATGCGTGCAATTAAAGTCCAATAAATGACGAGAGTGGGTATCAAATGGGAGATATAGCAGGAGGGAGTGAGTGAAAAGGAAGGAGACCAAGGGTGACCCAGGAGTGGATGAATGACAGGATTGATCAATAAAGTTGAACGGTCACGTAGTTCAACAGCAACACCAGATGTTGCCCTCGGGATCCACATCGGCTTCCCCGATCAGTCATTGAGTCTTCAGGTTACAGTCAAATCCATGCACTCCTTTACTACGCGTACATCGCATTTTCAACACGGCCATCTGGCATCATTTGGTGCCTTCCTGTGATACTATTCATTGGTGGAGTGAAATACTAGTTCAAAATAGAGGTCTGAAGGTCGAAGATGTACCCTGAGTCCTATAGGACACTTACAAAGCCTCATGTAAATGTAGAGACAAAAACAACCAGGCACGGGCTCAAGCCCAAGCCCCATCCGACCCGAACGACAATGAATACCATTTACACACTCTTATTCACGTACCTTACTTATATTGAATTTGATCTCAGACCCTTTGCCCATCAAGTTAATTTTTGTGTGGGGATCGCCAAAGAAATTTTTGCGCGCGCGCGGAAGTTCGGATTTTCGCGCGCGGGGCCAAAATCGCGCGGGGCGGAACATGCCGTCCGCGCAAAATATGTTGACAGGATCAAAACGTCAAAATCGCGCGCGGGGATACCAAAAAAGGCAAGTTTGCGGGGCGGGGTCAAAAGTTTGCGGGGCGGGAATAAATGTGCATCCGGACCGCCATACAGCTTGAGATAAAGAAGGGCGCAAGAGGAAAAGATCCATTAAATGACGGGACGGCGCTCAGTTGCGCGAGATTCAGTGTCAGAGACCTGAATCTGCGCAGCAGTGAATAATTAGGGCCCGTGCTGTTGAATTCGGGCCCCTGCTTCACAATACACGTAAGGAAAATGCAGTCGGCGGGTACGCATCGCATTACGTGAGGTGTTGAACTACGACGGACAATTTTGTAGACCGTCGTGGAGGGAGGCTATGGCACTTGGGGGTACTCTGGAGGGTTTTTTGTGTCATGGTGACAACAACTCACGATTCTTATGGCAAAAATAGACAACACACTTGGGACCAACCCGTCTACGGCCGCACTGTTCTGACGCGACGGACGGCAAAAATGCCGTCCTCTGGCCGCCCGTCAATTTTCATCCGGCGTGTCGCCGACCAGACGGGATGGCCTGCCGTTGACGGCACCCGTCACCCGGGGACGGTGGGCAGCTAATTTTGATCGGGGCATACTCCTCTGATTCCTGTCTTTTCCCGAATCCAGCAAATGCCTGACCCCCTGCCTGCTTCCGTTAACCTCCACAGATAATTCAGGTTTTGAATGCGGAGAACGAGAAAATTTAAATACTACTATGACCGAGATACCAAGTTCGTCACTTTTCCCGGCAAACATATTGCCATTTCCTCAAACTATTCTTCCTCTGTTTCCTCTGCTTCCTCTGAGCTCTCCTGGGGACTCACATCCGAATGACTATCGCCATCAGTCCCGGAGCATTCACTACTCCCGCTCTCCGAGTCTGGAGGGCCGTAGTCGGAACTGTCGTCCGAGCCATAGGCAGTCAGGGTGGTAGGTGGATTGGGGAGAGGAGAAGATTGTGAGGACCGAGTTGGGTACCGATGTTGCGGTGGAGTAAGCGTTTTAACCGCGCCTCCAGTGGTGGCTGTCGCTGTCACGGAAGAAGAGCCGTGAAGCGTGGATGCAGTCCGGAAGAAATTCGAATCCGATTCCCACCTTGGGCTGGGGGGGGAGGATGGTGTTGGGTACGCCGCTGCGGCCTTCGTCAAGGAACTCGAAGTGAAAGGGGGCCGTCTGGGCGGGGTGCGAGGACGGGCGGGGCGAGAAGGGGTGGTGTCGTCCGGGTCCGCGAAATCGATGGGCTCCAGGGGAGGGAAGTTGCTTGGACTCAATGTCCAGCAAAGCGTACAGTAATGCTTCGAATAGTCTCTCTTTGGATGACGACAACCCTGATGGTGTCTGGGCGAGCCAGTGGGCGGAGGGTCCTAGTAGAATGAGGACATACCCAAACAGGAATCGAACAACACCACCATCAACTGTGTTCCATTTCCCATCCATCTCCAGCCCGACTTGCTCCTGATCTTCTTCAATCGCTTATAGATTTTCATAGCCAAAGCCACTTCAGGGAAGGCATGATCAAATTTGAATTTAAGGATCGCATCGATGAAAAGGTAGAGCATGACATGGCAGGGAACCCGAATGCGCCAGAAATTCGTAGGATGTTTCTGCATGGCGCCTGCTGGCAATAAGCGAATAACTCCAGGCCGCACATCATGCAATCCCTCTGCGTTCCGACGGACATTGTCCTGGACGTCAAAAATGCGGTAGCGAGGGACGTCTCGGGGAATTCGCTGGATGGGCTGTGACTCTACCGATGCAAATTTCCCCTCTTCAACGATGTGAAGGAAGGGAAGATTACAAAGGAGGGCGTACCAACCCGCTGGAGGGAGTCTTTTGGGATCGAAGCGCGGAATCAGAGAGTACAGCTGGTAGTAGCGATCAGAATGAGGACCTTCCTCCGTTGTCAAGAAGTGAAAGATCTGGTTGTACGACGAAATCAGGAGATTTGGCTAGGGCAGGCAGGATCGTGGACGAACCTTCCACACAGATTGGGCGTCTGCATGTTTTGGACCGTCCAGCTGCTCCATTATCCATTGCAATATCTCGATGGCCGGCGAAAAGGCCAAGTAACCCGGTGTAAAATAGCCTTGGTGGCATGTGGCGCATTCTGTCCAGGGCTACTAAATTACTTGTCTGTGTGTATCGACCAAAACGCACGGATTGTCCCATTCTCAAATTCGCCGCGCTTGTACTCCTTTTCTGGATCGGGATCAAGCAGGCCTAGCGACTTCGCTTCGTCCACCTGTCCCCATGGAATCAGTGCCCAACATGCGCGGTAGAAAATTACCATGTCTTGACCATGGGGGCCTTTCGGATAGAGGTGTGCACATTGGCTCCCGGTAGGTGTTTGGCGCGTTAAGCAAACCGAGCAATAGTCGCCGTACGCCTCGTGCAAGGAAATCTTCGCCTGTGGCGAGAATGCGGGGTCAGCCATGAAGAGGGGGCAGGAAGCGGGGCGGATTTGACCGCCTGGCGGTCCTTAAATGGATGCAACCAGCGGCGCGAGAAAATCAATCCATTGTATGTACTGTTTACGTCCAGAGAGAGATTGGCGCCGCGGCGTATCTATAATGGGTTTGCTTGTTCTGATGCACAGTTTGATTTTGATGTTCTATGTGCGCTTTGTGGTTCCGAAGCGACAACCGTGAGGGCGTTTCAAGGCCTGGTAGACTCGTAAAGCCACCCGGGTGTCAGGGAGAATAACAACAACTGACGGGGAAGATTGGCATTGTACATTCGTCAGGTTTAGAACATCGATCAGACTCCCCCGATAATTCTGATTCGGATTTAGAGTGGCCACCGAGGCACCTTTTCGGCCGGGCGTCGTCGAATCGAAATTCATAGCAAGGAGAAGTAAACTTGACATTTAGATTTGCACAACAAAAGGGCGGTCAGAAGGAAGGGGAACGTCTGCGTACTGTTTGCGCCACTAATGCCCCTCTCGCGCCGCGCATCATATCGGGTGCGCTCTCGGTCGGAGATAGAAAAAGAAGCGGAGTGGCTCACTTGGGCAATGTACACGAGGAAATTTTGGCGGAGAGGTCGCGGATACGACAGATATCTGTACAAAGTCTGTGGGGAGCGGCGGGGAGCGCCATCAGGACGTGGAGGGAATCAGGTACAAGATAGGGGTACCTGAGATACCAGAACCTTGTATTGCTGTTATATTCACGGTGTGGTAGGTAGACAGACTTGGATCGGATATGGGAGCAAGTGACAGGGAGATAAGATGTGTTTGTTTACGTCTGTGTCCCTCCAGGGGCGTTGAGCAACAACGCGTCCCCATACAAACGCGTCTAGGTTCGGTCCAAGCCCCGTTCTGACGATGCCGCACCATGCCGGAGTAACCAAATACGCCAGACATCAAACTAAACAGACCAAACACGGCCTTCGTCAGAAGGGGCTTGCTGCAGACTTCCGAATTCGGGGGGGTTGGATATCGCCCTCCGGCGTTTGAATGTGGCCTCAATGCCTCAGGGTCAATTAGTAATAGTTTTAGATCGTAAGTATGGCTACGGCTTTCCCCAATGGCCTGGAAGCATTCGCGGTGTATTCATTGCACTAGAAGGCGCAGAAAAGTGCCCAAAACACGCATTTTTTGTGATGCTCTGCAAATATTTATTTCTTGCAGGATAATGTTTCCCTTCCATTTGAAGGTAGTATTAGCATGCTACTTCATGATACATATGTTTTCAGAGTGTTCTATGCCTGGAGCACAAAGTTATTCGCCAGCCATCCTCTAAAACGGTCAGATCAGGGAGGTTGTCACGCAATGTGACCTGCCAAGTCCGCGTCACATTCGAACGCAAAATATTCGCCCCGCTCAGAGAAGGGTTATAATATTCAATCTTTAGGCACTAATTCACTTCTGTGGTATGTCTCTGCGTCCCAGAACGTTGTATGCATTATTTACAGTTGTTCCGAAAAAGGATGAGACTATCACATTTTTTTTTCGCCCGTTCCCGATCGGGACATTCCTTACCGGGGTGTCCCGAGTTCGATCCCCAGACTTGGTTCGATTTTCATAATGCATCGGATGCCTGCCAGATTGGCGCATAGCACATCCCATTTGACCCTGGGCCCATCCATATTTCCCCCAAGAGAGCTTTGTGTGCCTCTCTGCTGCATAGTCTTGGTCTCAGCAGCAGGTTTTGCCAAGAATTGAAAGGGGAGAAAAAAATAATGTACTTCCTACCCAGTTCTTGTAATCATACTGTAGAGTCCTTTGGAGGTAGATCAAGATAGGCTGAAACATATGTGCCCAATCAATGTGGGTTCATTTTCAAACTTCTACAGTACAGCCAAGATGTCCAACACCACTAATTGTCCCTGTTCTTGGACCACAAAACAAGAAAAAATATCACTTTTGATGGTTTCTCCCCCAATTTCATTGAATTGAAAGTACAGGCTCAGCTTGGAGTGTGGAAAGAGTCCAAAAAAATTGGGTCAGTACCCGGGATCGAACTCGGGACACCCCGGTAAGGAATGTCCCGATCGGGAGCGGGCGAAAAAAAAACCAGACAGTCTCATCCTTTTTCGGAACAACTGTAAGTTCAGGTAATTTCCAATTCTGAACATCTGGAAGATGAGCCCTGATTTGGTAAAATATCAGTCCTTTGACCTCCAAATACTGGTTTTTAGTGCTTGGACTACTATTGATATATGTGCAAACGGATCTCGAGTGTAGATACAGTCTATGTTGTACCTACACAATTTCTATGAGCTGAGTGGTGGATCTGGTCAATTGATGAAAAGGCAGTGCCTTGAGTGGTTCCAAACCCCAAGGCTTTGGTACCCACACGCGACTTTGTAGTCAATAGCGTCTCAATCAATTTTTTTAATTGCTGTAACGACGCTATGTGACAAAGCGCCCTCACGAGATGGTGAGCGCCGTATATCCGCCACATTGTGACCTAAATTCCTTAGTATATTTGAGATCATCAAAAAGAGGCATATGTACAACTCCACCACCCAAGTGTATGTTTTGAATTTCATCCTAGACCTTGAGTAACATATTTCTCAAAAAGGACGAACCTGGGATCAGCATCAACATTAGAATGCAACTGGGTGTTAAATTGCCCATCCAAGATAACTGGAATTTACCCTGACATACTATCTACAACGTACAATTTACCGCTAAGTGATTGGATAAAGAGTGAGGTCGGTGCAAGCGGATTCGCAAGCCTACTGTTTGGCGCAGTTTGAAGCAAGCCCCTTCAGCGAAGGGCCGGCTCGCCGGGCCGGAGCTGCGCGGGCTTGCTCCGAACCTAAGACGCGTCTTGTTGTCACGTTGAGGTAGTGCTTTGAAATTGTACTGCGACTATCTCTTCTGACTACTTCTTGAAGTGCTTCCTGATGCTGCAGTTGGTTAGAAATCGGCAAATTCGCGGTATAACCGCCATTAGAACCAATATACGCTCGTTCTGATCCCAAATATCTCGGTATCGAATTTAGTGGCAGCATCAAATGTAGAGCACTGTTGGGATTGATGTCATTGGGCTGATGCACGTCCACTAGCCATATATCTCGTCTGTGTATTATAGTGGGAAAGCAACTTGAAAGCAACCGGAATTCTGACGCAGGTGCGGTTCAACCGCCATCGACCTGATATCCAGCTGAGTTGGATCTCCAATATATGTGCGTGTTCCGGCCGGGTCATTTGGCAGGACTGCTTCAACTGAGGCATCCGCCACAGCAAGGTACAGCAAAAAGCACTCACGCAGAATCTTGAGCCAGGTTTCGATTGGTCCTCGCTTCTGGGGGTCTAGGGTGGGGCTGAGTAGTAGCCAAAATGATGTCCCAGAGTGGTACGGCTCGATTCCGAGTCGAACGGGAATATCTTGGAGGCACATATGAATACACAATCGAATTTGCCATCGTGCCGACGTTGGGTTAATTTGGATGTTGAATCCATGTGCGTGTTCCTCCGATGACTTAGGAAGACTTCAACGTGGGCCTTTCATCAACTAAATGAGAAACATGCAGAGGACAGCACTCATGCAAAATTTCGGGCCATGTTCGTCAGATTGATCCTCGCTGCTGGGAGTCTAGGGTGGGTCTGAGGAGCCAAAATAATGTCGAAGAATGGTG
Source organism: Mycena galericulata (assembly GCA_029289565.1). Taxonomy (NCBI): domain Eukaryota; kingdom Fungi; phylum Basidiomycota; class Agaricomycetes; order Agaricales; family Mycenaceae; genus Mycena; species Mycena galericulata. The sequence continues at coordinate 530,874 of JARKIA010000059.1, read as the reverse complement.
TGGCTCTATTCCGAGTCGAACGGGAAGATACGAGGAAGATACGGGAAATCCTGCAGGTACGTATCGACATGAATGTTAATCAGCGCAAAATAATGCAGAGCCTTATCGGCAGAGCGAGACGGCGGCGATGCGCGGAATTCGAGAGCCGGTTCGCGCCTGAAAGGAGTGTATGCGAGGGCGTATGTATACGGCGTGAACTAGTGCGAAATGAACATCCTCCTTATTAGAAGTACTTGATCCTTTTCTAGGGACGAGCTAAGAGTGCGTGTACGCACATAGATACGCGAGTTTAATCCAGGTAGACCTCCTTCCTCTTGATTTTCCTTCACAGGTGATTTAGAAATGAGTCGTGGAAGTTTGAATTGCATAGTCGATTGAGCGAGCCAAGCTGCCGAGTTGGGAATGATCCGAGACAACCTCGACGCGAGGCACGAGCGGCTTGAGGTTGTCAGAGGATAAGCTAAGGAGGAGGCGGGAATCGGGATTGAGTGCGTGCGCATCGTGACATGTGTGACACCTTCTCTTTTGGACGCGCACCACCATCGCGCTCCCGCCTCTGCTCTTTTTCTTCTTCCTTCTGTCCTCCTAGATCTGCTTCTACGGCAGGGTGTCGATGACCTGAAGACTGAAACGAAAGCCCGGCTTTGGGCAACTTGATGCGCTACGAAGATTGAAGATTTGGACTACGCTTACTCCGACTGGACTCGAACTCCGGGACTTCTGTACTGAATCCTCCCTCTGCCGCTTTCCACTACTGCGTTTCCCATTTCGTCATAATACCCGGTACCCAGATTCCAAATAGCATACCAGCTCGTTTGCTGCCTCAGGCATGAAAGTGGCGTTACTCCTCGGCGTATACGCCTTCGCTCCGACATGCGTTAACAGGGATCGAGGTCTGGGAGATGTCAAGGATATGTCCTGGATCCCAATGTCTGGGATGTCTCCTGCCCCATACACAACGGCGCGTCCCGGTACCCGGCCCCACCGCCGCGACCGCGATCATCCCCACGTCTACCCTCGGGATCTTCGCAATCGTCCTCAACACGACCGTCACCCCCATCGGCCTCTGGCGCCCCTGGTCCGACACGCACTTCATTCTCTCCCGCGTCGAGCATATCTTCTCGTTCATCAGGCGCTCGGACAAGCTCCTCGTCACCACGCTCGACTTCACGCGCTGGGCGGCGCCCATCACCGCGCTTGTCTTCTTCGCGTTCTTTGGGTTCGTGGTCGAGGCGCGCAGGAACTACGCCCTCCTCGCGACGCTCGGCACCGCGTTCTGGGCCGCCGCTGCACGCGCGGGCATCCGCCGCCCCACGTTAGGCTTCCTCGCGCCCAAGTCCACCTCCGCGTCGACGCAGGGTGGGGGATTCGCGTCTGGGTCTGGCTCCGGGTTCGGGTACACGAAGCCCCCGCCCAAGCTCCGGCCCAGCGTGATGGACATCTCCCTCCCGGCGTACACGCCCTCCGGCACGGGCTCCTTCTCCGCGTCCTTCGCCAGCACGGACCTCAAGCGCGCCATGTTCTTCGCGTCCTTCGCGTCCGCGTCGTCGCGCTACGTTGAGCACCACCCTGAGCACGGGCACGAGCATGAGCACGGCGGGCAGATCGCCCTCGCACTCCCTCTACGACGCGCCGTCACCGCAGGAGCTGGAACTCGACCCGCCGACGGCCTCCTCCTCCGTGCCCCCGCCCCAGTCCCCCGATTATGCGCTCCCGCTGCACCTCGGGTAGCACGCGGGCCCGTATCCGTGCCGCTACGCCGCGGAGGGGAATGACGAGGATGAGCGGGAGCACGAGCATGAGGATGAGCGGGAGCAGGGCGCGTCGGACGCGCACTCGATCCGCATGGGTGCGCTTCCCTCGGGGTCAGCGTCGCAGCAGGCGGACTCCTCCGTGCCCGGGCGGGCTTGGTCGGATTCCCTGCTCCCTCTTCCTACGACGATGACGTCGGCCGTCCTCGACGGGCACGCATGCATGCATGTTACACCCCCCTCACTCACTCACTTGTTCATTCACTCATCCCGCCTCGCGCCACGCGACGACCCTCTACTTACTTACTTACCTTCATTCTTTCGCACGTCGTCACTGTCCAGCCGCAGGGACTGAACCTCCCAGACAAGCTCTGCCTCTGCCGCCACCTTTCGATGGGTAACGACTGGCACCCCTCGACCAACCATTTCATCGACAAGGAGGACTTCCCGACTCGCTTCGGCACGGCCTCGTAAGTCTCCGAAATCGCCATTTCACCTCCTTATTCCTCTTTCCTCTCGCGGGTCCGCCCACCTTCCTTCCTTCCCGTGGCCCTTCCTTTCTTTCCTTCTTTCTTTCTTCCTTTCCTTCGCCGCTGCGCTCGCATAGCAGCGCTCGGGCCCACGCGTCGTCGCCGCCCCCTCTTCTTCCTCTTCCCTTTCTTTACGCTTCCGAGCGCCCTTTCTCACTTCTTCCTTCCTTTTCTTCCGCAGATCGCCAATGCTCCGCCTGGCGCTGAAGCGATGGTCCTGGACATCGCCAAAACCACCACCGCACATGCCCATCCCCCAGCTGATAAGCGCTGGCTCGTGCTCCAGGACCCGAAAGGGTTCTACATTGAGCACAACTACCCTTTCGGCTGCGCTTCGTCGAGCAGTAATGCGGGATCCATCGCTATCGCCATAGTCGACATTTGGGAATGCGAAGGCGTCAAGCCGCAAAATCGATACGACCCCCTTCCGCTTCCCCACCGCCTCCTACCTCGACCTTGTCACCAGGCCTACAGCATACTCATACACCTATGACTGCGACTCGGAGCTCGCGCTCATCGCACCCTTCGGCACACCGCGGCACCCGCTGGGGTCAAGTTTTCGCCTTCACCGCACCTTTTATAGGCTTCGCCATGAACCTTTCGATCCGTCGTTGTTACACCATTCTTGACACGCGGAACATAGCCTTCCAACTTACTTACATTTGCTCTGCTGAGAACCCCGCCGACCCCATCTCGCGACGCGAGCTCGGGCCGCGGGCGTCACACTTACAGTCACACTTCTTTCTTCCCTTACCGCACTTCGCGCATGTTCTTTAAGTACGACATCCCTCAATGCTTTCTTTCCTACTATCTCTTTCTTCTTTCTTCTTCCTTAAGTTAATCTTTCTTCAAGATTTAAGTACATTCCGGGCCCGCAGCCAGAGGTTTGACCGACGCCCACGCATACCGTCTCGTTCGTTCTATCCTCCGCTGCCCCCTCCCCGCTCCGCCTCTCCCGTCGGCCGCCTCACCTCCCCACGCGCCGCGTTTACAGATTTCAACCGGCGTCCTCCCGGATGTCGTACCGCCTCCGCGGCGCACCCCAGACGCACGACCAGCTACCCCCATTCCCGTCGCTCCACCACCTCCCGCGGAACCCAAACCCAAATTACGCAAACCGCGCGCCGGGCAAGAGATCGCCAACAACGACCTCAGGCCGCACGTACTCGCGGAGGACCGTTTACGGCTCTGGAACTCTTCGTACGCGATGGAGCGCGACGCGACCTTTCGACGCGACTTCCCTTCTGAGGTGGTGGACAAGACCTACGCCGCTCTTTTCGGTGCTTTCACGGGAGCTACGCAGTCGAACTACGCGGCCGGCTTGCTCCGCTTTCATCAATTCTGCGACAAGTGGGATCTTTCGGAGCGCGCATGCATGCCCCCCTCACATTTCCTTCTTGCTGCACTCATCGGTGCTCATGTCGGTACGGTCGGTGGCGGTACCGTCAAATCTTGGATGTCAGGCATCAAAGCCTGCCGAGGTAAACGGCGCGCCGTGGGAGGTAGTCTCGTTTACCAGACGTTATAGGGCAGTCGCTCGCTGCGCTCGCGGGCAGGAGGAGGAGATATGTCCAACCGGAGATACCGGATCCACGGAAATTGTTCCGAGGCAGAAATTGATGAAAATTTGATTGGGGAACACTGCCCTATAACGTCTGGTGCAGTTCGCTTGGGAAGGGTGCGATCGTGTCACGCTTCGACTCTCTGGTACTTTTCTTTTTCGTTCTCATCCTCCGGTGGCCCGATGGCCATGAAACTTTGAAGACATCATCTGGATGACCCCTGAAGGCTTTGGGCATACCATGAGCAATTTAATACACTTCATTTAAGGCACAGTGACTTCAGCAATATGCGGGGCCTTCATCCATTCATTGACCCCAGAAAATGTCCTGACCTTGATAAAGCGTGCACAAATACATTTAATACATATATTAACAGCTATATATCGTGTTCTGAGTATCTAGGAGACCTGTAGAGCACACTGGACCGAAGTGCAGTTTACTCACAATCTCAAATCTGGATCCATCACGCGTATTTCGACCTCAAATCGACTGAGATACTTTAAAAAGTGCAATCAATCATTTTACACTGCAAACGGGGCATATTCAGTCTTCATGTCGATGCATCCATCCCTTTTACCCCATATTATTGGGAAAATACATGATTCTTGATAGGTATTCGGTGTCTTGGCCTGCCTTGAAGCTTCAGAAGCATTCAGTATATTTCAACTAGTCCTTTACACTCAAATTTGCCCCTATAACGACTACTGTTTGCCCTAAATATCGCGACGCGTCTGGAGTACGAGTTGTGACAGCCGTGACATCCATCACGGAACGCATCCTTTACGATCAAACTGCACCAGATGTTAGGGCGGTGATCTCGCGGTTGTTTTGGCATCATTTTCTGCCTCAAATTTGAAACTCCGCTGATCCCCCCCGCACCGCCCTAACATCTGGAGCCGAGATTACGTGGGAGGGTGATGATCGTTGGGCCGAGCTCGCGCGACGTACGGCCAACAAGGAAGGCACGGCCTCCAAGCGCGACCAGCGGGGCCCGTTACCATTGAGCACATGATTGCGCTGAGAGCCGCGCTAGATCTTTCCAAACCTTTCGACGCCGCCGTCTGGGCCATCGCCACCGCTTTCTGGGGTTGCCGCCGCCTCGGGGAACCCACCGTACCAAGCCCGGCCAAGTTCGACCGGAAACTCCACGTCACACGCAGCGCGAAGTCCAAGCGTATTCGCCCCCCCTTCTACCCCTGCAACTGCCATTCCCCTCCCCTGGACAAAGTCCACTCGTGAACGCGGCGGAATCCTCACCCTCACCGACCGCGACGACGTCCTTTGCCCATCCAAAGCCCTCCAAAACCACCTCCACGTCAACAAGCATCTCCCTGACGATGCCCCCCCTCTTCGCCTTCGAGACACAGGATGGCAACTGGTCTCCCATGACGAAGGACTGGTTACTCCGGTGTTGTTTTCCCATCCGGAAGCTCGCGGCCCTCTTAGCTGTCGCGAGTCACAGCTTCCGCATCGGCAGCTCCACCGAGCTTCTCCTCGCGGGTGTCCCGTGCGATATTGTCGCGGCGCTCGGTGGCTGGACCGCGCTCGCTTTCCTCCTGTTGGCGCAAGATAGAACACATCATCCCCATGAATGTCGGCAAGGCCTACGACCAGGCGAAGATCGCAGAAGTCGCCAAGGCTTTCGAGGCCTTCCGGCTTGCTAACGGCATTCCTGTACAATCTGCTGATGACCCACGTTAATCGTCCTTTCCCCCGCGCCTTGCGCTCTTTCACTTTCTTTCTTACACAACCTTTGTCATTCCTTAACGAAAATACATTCTTTCTTACCCTGCACTCCAGCTCTGTGTGGGGAAGCCGGCGCGCGCTGCAGGCGCCTGCGGCGCTTCGCCAACTGTGGGTGAGCTTTCGCTCCGGGTGGTAGAGTTGGCTCCGCGCCTTCGGCGCCCCAGCCCATCTCCCTTCGGGAGTCTCTCCACGCGCTCAGAGCGCTTCATCTCGCCCGCACCCCTTCCCCTCGTTGCGGCGGCGCTCAGCGCCCCTCCCAGACGCGTCTCGGCGGCGCGCCGCAGGCGCGCGGGTTGGCGAGCCGAAGGCTCTTCCCCCCACACCCACGAACACGATATCTACTTAGCGTGTTCGTGGCCCTCCCTACCGCGATCAGTGGTAGCCGACCTTAGCTTATCGGGCCGTGACGCGACTCGGATTGTCCGTATTTGGCGGCACGTGCGCGTGTCCATCTTTCTCTCGCCGTCACGGTCTAGTCAAGGTCAACACGAGAATTCTCCTGAGGCTTCAAAGCTCTTTTCAACGCTCTGTAGGCGCGATGTTCGTAGAACTTGCCTTGAATCTCGCGACATCCGCGCCGAAGCTATGGGCGGATCCGGATAGCTGGCTCAAATCCCGCCCGCCGGTTTTTCAGCTCGCTAAGGAGGCATGGATCCTCTTGGATCCCCCCCTTCCTGGGGCCGCGAGCCTCGAGCTCGATATGCCTAGTGTCCAGATTTTACATGTAAGTTTTTCACACCTGAGAAGTGGAGGAGTGTCTAATCAAGCGCGTGTATCTAGCTCGTTTCCTGTCGACGTCGGCCCTCTCTTCGTCCACGGCCTTCATATACTCGTTGGCTAGTGCCCTCCTTGACCGCCCGCTCGCGTGCCCTCGCCCTCGGATACGGCCCATAGCCCTCACCATTGTATGATGTGGATCTGCGGCCGTCTCTGAGTTCTCGGCGCTCCTCTAATACCCGAGCACGTGTCCCCTCCCTCGACCCAAGGCCCGAAGGCTCCTATTCCGTTGCGCCTCGAGTCCCATGTCCACGGTGTGCGCCGGAGTCCGCGCCTACAACCCGTCGTCTGCGTGCGCGTCTACCGCATTGTGACCCACACCCGAACGCGCATTCGGAAACTTTAGCACGCTTCCGCTGATATCTATGCCCATCCGTGCCGCGTCACTTGCTGAACCAGCGGTGCTACCGTTATGGTGTCCTCGCGAGCTCCTGGACGGAGGCGTGCTAGCGTTGATTACATGCCGAGTTTGCGTCCGTGTCGGTGCGCCTGACGACTGTACACTCCACTCTTCATCCGCCCACTCTCCCTTCGTGCTCCCGAGCCTAACGCTCATATCGCTCATCAGGAGTCAGCGATCTCTTGGATGAAATCGCCGCGGGATCCAGAGCGCTCGTCTTGCACCCCAGCCGCATGCGCGAAACTAACGCACGCCACGCTCTTCGCCAGCGCCAGCGCTACCACCTGAATGCAGACATATACACCCCGGCCCCTCTTCGTTCCACAATGCCCTGCCTGCTCGTTGACCACTGCCCCCTCCGTCACCTTCCTTCCCATCGTCGTCATTCCGTGCACCCTCCTCTCCCGCGCCCGTCTGCGCCGCCTTCCTCCCTGCCGCACCTTGTCCCGAGCCTCATTCCGTTCGGGGACCGGGCATTCCAGGGAAGAAGGCGGGAGCGGAAGTCCTTGGCGCCCTCCTCGCATACACTACGCTTGCGCTGCCGTTTGCATACCGCGGCGCGGAGGCAGGCGTATGAATGTCTTCGAGTCCGTGCGCCGGCGCTTCCCGCTCTATTCTACGGGCCCGCGTCTCCCCCCCATCGTCCACGGCGGATCCGCGAGACTCGCGCACGTAACGCTGCGCTTATCTCCGGGCCATGACGCCCCCTCCTGGCCGCCGTCTTACTCGCCACCGCCGCCTATTCCGCGCACCCTTCTTCACCGCCGCACCTCGTCTTGACTGTCATCCCATTCGGGGTCGGGCGTTCGAGGGTGGGAACAAATGCACGGCGGCGGCGCTCGACGCCCTCCTCGTTTGCATCTCCCCCATCCGCGAGACTAACGCCCGCGTGGTGACTGCCCGTCTCCGTGCCCGCCGCCCTCCTCAGGATCCCTTCTATTCTTCGTCCTCCGCGTTACCCCCTGCTCGAGTCCACCCGCTTCCTAGTCCAGCACCCTCGCTCTTCTGCGCGCCCTCCCTGCCCCTTCAGCTTCATCTCCCGCTCCGAGTCCGTGCTTCCCTCGCCGTCGTTGTCGTTCCCTCCGCCCCCATCTGCCGGCCGCGGGAGTGGTGTGCCGTGGATCGTAGGTAGAGGTGTGCCTGGTGGATCGCGGACGCCGTGCGGGTGCAAGTGGTGTGCGCGGCGGGGTGTCGTGTCGCGCTTCGTGTCGCGTGTCGCATGTCGTGTCGACCACACTGCAGAGGCTGCGTGCACGATCCTCCTTCTCACTCTCGTTCTCGTTCTCATTGCGCCGTCTGCGCAGTCCTTCTATTGGAGGGAGCTGATGCGGATGACACGAGCATCGAGTCGAATCCCGAGTCCCAATATAGGCCCGGGAATTCACATCCTCGTCCTCGTCCTCTTTCGCATGACGGGAGGAGGGAACGGGGGGAAAGGACCGCAACGCACCTGGATCCGGACGGGCGGACAGACATAGTGTTCGGGGGACACGGATTCGGGGAGGAGTAGGATTCGGAGAGGGAAGATTCGCCACGCACCCGAATGTGAGGAACGAGTCGGGAGGCTCAAGATCCACGACGGACGGTATGCACATACCCACATATTCGCCGTTTCGTACTCCCGTTCCGATTTCCTGCTCTAAGTCGTGGTTTTTCGTGTCTCCGCATCTTCGAAGAGCTTCGAGGAGGAGGAGGAGTATTCGTTTTCGACGATTCGATTTGCACCCATTTGAATTCAGAAGGTATGTAATGTAACACGCATACGCAGCTGCGTACACATCCTTCTCTTCTCCCCCTCTCCAAATCTAATTGCCTTCTTTCTTCTCCAGGCAGTTGTGCTGAGGCCGCGCCGCGGCCGTGTCCGCACGGCTCGCCCGCGTCTCACGCCTTGCCAACGCCAGCGCCCGCACCCCATGCCCACCATCATCCACACACGCACCTACACCCGCACCCGACACACGCACCTACACCCGCACCCGACCGTGCTAGCGCCCGCCCACGTCCGCACCCGCGCTGAGGCCGCAGCAGCGCACCTTACCGGCTCAAACCCTGCGCGCACCCGCACGCAGCATCACCGGTGCCTAGCTCTGGCCACGCTGGAGCGGATGCTGGTGATGGCGCGGGGCAGCCCTCGGCACTCAGGCTGGCGGGAGTCTGCGGCTGCAGATGTGTGAAAGGGGGAGGAAGGGAGGGAGGACGATGGAAGGAGGAGGGAGGGACGGTGGGCGGAGGGAGGGCGAGGGCGAGGGCGATGAAGGGATGCGGAGATAGGAGGATGGAGCGAAGGAGGAGCGAGGAGCGCGGAGAGTGGGGAGAGAGACGGAGGAGAGCGCGCCGTCGCCGACGCTGCCAATAGGAGGGGCCGTGGGGAGGGAGTGGATGGTGTGCAACGAGCGGGAGGTGCAGCGGTTTGGGGATAACATGTACCGCAAGGGAAGGGAAGGAGGGGTGCACTGGCAGACTCTACACCTCTACACTACCATCCGCCTCAGCCTCGGAGGCCGAATCCGCCTCCAGATCTCCCGCACTCAGTGAAGCGGGGATTCGAGATGACGGGTTTTTGCGCGATGTGCGGGAAGGAAGGCGGGGAGGACATCATGCGATCGCGCGGTGTGTGAGCGAGGAAGGCGAGCGTGGAGGGTGGTGGCACAGAGGGCGACAAGGGCGGGGGAGCGAGATGAGGATAGGCGCGGAGACACATTTGGGGTCGGCGGCGGCGGCGGCGGCAGCGCGAGGAGGGTGGGCGCGAAGAGAGTGCGGCTTCATTCGGATGACATGCGTGCGTGCGGCGGGTGAGGCTGGCGATGAGGGTCAGAGTGAGCGAGGGGTGCGGCTGAGAGAGGCTAAACACGGCGGCGGGGCTCGGATTCAGACTTTCGAGTCGAATCTCGCTTGCGATGGATGTGCTGTCTCCGCCTCCGCTTCTTAGAAGCGTTCGGGGTGTGGGTTTGGTTTCGTCTTCCCGCGTTCGCTCGATTCGCATTCGCTATCGAGGAGGATACGAGGAGGAGAGAGAAGTTTGGAGGAGGAGGAGAAGGAGGAGAGGATTTGACGCGATTCGAGGATGAGGATTCGACGAAGATTGACGCGGATGCGTGATTGACAGAGGTATGTACAGCTCATCTATGCATTCCTCTCCTCGTTCCTAAACTCTTTCCTTCTTCTCCAGGTCGTCTCCTTCCCCAACAGCCCCCGGGCCCGCACTGAGGCCGCACACACCCTGCCCATGGAAACGGACCCGCACACGCGCCCGCACCCTCACGCACCCGTACCCACGCGCGCCCGCGCTGACGCCGCACCCTGCACGCACCCGTAGACCGGCTCTCGACTCGGAATCCGAATTATATTGGCATCGTGTCTTCTTCCCCTCGCGTGTGATCCATCTCCGCATGCTCATCCCACTCCGAGTCCTAACCCCGCTTCGGGACGAATCGGAAGAAATGTGCGAGCGCATGCGCTAATCACCCGCCCGTCCACCCTCGAAGGAGAACTCCCGGCCTACGGCTCTTGAGGCTTGACACGTCAGCGCCCTCTCTCCCGTGCCCAAAACGCGCAAGGAGCAGACCGAAAACGAGTCATGAATAGAGAACGTCGGACCGGAGGGTGTAGGGTGCAGAGCGGGCAACGTGTGGTCGGAGGGGATTTCCCGATGCATAGTCAGTCAATATGGAGCCGAAGGGAGGGACGAGAGTGCGGGGTGCATGTACCTGGACAAGGGCCCGCTGGGACGGGGGCTCGAAGTAGTAGTAGTGACATAGATTCTTGCTGCCACGGCAGCCCCCCGGACACCGCCTACTCTAGCTTCGCCGAAAACCCGAAATCCCAGTTGATTGATTTACCTTACGATTTTGAGCCTGCAGGCCCTTGATTTACTTCACAGTGGAGGGAATTTGGCCAAAATTTGCCCCAAATTGTCATTTGTTTTCTCCTGGGGTTCATTTCTGGTGAAATTGGCACTCAGCCTAAACACAGACCCAAAATTTTTCTCGTAGTGCATGATTTACTTTATAACGGAACGATTAGCCTCGTCCGGACGTTGAATTACCTCATGAACCAGAGGGAAAATCACAAATTTTGAGCGTTGATTTGCGACAGAGCCAATTAGTAGGTGGTGTCCGGGGGCGTGCCACAGCATGACTTTGGACGCTTCCCGGCGGTAGTTCGCCTCTTCCACGTTGCCTCCCTCCTCTCACTCCCACGTCCATCCCAAGTGAATCACCAATGCCGTCCCCTCTATCTTCAGCAACTGCAGAGATCACGGAGACCCTCCAGGACAGTATTCTTCCAGCACTCAAGCTGGCAAAAGCCGGAGTCATGGGAATAGGTATTCCTGGTGTTGAGGGGGCGGTGAATGGTGTATATGAGTTGGCAAATATGATACCGGTGAGCCTACTTGTATTCTATACCAGGTATTGTGGTGAATACCTGCATTTAGACTATGAAGAGTAACAAAAAAGACCTTTCAATACTCCAGAATTCAATTGGTGCCTTGGCTGCTCTGAAGGTCATGGATGCCCCAATGGATTTGAAGAAGCGGTTGACCAAGCTGTCAGGGTGAGTAACAATCCTAGAAATCAGTTTTATTGAAACTCACCAGCAAGCACCCAGGAAAATGACTGCACGGTCGGAGGAGTGTAAAGCACTTGGCACAAAATCAACCTTGAATCGCTTTTTGAAAAGTGATGAGTACTCTCGAAAAATATTGGATATCCGGAATGCAGTAGCAGAAGATATTTGCGAGTTCACAGTGTGTTCTAACTCCCACTCTCAGCATAGCACTGATTTTCCTCAGTTCCAAGGCAACATTTCTATTGAGAAATTAGTGACAGACATTGCAGCAAAAGGTGGAATCCACTGTTCCTGAACAATGGTACAATCATTTACAGATGGTGCAGTTGTCCAGATCCTCACTAACAACACCCTTGGAAGGCTGAAATATAGTGCAGCACGCTACAATGCAGAAAATACACCAGATGAGTGCATGGATGAGACACGTACAGATATTATCAAGGAAATCCTGGAACTGTTGACTGCACCTCCTGATGAAAACCATCGCCTAGTCATCCTCAGTGGCTCTGCAGGATCTGGCAAGTCAACTATTGCAAAGAGCATTGCAGCCGTCCTGGCAGCCAAGGGGGATCATTTGGCTGCTTCATTCTTCTTCTCAAGGGACTTTGCAGAGCGAAGCAACATCAAGTTGCTTCCCACCACACTGGCCCGCCAGCTGGCAGATTATAGTCCTGATTACTGCCATCTCCTTGTTAAATTCTTGGATGAGGACCACACAGATATTCTCTCTGCAGATCCCCGCTTGCAGTTTCAAACCCTGGTTGTCGAACTTCTTGCCAAGATGTCAGACCTCACAAAACCTTGGATAATCTGCCTGGATGCACTTGATGAATGTGGAACAGACCGTGGCCAGCAATGTCTCCGTTGGATTTCAGATGGGATTGAGCAAATCCCAGTCCATATTCGTTTCTTCCTCACAGGCCGTCCAGACGTTCCGCAGTATCTCAAGTTTGATGGTCTGAGGTCTCTGGCCCATGAGATTATTCTTGATAAGGTTAATGTTGGCCAAGTCAATCAAGACATCCATCTCTATATTGAAAAATCACTGGATGGGATGACCTGGCCGATTCAAAATCCTTGGAAGGCCCTTCCTCAAGATGTGGATGAGATAACCAAATGTGCTGATGGCCTTTTTATCTTTGCTGCCACTGCTGTTCGCTACATTGTTTTGGCATTTCCCAGGGAAAAACCACAGAGATCCATTGACTACCTCTTGAGAGGTGCTTCGCTCACTGATCTTCATGATCTGTATGGCCGGGTTGTTCATGAAGCAATAGCAATGCCACGCTCAGGAGACCATCGTGCTCATGATTACAGGCATCGTGCCACAAAGGTTCTTGGTACAATCACTCAACTTCGAGAACCATTGTCACCATTCTCTCTTGCTTCTTTGCTCAACATGGAAGTAGAAGACCTCACAATGACACTACTCCCTCTGAGTGCAGTCATCCACCTTCCAGACACAAACAATAGTGGTCAAATAAGGATCAGACATCTCTCCTTTCGGGAATTTATGCTATCAAGCATCCAAGAAACACGCCCTGACCTTCTCTGTGGCACAGAGACTCATCAGGACTCTATGGTGTCTGACATTTTCCGAGTGCTACACACTGAGCTCAGATTCAACATCTGTGATTTGCCCACTTCATATCTACAAAATGATGAAATCCCTGATATTGAAAGGCTCACACAGACATGCATTCCTAGCCACCTGCAGTATGCATGTCGCTTTTGGGCAGATCATCTTAGTGCAGTCGGCTATAAGACAAACAGTATTGAGGCAGCTCGTACATTCCTCCTCAACCAGTTCCTCTTTTGGCTAGAAATAATGAGCTTGCTAGGCCTGGTAGGGGATGCTCAGAATGAACTTTCTAAATTCATTTCTTGGTCCACAGAGGTACAGCTGTTTGCTATATAATCTAATATATGATATAAATTGATGAATTATTTCAGGACTCACCAGCAACTAAGTTTGCTTTAGATGCAAAAAGATTCATCACCTTTTTTGCAGAGCCAATTATTCGAAGTGCTCCTCATATTTACCTCTCAGCATTGGCCCTAGCTCCTAAAATGTCCGAGATCAGCAAAAGATTTCGATCTAACTTTATATTCTCAGTCACTATTATATGTGGGCAAATGACAACATGGCCAGCATTGGTGGGAGTACTGGAACATGGCAATGAAGTAACTTCAGCTGCATTTTCACCAGATGGCAAGAGACTTGTTTCTGGCTCTATTGATAGAACTGTGCGCCTTTGGGATGCAGAAACTGGGGAGGCAATTGGTGACCCATTTGAAGGTCACACTGACTGGATCTGGTCCGTGGCATTCTCATCTGATGGAAAGAAAATTGTTTCTGGCTCCAGTGACAAAACTGTGCGCCTCTGGGATACAGAGACTGGGAAAGCCCTTTGTGAGCCATTTGAAGGTCACACTGACTGGGTCTGGTCTGTGGCCTTCTCAGTGGATGGTAAGAGAATTATTTCTGGCTCCAGTGACCAAACTGTGCGCCTCTGGGATGCAGAGACTGGAGTGGTGGTTGGTGACCCTTTTAAAGGTCACACAGATGGGGTCTGGTGTGTGGCTTTCTCACCTGATGGCAAGCCAGTTGTTTTTGGCTCCGATGACAAAAATGTGTGCCTCTGGGATTCAGAGACTGGGAAGGTGGTTGGTGACCCATTTGAAGGTCACACAGACTGGGTTCGGTGTGTGGCTTTCTCCCCTGATGCCATGAGAATTGTTTCCGGCTCGTACGATAAAACTGTACGCCTCTGGGATGCAGAGACTGGGGAGGCACTTGGTGATCCATTTCAAGGTCACACTGACACTGTCTGGTCCGTGGCTTTCTCACCCAATGGCAAGAAGATTGTTTCTGGTTCTATAGACAAGACAGTGCAGCTTTGGGATACAGACACTGGGGAGGGCCTTGGTAACCCATTGGAAGGTCACACAGACACTGTGCTGTCTGTGGCTTTCTCACCAGATGGCAAGAGAGTTGTTTCCGGCTCTGATGATAAAACTGTGCGCCTCTGGGATGCAGAGATAGGGGAGGCACTCAGTGACCTATTTGAAGGTCACACCAACAATGTCTCGTCTGTGTCTTTCTCACCTAACGGCAAGAGAATTGTTTCCGGTTCCAGTGACAACACAGTGCACCTCTGGGATGCAGAGACTGGGGAGGCAGTTGGTGTCCCATTTGAAGGCCACCTCGATGATGTTGGGTCTGTTGCTTTCTCACCTGATGGCACGAGAATTGTTTCTGGCTCTGATGACAAAAGTGTGCGCCTCTGGGATGCAGAGACTGGGGAGGCCCTTGGTGACCCCTTTGAAGGCCATACCAGCTATGTTTCATCTGTGGCTTTCTCACCTGATGGCAAGATAATTGTTTCTGGCTCATATGACAATACTTTGTGCCTCTGGGATGCACGGACTGGGGAGGCACTTGGTGGCCTGTTTGAAGGTCACACCAACTATATCCGATCAGTGGGCTTCTCTCCAGATGGCAAAAAAAATGTTTCTGGCTCTTATGACAACTCTGTGCGTCTCTGGGATGCGGAGACTGGAAAGGCACTTGGTAACCCATTTGAAGGTCACACTGACTGGATTGGGTCTGTGGCATTCTCACCCAATGGCACGAGAATTGTTTCTGGCTCTGGTGACCAAACTCTACGCCTCTGGCATGCAGAGACTGGGGAGGCAGTCAGTGACCCATTTGAAGGGCACACCAACTATGTTTCATCTGTGACTTTCTCACCAAATGGCAAGAAAATTGTTTCTGGCTCTGGTGACAAAACTGTGCGCCTCTGGAATGCTGAGAGTGGGGAGGCACTCAGTTACCCATTTGAAGGTCACACCAGTAATGTCTGGTCTGTGGCCTTCTCACCTGATGGCAAGAGAATTGTTTCTGGCTCCCGTGACAAAACTGTGCGCATCTGGGATGCAGAGACTGGGGAGGCCCTTGGTGTCCCACTTCAAGGCCACACCAATATTCTCAGTTCTGTCACATTACACAGCAAGGAGCATACTTCAACCTCTGGGTCCAATCTTACAAATGTCAGTTTCAGTCTGTCAACCATAAATGGTATCTGGATGGTGGATGGGTCTCCTCGCCCTCCTCAGATCTACTTTTTTGGTTGCCACCTGCCAACAGACATGCATTGTGGACCCAGCACACCAAATTAGTCATTAGTAGAACCCAGACTCAGATTCTGTTTAACAATTCTGTTTATGGCACTGACACTGGATGAACATTTCGAGTTTTTCACTGAAAAAATTGGTGAAAAAATTTCATTATTTTTCACACATTTTTCAGTGAAAAATTGGTGAAGTTTTTAAATAGTTTTTCAGTACTTTTGAGACTGAGAATTGAGGTGAAAAATTTGAAATAAATTTTATGACTTTTCCAGCAAGAGTAATACCAATAATACATACACATTTTCAGGTGAAAATGTTAGTGAAAAATTTAAAACATTTTTCACCAAAATTTTCACTTGCAAAAAGATAATAAAAAGTGTGAAAAATCTAGTGTAAAAAAGGGTGTAAAATTCGAAATCTGGAATCTTTTTTTACAGACATTTTTCATCATCTTTTATTTCACTTTTTTCACTGAAAAACATAATGAAAAAGTTATGTTATTTTCCACCACTTTTTTCAGTGTAAAAACAAGTGAAAAAGTTGAAACATTTTTCAGACATTTTTCACTGAAAATGAAAGTGAAAAATCTAAAATAATTTTTAGAAGTTTCAAAGTGGAAAATGTATGAAAATGTTAAACATTTTTTCACTTGCAGGTTTTAAGTTTCAAAGTGAAAAACAGGGTGAAAAATTGTTGAAAATTTTGAAATGTTTACACTCCGAAACATGGTGAAAAAAATTGTTTGAACCTTCTATTCACTGTGTTTGCCCGCTCTGTCACAAAGAAGGTGAAAAAATATGTAACCATATTGCATTTTGAACCTTCAATTCCACCCCCCGCAAGCCCACGGATTTATTATCCGAATGTGATGCCTGAATTTGAGGGAAATGGTGTATTTCCCGGCTCCTAAGTGCATTTCTGAACGGATAGGTAGCCAGACTGCCATTTTAGGTCCGTCTCGATCCCAGTGAATGTTCTGAATTCTTTGGCGGACCACACCACCGTCAGCAGGTCCACGGATATGTTATCCGGCCCACGGATATGAATAAGGATAGTTTTTGCTGTTTTTTTAGGACAGATAACATATCTGTGGGCCTGCTGACGGTGGCATGGTCCGCCGGAGGATTCAGAACATTCACTGGGATCGAGACGGACCTAAAATGGCATTCGGCTCAAATATCCGACTGCATCTGGCTTTAGGAGGTGCAAAATACCTGGCCAAACAGCCATTTTTGCTGTTTTTTAGGACGGATAACATATCCGTGGACCTGATGTATGGTGGTTTATGTGCACATTTAACAAAAACAGGTTTTTTTTTACCATTTCGGTGTTTTTTTGGCTGTTTTGAGCACATGCTGAGTTTTTTTCGGCCGTTGCCATCACCTCATTCTTTCAACCCACTCTCATGATAGAATTACAACCTTGTGCATCTTTTATGACTGTACTAAAAAGTTATACTAAAGTTCAAAAAGAAAGTTTTTTTTTTAAAAACTTTTTCTTTCCTGCTTGCAACATGATTGTTTTTTTGAACATGAATGTTTTTTTTTTTGAGAGAACAACTTTCTTTTGTATTCCACACAATTTTTTTTCATCGCTTTAAGAAAGTATGTTCCTTTGGGTGGCTGTGCCAACCCTAATATGATGGCCGTGCGGCCCGCTTACGAGCTGTGGAAGACACCCTCATCCCTGTGCAGAGTCTTCGGGACATGGAAAACTGGCAACATCATAGGCAGAATCAGTACTTACTATGGAGTTGACCCAGACAGGCCTCCGATTCATAGGCAGGTGGATGTCAACGGACCCATGCACATTAGTGGGGACGTGTGCCACACTCGGCATCAACACTTCAACGACCATCACACCTACTGCAATCGCGTCCTTTGGGATGTGGCTGCCCATGATGATGGCAAACATTGCAGTGCTGCCAGTGATGCTGACAACGCCGACATACACAGATGGCTGAGATGGGATGGGGAGTAGGCCTAGACAGTCCAGAATGAACAGCCAGTAAACGGGCCGCACGGCCATCATATTAGGGTTGGCACAGCCACTCAATGGAACATACTTCCTCAAAGCGATTAAAATTTTTGTGTTCCACACAAAAGAAAATTGTTCTCTCACAGAAAAAAATACATTCATGTTCAAAAAAAAAACCATGTTGCAAGAAGGAAAGAAAAAGTTTGAAAAAAAAAGAAACTTTCTTTTTGAACTTTAGTGTAACTTTTTAGTACAGTCATAAAAGTTGCACAAGGTCATAATTATATCATGAGAGTGGGCTAAAAGAATGAGGTGATGGCAAACGGCCGAAAAAAACTCAGTATCTGCTCAAAACAGCCTAAAAAACACCGAAATGGTAAAAAAAAACCTGTTTTTATTAAATGTGCACATTGACCGCCATACTGATGAGGGTGGCATGGTCCGCCGGAGAATTCAGAACATTCACTGGGATCGAGACGGACCTAAAATGGCATTCGGCTCAAATATCCGACTGCATCTGGCCTTAGGAGACGCAAAATACCTGGCCAAACAGCCATTTTTGCTGTTTTTTAGGACGGATAACATATCCGTGGACCTGCTGACGGTGGTGTGGTCCGCCAAAGAATTCAGAACATTCACTGGGATCGAGACGGACCTAAAATGGCAGTCCGGCTACCTATCCGTTCAGAAATGCACTTAGGAGCCGGGAAATACACCATTTCCCTCAAATTCAGGCATCACATTCGGATAATAAATCCGTGGGCTTGCGGGGGGTGGAATTGAAGGTTCAAAATGCAATATGGTTACATATTTTTTCACCTTCTTTGTGACAGAGCGGGCAAACACTATGCTGTTCAAGTTGGTGCTTTATTATCCGAACTTTATTTTACAACTTTGTGCAAAACTTTTTTTCGGAGGGGTGTAAATATATATTTCATGCTCAAGAATATATTTTTTGGCCGACTGGTCAAACTATTTTACCTCAGCTGTCCAAACTTTTGTTGCCGCTTTCCGTCAAACTATTTCTTGACTGGACTAATTATTATTAGCTTGGCTTAGGGCCGACTTGGTCGGGTTAGGCAGCAGCGTTCCCGGAGTGCCGAGGCAGATCCAGCTGCTTGCGTGCCGTGGCATACATATACCCGCCGTCTCGGCACACATCGGCTTTGTTTTGGTAGTGTCCTGATGTCTCTCTAGAAGGCACATGGACATATTCAAGGTCACTGCATTGAAGGAAAGTGGTAGATGAGATATATTGCAGATTGGACACCCGTAGTTATAGCATTTACCCTAAGGTGTTGAAGCTAGCCATCTAAACCTACTATCTAAAGCCACGACCGCAGCCATGGGTGGCTGCGGCCATGTAATGTAGGCTAAATCAGGCCCATTTATATATATATAAACGTGTATTATGTGTATATAAGCGTGTATTGTCAGTGTCTCGGCCCACCAACCATCTATATGGGGACGTATCCTCCGGATGCCCTTGTCAACCCTCCGCCATCACACCGCATTGGGTTTTCATCCTATAAATACTGTCCCAATGGGGGATTCTGCCCACATTACCACTGATTAATCTCAGGCATCATTTATTGGCCGGAAAAAGGCATCTATTCGACGAAAACCATACATCAAATTACCCAATAGGATACTACGTGACCTCCGCAAAGAATTGGTTAAGATCTGCGCCCTCCATTACAGCGTCTGTGTCGACACGCGCCGTTGTCTCCCACTCTGCCTTGAAATGTGCTGCCAAACGGCGGCACAGCCTGGCCTGCCTCAAGGCGTAACCGCGCAACCCCGCCCTTATGTCTGCTGCTACGTCGGGTCGCGGGTCTAAGCGCGCCATCCACCACTCGTCCTGCCAGGTGAGATAGCGGAGCGTGCGCCGCATCTCCTCCTCCAGGAGCAGCACCTCCTCCACCCAGCGCTTCTTGCGCGCTTTCGCACGAGCCCACTCAACCCGGACGGCTGTAAATATATCAGTATTCCCCGTATAGATAGAACACCGGGAACCTACAGTCGTGTAAGTCCTTCTCTTCATCACCCGAGCTCACATTTGTCGTCCAGATCCAGGACATCAGGCGCTTTGATTGCCCTGGCGCGTTCCGCGGCGCCCGCGCCCCGCGCCCAGCACTGATCATCGCCAGCTTCTTCTTCGCCGCCGTGTCGGACTCGCCATTGTCGCCGTCCAAGCGAATGTCGTCGTCCTTGAGCTCTTTAAAATGAGGTGCGTGTGTTTCCCCCTTCAGCGCTATAAGGGCCTCGCGTCCTTTCCGATACTTCTGGGCTGTCAGCGTTACTCGGTCTCCAACCTCGCTGATGAGGGAGCGGGCCTTCGTTGTCGTGTTCTGCCCCGTGAGGTTGTCGTTGCGGAAACTGATCAAGTGACGCTTCGCATGCAAACGCCCGCGTAAAACCCCCAGAGCATCGCCGCACTGAGCAGCGCGCATCTTGGCCTCCATCTCAGCAAGCCCCTTCACGCATGCCGCTGTTCGCGCGCCCTCCGCTAGGTCGCTCGGCATGTACAATTTGATGTGCTCGACCCTCGGCGGTACTGTCTCAGGGTCACGCGCCGCCTCATCCGCTTCGATAATGGTGGGTGCACCAGGCATAAATGTCTCTTGCAGGTTTCGAAACGTGGCGAGCTTCTTCAAGAGCGAGAGCCGAACCTCTTGAATTTTTGACTCGCGATCCGCTGCGACAACGGTCTGGCCAGCCAATTCTCCGATGATCCGGCGCCTATGCATCTGCCATCAGCAGCGTACTCTTCCCAAGAAAGCGCAGACACATACTGAGCCTGCTCGATCTGTAGCCCCGCCGTCAGGAATGCCGTCGCACTCCTGCCGTGAACGGGAGCCCTGCCCCCGAGTAGGTCCTTCTCCTCGTCCTTCTTCAATTGAAGCCGAACCTGCACTTCGGTCGGACCGTCTACCATGAATGATCAGCGGCAACAAAATGAATCCAGGAACAGCCACATACCGTTCCTCTCTATGATATACGGGTTCGGCTTTGTCGGATCCGCCAACCAAGCATTTATCTCGTCCTGCCACATCACCTTCACGTCGTGCTCGATCGTCGAGGTGATTTCCGCGAACCCGGCCACTTGTCGGTCGCGCTCAGTCCTGGCAATAGCTAGTTTACGACGTAGAGCATCGCCTGAGTAATGCATGTCAGACTAGACACGAGACCCAACGTAAACCAACGTACCCAGGCCGAGATTCTTTCTGTAATTGTGTGAATCTATCTTGTCTTCCAGCGTGTCCATGCGATTTCCCTTCCCCATATCCTTCGTGTGGTACGACGCAGGGTTCAGCACGGCCCATGTCCGTTCCACCCCTTCACCGTCACTCTTGCCGACCCCGGGCTTGAAACTCAAGCTATTCGCATTTTGGCAGGTGTCCTCGTGCGACGCTGCATGCCAAACAGGTAGGGCGCACTGCCACTTAATCGTGTCAAGCGGCAGTTGGAGGTCTTTGGGCATTTTCGCATTGCGCCGCTTGAGGTGAATTTTCCACTGGCAAGATATGTCGTAGGATATTGTGAGCCACAGCAGGACGAATCCCGCCAAAGCGCTCAGGAGGATGAAGTCCATATTAGCAAATCTGGAGGCAACATCTCGTCAATCATCTTCACGACATTGAATTTAGAATCCTACCTCTCCCCCTTCTGCAGGTCCCCGATTCCATGGCCGAGAACGCATTCGTGGCGTGCACAGACACAACCACCCACACCCGAAGACCGTAGTCCTGCCGTCCCGCGAGTGTCTTTCTGCAGCAGAGCTGCGAAAGCGATACATGTGCTGATCTGAGAGACGATCAGTTAATGTAACCACCAGGAAAGTCGACATACGTACATCTTTTTCGGGCACGTAATTCTTCAGATGTTTGCGGTAACGCTCCGGCTCCACAAAGTAGCCCCATCCCGGTCCCAAGGGAGGGTCGGGACGTTCATTTGCGCGCATACGATTTTTGAGCTTAAAATTGGCATCAAGCGCGACCAACAACATGTAAAGAAACCTGCCGCACTTCAGCAACCAGCGGCCAGGAATCGCTGAGCACTCACTGGTATTTTTTGTCCACATTTCTCCAGTCCGCTG
This sequence comes from Mycena galericulata, assembly GCA_029289565.1. Classification (NCBI taxonomy): domain Eukaryota; kingdom Fungi; phylum Basidiomycota; class Agaricomycetes; order Agaricales; family Mycenaceae; genus Mycena; species Mycena galericulata. The sequence goes on along the minus strand of JARKIA010000059.1, from coordinate 509,329 downwards.
GCAAATTCCTACCGTCATGCGGACACGCCCAGCATTGCACTGCGAGCTCCCGCTGTGCTGTACCTGCAACCCCGCTGGCATCATGGGCACGGCCGGCCCTCTTCGCACGTTTGAGGAATGCCCATTGCCGAGACATCCGCATGAACTCCTTGTAGCGATGCTAGAAACAAATGTTAGTAAGTCAGTATACACTGGGGGGTGCGACGCACCGGAAGCCATTCCATCCCAGTCGCTGCCGTCACATCGGTCTGCCGCTCAATCGCGGTGATAAAGTCGTGCGCATTCATGTTGCACACGACGTTCTGCAGTCGGAAAGTCTCGAGCGTGGTAAAAGTGGCGCACGTCGCCGGGTCGGTGATCGTCGCGGGGTACCAACTATTTCGAAGTAGCTGCTGCAGGTTGTTGGTGTGGTCGGATTTCCTGCATTTGCAATAGCGATACCGCACCCGGTGTATGTATGGGAGGTCGATGACGGTCATCGTCAGGGTGCGTGGGTCCGGAAAGCGGCACGGGAAGCCACCATGCCCGACTTGATACACATAACCGAGCTCGTGCAGAGCAATTTTCTGCCAGTATTCACCCATCCACTCCTAGGAAGATTAGGACGCACTCAAGTCCGGCGCGTTACACGTACCTTCAGAATATGGAGAGGTGTCCGCACGTGCTCGGCGACACAGCATTCAGCGCATTGCAAAAAATCACCGCATTGTCGGCACTTGAAGAGCCTGACGGCGTCCACCCCTCCAGCACCTGGTTCATAGATACGGGCGCAAAGTTTACACGCCAAGCTGGGCGCGGTGTCGTCCCCCAAGCCGTCGTGGCGTACGAGTTCATCTATGAAGAAATCGGCCATTGGCCGCCACAAGTGCATCTGGGCCGTCTAAAAAAATCCGTCCAGGTCAGCGGTAGATGGGGCAAAGTGGCACACTTACCGAACTTTCATAGATCTTGCGCTTTCCCAGCACTGCTGGCGAGGCCGAGGGATTGGAAGCAATGGGTGTGTTTGTGTCGATTTCGGATGCGAGCGGCGCGTCGGTGTCGCCGTACCCGTCGTTCATGCCAGGGTCCCATTCGTCCTCCGCCGCAACAGGTGTCCACAAGGCTAATCTATCCTGTAGCTGCGTTGGTTCCAATCGGCGTTTTTTGTGCGCGATGTTCAAGATCGTCCCCTCCGACGCTTGGTCCAGCATCGTGACTCTGGAAGCCGTGCCCGCGCCCGCCGCGATTGAGGCTGCGCTTCTTCATATTGAGAGGGAACCCAGTCGCGAGCAGCAGGAAAGATAAGCACAGAAAAGGAACTTAGTCCATCCTTTATGAGGGCCGCACGCGTTAGCTGCATTCCATATCCTGTACAAAATTCGAGTAACTAAGGACACCAGTCCGATTATTGCCCTTCGAGTTTCATTCGTCAAATATGGGATAAATCTTGTTCAGAATCACCACATACCTGAAGTTTTCCTGCATAAGGTCTGGCCCACATCCGCCGCCATCTCGACACTGGCACAATATTGAGAGAGGAAGCGAGCAGATGGAAGATGGGAACACGTCATCAATCAATATGTCAGCCATCAACGTTGACTTGGCCCAATTTCTCTCAACAAAAGGTTACCTTACCTACAAGATATGACGCTCCCAGTGCCAACTCATTTACCGGCCTTGTAGTGTATGGTGTCAAGTTGTAGTTTCTCAAAGGCTCTTTCCATCCTTCCCAAAAAGTATTTCTCAGTCTGCGGGCATGAAAATTTTTCACGTCAGATTGCTCAGTCATTTAGAGTGAACGTGGCGACGACCGTATGTACACTGATGTACATCACGGATTGTCGCGCCATTCTCAGCATATCCCCACTGAACTTACTGCCAGGCCCAATCTGCGGACTAATGCTTCTCCGTTATTTTAGATGCAAGACTTCGTACATTCTAGCACCTGATTGTACCAACTACAATTTGCTGCGGCTATAAAACCAGTTTATGAACAAATCCTTGCCAAGAAGATGACACTCACAATACAATGTTGTGTGCCTTAGCGCTCGCCTCGAGGTGCCGGCTCCAAACAAAGTCGAAATCATCTGGACTGCCATCACATGCAGCCCACGCGTTTTCGATAGCCTCCCCGCTGCTCTGGTAGCGGTACTGGCAGCCGTAATCGTACTGGGTGACTACCTCGTGGCTGTAACGCCCGAAGCGTGGCGGGAGGGCCTGGCGGCTGTACATACCGTTGAGCGCCCAATCGTATGAGATCAACTTGAACTCGCGGCTGTAATCCCCGGAGCGCGGCGGGGCGGCCTGGCGGTACACACCGTCAACCGCCCAAAAGGCGGCAACAAGGGTGAGGCCCAGTTCCACTTGGCTAGTGACATCAGAATCGTCAACCGCAAATTTTAGCGAAAAATGACGAGCAACGCACCTGCGGCCCATGCGGACGATCTCGGACGCCGCCGGCTGGATCTTGATACTCGAGGGCGCCTTGTAGAACTTGTGCTGCTGAGGCGGCACATATAAGACGAGATCTCTGCCTATAAGCCACCTGAGACTCCGACCAGCGCGATAATTTAGTTTCACTTACATGGATTCGAATTCATTGTAGTTTCTGCCTGGAAAAAGTTGGTAGAGAGTCGCCTCGCCCGCCGCCTTTTCAAGGAACACCCCCACATGGAACTAAAGTCTCCGTGATCCTGTAACCAGTTCCTGTATCTGGGGCCTAGGTGGATCAACTTCCAAGCATCAGAAAGATCCGACGCACGCACATGGAATCCCTAGCCAACCGCCTGGCCGTGTCTGTGTCAAAAAGGCTACTGGTCTCGTCGCCAGTTCGCACACGTCGCCCTAAGCCCATGCCTCGCTTTGTTGACTCGGTAGGGGAGACCTACCACGAACCCCTCGATCGCAGAGGCCGCTCGGCTGTACCCTACGTTTTTCCGCATCAGCCTCTCGGGACGCCAATTCGAGGTCCGGTGCCTACCGATTATCGACTTGCGCTCGATGATGAGCTTGGTCGCGTGCTGCACCGCGAGTCTGCCGACCTTGTGTACCGTGGCGAGGTAAGTTTTCCGCTTTTTTTTTGTTCTGGATATCACCTGAAATGAATCAGTCGAGGCCTCAAGACTCCTGCATCGGATACCTGGGAAACACCGTCACGAATCTGTTCCCCCGCCAGCCCCGTGAACATGCCGCCGCCTCCGACGTCGAAGAACGCGGTGTATCCCTCGTGCCTACCGAAATCGTACCCTCCTCCGACCCTGGCGAACTCGCTGAGCTCCTTGCGCGCGAGCCTTCCTTTGCGCCTGGACCCGCGAGCTCTCCCGAGCCTACCACTAATCGGGATAGCTCGCTCGCACCCACCGAGATCGTGGATTCTTCCGACCCCGGGGAACTCGCCAAAGAACGCGCTGGGCCCACGTTGGCGCACTCGCCGAGTCTGAGTGATCAGGTGTTCCCTCCGCCGCGCACCACGGTCACCTACCTGTCGCGGGACAAAAAACGCCTGCATTCCAAAGAGGACGCAGTTGCAGATCTTGTGGCGAGCATCGACGCCCACCTCGTCAAGGATGGCAAAAACAAAAGTGCGCGGCCCCGCAGGATGTACGGCCCAGCCACGCGCCACTCTCGCCGCCTCCATTCGGGAGGTGGCGGGCTTAGTATCTCCCAGCTCGCCGACCCTTCTAGCGACTTCTTCATGCTGCGGGTGGCTCCTACTCCAGGGTGAGTCTGCTGATTCCACACGGATTCCACATGAGAACCCCACTTACATATGTCCGATACCAGTGAGCTACGTCCCTTGGTGGACAGCGGAAACCTTGTTGTCGGCGTATATTCCGATGCCCCGATGCACAGCGAAGCTTGGTGGCCAGTTACCATCCAGCGAGCATTCAAGGCGGCGCGGCGCGTTCACGTTCGCGGGGATTTCAACATCCTCTGCCGCGACGGCCGGTTTTCGAACAGCGGAGGACCAGAGGAATTCGTGCGTGTCGGAATTGACTTCGGGGTCCGCGACCAAGTACGTCACCCATTTGGCTTCAGTGATCCCAATCTAATGGTTCTTAGTGGCCGCACTCGGTCGTCAATACAGCAGGAAACCGCCACGAGATGCAAAGTGTTGTGGAAAGTTCAGAATACCAAACCATCTCGGCGTACCAGTCGTGTAAGTGATATGCATGTCTTGAATGATGACTTACTGAGATGTTTGCCAGACTTAGTAAAACGTATCGCGCCGCGCATGCATGCTCACCAGGAGGTCTTGATAGACGCGCTGGCCCAGAAAGACACGGTCTATCCAGCCTTCCTCGGATCGGTCTTCACGACGGCCGAGCTCAGCTTTGGAGTTTCTGCCAATGCAGTGGCGACCCGGGACACCTACGATGCATTTGGCTCCTTCCGCGCGTTCACCGCTTTGGGTATGTACCATGGCGACTGGAGCTGGTTTGTGTACTTTCGCGAGGCCGAGGGTGACCGTGTGGCGATCCGCTTCCCCGTTGGTGCAACATTGGTGGTTCCTACCTCAATTGTGCGGTACTCCTTCACGGCGGTGCCGAAGGGTCAGAGACGCTACATTTTCCAGCAGTACTTCAACGCCGCTGCTGGACGCTGGGTCGAACAAGGCTTCATGTCGGATAGCGAGTACCCCAATGCGGCGTCTACCGAGGAGTACGCGGCTCATCAGAAACGTCGCGCAGACCGTGTCTACTCCACTTACCATATGATGTCGAAGCTTCACGAGCTGTTCATCTAGCGTATGTGTGGTAGTGTAGTGTTGTATTGTCGAAATTCAAGTCATGCCGTGGAAGATCACGTGAAACGTGTCCACCGATTTTCCTCGAAAATTAAATGCCTTCAAGTTCTGTTCAAGTTCCAGACGCGCCGCGGAAGGTCACGTTACTGTGCGCGTGTCCTGCTGTGAGCCAAACAAACTCAAACAATTCAAGTTTGGGCGTTCAAATATAATGGGGCGGAAATAATAATAATAATACGGACAGAAAAACAAAAAAGGCACGTCCACCTGGCGGAGTTGAACCCACTGCCTCACCAGCTGCCGTAGAAACAACCGGATAAGCTTGAATAACAACAGTTCCGCTAAGTGACCGTGGCTAGGAGATGGAAGCCATGTGTCGTATCTGCTTGGCTTTAGAAAAGTGAAATAAAAACCTCATCAGCCACTCGAGTACGATAAGAACAGGTGACTAGTAAAGTACTGCTACTCCGAGTCCTAGTCCCAACAATCGGAGTCCTCGTCCAAGAGATCCTGCGCTGCATCATGGACCTGGGTGACCGGATCACGGCGGCCTTCTTTGATTTCCTTCTGCACCCTTTTCTCGTATTTGAGCATGCGTCTGGCTGAGAAAGCCTTGTTGCCAAACTCTTCTTTGAATTTTCTGACCACCAGTTACTTGAGCCATTCAGATACTGCAGACAACTCACTTGTTGCGGCGCTTTTCCGCCTGCACGGCCAAGCGACGACGGTGCCTGCCCCACCATGAGGTGAATAAATGATCCTGGTGTGCAGATCATGATGATGATCGCCAAGACTCACCCAGCGCGGTACTTGGCCTCGTAGGCGCGCTGATTCTCAACGAAGGCAGCATATTCCCGCCCACTCGCAGTCTTCAATAAGGCGCGCTTTCTACGCCAAACTTGAGATGTAATGTAGATATAAAGAAAATTTAAAAGCTGGACGCACTTCGCCATTCGGATGCGCGCCTTGTCATTGCGCTCCTTCTTTTTAATAATTCTGAGAATGAGGGTGAGGATGAAGAGTGTAGAAGGGGCCGTCCGAGGTCGACGTACGCCCATTGGTGCACTGTGATATCTGGCGCGACTGCGCCCATGCCCTCCGCCTTCTTGGCTTTCCTAGCTGACAGAGGGAACGCCTTCTCAAATGCCCTTTTGTAATATTTTTGTGAGGCAGCGTGGGGGGGTGAGGTGGGGGTGAGGGGGACGTACTCAAGCTGAAGTGCGTTGAGATTCGCAAGTTTGGACTTGGTAGCGGGGGAAGGCATCGTTGGGAGCGGAAGACGTGCAAGAGTGTAAGTGGAAACACGAGATAACTCTTGAGGGCTTGTTTTGTAGCCAGTTCCAGTACCTCAGCCTTGCGACCAGAATTATAAATTACCCAGAAAATTGTCAGACCGCCAGATTGTATATTGTGTACTATAAGACTACTCGGTACATATTCCGGCAATTGATAGAGCAGAAAAAATATCCAGGCAGCCACAGATGTATCCTCAAGGTCAGGACCCAGTGGCCAGTTCGCAGAAATGGTCAATTTAGTGGCCAGTTCGCGCAGATGTCGGAATGAGTGAGAGATATTGATTTGAAGAAAAAAGGAGGAGATTTATTTCTTGCGCAGCTGGACAATAGATATATGTCGGCGCATATCCTGAGTCCCAGAGACAGAAGAATGAGAGAGAGAGACCGAGCCTAGACGATGTACGACAAGTTAATTTGGTGGCCAGTTCGCAGAAACTTTAGGGTTAGGGGTTCCCCCGTGCTCTTTTTAAGCTGTTCCGCCCTTTTGAAACTGTTTTTGCGACACATGCGAAATTTAAAGCAATGTAATTCATATATTCACGGCCGAAAAAGAACACTACGAGACGGTCTATGCAAACGGGGGCGGTGGGCTAGGGCTACGGTTACCACGAGCGAAGGGGGGTGGGCGCACAGCCAGTAAGAGCGGGTCATCAAACAAGGGGGGAGGAGCAACTGAGGTTTCTTCGCCGCTGACGGCTAGGCGGAACGCACGGAGAGCTGCTTCCCTCCCCTTGAACGACTGGTGCAAGGAGTTGGGTACCCCAGAGGTGTTCAGGGAAGCTTCGAGTCTGAAAAGAGTGGTCAGGTTGGCGAGAGAGCAAAGAGGATATACAAATGCTTACATGGAGTGATAAACCCCAGGCTGGATGCCGCGGTACACGACGTACCATGTACCGTCGAGGTCCTCGGTGTCATGAAGGGGGTTGGGGCCTTCGTTGTCCGGGCTGGGCGTCGGTAAGTGCGAGATGGGACGCGATATCACAGAGGGATCAGTGGAGCGTGTCCAACCGCGAGCGCGCGCATAGCTGTACGCCGCCTCCGCCTGGCGTCTCGACGGATATCCTCGGTGAATCGCGCTGCTCACGCCGGAGACCTGAGGTTCGACCTGGGCCCTGGAGATTATGATGTTCAGTTAAGGTAGCATGAAGCCGAATTGAAAAGTTGGCCTACCAAATGAGGTACACGCCAGGATTGTACCCAATGAAAATGACGTACGCGCGCGGCTTCGGGTTTTTTTTCTTCGGGGCCCGCTGTACACGGACTACACGGGAATGCTCGACACCTTGGGTCGCAGTTCCCGCAGTGGCCCTCGTTTGCAAATCAGCACATGGTATGAAGGATCACAGATAGCGGTCTCACCAGCTTGTCGAGACACCTCGTTTGGTAGGGGACTCGTAGTAATAGACGGTGCCAGACGGATATGAAGTGGCGGGAGTTGCAACCGTAACGGAGTGAGACGGAGTGGCGGGAGTGGCGATCACTGGCTGCGCGGGCTCGGGTGGCGGCGTCGAGGGCGTCGAGGGCGTCGAGCGCAATTGAGGTTGGGTGTGTTCCTCCCCGAGGCTGAGATTGGCCAGTAGCTCCTCAAAAGTGAGGCCAGCCGGCGCAGACATGGAAGGGAGAGGTAGGAGGCTGAGGGCTGGGCACAAATCCGCTGAGCACACCAGGATCTCGAATGTGCAATCTGGAATGCGCAATCTTGACTGCGCAATCCGATGGGTCGGAACTCGGAAGATCCGTTGCGAGTCTTGCGACCATCGCACAATCGATAAGGAGCCGAATTGTTGGAAGTGCGCGAGTGCGCGCAGATCGAGTGCAGGAGATAATTCGAGTTGTGGAACTTGATGCAAGGTGAGCGAGAAAGGTAAAGACGAGTGAAAACGCTGTGAGAGGCGGCCAGATGAAGGGAAGGCGCCGGTGGCGACCTCCTCAATCCACCATGTCGCCCATTCACGCGACATGGTGCACTCGACGAGATTGATGCAGATCAAGAGATGTAGATCAATAGAGGTAAGGACGGGAGCTATAGGACAATTTAGGACACTTTCACCTGCCAACTCTAATTTTGAAGCGGAGCAAACGGAGTAATCATTGCGAAGGCGGCTATACATGTGTACAACTACGACAGCTAACCTAATGCGGAACGCGAGTGATTAAAATTTCCTAAACAACATGTGAGCGAAAAAATTAATCAGGGAGAAGCAGACTTACCGTTAGTGGGGGCGAACCTGAACGGAGCCGGCAGCGAGGGCAATGTTGAAGGCGTCGACGGCGAGGTCCACAGTCTTGTGCGACTTCATCGAGTTGTGGGACACGCCGAGCACCGCGTCCAACGCCATCTGCTGGCTCTGGGTAATGCCGACTACCCGCCCACGTATGATACAGTACCACAACTCTTTGTTGGACGCGGGGACCGGGACGGGCGCCAAAGCTTGCGGGGGGACCACGGAAAACAGAACGCCGGCAACCCAAGGCCCGGTGGCTTGGCCGATGGGCCCAGGCGGGGGCGGAAGGGCTGACGGAGGCGGTATGAAGGGCGGGGCCACCGGCGCAGGACCGACAACTGTTCCCGTAGTAAATAAACCAACGAACTGCACACACGTAACTGAGACTTACCAGACCCACCACCGAAGCCCACAACGGAGGCAGCGGAGGAGAAAAGGCGGAACGGGGAGAAGAACGCTACGAGATGAGTTGTTAGGGTAGATAGGTGCAAAGGATGACAATGACATACATAAGGCTGGCGCGGGGGCAGAGGCAGCTGACGCAGCTGGACCCGCTCCACGCACAGAGCCGTTAGGCTCTGTGCGTGGAGCGGCGGCGGCGTCAGAAGTTTGCGACATTGGGCGGACAATCAGCAAGGATGGGAGAGAAGGAAAGCATGTGTTCACCTTTATAAAGGGTCGGCAGGAGATTTCAGCTCCGACATGCCATGCGGAATAATCAATTCCAGGTTGATCTATCATCATCACCCACTTGCCTCCCAAGCCGTCGCCAGAAACACCTAGTGAGTGAGCTGAGTGAAGCCCAGCCCCGAGAGAAGTGCAGACTGACAAGCTCTGTGCGCAGATTCTAGATTATGGGGAAAGTTCGCCAGCCAAGAAAAAGAATTCCCCGAGAACTGCGCAAAAATTTACGATTGTGGGCAGAGGGCGCACGAGAAACGGTTCTCGCTCCTCACCTCGACAACTACTCACAGGCCCGTGACACTGGATGGGTAGCAGAGCGGGCGTACTTACAGAAAGTGTGCAATGAGTTTCACGCTCGCGTGGATTGGCGCGTTCCAGATAATGCAGAGCCAGTCCTGAGAGACTACGACCCGAACGCCATGATTGTACCCGAAGTGTTGACAGACGACGAGGAGGCCTTGCAGCGTGCGCGACGGGATATAATTGACGGGGTGAGTCACGAGCAGTCACTGTGACAAGTCACTCACTCAGCGCAGCGCATCCGCCGATGGTTTACTTACCGCCTACGCCGCCGCCGCCGCCAAAATTCTGGTCTTGATCCTCGCAAGGATCCATTTGCCGTCCTTCTAGCCCAACTCACCGGGATGAAGCCTGCATCGAAGGCGCGTCAAGCATATCAACAATACATGCACGAATCGTACACCGAGCACATCGGGCCTCTTGTCGACGAGGAGTGGGCCAAAGCCAAAGCCAAGAACGAGCCAGAGACTATTGGTCGCAAAGAGCCCAAGGCCGGCTTTCGTGCGCGGGTGGCGCGTGGCGCCTTCGCAGCTCTGTCCGCCGACGAGCAGAAGGCTATTGCGCAGCGAGCCAAAGACGAAGCGGCACAGAAAAAGGAGGACTACGAGAACCTGCTGAAGGGGCCTCCATCCAATCTGCCTGCAGACCGTCAGAAGTAAGTCTCACCAGCTATCTTTCCATAATGTGTATCTGACTTGTGTACAAGGTGCCTTAATAACCTGCCCGAGTTTGTCGCGCCCATCCTGCGGGGCATACAAGAGTACACCGGTTGTCACTCGGTCCTGGTGGTTGGGGGCCCCATGCCCAAATTCGGGGGGGAATTGCGAACATTACAGTGAGTGTACCTCCGTTATGGATGTAGACCCAGTGGAACTGACTTGTATAGTGTGGCATGGGGGAGGAATCGTACGGCTGCTGCTGAACATTTCCCGCAATGGGACAGAGAGCGCTTCACGCGCAACGTCTCAAACTTTATGGTCGAATACCTCCAGACGGCGTTCAGTATGTGTCTACATTACTGCGTTAACATGAAATCTGATTTCTCTTGTCATGTAGCCGACGAGGAATGTCAAAATGCCGCATTACCGGTTGGCACAGATCTATCCAAGGCGAAATACACGATCCCATCTGTGGGGGATGGGGAGGCTGACGACGACGACGACGACGCTGACGATTCGGACTCGGATTCGGACTTGGACTCGGATTTGGGCAGCGACGCGAGCCCAGGCCCTCGTGCAAAAAGGGCGAAGACCACGGCGAAGTCGGCGCAGAAGCAGTCAGCAACGAAGAAGCGCAAGCGCGCGGCTGCTACCTCTCCCGCTGCGTCTGACGACGATGCACCGCCTCCACCCCCCCCGGCGTCCCGTGCCCCCGCTCCCTCCCAACCGCGAACTACGACAATGAATCTGCCTGGTATCGGCCCGATCACCTTTGAAGATCCCACCGGCGGAATTGCATACGACGACCTGAGCTACGAGCAGCAGGTCGCCAGGAACAGGCTCCGAAACAAGGCATTTGGCAAAATGACCCGCGAGGAGGCCAACCTATCCGCTCCACCCGCTCCCGCCCCCCCTCGACCCATTCCACGGCCGCGCGCGAAGGCGGTGGCGCCTGCCACCGCACCTCGTCGATCTAATCGATTGACAGGTAGCGACGGCAGTAGCACTGCGTCACCGCCTCAGGGGGGTGTGCCGGCGTCTGGCAATGACACTGCGCACGCGGATGCGGCGACTTCTGGCAATGACGCTGCGCGCGCGGATGCGGCAACTTCTGGCAATGACGCTGCGCGCGCAGATGCGCCGGCATCTGATAACGCTGCGCGCGCGAGTGGCGGTGGGGTGGATGGTGCCGATGGGCCCGCGGCGAACGCGATGGATATCGAGCCTGCGAAACCCTCGGATGACGAGATGGACGTGGACGTGCCACAGTGGGAGCCTCTCCGGGACGCGGAGGGCTCAGAGTCTAGCTGGGGCATTGATCAACCCCTTTCTGACAATGAGTCCGTCCCATCCTCCACGGCCCCGGACGAGCCCGACAACGACGAGCTCAGTGATGGCGATCACCTTGGCAACGGGACGACCTCAGACGCCATCGTCGCCGACGCTGCCGTCCCGCCTGCATCCCTTGCTGTCAGTGCAGCGCTTAGTCTTCCCCCATCTTCCCGCAGCGCCCCTCCTGCCGCTCCCACCCCACCCGCTACGCCAGTGGCGCGCTCAGTGCCGCCGGAGTGTCCACCGAAAGCGGCGGAGTGGTTCGTCCACGCGTTGGGACAAATGACCCAGAAGGACCTGGGTGGTCATTTCAACGCCGTGCTCGCCGCGTGGATCCGCCTCGAGAAAGCCTGTCGCTGGGAGACTCCAAATCACTATCTCTCCGCGAAAGGGCGACCGGAGCAAGTCACCAAGTGGATCGCCGCAGCGCGCGGACGCAAGGCACCCGCACCGGCCGTAACCAACGTCGCCGCGTACGCGAAGGGATGGTGGATTTGGTGGGATTCGCTGCAGCCCGAGTGGCGGACACGGGACCCAGACGGGATGTGGAAAATACACGAGTTGTACGACGGGGACTGGGACGACAAGCTCCTTCACTGGGGACCCAACGGAACCCTGAGCGTTGTTGCGTCGCTGTATTTTTGGGGTTGCGCGGTTATCGAGGCTCCAGAATCGCAGGATGAGTGGGAGTTAGCAGTGAATGATGTGGCGTGGATTCTGGAGGGGCTCGCGGTTTTTCATGAGAAGTTCAGCAAGCGTCGTTGATGTCTTTTAGTTGTATGTTGTATATTGTAGTACTCTGAGAATGTGGTCCTCTCTCTTTCTGTGCAGCAAGGAGATGATGTTTTTCAAAATTAGGGACTCGGACGAAATAATTGACCAAGTCCACACATCACGTGGGCCACGACGCGTGGCTTCGGAGCCAAATAGACACAAATTGAAAGGGAAAAGCGCGTACAAGAGGGGCAGGACCGCCCGGCGCGCAACTTAACAAATGGTTTACGACAGGAATGTATTTACAACGCGTCCGCCCACTGGAACCAATTTGCGGGTAGAGGACCCAAAGAAAACTGAAAAGCAAATCAATTTTATCTGCATCCAAGGGCGGAGAGGAAATAATATACTAAGTAACTAATAAGGTGACTATTCCTTCCCTTACCTTGTGATAGAGTGCTCTCCCAAAGCCAAAAGAAGGGACGGAAAAGGCAAAAACCCGGAAAACAAAAAAGGGCAAAAATATTTTTTTGTGAGGGGAATGGGGGGTATTGAGGGCGGGAAATAAGGTATATGGATATGTAAAACATCGCAATATAATGGTGCGCAGTGGAGGGCAGGGAGGGGGGAGGGAGGAGCCAAAAAAGGGAGCCAAAAAAAGGGCAAAAATTATTTGTATGGGGGGAATGGGGGGTATTGAGGCCGTGTAATAAGGCAGAAAAATATGTTAAACAACACAATATAGTCAGGTGCAATGGAGGGCTGGGAGGGGGGAGGGAGGAGCAAAAAAAAGGGAGCAAAAAGGGGCAAAAATGATTTTTATGGGGGGAATGGGGGGGTATTGAGGCTGTGGAATAAGGCAGAAAAATATGTTAAACAACATAGTATAATGAGGTGCAATGGAGGGCAGGGAGGGGGGAGGGGGAGCCGAAAAAGGGAGCGGTCCAAGCGGGTTATATCGATCACGTGGTCGCCCAGCAGCCAGGGAATGGGAAACGGACCGTATGCGGCACGAATTCCCACGCCTTCCGAAGCGGGAGCAATCCACTGCCTGAAGCGGATGGATACCCCATTGAGAAAAAGATTGAGGAGGAATCGGGATTTGATGGGAGGAAAGTATTCACCAGGATCAGTTTGATGGGAATATGGCCCCGGAAACTCAAAACAAACAGGTACAAGCACCGGGGGCCTGCGAAAGGGCCCCAGCGGGCCATCCATATGTATATACCACGTAGCCACCCAGTTGGCTAGCTCCATGGCAATACAATATGGGTATGCATGGCTAGGGCCATGTATCATTGTCTATATATTATGGCTATGGCTCGATTGGAAAATGTGCGCCGACGAGGCCTGTAGGCACTCGGGACTTGTTCCGAATCATCAGACAGTGTTCGGAACTTGTTCGGAACAGTTTCCGAACAGTCTCCGAACAGTGTTTGTCATTGTAACTAGATTGGTGTATGGTTTGCAAGCCGACGACTAGGATAGTAACTTTATTCAATAGCAACCAACATCCAAGAAAGAGAACTCTACAGAGGATTCAAAACACAATCAAGAAAGCCGACAGCATCTATGGAACTCCTGAAGCCAGCGCTCGCAGGTTGATGCCGCATTGTAATGACATCTTGAAATAAATTGAGGGAGAAAGAAAGTTGCCAAAGAGCGGGATGCATGAGAGTGGATGCGGAGAATGGACACACACACTTCGGGTCCCAGCGCCGGGAACTCAGTACTTTGGTCTGTCCGTCCTGGCCGCAGCAGCGCCGAGTTGAGGATATCTGTAGTGAATCTCAGTGGACAAGATCAAGGAAGGGGACGGGACGCGCACCAATATGATTCGTAGCCATGATGACCTTGATATTTTTCGACGGCTCCAACCCGTCGAGCTGGTTGAGCAGTTCGAGCATGGTGCGCTGCACCTCCGAGTCACCGCCGCCACTCTCTCCACGCGAACTCCCAATCGAGCCGATCTCGTCGATACTTGGCGCGTGCTCACACGCCATGACGAATAGCTCGTGCACCTTCCAGCTTCCCTCTCCAATGTACTTCTGCACGAGCTCGCTGCCGCTTACACGAATAAACTTGCAGTCAGTGTGGTGCGCGACGGCACGCGTGAGGAGGGTCTTTTCGGTTCCGGGGGGGCCGTAGAGCAAGACGCCCTTGGGCTGTGGGATGCCGAGGGCCTCAAAGAGTTCGGGATGCTTGACGGGCAGCTCGATGACCTCTTTGATCTCCTTGATCTGCTTGTCGAGCCGGCCGACCATCTCATATGTGCTGTCCGGCACCTTCTCGACCATCATAAGGGAGACGAGGGGGTCGACCTTGTTCGGTAGAATTTGCGGATCGTGTACAAGTCGGAGCGGAGGGCGATGCAGAGCGTCGGGATCAGCGACGCGACATCGATCTCGGGGTCAATGTCAATCGACTAGCACATAGTGAATTGAGTACATGGAGCGAAATAGAGCACGGAGCACGTACTGTATTTCCCTTCTGGCTGCACAAGACTGTGTACACGACTGCCGGCATGCAAGCGTCTCCAACTCGACAAACGGTGGAAGTCTTAATTTTGATCGCTGCAGCATTTGCGGCCCCCTTTCCGGACTTCGCTCATGCGCTCCTCCCCCCGCGAACGCCACGCCGGCTCAGCAGCTGAGCCTGCGGAGCCGCTCGTGAGGTCGTAGGTATGGAATTGATAAGAGCGGCGAGCCGGCGCCACGAAGTGGTCGAAGTGGGGTTGGTCAAGTGGTTCTCGAGCCACGCGACGTTGACGACATCGAGATGGTTAGTCGGCTCGTCGCGCAAAAGAATGACCGCGCGGAAGAGCACGGTGCGGGCAAGGGCGAGCTTCATCTTCCATCCACCGGACAAGCTGCCGATGCCTGTTCCTGGCGCTCGTCGTTAAATCCGATGGACGCGAGGGTCTAAAGAACGCGGTGTCGTGCTTGGCCCTGCAATCGATTGCCTGGACGAGCAGTCAGACGGGGAAACGGGTGGAGCGAAGAAAAGAGACGAAGCAGGTAAAGGGTGTGGTACGTGTCATAAGACTCGAGGTAGTTGGTAGCCCATCCCGATTCCCGCGGGGGGAGTAGCGCGAGCAGCAAGGGCGCGGTGACGACGGAAGTGAGAGAGAGAGTGGGCAGAGGCGGAAGCGACGACGAGAGCGAGAACAGTTGAGCTAGCGAAGGAGAACGTCGTCGACAGCAGAGCGAGTGTGGGTCGGCTTGATATAAGGAGGAAAATGGATGAGTATACTTAAATCAAAGGGGGAGAAGCCTCGGACGAACCGCTGGGGAGGGGCGACGAAAACGGGAGGAAGAAGGGAAGGAGTCGGGTTTGGTTGCCTTGCAATGTCGGGGAGAAAGCGCGCTTGAAGTGACGGATCGAGGAGGGCACGAACAAACACGCCGTAGCATAACAGATGCACACAAAGATGAACACGTAGTCGCCCTCGAGCTAGTCGCCTACGTTGTCCGACATGGCTTGCATGACGCCCGACCTCCCTTGGTCATTGAATGCCACCCCCCCGAGCGCCATGCGTTAGTCAGCCCGACCCCCGAAGACCGACGCCTCCAAAATATAATTCCAAGAAGGCCTAAAATAAATAGTTGGAATCAGTTGAACGCAGATAAAATAGTTTGACCAGTCGGCCAAAAAATATTCTTGAGCATGATATATATATATTTCACCCCTCCGGAAAAAAAGTTTTACACAAAGTTGTAAAATAAAGTTCGGATAATAAAGCACCAACTTGAACAGCATAAAACACAGTGAATAGAAGGTTCAAACAATTTTTTTCACCATGTTTCGGAGTGTAAACATTTCAAAATTTTCAACAATTTTTCACCCTGTTTTTCACTTTGAAACTTAAAACCTGCAAGTGAAAAAATGTTTAACATTTTCATACATTTTCCACTTTGAAACTTCTAAAAATTATTTTAGATTTTTCAGTGAAAAATTCGAAAGAAAATTCTTAAATTTAATTTCACATTTTTCACTTTCATTTTCAGTGAAAAATGTCTGAAAAATGTTTCAACTTTTTCACTTGTTTTTACACTGAAAAAAGTGGTGGAAAATAACATAACTTTTTCATTATGTTTTTCAGTGAAAAAAGTGAAATAAAAGATGATGAAAAATGTCTGTAAAAAAAAATTCCAGATTTCGAATTTTACACCCTTTTTTACACTAGATTTTTCACACTTTTTATTATCTTTTTGCAAGTGAAAATTTTGGTGAAAAATGTTTTAAATTTTTCACTAACATTTTCACCTGAAAATGTGTATGTATTATTGGTATTACTCTTGCTGGAAAAGTCATAAAATTTATTTCAAATTTTTCACCTCAATTCTCAGTCTCAAAAGTACTGAAAAACTATTTAAAAACTTCACCAATTTTTCACTGAAAAATGTGTGAAAAATAATGAAATTTTTTCACCAATTTTTTCAGTGAAAAACTCGAAATGTTCATCCAGTGTGAGTGGAAGAATTGTTACATAGGTCAATAGAGAAGTATCATAATGTGATGGAACCACTCACTGTGTGTACTATAATTTCCACATACTCTGACCATGGCCTGTGTCCTTTATTTGTTTATCAGGATTTGGTAAATTTGCAAACATTCTTAGGACACAGTGTACACTAGATATTTATATATAACATCTCAGAGGGACCCCACAGCTTCAAATAAAGTGTGATAGCGCTCCAAAGTGATCGAATCATCATTGACACTGCTGACAATTACAAGTATGGCAATATAATTTGCATCAACCAAGACTTCACTGCAAACTGCAATGTGTGAATAAACTGTGTAACTATCTTTGCATACTTACAGGTTCAGGCAAGGGGTGGTTAAGTCAAAACCTCTGGCATACTGTACTATTTCAACCAAGTCTTCAGCTGACACATGATGCAGCCCACCGAACTGAAGACCTTCGGTCCTAGTGATGGTGACATTGTGCTATTTCGGCCAAAGTACGGTCAAAAACAACCAAAAAAATCTCGCCGGCACCTCCCAGCCTTCCATTTAAGGTAACTTTCAGATTGTATTTATCAGAATGAAGACTTAGTAAACTGAAGACCTTAGGTGACAGGTGACATGAACAAGTCTGCAAAAGCCAGTTAACGGTCAATGAATTCGCCTCCCAGGTTTCGCGAAGTTTGGGATCAACAGAGCACGCGTAAGCAAGTCATGTAAGGAATTCACGTACCGGAAGCAGAAACTGCGCGACTGATCCCTTACACTAAATCTTGTTCTAAGAATCCAGCCCAAGCCCCGAATCAAACTCACCCTCCTCAATCCCACATCCAGCGCTGGTACCGTCCGCAGAGAGTGAGTCTGCAAAGTTGCACGTACTCTGTCAGTAGTCACCCAGAAAAAAATCAACTGCGACACATATTAACTGGCTAGTCCGATGCCCGCATGCATGGAGCCACACTTCTGAAAGTTCACAGACACGAAAATACGAGTGATAGAAGGCACTGGGTCAAGTCGGCACCTTCGGTATTTGATGTTTCTGCGTCGCAAACACGATGTCTGGGGACCTGAGGGTGCATTCCGAACAGCTGGGAATGCCGTGAGAGTAAAGCGGCGTTCGGGATGCGAGACTTGGTAGAGATTCAATTCGGGGATCCTGCAACAATCGATGTCAGTTAAATACTCGGGACAGAGGACGTGTGCGCGCACAGTACCTTGACTGCATCCCGGGTTCCGTCCGACAGGGCTCCGAGTCGAGGTTCCCAGAACCCAGACTAAGTGCAAGTGATTCAGTCTGGGCCACATAACTTCCCCATTCGTAAGTACAAGAACAAGGCCAACTCTTCCCGAACCGATCCTAAGGGATGGTTGGGCAGCAACGGATGTAGAACTTGACAATGGAACCAACTCCCCGGGATCTCAGAACTCAAACTGGGTTGGAATCCGGGTTGCTGGATGAAGTAGGTCCTGGAGGAAGAAATTTAGTAACTTATATGTCCCGGAACGAAATGGAGAGGGCGTGGATACCTTTAGTACGTCGCATCCAACCTCTCCCTTCATCCCAGACCCACTCCGAGGCGAACAGGGACGTCGATGTCAAGTCGGAGTGCAGGTAAGTCGTTAGATTTAGCAGCGCTAATGTATAGACAACTGCATAACCTCGAAGGTTTTCGGCCAAATGACGCGAAATCTCAAGTCAGTCATGAAACGTTAACACACCTTCACCAACTTCGCAAGAATTGACGGAGAAGAGCGATAAATAAGACCTCGAAACCTACATACGGAATCGTTAGTGTGGTGGAGTCGAGGTTCGTTGGATTGAACCCGATTAACAGTGTGTACTCCCTCGGAACAAGAATAAATCCAGTTGGGCTGAGTTGAATAGTTCAAGTAGCGCGAGTCTCGGACTTTCGAAGCAGCGATGAGACATCGTTTGGTTTAATGAATATGAGTAGAAATTAAGCGAAAATTATGCAGCGTGATCGATGGTTTCAGGTCCAAGCACTCACTATAGGCCATAGATCAAAGAGAAACCGGGTGTTTGAAGGCTGCGCTACTTGAGTGTACACTTAGTTTCGGAGAGAAATGATCGCGCACCTTGTACCAATTGATGAATCAATAACCCGAGTACATGCATATATTCGAACTTCAGTGGAGTCGGAGTCATGAATCTAGTCTTAAAGTATAATTGCGGTGTGGGAATGCTTTCGAATCCGCGCTGATGAACGAACAAGTCAGTGGATCTTAGGATGTTGAGTGCAGGATACACACCTATAATAGATAACCCAGATCCAAGCATGTTGTGTGCCTAGCGACGCGGTCAAATTGCGCGAGAGGGTGGGCATTGAACAAAAACGGATGTCAGTCAAGAGTGCACTGGCAGGGCATCAGGGATGCCGGATCACTGCCTGCACAACTTATTCGGAGGGAAAGACGACGAAATGGTGGGCAGGTAAGGAGCATTGTGAGGGCACGGCGCGAATTTGATGTGTTGTGGCGCAGACTCCGGCCCGCGTTCGAGGACAGGGCGGGAAGCGATGGACCGCACACCAGTCGAAAGCGCAATGGCTGATAGGCACGAGGACGGCGGGATCGGGATGCGCGGATTGGCATGGCCCGCTTTTTGCGTCGCTGTAGCGAATCGCGAAGAGAGAGACGCGGGCGATTAGCGAGAAGAGCGCGGATCTAGCTTGGGAAGACGGCCGTGCGAGGAGGATACAGTGGCCGGGAGCGTGTCCGGCTAGAAGCAAGTCCGGCGGGTCCGACGCAAAATAAGACAAGACAGCGGGTGGGGAGTCTGCGTTACGGTGTGTGTGCGTAGGCGTATCTGTCAGTGCGATCCCAGGCGCGAATAGAGAGCCCCGACGAGAAGTCGGCGCGGATTCCAGGTCGATAGATTTCACAAGTGCTCAGAGCGCAGCCGGGAAGCGGGAAGAGCTCTAGCCTGAGCGTAGATTCGGGCGCGGGTGCTTGCGTGCGACCTGAACCAGGGCAAAGGGAGTGGACAGGCATACGTTCAAAGGCGGTCGTCACCCCAGCGTGAGTTGACGTCGTCAGACGGAGCCTGCCGATATCGTCGAGGGCAAGTGGGCAGGCTACGGGAGGATGTACAAGAGCCTGAGTGCCAGGATGGAAAGAAGGTGGGCGTATTCAGCGTAGGACGAGGGAATATGAGGGAGGCTCAGAGTAGCCGCTCCTGCGCGCAGCTGCTGGCGCAGGAGGCTGTGCCCAGGTGACCGCAGGTCACAATGTTTATTTCGTCCCCTTTCGGAATAATGCCCTGGTGCATTGGAGGGAAAGAGATAAGATCCTTAGTTGGCACGAGAAGTAAGTATACGAATACTATAGTGTAGATGGAGGGAATGTGTACACGGCTATCCCGGATGTCATAGGAATTTGATAGAATTGATGGATCATTGAAATCCGACGGTTTTTTCCTCGAAGTTCGGAAGGAAAATCATCGGATCCCTCTGAATTTACGAATCGTTGGAATCCGACGGTTTCCATCTCGTATTCCGATCATCCGCCCAAACTGCCGGCCTCTGCTCCTCGGAATTTGAAGGCTGATACGCGTGACTCGTTTCCATACACATCATTGACATTTGCGCTGCCCGCCGTTCTCCTCTGCTTCCCGACGCGATGCAGGGTGATCAGCCTACTAGTAGTTAACTATACTACTGCGCGTTACCCCGTCCTTGACAAAGTTGGCAGTGCTAAGCTAGCAGCCGAGTCACACTACATAAACCAAGAGTCTAAGACCGGTATCCTACCTTGACTCAGGGCAGAAATAAAACTTACAAGCCAAGCGAGGCCCGGATATACCTACATGCAATCCCTACTCAGGCTACTGCTACATACTGTGTCTGCAACAAACGGCCCTGTTGACGTGGGTCATCGGACTTGTTGATATAGAAGTCAAGCAAAACACAAAAGCCTTGGGTACTATCATATCAGCATCCACCTTCTCTAACAGCTAACTTGACGCTGTGGTTAAGCTTGTGTTTGTCCTATATGGGATGTCTTCCCTGATGTTTTGGGTTCGATTCTCTTCAAACGCAAAATTTTGCTTCATTTATTTGTCATTTATCATCTGTTTCCGGTCTCTAGGGAATCAGCTGCTCATACTTGGTGGCCCGTGGGCGACCCGTCGGAATCCGAAGGGGCGGATATCCGTTGGGATTCAATGGCTGCCCATTGGAATCCGATGGGCCGTCAATTCTATAAAATTCCTATGACATCCGGGATAGCCGTGTACGTAGATGGGGGAAAAAGGCACGGCGACGAAGTCCAAGTTGATGCGATATATGCACAAATAACAACTGTGACCTGCGGTCACCTGGGCACAGCCTCCTGCGCCGGCAGCTGCACGCAGGAGCGGCTACTCTGAGCCTCCCTAAAATGGCGAGAAGAAGACTCAGGAAGCGGTGAGACCGCGCGTCGGCCGAAGATCGGCGTTTCGGAGTTGATTTCCGACTTCCCTCTAGTGATGTCGTGGGCCCGGCTCGGCCTGAATGCCCGGGCTTGGGCTCGGCTTGGTGAGGCTCGGGCTCCAAATTCTCCAGGCCCGAGCCCGAGCCCTGGGTACAGGGCCTGAAGCCCTGAGCCCGGGCCCAAGCCCGGGCTTATACATAGCCAAAGAAATTAGCGTGTTTCATAGTTAGAATTTTGGGGTCAACACCGCAGCCGCTTTTTCTTCGAAGTTGGTGTCGTCAGGAATGAGATTGATATGATTGACACCCATTAGCCGAAGTTGGGCATCAAGTCACAGCGAAAGTTGGGGTCAAAGTTGGATGTCAAGTCGAGGTCTTATGCCTGATTCGACATCCAACTTTCAGTTCCGACTGATTTTACTTTCCAAATTCATGCAAAGTTGGCATCAAAGTTGGAGCACACATCGGACCCGAAGATCTAACTTTGAAACACCCTATTATGCTAGTGTAAATTATGTCTTGAATGTCTTAGCTAGTCGGTTGTTTCCTCAGGCCAATTTCTTCCATAGACAGTACGTACGATCATTGGTGACGACAAGGGGGTCTGAAGATAAGAGATTACCATATGGGGTAGGGGGGGGGTGTCTGGCCGACTGCCAAAAAAAAAATTGTATGTAAAATTTTTTCTGTTCAGATATCAACCCGTGTATGTCCTGGTCCTCTGGGACTTATGTGGGATACCTCTCAGGATGTAAGGTAGCGGACACGCAAATACGGTTACCCCACGTGATCCGCTGTGACATTACCATATTGGGAAGGGAATCCAAAGAAAATGCGATAATTAATATACAATGGGGAAAGTAACGAATTCGGCACAACAGTTCTCTGGAGATCGGTCCCATATTGCTATTTGAAGTCTAATATCAATATAATCTCGAGAATTGAGCGACTAGTTCCCAAAATTGGAAGTCAGCTTGCCTCGTGTGCTGTTCTGGCGGGCGCGTTGCAAAGTTTCTTTGGCCGGTATGCCCTGGAAATTTTCCAATGCAAGGCCCCTCAATATTTCTTGCATGCCCGCACTCAAGAAGACCCTACGGGACCGCGTAGCCCACCTCAACGGCAGGTTGCCCTCACCGAAAAAGGCCATCAAACGCGTCGCGGCTATCGCGTTGAGCCCTGTCAAAGCGCGTCCAGAAAAGAAGCACCGGAGCGACGATCCCGACAATCATCATGTAAAACTGATCTTCCTTGCCTTTCGCGCGCAACTGATTAGAGAATCTTTCCTCAAGTCGACCACCTCTATTCATGAACCCCAACCCAGCGCAACAAATAAAGAAAATGAAGATGTTTTCCTTGAAGATACAAATCCTGCGGAACAATACCATGAATTCCATCAAGGATCCACGCCGGAAACTCCGACGGCAGCACCCATGGCGTTCGAACTCAAGGGCAAATTAGTATTCCCTGGTACCGGGCATCACCCACCTCACCGCGATGATGACCGCGCATCTATCCGTACATTTCCGACCCCGCACGCGCCATCCATACTAGCCGAGTCTGACGATGACGGTGATCTGGACAATGAGATCGTTCCTCCAGAACTTGATGAACTCTGTGCTGCCGATGCCGGTGCTTTTGGTGGAGATGGATACCCCCGGCCAGCACCGCCTAAAACCTTTGTTGAAAAAATGGCCGCCCTCGGGACCAAGCAAGCTCTTGCCGCCGCACCCGATATCACCTCTGCCAAAGCTGCCTTGACAGACATTGAGCTTGTACTTCGAGGCCCAAGTCGAGGTAAAAGTGGGGGCTATATTCCGCCGGACCTGAGCCCCTGGGTTCGTGTTCGTATGGAAGGCATCCGCAGTCATCTCGCGCAGTACTCGAATCCAAACTCAGTCACTTACGGAAAATGGGGCCTTTCTGCACGCCAAGCTGCCATTGCAGCTGGCCGAGATGTGTACTGTGCTCGTCGCTTTGCCAACCTTAGCCGAGAGTACATCGCTTCTCGTAAAGTGCTGCCTATCAATCCGTACGGAACGTGGAAGAAATCAATGCTGGCGGATGAAGATTTAGCCAATGATATCCGCGAACATCTCCAAGAACTGGGGAAATTCATTACAGCTGAAAAGCTCGTTGAGTACCTATCCAGAGAGGACGTTATGAACAAGCACGGTCTCGATAAACATATCAGTGTTCGCACAGCTCGGAGGTATCTCAATGACCTCGGTTATCGGTGAGCAGCTGTCCGCATGCGCGTGTGTGCTTACTTCCCCAACTAATTTATTTTCAGTTTCACGGCGGAGAAGAAAGGTCAATACTCCGACGGTCATGAACGCGATGATGTTGTGTATTACCGAGAAGAGGTCTACCTGCCGAGTCTCAAAGGCTTTCAGGATCACTCCTGTATATTCGATCCCGATGGGTCCGTTACCACCCCGAGCCTTCCCCCTGGAGTTCGACGAACCGTGATCTGGTATCATGATGAAAGCATTTTTTATGCTCATGATCGTCGCCGGAAATCCTGGTACCACAAAGATGCCGATGCAACCCCATACAAAAAGGGTGACGGTGCATCTTACATGGTAGCCGATTATTTCTCTGCAGATTTTGGCTGGCTTCGTACTCGAGACGGCCGTCCGATCGCCCGGCGCTCCATGCGACCTGGGAAGAACCGCGACGGGTACTTCTCAGCTGCAGATATAGAGGAACAAGCCATTGCGGCATGCACAACTGTCAACGAGAGATGGCCGGAGTTTGATCATGTGTTCATCTACGACAATGCGACAACTCACCGCAAGCGCAGCGCTGGAGCACTTTCAGCGCGAGCCATGCCGAAATCCATACCTGGGACACGGCAAGGTGGGAAGAAGAGCAAGAATCCAGACCCTAATTTTCTTGTTCCTGTCAACAAGCGAAATGACGACGGCTCGCTAATGTATGATGATCACGGCAACTTGTTGAAGGAGAATATCCAGATGACCGGCGCGCACTTTGCCGATGGGACCGCACAGGAGCTATATTTTTCCTTGCAGGCCGTCAAGCATGCAGGGAAGTTCAAGGGCATGGAAATACTACTCGAGGAACGACGGAAAAAGGGTGATCTCGGTGATATCTCCGAGGCAGAACTCAAGAGGAAGAACGCCGAATGCCAGAGTTTTAAATGTGCTGATCCACATTCAACAACCTGTTGCATGCGGCGTATGCTGTTCAACCAGTCGGACTTCGCAGCGGTCAAGTCCTGTCTCGAGGATACTTGTGCCGAACACAACTGCACTGTTCTTTTTCTGCCGAAGTTCCATTGCGAACTTAATCCCATCGAGATGGTCTGGGGCTATGCCAAGCGAATCTACCGGCTCAACCCCGAGTCATCGCGGGAAGATGCTCTGGAGCGGAACACACTTAGTGCGCTTGATGAAGTTCCGCTCGAATCAATGCGCCGGTTTGTTCTCCGTGCTCACCGTTTTGCTGATGCATACCGCCACGGACTCGATGGTTCACAAGCTGCTTGGGCAGCAAGGAAGTACAAGGGACACCGCGTCCTTCCTCCAGAATTTTTGATGGACATGGCGGCAGCTGGAATTGTGCGGGGAGGCAATGCAAACGCTGGTTGGTAGCATGTTAATAGAATATTTGGAACTAGTCCTTCAATTTTGCACTAAAACTCTCGAAAAAAATCATGGTTACATGCAACATATATACACACAACTCTGTTGGGGCCGATTTCTTATAAGTTACGGAGACGTCGTGAAAAGCACGGTCGAAACGTCTTGTGTCCCAAAAAGGGCATGTGACCGTAACGGCACGTGGGGTAACCGTATTTGCCTGTCCGCTACCTTACCAGAGCAATTGTCTAGCAAAACTTGAGTGAACACTGGATATGTTGTGTGTTCTCGCCAACCGCCGGCATGTTGCCATCATTATTATGACATATTTAGCAGTTGCCCCTCAAATGATTTTAAGTTGCTTGCCGCCCTTTCGACTAATATTCTAAAACCATCCTTTGGAATATGCGGTACCATTGAATGTCCACATATTCAGACAGTTTTATATCTGCATGCATTTCTGGCCCACCCCTAATGAAACTTCCAATGGCATTTAGTTAAAAAGTTTGGTTGGATTGTTAGTTATGTATTAGTACTTACTACGGCTTCAACTTATTCTAAGTCAAAAATGTTTAGAACATTGTTCCAGGACCCCGGTTTATCCCTTTGGAGGCTAGGTCAAAAAAAATCCGGAATCAATATTTTTTGTCCGCACCGATTTTCGCCAAATCTGGTCGATTTTGTCCGCACCGTACCTAGCCGTCGGTGATGGCATCACCCCAAAAAGGCAATTTCGCTCTCTTGAGCGGCGTTAAAACTCAAATTTTCGCCTCACAGCCCATTTTTGGCTTTTTCCGATTGGATCCAACAGAATCCCAGCCATTTTGTCGGTTTCCGTCCTGAAAAGAGGGTGCTGGTTTTGGTCTCTGAGCCCCTAAGCGGGTCATTTTTGTCCGCGTGCAACCTAGCCTTTCCACTCTAAAGGGTTGATTTTTGTCCGTTTTGGACCTAGGTTTCGGGCCCCAAATCCCAATTTTTTGTCCGCACGCGGACCTGGCCTCCAAAGGGATAAACCGGGGTCCTATTGTTCCTTTGCATATGATGAGCCAGCTGTTTATGAGACTCTGTAAATATCCTTGTGATTAATCACTCTACCACTCTCATGTAGCACTTCCCGGCGCGGAAATGCGCGGCAGCACTGTTTCCCGAAAAGGGAATTTGATTGCATCAGGTGGCTGTGAGGGGGGGAGGTGTCGCCGACCCTCTCAAAAAAAAGATTTGTAGGTGATATCAATTTTTCTTATCTTTGGACCCCCTTGGGTGACGATGTCAACAATAATGCCGGGACTATATTTATGCCGACTGACAGCTGAGACAAGTTAGTAGTCAAAGCCGAACCCGGCGATCAGCTTACCCCCCGCCTTCCGAGTCCCGACATCAAGAAGGTATTTTATTGCTGCGTATACGGCCATACTGGCTTGAAGGAGTCTTGAGGGCAAGTGCACCCGGAAAATATAGATATAGATCTAGGCCCGGGCTTGACGGTGTGGTAGTCCACCCCGGGGTCGCGTCGGGGCGTCGGTGATGGATTGCTACGTAGCTAAGCACAGGCGGCGTGACTAAGCTACTGAGGCTCCTAGCTAACACAACCAAACACCCTACCACAACGGGCCTGGCAGGCCTGGCATTCCTCAAGCCCGAGCCCTGGGCCCTCCAAAGCCCTGTGCCGGGCTCGGCTCGGCTCGACCAAGCCCGGGCCCGGCTCGGCTCGGCTTGCGGGCCCGGGCCGAGCCCTCGACATCACTACTTCCCTCCTCCTTCTTCTTCCTTCCATCGAGATCTAAGGTACTGCAACTTCAAGCGTACTACGGCGGCGATTCAACGAACATATGCGTTGCTCCCAACTCCCTTCACTTCGATTGACCTGTAGTCTGGTACCCGTAAGATCTGGAACGAATCCTTGGGCGAATCCACAAACATCGACGAAGAGCTTCATTGACTACTGATACAGTATGTCGTCTCGTCGACCGGCGGTACATTTCCGTCCCCTGTAGGCCGCAGGCGATACTCAACGTTCCAACTCTCGCTCTCCCTCAATCTGCGGTACTGGTGATCGCCTCCTCTCGCGGTGCCTCATCTTTTCTGTGTCTGGATCCAAAATTCCCTCCCGAAAACGCTCAGTGTCGCATCTCATTTCATCCCAAGTCACTCACGTCCAACCGCAGTCCACCCACCCTTAAATCCGTCTTGCCCCTGATCGCGTGACTTTGGCCCTTCACGGACGCCCGATTGTTGGGCACTGTACCTTGCGATTCCCGCCGGACTTTTGATAACTATACAAAGCCCTCGCACTGCGTTGCGTTCCTTGGTGTTGCATCGTACCTTCGCGTTCCCTTGCGCAGCCCCATCTTTCCTGCCTCCGAATTCAGCCTACCTTCCCGACAACCCTCCGTACTTGCGCGGCGACAACTGCAGTCCACCCACCTGCGAATCCAGCGTCGGTCCGACTTGCGAATCAAACTCGCCGTCGCGCCTCTTCACCTTACCTCTCCGCAATGCCACTCGTGGAACCGAGAATCTGCTGGCCTCAGCAGCGTCAACGCGGGATTTTCACAGCCCGGGAGTCAATCCCCAGCCCGGGGTGGGTGTTGGTTTTCTAAACAAAAAGAGCCTCGCGTTGATAGATCCCAAAGTTTAGGTCATTGCGTCGTGTTCCATTCCCACCGTTTTGTTGCATTTCTTTCCTTCCTTCGCTTTGGGTCCCCTGACATTTTGTCCTCCTCCGATCCCACGATTTCCCCTGCTCGGTGCTCGGCGCTGGAATTTTTTGAGCCCCCCGCCGATCCCGATCCCGGGCCCGTCTTTGAGAAAACAAATCCCCGATCCTGAGCCGACGTCGATTCCGGATCCGCCGAATTGAATCTACTGTTCATCCAAGTAGTTTCTTGTCTGCTTGCCTTCTTTCTTGCTTACCTACTTTCTTGATATCCTTATAGTGTCGTCATGAAGGATGCACTTACTGCCTTGCGCTGCTCCTGACTACTGAGAACGCGCATCTTGGAAGAATCGCAAACATCGAACACCGAACACCGAACACCGAACACGAAAATCGAAGTGGGGATTTACGACACCGACTGGACGGACGCCGACGCGAGCGGGATTATCCGAGCAAGTGCACAGGCCTCGCCGTGTTCCTCGACGAGTCCACCACCGCGTCCCACCACTTCTCAATTCTTCCAACATGAGAACGGCAGCACTCACTTCCATATCCCCCAGCGGACCGTCTTTAATGCCCTCATGAGCACGAACATCTACCGCCACGATTTTCTGTTGCGTCTATCTTCGCAAATCCCAAATCCCGTCTCTTCACCAGTCCACCTGTTCTCATAGTCCTTTGTTTCGTACTCGAATCCATCCATCTTGGTGGCAGACGTTGCTTTTCTGGTCTCCCCATTGTTCCTCTGGCCGTGTTCTCCAGCTGTGTATGAGCCGCCTCACTTTCCCTTCACTGTGCTTAGACTTCGTGCTGCTGTTAACTGCTGATGCTCTCTACTCGCTATGGCGCAAAGTAACCGGAATTTCTCCGGAATTCTGGGTGTACATCAGTAGAGATGGTGCATTTTGTAGTCCGGGAAGTAAATTTCTCATTTTCTATGAGTTTCACGTTCCCTGGAGTGCTTGGCCCCAAGGTTCAAGGCTTTATACCTGGTACAAAGGTAAGCTTCGAAAATATCCATTTTCCCACCCTAACACCGGGATTCATAATTCAACATATATTCAGGACCTTGAGGGCCTCTAAAAATGCTCACTGGGTGGTAGAATATGTACAAAAAACATCCAGGGCCAGAAGACCCGCAATGAGCCTGCATGGTCGAGTTCAACGGGACTGCTATCAGACCTCATTAGATTTTGGGTTACCGCTCAAAAGCTAAGTTTTATATGAACTGGTGAAACCAAAGAGGCTGCTTTTGGGTCAGATATCAAGAACATCGTTCTCTTATGAATCTTGGAAAAAAAATGGCCCATACATGTATCTGCATTGCCTTTGGCCAATAGGGCCGATTCCGGTTACTTTACGCCATAGCGAGTATGCTCGATTCCTTTGACTGGCCAGCCGAGGCTTCCACACCAGTCTGGGAGTAATTATGGCCGCCTCTGCCAAACACATGAGCCATGCGAGTCTGATACATACCCATGCCGAACACTCTTTTATATTGGCTGCAAGTTGGCTGAGTCGAGGTTCACCCAGCTCAACTTTTTGGATCGGGGTACTGTACCATTTCGACCGTAGGTTCACGGTATGTCACCCGTCACCGCACATGTTCATTTTATTCGATGTTCATTCCTCGGCAATCAAGGTAAAATTACCATTTATAGTAATCCGGCAGTTGCCGGCGAAGAAATTTTCACGATTTTTAGCCTATTTGGGCCACAAAAACCGGCCGTCACCGTCACCTGTACCCAATAGGTTCAGTTCACGACCCCCCGTCACCCGTCACCTGAACTTACGGTCGAAATGGTACAGTACAGCTTTTCTGAATCATTTGGCGATGCAATACTAATATCGATAATATTTTTTTACGAAGGTATTGGTTGGGATCACGGCCTTCGAAGTCCGTCCGTCGCTAGGCGGTGTAATGCCACTACTACTTAGAAACCCGCGACGGAGGCCGTCATTATCTGCCACAAAATAATGCTGAGAACATGTGCAACCAAGGTTCCAACCATTTCCGTTTATAAACTGGTTCAAACGGTTTCTTTATTTCCATTTAATTTGTGAGTGGGCACAAACGGTTCGACGCTGTTTGTAAACGGTTCAAATGGTTGCCAAAAAAATTAACCACTTCCCGCGGCGTTGAGCGCTCATGTTTGATAAGGGTCGGCTTTATCGCGAAACACAACACATCAAGATGCATCCGGGGTAAAACCAAAGACTATAAATCGGGGGAGCCTGAATGCCATCGGTCTACACATGATACATCTCGACGTCCAGCATGAAGTGTATCGCTTTACCTGTGCTCTTGTCCTCCCCACTGCTAGGCAAATATTCGCGATCCTATTTCCACCCGAGTCTGACGCCCTCCCTACAGTGACAGCGCGCCCATCCCCGGATTCCGCCGTCACCGTTCTGGCGGTCCCGGAATACGAAGGTTTCGGAGGTATCGACTCCATTGTGCCAATCGGGACTGCAGCTGCGGGCGATGTAACTACCTACGAGCTCATTAGAACCACGGACGGGGGTGAAACAGATGCAGAAACAGGTAAGTATCCTCTATCCCCATCATGATGCGGGCCATCGCTCACTCATGTAGCAACACTTATCGAATCATCGGGCGGCTACAACCTGACTTGGGCACCCGTACTCACTGAACTCGGCGGGAACTCTTTTACAACTGACACACTCGCGGAAAAGTGCAACTTTATCGGAGGGGGCCAGGCGTCGTGTGGACAGGCACGGGGAGGCACCTTTGCCCCCACAACTGCCGCAGTCGAAGCCCTAATAACGTTTGGCGCCCTCTCTTCGCCGACGTCCAACACGAACCCGGCATCTACATCTGCGCCATCGGCAGGTTCAGGGACAGGGCCAGTGGCTGATCCATCCCGTACAATGGGCGTGGCTTCATCGGCAGCTCCTGCTTCGACTTCAAATAAGTCTAACACAGGCGATGTGCAGTACGAGACAGGATACGGCGCTAGAGCCCTCATTCTATCTATCGTCGCGGCTTTGTTGGTTGTTTGCTAGGCCATAGACTAGTATCAACTAGTCACTATATATTCTGTTTAATATCCAAATACGCATGTGTGTGGGGCCGGTTAGTGGGCCGCGAACGAAGGACTTGAATAAAGGTCGAAGTTGAATGAAGGGGTTTGTATAATTTTTTTTTTTCAAGTGCGAGAGAGGTATTATCTGCGACCCCTTAGTGGGCCAAACTAGTTAGTGGGCCACTTGGGTCCTATAAGCTTACCAGGATGACTTATCACCAAAGTCTTACTTGGATGTATTGAGCAAGACATTGCTCCCATAAAAATTGTGAGACATATGGTATGTGCTTCTGAATGTAGTCAATTTTTTTCAGGATTATGTAAGTCATTTAGAGGCATCAGGAGCATACTAGGAGCATCCCGAATGTCTCCCGCCTCGCCCGCCATCAGCGCCATCAAGTGCCATGGGGCGCCATCAGCTGATCGCTTAGAAATCATGGGCCATATAGAGTGGCAACCCCGGGCTGCCAAATAACGGGGGTTGCCAAATAGAATCGAACCCTCGTGGTGAAGCTCGTCACCGCTCCGGACTCCGATTGCTGGCTTCATCGTGCGAAAGTGCGTGCTGTTTTTCACGAGGCGCTCAAGGTGACAGTCTTGTCTTCCGCCTCCAAGCCCGCTACAGGAATACATCCTCTTCATCCTTTCTGTAGCGGCTGTTTCTGCTGTACTCATCACTTGTGGCTCACAGAGTGTCCCACCTACATAAGATCAACGCTGGAACTATCCATTTTGAGTCTCGACCATGTCTCGCGAGGGTAATGAATTCAAGACCATCATTACCCACATTTCTGGTGCGTAGGGAACTTGATTGGGATGTCAACACCATGATTTCTTGTCCCCAGGAGGCAAAGGAGGAACGGGTGGAGAGGGCGGCGTAGAGGGTGGCGGCGGGGGTGCGGGGGAGGGTCCCATTGTGAATTATGATATCAAGGCAGTTGAAAACTTCACCACGAATATGTATGTCAGTCAAGTGTCCCCTGTTCCATTTCTCAAAATCCTTTGTCAACAACGGTTTCCAGTGGAGGATCCCTTGTGATCCAGAGTCATAGGTTAGGGTTATTGGACTTTTCTGGATTGAATACTTTTCAAGCTGAATTATGTCTAGACTCGAAAAAAATGTTCGCAAGCGGTTGGAGTTTCCTTCCGATACTTACTTGGTCAAGCAGCGCGAGACACTCATCGAGTGGTGGTCGCCAATCAACTTCTTTACGCGTCAGCAGGATATCTTCAGCACTCAACAACTGGGCACCGGAGAATGGTTCCTGGGAAGTGACCAGTTCAAAGCCTGGATCCTGGGTCTCGGAACAAGACTGTGGTGTCCTGGAATGCGTATGTGAATCATGTGACATCCATGAGTCGCCCCTGATAATAAAATGCACAGCTGGCGCAGGAAAGACGGTGATTGCGTGCGTGCACAACATTCATTCAATCCATTCTAATAAGTCGTGGGAAACAGTTCAATAGTTGTGCATCATATCCGAGAAATCCTAAACTTGCCGGCAAACACCGCGGTCGCGGTGGTGTATCTGAACCACAAGGAAACTGAAACACAGTCGCCTGCGAATATCCTTGCGAGTATATGGCGGCAACTTGTGTTTAAAAAACCCATCTTGCCGGAGGTGCGGCAGCTATACGAGAAGCATTGCGAACGGCGCACCAGACCATTCCTGGAGGAATTTCATCGAGTTCTTTGCTCCACAGTTGCAGAATATTCGAAGGTCTCCCTCATCATTGATGCGTTGGATGAATATCCGGAAAAAGAACGTCGTGTTTTGCTAGATTGTCTCGCGGCTCTCGGGTCGAATGTCAACCTCATGCTCACATCCCGACCTCACATTTGCATCTCCACTAGCTTCGTCGATGGAGCCCAGACGATGGAAATTCGGGCAACCGCGGAGGACATACGACGATATGTGAAGGCCGAGATTTCTATCTCTCCTCGGCTTTCGAAACATGTTGAAACACGTCCGGATTTGCTGGAAGAGATCCTTACTGTGAGCGTCAGGCGCAGCGGCGGAATGTAAGCACTATCAATACAACCTGACGGGGCATCGTATCTGAATCATTCCAGGTTCCTGCTAGCAAAGCTTAACATCATTTCGCTTGCGACCAAACATACGGTTAAGGCGGTGCGGGATGCTCTAGAGAGTTTTCCAATTGATCTAGACAATGCGTATGAGGAAGCCATGCAACGGATAATTCGACAGGGCGAAGACGACAGAAAACTTGCATACACTGCATTGGCCTGGATTTCAAATGCAAAGAGGCTGCTGCGTGTTTCAGAGCTCGGGGAGGCCCTGTCGGTGGAACCAGAAACATCCAAACTCGATCCCGACAATTTCATGGACATCGATTTTGTTCTTTCTGTTTGCGCCGGCCTGGTTGTTATCGAGCCTATGAACAACGTTGTTCGGCTTGTCCACTATACCACACAGCAATATCTGGACCGAACACAGGCGACTCATTTCCCCACTGCGCAAACAAATATCACAAGCACCTGCATCACATATCTATCTTTCACGACATTTGTCGATATTCCATTCTCTCTCAGTCGACACCGAATGAAAGAATTTCAAGATACCCACTCTTTTCTGGATTATGCCGTGCAATATTGTCTGGTTCATGCGCATGGACAACCGGAATGGGCCATCAGAGACCACTTGCTGTTGTTTCTCTCCAACGCATCGAGGTGGATATACGTGTGGGCACTCCAACGCAACTTAGTGGCATTGGGGATTCGGCTGTCGACCAGCAGACTGTGGATTGCTGCATTCTTTGACTTGCAGGAGATTGCCCAATACCTTATTTCTATAGAAGAAGATGAGGACAACGACAATGCACTCCAGGCCGCCGTAGCAAACGGCCATCACGACATGATTCTCTTGCTCTTCTCCAATGGTGCAGATACCATCGACGGAGAAGGAAAATCCGACGGCTCGGCGATAGAGATAGCCGCATATTTTGGTGACACGACGGTTGTTGCTTTGCTCATCTCCAAAGGCGCCGATGTCAATGCGCAAGGAGGTAGATACGGCACCGCCCTGCATGCTGCCTCTGCCCGAGGCCATGTCGCAGTAATCCGCCAACTCATGGCCCATGCTGCCGACGTCAATGCAGAGAGGAGAGGGATTACTGCGTTACAGGTCGCGTCTGATAGAGGAAATGTGGAGGCAGTTCGTCTCCTTCTTGAAAATGGGGCCGATGTCAATGCACGGGGCGGTCGTTTGGGAACAGCACTCTATGCAGCATCCAGGTCTGGAAACAAAAAGCTGGTTCGACTGCTCCTTGAATCTGGGGCAGTGTTCAACTTACTGCTGGAAGGAGGTGCACTGGTAAAGGTGACTGGTCAGTACAACCACGAGGAGATTGCCCAGATACTCCTCGCAACGCATTTCAACCGACAGAGAGATGGTACTCTGCTACTGGAGGCCATTGAATGTGGGAACCCGGAAGTTGTCCAGTTACTTCTTCGGGATGGGGCGGACTTGAACAAATATGGCACGGCGTTGCACGCAGCTTGCCGCTCCGAACGGACTGGTTTCGCTGACAAATCTCAACGCGTTGAAGTGGTCCGATTATTACTCGAAAACGGGGCCGACATTAACAAGGAGGTCGGAAATTATGGCACGGTGTTACACATGGCTTGCAGCAAGTTCACATACCAGTCCCACACTCTGGAATTGGTCCAACTCCTTCTCGGAAACGGGGCCAATGTTAACGCGCAGGGCGGAAAATATGGCACGGCGTTGCACGCAGCGTGCCGCTCTGAACAGACAGACTTCCCATGCGAATCTCAACGCCTTGAAGTGATCCGACTATTGCTCAAAAACGGGGCCGACATTAACGCGGAGGTCGGAAATTATGGCACGGTGTTACACATGGCTTGCAGCAAGTTCACATACCAGTCCCACAGTCTGGAATTGGTCCAAATCCTTCTCGGAAACGGGGCCAATGTTAACGCGCAGGGTGGAAAATATGGCACGGCGTTACACGCAGCTTGCCGCTCCGAACAGACT
This sequence comes from Mycena galericulata, assembly GCA_029289565.1. Classification (NCBI taxonomy): domain Eukaryota; kingdom Fungi; phylum Basidiomycota; class Agaricomycetes; order Agaricales; family Mycenaceae; genus Mycena; species Mycena galericulata. The sequence continues at coordinate 475,170 of JARKIA010000059.1, read as the reverse complement.
GACTTCGCATACAAATATCAACACCTTGAAGTGATCCGACTATTGCTCGAAAACGGAGCCGATGTTGACGCGCAGGACGGAAGACATGGTACACCGCTTCAGGTTGCTCGTTTCATGAGGGATGGGGAAGATGTGGTAAAACTGCTCCTCGCTAACGGTGCAACGGAACCAACCACAATCAATAGGATAAGAGGATTTACGAACTTCATAGCTCACTCGCTGATGGCAAGTAGAGTTGAGGGAGCCTGGCTTGAGAATGAGGACTCCCGTTCGGAGGAGGAGGAGGAGGAAGAGGAGGAGTTTGTCGCAGCACCAGTTACTGTAATTACAATCATGTAAGCCCGGTAGCTACTCCCTCTGACCGGGTTTTAAGGTTTCAACTGTTTCCGTTTGTAAACGTTTATACACCGTAAAAACCGTTTTTATTTCCATTTAATTTGCCCGAGGTCGTAAACGGTAAATGGTTAACAAACACATAAATGGTTCAGAATATTCACTTGCTGCTGTGTATCAGGTATCAAATTTCCAGGGATTTAGGCCCTGATCGGGTGATCTGCCTCCGCGAGGCGGCTCAACCAAAATCAAAGCAGATGCCTTGATGTGGCAGGCATATGCCGTGATTTTGGCGGGTCTGCCTTCGGCAAGCAGAGCACCCGATCAGGGCCTTAATTGCTTCTGGGATGTTCTAAAGTGAGTTTGGGGCATGGATCCTGGAAAGAAGGACTGTGTGCGGTTCAAAGAGCGGGATGTATCCCAATGGAGTAACTCTAGGCGCGATTGATTGATGCGCCGGTGATGGCGGACTGTGCCCTTAACAATGAGCATGACCTTGGCATGACCGCAGAGGTTCATCCCATGAACCCAGTGAGGTAGAGAGACGGCTCAATGTAAATTCTACCATAATGCACCATTGTAGGACCTTTCAGTGAGTTGTATGTCAAATTACCGTTTATAAACTATTTTACATAAACGGTTTTAAAACGTTTATTACCGTTTCCATTTATTAATAATTTGCCCAGATGCTTACAGCAATTCCTGAAAATAATGGCAAACACGATTTTTTTTTTTTGTGATTCCCAAATAGGAAATTTTCTATATTGTCGTACGATACGCGTTCCTCCGTACTCTGACACGCTCTGGACATACGCTCGACGCCATGGGCAACCGCCGGATCAGCCCAGATCTGAAAGAACGCGCTCTTGAACTCTGGAACCTCGGCTGGGATGCCGAGGATATCTGTTTCATATTCCATGTTTCCCCGCGCAGCCTCTACCGCTGGCGCGACATCTTCGATGAATTCGGCTCTGTTACAAAACCTCCGTCTCCTCTCCGTGGTCGTGACCGCATAATCGGACTCGCAGCTCTCACCGCTGTGACGGATGTGTACTTCCAGGACTCCACCATCATGCTCACAGAGCTGATGTGGCATCTCGCGATCAAGCACGATATCGCTATCTCTCAGTCTGCACTCGGAGCAACCCTCCAACGCCTCGGACTCACTCGCAAAGTTCTGCGGAAGACGGCTAGTGAACGTGACGAAGAAGCCAGAGAGGACTACCGCGCGTTGATCAAAGATCCAGAACACTTCTCCGGAACTGGAATGGAGTTCGTGACTGTTGACGAATCCAGCAAAGATGAACGCGAGATCTCCCGCGCCTACGGTCGAGCTCCAGTTGGTCAACGCGCCGAACATTCTACTCCATGGGTCCGGGACGTGCACTACACGCTTACTGCCGCCATGAGCACGCAAGGCTATATAGCCACGCGTATCATCGAGGGCGCGATGGATGCTCATGAGTTCCTGGATTTCATTGTCGAGGATGTGGTACATGACCGTCCCGAGCACTGATTGATTGCTGATCATCTTCTTCAGCTCCCCCAGATGAAGCCGTACCCCGACGTCCAAAGTGTGCTCGTGCTAGATAACTGCAGGATCCACCACACAGACCTTCTCCGGGAAGTATTGAATGATAATGGTACAGTCCACTCCAACGGGATCATGTCTGCCGCGACTAATCATCAACTATGTCAGGCGTCATGATCCTGTTCCTCCCGCCATACTCCCCTGATTTGAATCCGATTGAAGAATCGTTCTCGACGTGTAAGCATCCACATGTGCTACAGCTATCTCTGATGCCCATTGTCAGGGAAAGCACACTTGCGACGGCACTATCAAGAAATTCGGGACGCAGAAGACCCCGTCGAAGTCCTCTTGGAATCTACAGCCTGTATCACACCCGAAATGGCAGTAGGCTGGTTCAGGCACGCGGGATACATTTGGTGAACAGCGGTACAAAGAAGTGCAGTGGGATAAAAGTAGGGACGTAACATAGCAATGAGAAAAAGCGAATGTAACTGATTCAAGCGTCGAACAAACCACCAGCCAGATCGGCTTTGAATTGCGTATTCGCTTGATGAATACGTTTCCATCCGAAGAAAGTGAATCCCGCATCCTTCAAAAAATCCTCCAGCTTGGAATCGGTGTGGTCGCCGGGGCGGAATCCCACGTCCTTGAGACGGGTGCAGTCGGTGTCGTCAATGTTGTATCGCGTACAAAACTCTTCCGCAGTGACGTTATGGTGTTTCACCGGAGATGGGATCTGTTTTGCGGGAGAAGTGGGTGCGGAACGACGCGGGGGAAGAGGTGCAGCACCGGTATTGAGGTGCGGAAACAAGGCACCAAGACCACCGCCTTGCTGACCAAGGAGCGAAGCGAGGAGGAGATCCGATAAGGATAGGGCGGGTGCAGGTGCGGGAGGGGCAGGCACAGCGAGAGGCGCAGGTGCAGCGATGGCAGCGACGGGGAATGCGAGACCGGGTGCCTCTCCAGGAACGTTTTTGATGCGTTGATTAGCGTCGAAGAGGCGCGATGCTGGAGCAGTCTTCTCATCTGTCTTCCCCTGCGACTAGAGAATTGTCAGTGGGTGTTCACGGGGAAACTCCGGATGACGCACCATGTGGCTTGCCCACACTCCCATCCTCGTCGGCGTAAGATCGAAGTAGTACTTGGTTTTTGAGTCGTAATAGACGCGTAACTCGGGGAATAGAGGGTTGTTGCCGATAGGATACTCGGCCTCGAGCTTCTCCTTCTCGGTCTTGATAGCATCGTTGAATGTCGTCTAAGTATAGTCAGCTTCGATCATAGTACACGGAACGGAGAGTAGGAGAGGAGGAGGAGAAAACACCGCGTGTGTTCAGACAATTCCAGGGTCGGAACACTCCTGCGTCCGTCGGCGGAGGGGGTGGGAGAGATAAACATACCCTTTGTTGCTGAAACGAATTCATAGAATCCTCGCGTTCGAGTTCCGAGTAGTCAAACGCGGGTGCAGGCTTCTCCTCGACTCCAGTATCCCAAGCCTGCATCCCAGTTAGCACCTGTAAGCCGTTGAGAAGTTGCTACGCACGGTTGGCTCGTCCATGGGTGCTGCCGGGGCAGGCATGTTGATAAGTATCACCCTCTCCCTCGTCTTCTCCCTCATGGCATCCTGGATGGCTTCGTAACCGGCCGCTCCTCCGATCGGAAGCAGTTTGCCGTTGGCGGGCTTTTGCGACTTCCACTTGATTTTGGACTGATGGATGTTATCGACATGGCACGGAAGAGCTTCAGCAAGTTTAGACAGGAAATACGAGTAGGAATGCTTGGTATTGAGTTTGAATGGGCCACGCTGGACAAAGTCGTCGTCTTTCCCACCAGCCGGTTTGCGGACAGGTTTTCGGTTCGACGTCGGAAGAGGGGGCTTGAGGATATCGACATAGATCGTGAATGGGACATTCTTGTCGTCGTCGTCGTCTTCGTCTTCATCGTCATTGGCAGGCTTGGATTTGTGGGCCTTGCGCTTCTTGGTATGGCTGCCGGACGCTTCATGCTCGTCCTCCGTGAGCTGCTTGCGCTTCTTCTTCCCCTTCTTCTCTTCATATTTGCGGAGCTGATTGGCTACAATGGCAGGATTAGTAACTAGAAACTTCTTCACCGCTGCTGGATGGTCAGATTTGCGGCCAGGACGCCAGGAAGAAACGCGCCGGTAGGGTGTTCTCTAACCACTTCTTGTATCATTTGGTCTACGGACACAATATCCGAGTCGGAGTCGATGTCGATGGTAGCCATGATAGTTCGAAGATCTTCCGGGTGTGTACGAGACGGAGTAGAGTCTTAGCTAGAGATGGTGGTAGTAATGAGGACACGTATCGTACGATAATATATAAAATTTCCTATTTGGGAATCACCAAAAAAAAAATCGTGTTTGCCATTATTTTCAGGATTTGCTGTAAACGAAAACTAAATGGTTGGAACCTTACTGGGTTCCTCCCACTGGGTTTAACGGTCAGAGGAAAATGACGCGGGGCGGCGTGCACTGGCGCGGCTTGACGTAGTTTCAGCGGGGAATTCGAGCGAGATCTCGGTCATAGTCTCTGCGGACGACGACACGAGCGCAAGACACGAGGAATGACGGAAGGAAGGAAGGAAGGAAAGACTACACGGCACAGTCCCACTTAGGAACGCCGGGGCCCAGGAAGTATCTAAGCATACAGTCACTATGCACATTGTTGTTCCTGGACTTTTTCATCTCCCCGTAGCCCACCTCACAGTCGCAATCTCTCGATCCATCGCGGTAGAACTACAGGAAACATGAAGAAGTAAATTAGTGCTTGGAGTATATTAATTCAGATCAGGCATCTCTCAGCCTGTACGCGGGGAGGGTGGATAGAGCACTTGAAGGACATCGAAAGCAAATTTTGCCAAGAGTGCAATGTTTGGACAGGAATAAATCACGGCTTTCAAGAACTCTGTCTCAGAGTCTTACCATGACGTTTTGCATATCTGGGGAATTGGAGAAAAGTTTGTCTAGAAATTCGGCGCGGAGAGCCTGCACCGTGTCCGAGGACTAGCAGGAGATCAGGTCCACTCACTCAATAAATAACCTAGAAACCCATGAACTCCGACGCAGTGAAACGTTAAGACACCCACCGTGGGTATACTCCGCAAGTATCGATGAGTATTGTCGTCGTAGTATGTAATTCGAGTTAGGAATACAACCCCTGTCAGTCAGTTGAGAATACAGTTTGAACGACGATGATACGGACATACCAGAAAGGAGATTAGCTGAACGAATGAGATGAGAATCGGAATCGGGGAATCCGAAACCTGTACAAGTACATACTTGACCCACAGATGAATAGACGGGTGCGCGAACCGCCGCGCTCGAATCCCGATTCAAACGCACAAGAACTCAGAAGAAAACGAATCACCCGCGCGCCCACCCTCAAAGGAGAACGAGGAACGCGGGACCCGACATTAGACTCTCCCGTCAGCGCCCTCCTCCTTGAAACTCTCTGCCCTCCCGCCCTCCCGCGCCCAAAACCGCGCAAAGAACGCGAACGTGCGCACACAAAGCACGTCAATGCGCAGAAGCCGACGTAAGACAAGCGCGGCGCGCGTATACACACGCTATCCCCGATCCCCCGAACGCTACTTGCGTTATACCCGCGCTACAGAAACCTCGATGACCACCGCCGCGCTCGGCGCTGGAAGGAAGCCGCCGAGTTATAAACAGCCTCCCCGGGCCCGTCCCACTCCACACGGCGCGCGCCGCGGAGCCGCTTATGCTCGGAGCGAAACACGATGGGGAGACGACGACGAAGGCCGGGGGCGGGGGGATGGACAATGAAAAGGACGGCAACGTGCACGACGGCGGCGGACGGGCAGGGAGGCCCAGGAACAGCGAAGCAGAGAACGGCCCAGAACAGAAGAGCGGGGATGGCGTGGAGAGCGGGAGAACGGCGCGGAGAGCGGAGAGAGCGGATTCGGAGTGTGCGGACTGGAGATGTGCGGACCAAGACTCGGATGTGTGAATGCGGACTGGGTAGGGTGGCGTGCGGGAAAGGATTGTCCTGCAAGGGCGCTTGGTGCGGACTTCGGCGTACGCTGGAGGAGAAGGCGGGCGGAGTCAGGCGGAGAAGAAGCACGGCGACGGCGAGCATTATGAGCACGTAACGCAGCCCCGGAACTCGGGGGCATGTGGAGAGTGGATTCGGGACGTGCGGAACTTGCACGACTCGTGTCTTGAGCTGGTGAGGCCGATTGGTCCGACTCGGGAACTCGAGGAGGGAGACGCTGGCGGGGAGGGCTGGTAACGCGAAGAGTGGAGATGTGGCTTGCTGAGAGGCGAGGTTCGGGCGTACGTCCAGGGTGATTTGGGCGTGCGTAGAACGAGAAATAGCGGAGTGGGCGGCGGGTGCGGATTCGGCGCCGCAGTGCGCGTACAGGCGCCCTCTCCAGCGCGATACAAGCCGCGAATAGCCCGCAGATAAGAACTAAGGGCGTACGGCGCGGGAAGAGCGACATATGGTCGGCACGGATTAGTACTAAGACTAATAGTGGTGCAGATGGCAGTCATCACCCCAGCGTGAAATGAGCTTGTCGGACGGAGAGAGGCTGAGGTCGTCCGTGCTGAGGGCGTCGGGGCACAGTGCTCAGTGCAAGTGCAAGTGCGCAGGGCGACACCATCGGGAAGAGAGCCCGAGTACGGATGCGAGGAGCACGCCCGGACGAAGTTGGGCGCGCCGAGGGCGGGCATCCGAACATCTGCCGTGCAGGCACGCCTCTGAGCACAGCTTGAAGGCTTGAAACTAGTACTACGCACGAATGAAAAAGGCGACGAACTGGCGGTGGAATCGGGTGATTCGGGTCACCGTCTGCATTACGAGTTCAGAAACGCCGGATGTCGGAGTCGCGAAGTTGCCATTCCGCGAGCAGGACTGGGTGAGAGGCAAGGTTGTCGACGTTGCGGTGGAGAGTCGGAGAGAAAGTTTCGCCGCCACGTGCGAGTGCGGAACCACCACGTGACCGACGCGTCTCTCCCTGCGAAACGACGCGTCCATCCGCGATCCCTGTGTTCTGGGGTCCGTGCATTCATGTATGCGCTTCATTTATTATGGGATCTCATTGACAAATACAACAGATATAAAATGTAAACAGCCTACATTGAACATTCCGGGTCCTGTACGTTGAACTTCAAGTGAAGTAGTCATGACCCCGAATGCAACCGTCTCTCTTACAACGCAACATTGTTCCGGTGTCTCCGTGGGAGAAGAAGAACAATTTTCAGGGGGAAAAAATTGTGAGTCGTCTGATTGTCCTAGAATTCGGGCGCGGGGAGTCGAACCCCGTCTTTCTACCAACAGGATTACCATCATTTTCCCGCCGAAGTGTTTGCAGCAGTGCACCGTACACCACACCCGATTATTCGCCTCATCATTCCACTGGATCTAACCCCCTCTTTCGACCACTCAGTCACTAGGTCGAGTTGCTTATCTTCTGCTCCGAGGCAGAATACTTCCGCCGTCTCAAGGCCTTCCAAATGATAATACTCTCCCACCTTCCAAATTCTCTTTCGAATCCTGCAAGCAGTACTCGTCCCTCAACATATTTGATTACACCGCAACCATTCCAAGCAGTGAACAAAAAACATCGCAGGTCGAACTCCAACTCGGGTGCGGGGAGTCGAACCCCCGTCTTTCTGCCAACATGGCTCCTACTCTTAAGAGTTTGCAGAGGTGCAGCATACACCACACCCGATTATTTGCCTCGTAATTCCACTGGATTTGAACCCCTCTTTGGTGCACGGATCCATTAAGTTAGGTTACATATCACTTACTCCGAGTTGGAATACCGCATCTCAAAGGATTTCAAATAATCTCCTGCCACCTTCTTTCTATTTCTAATCCATCCCATGAAGACTCGCAGTACAAGTATATCCCGCCCCACATGTACATTTATCCCACATATTTGGTTCGACTGCAACCATGCAAGAAGAAATATGACAAGACGAAATTCTATTCGGGTGCGGGGAGTCGAACCCCGTCTTTCTGCCAACATATTTCCCATTGTCCGACGCCTCAGTTTTTACGGCAGTGCACCATACACCACACCCGATTACCTCCCTCCTTATTCCATTGGATCTAACCCCCTCTTTCTACCACTCAGTCACTAGATTGAGTTGCATATCGTCTACTCCGAGTCAGAACACTGGCGCCATCTCAAGACCTTCCAAATAAGACTCTCCCACCGTGAATCCTTCTCTTTCGTATTCTACCTATGAATGCAAGTACTCGTCCCTCATATACGGTTACTCAATATATTTGGTTAGACCGCAACCATTCCAATCAGTGCAAGAAAAAACATCGCATGTCGAACTTCAACTCGGGTGCGGGGAGTCGAACCCGTCTTTCTGCCAGCATAATTCCGGTTTTCCTGCTACACTGTTTGAAGAGATGCACCATACACTACACCTGGGTATTTGCCTCGTAATTCCAGTAGTTTTTAACCCCTCTTTGAACCATGGATTCACTAAGTGGGGTTACATATCATCTACTCACAGTGTCAGAATACCGCACCTTAAGGGAATTCAAATGCTCTCCCACCTTCCAAATTCTTTTTCGCATCCGACCCGGGAATGCAACCAACAGCAGTCTATCCCACTCCTCATTTACAGTTATTGTCCATAATCATTTCAACTCGCAGGTCGAAGTCTAATTCGGGTGGGGGGATCGAACCCCGCTGCCCTCCCGCTGCCGAACTTCCATCGCACCTCCAACTCGCTTCCCGTTCTCGACTACTACAATTTTGGCTTATATTAAATCAAACCAACCTCTAGTACAAATCCGCTCTCACGCATTTTCTTTCTCGGTGGAACCGGACCTCAACTCCAAATCCCCAGAATGCATATCCCGACGCGCCCGCCGAGTCGACCCAGCGGGTTCGCGGCGTCAACTCCGGTCCCGCACGAATCCGACTAGGCGACGAAGTCGGCTGGTTTTAAGTAACTATCAGTAATTATAAAGAGAACAACTGAATTTGATTTCGCAATTTATGCATACCTTCCCCGGGCCCTCAAAACCTCTTCCGATACACTAGGGTGTTTCAAATATCCTTTTTCGAGCCCAACTTGAGGCCCAACTTGGAGCCCAACTTCGCACGAAGTTGGAACACGAAATAGTTCCGATTTCGAAGTTGGAAGTCAAATCGTGCTCCGGACCACGATTTGACATCCAACTTCGACCCCAACTTCATGCTCCAACTTCCCCCACTCATTTTTACCCACCCTTCGTGCTTCCCGGGAGCAAATGGTGAAAATTTGTGTCCGAAGTTGGGACCAAGTTGGGCTCGAAATCGGGCTTGAAGTTGGGCTCGAAATAGTATATCTGAAACACCCTACTACTGTATCTCTCGCAGCTGATCCGAAATCGCAACTAAGGTAAGCAGACGCAACTCACCTACCCGGTTCGGAGCAGCTCCGGGGACTGACTCTGTGTCAGTGAAGCGAGCCTTAATTAAGTCAGGGTCAATCGCCGGTGTGCGAAATAACTCGAACCTTCTCTCCTTCCATCCAATCAACAGAATGTTACGACACCCGAGGTTGGAAATAATGAAAAATAACTCCCCTCATCTGGGAGGAACGTAGTGGCCTCCTTGCGCACTTCAAGTCCAAGCTTCCGCCATCGTCCCGGAGCCCCTGTACACGCCTCCAATTATGTAAATTGGCATGCCGAGATCACTGGAGAAGGAAGGGGTAGCGGGAGACAACAATTAACGAGCTGCGCCGTTAAGTAAATTCGGACTCCCGACGCGTTCCAGCGAATATACTAGGCGTGCGCAGGATCTTTGTTTTCTGAATAGCCCTAGACGCTCTCGATACCTCCAAGTGCCTTGGATAATCCCGAAAAAAAAAACCATAGCAATCGGAAGCAGTTACCACTTGTCTCACAACTTCCGGGGAGCAACGTCTTGCTCAATTCATCAAAATATCGTGGTTTAGGCCATTTTTGCTCAGAAAACCGGAACGGAAACGGACAAAAAAAAAGCCGAAATAACTCAGGCAAGGGATCTCCCGCCACTCAAATCAATGATCTGAACTCTCCATAACGGCAACAATGTCAAAGAAACGGCGAACAAAGCGAATTTTCGTGATTATCTTGCCTATCTTATCATCCACGTGGGGGGGTTGCCAAATATAAAAGTTCTACTTGGCAATCCCGGTACTCCTGGTACGGGGCTTGCTAAATATAATTATCCTCTTTGAAGCTCTTTTTTGATTTACCTTGTTTAAACCGGAGTGGCGCCTCCGCCGATGATGACCACTGACCCGAGGATCTCGCGGGTGACCGTGTGGAACAGGGGTAACACGGCCTATGCTCATTGGATGTTAAATTAGTGAAACACGAAGAACCTGATGAACATCAATTCAAGTCACTATGCCCCCAAGTTGCAGGACATCCGGATTCATTCTGTAAATGCATTAAAAAAACATTCTTATCCGAAAGAACCCATTCAATGGAGTTATTCCGGACTTTGGTTGGAGGTGCCGCCAAACACCCAATGTGAACGGATCATACATGCGGGCCAAAGATTCATATAGACATACCTGTGGGAAGAAAGATTTATATAGGCAGATATGTGGGAACAAAGATTCATATAGCCATAAACAGAGGTACCCGTGTGCCTGTATTCATCTGATTTAGAACATCAGTTCGTGTCACTGCTTCTGCCACGCAGATATAAAACTTGCAGCTTGAGTTTTTGGCCATCACTCCTAAAATGCTCCATTCCCACCAAGCCGTGGCGACTGAAACCCGCATGAACAACATTGCAGCTTATTTGGAATCAACTGTCGTACTGCTCAACACACTCACTGATGGTGTCGGCACACCTTTTGTGCCTACTATATCGAAGACCATACAATCTGTGATCAATGCCCTGCAGGTTAGTAAACCCATGCACTTCATGCACATGTTCTGATCAACAAGGACAGAATGTGAAAAAGAATAAGGAGGAATGCCTTAAGCTCATGGAAAATGTGCATGAAGTCCTCTGTGCTATTGTCAATCTCCACATCAAATCGGACACACCGGGGAGTCTATCCTTTGCAGCCTTGGATCATGTTGGAAAATTCACTGAGTAGGTCCCATTGCTGTGTATGGAGGATTCCAAATAACGAAACCAATTTGGTCAGAACTCTTTACAAGATCCATACTTTTGTTGAGGCACAAAAAGATGGAAGCAAAATCAAGTACTTCTTTCGACAAACTGAGATGGCATCCCTTCTTAAACACTGTCACAATGGATTACAAGAAGCTTTCCAGAAGTTCCAGGTGTGTTGTGTCATATCCACCATGTTCTTTATAATAGATATTATCAAGATTGAGACCAGTGCCACCCTCTTTGGCAACATTACGGAGATGCAGAAGAAAACAGAACAGATTCATGGGGAACTGCTGGAATTAATTTCAACACTTTCAGATGGTACTTTCTCGGACAAGTCATCATCTTCTGTAAGTTCAGCTTGGTTTATCCATAAGATCCTACCTGAGTGATCAATTAGATTCACAGCTGGGCTGATGATTTCAAGAACAGGTGAAAACCCATACATTATGAGCTTTGACTATGTTAATAACTTTATTCAGCTCAAACTCATTTGCCATGCTTCCAGGGAGACCAAAGATATTCCATGGTCGTGACTTAGAGGTCAAGGAGATTGTAGAGACTCTTGACCAGGAATCAGCAAGGATAGCAATTCTAGGTCCTGGTGGAATAGGCAAAACAAGTCTTGCCAAGGCTGTGCTCCACCACCCTGATATTGTTACCAAATATCAACATCGTCTCTTCATAGCCTCTGATTCTGCTACGACCAGCATTGAACTTGCGGCTTTGATTGGATCACATGTAGGACTCAAGCCAGGGAAGGACCTCACACAACGTCTTGTCCATTACTTCGCGACCAGCAAAAGTTGCCTGTTGATTTTAGATAATCTTGAAACTGTGTGGGATCCAATTGATTCTCGCACCAAGGTTGAGGAGTTCCTAGCAGTTCTTGCTGACATTGCCCATCTTGATCTCATTGTATGTATAATTAAACTCGTGCAATTTCAGTTCATTGATTATTTTACAGATCACTATGCGAGGTGCTGAACGGCCTGCAAAAGTCCGCTGGACTCGACCATTTGTACAGCCCTTGAAACCCCTCTCAGATGAAGCTGCTTGGAAAACCTTTGTTGATATTGCAGAGGATTGCCATGACAAAAAGGATATCACCAAGCTTCTATCCCTCACAGATAATGTGCCACTTGTTGTGAATCTGATGGCTCATCTGGTGGAGTCAGAGGGCTGTCCAAATGTGTTGGCTCGGTGGACAGCCGAAAAGACATTAATGCTCTCTGATGGACACGACAAGAAGTCCAATTTGAATACATCAATCACCATCTCACTTTCCAGCCCTCGCATGACATCTGGTGCCAAAGAATTACTTAGTTTGCTCTCAATTCTTCCAGATGGCCTCTCAAGTGTGGAGCTTATCCAAAGCAGGCTCCCGATTCAGGACATACTGGCATGCAGAACAGTATTGCTTCGCACCTCAATGGCATATGTTGATGAAAACAAGCGACTGAAATCACTGGTGCTGATTCGAGAGCATATGCAGCAGTTCCATCCTGTCTCTCCATACCTCTGCCACCGGCTTCGAAAGGATTTTTATTATCCAATCTTGGATGTGTACAGGCGTGATCAAGGATCCCAGCAGCTGGTTGGGAAGCTCAATCAAATTACATCCAATCTCGGAAACTTAAATCAAGTCCTACTGCAAGGACTAGATGCAAGTAATCCAGATCTTGCAGAAACCATAAAATGCATAATCTTTCTCGCTCAATTTACCCGACTGACAGGGAATGGGTGGAATATATTGATGGATTATGTCCCAGGTGTTCTGGCACACACTCATAATGCAAGCCTGGAAGTGTTGTTCATCACAGAGGTGCTTGCTTCACGGATGAACCATGAGGTCAATAATCCTGGACAACTGATTGCTCAGGCTTCCTCTCATTGCCCCAAAATTAATGATCCAGTGCTCAAATGTGAGTTTATGTGTACAGCTTTTGATCAAGCTCTTTCTAATGAAATGACCATAGTTGAATTCTATTGTGCAGCTGGATTTTACTACTTTTTGCATGAAAGGGATATATCTGCAGCCCTGCAATCCTTTGAAAAGGCATTAATCTTGGCAAAATCACGGGGAGAACAGCATGAAGAGGCCAAGATCTTAAACCATATTGCCAATGTCAAGTGGTCCACTGGAGATTTTGATCAAGCCCAGATAATTGCAAGTGAGGCACAACATCTTGCCCAGGTATCTGCAGATCTGCATGAGGAGGCATATGCACTGTGGAACGAGGCTGTCTGTTGTACTAGTCTTCAAAACTACAAGAAGGCCATTATCCTGTGTGAAAGGGCCAGGAAGCTATTGGATCTTTGTGGCATGTCTGGAGGACTTTTGGATAACAGCATCAGGTCTTTTGTAGCAGAAACCCATGGGATGAAATCAGAATATATGGAGGCTCGTATTATTCGGGCTCAAATTGTGGAGTCAACCTCTTTTGCTCAAGATGTACATAACCATGCTTATGCCCTCCTCGGCCTTGCAAGCATTGATAGGGTAATTGGTGCAAGTAAAGAGGATGTGCATCAGAACCTCGACAAAGCCAAGGGTATATTCACTGGTCTGAAGCATCGACGTGGCATGTATTGGGCTGAACTCCACCTAGGATACCTTCATCTCAGAGAGGGGGAATTCATTAGTGCGAAAACTATATTGCAAAAAGCACTGGACTCAGCCCTGAAAAATGATATTGCCACTGCTCTGTCAATCATGGGAGTACTTGCTGATTCCACCTGGTGGATTGTCAGTGACCTTGATTGGTGCTTTCGCTGGGCAGTTATATACCTAGGGTATGCCCAAATGCAAAAGCGCAAGTCAGTAGCAGTCCACCGTGCACTTGAATGCCTTGGACATGTGTTTCGTACCTGGGGAGATGACACCACCGCACATAGTCTATATGATGTTGCCTTGGAAGGATTCACAGTTAGGGACATTCACGAGAGTCGTGCTGAATGCATGTTTTATATTGGGGAAATTGCAAGCAAACGAGGAGATCTGATGAGGGCAGCAGAATCATGGAATGCGGCACGACCACTCTTCGAACGATCATTGCAAGGGAAGTATATCACGAGGATTGACACTCAGCTGGCCACTCTTGACCAAGACATGATAAACACACATAACAAGAAAGTAGATCAGCTGGCATCCATAGTTGTACCGCCACAGGAGCCTGTCATGCCTTTGAGTGACAAGGTGGACGGAGTAGGAATATCCCGGGCTACTGTGTCTCTTTAATGTCGATTCAATATTTATTCTCTGTAAACATCTCCACATCTTACGCAATGTGGCTTGTTCACTTGCAGTGTGCCAATAATGAGTTTTCCGAGTTTAATCCTCAATGTATGATGCTCCTACTACTCAAAGTAAGTACCTGGGTATGTAGTGTGAGGTCCCAGTAATTCAGAGGTACGAGGACCCCGTGCGAGTCATCAAGAAACCAAGTAGTTCACAAGAGCTGAGTGGGCGAAGGTTGGATTCAAAAAAACTAATCACAACTATTGTACAAGCTACCAACTCATACACTAAAAGGGACTACTCTAATCATTCACAGAAGCTCAGGCTAACCAGAACACAGCCGTGGCCATGATAACCTATCATCGCAGGGTAAGTGTCTTGCATAAAAGGAAACATCAAAGGAAATCCTGTTGTGCTCAATCCAACGTACATCAATAGATGCATATTCAACCGACTCGGAAATCATAGGTTGAAAGAAATTAACCTAAATACCTCTGAAGATAGGTTGATCTGGGACTGGCTACTGGGCCACTTGGCCTCTATTGAGACAGGACCTCCTGGAATGTTTGAGTTGGGGGTTTGGGGGGTGGAATGGAACCTCCAATGAGGGCTCATACCAATGCAAGCACACTTTCAGATGGCACTAAATTTAACTGCATACTACTTATGGGTATACTACACCGCTTGGAATAGCTACCTCAGTGGTACATTAGTCTTGCATAAACAGACACTACAACAAGAACTACTCGTACCTCGTGTTTTGTAGTCTGTCAGATCCCTGATTGACTTACTGTACCATTTCGACCAAGTCTTCAGCCCATGTCACGCATCACCTAAGGTCTTCAGTTTATCAGGTCTTCATTCTGACTAATACAATCAAAAATTGCCTTAAATGGAAGGCCGGCAGATGCCAGCAAGGGTTTTTGGGCGTTTTTAAGCCTATTTGGGCCGAAAATTTTCAATGTCACTGTCACCACGACCAAAAGTCTTCAGTTCAGAGGGCCGTGTCACGCGTCACCTGAAGACTTGGTCGAAATGGTACAGTACTGACTGACTGAATTTCTATTGTTATTGTACCTGGCTAAAAGATAGCTACGCAACAGCACTCCTACGAAGGTAGCAATGGGGAAGAGAGGTCAAGTACAGGGATATGAGGAACATGTATGAGTATATGAATGATAAAAGTAAAGATCAGTGTCAATGGATCGTAATCTATAATATAATAGAATGGCAGACATACAGAAGTTTCCATTGATCTTCTATACTCACGGTCATTTCCGACGTGTTCCGTTTTTCCCGTTCTCGCCAGCAGCACCGAGCGCCCATTAAGCGCCCAGCCCCGGGCATCTCCGTCATGCGACAATGCATAAAATTTATTGTAGCAAGCCTCGGATCTGTGCTGTGAGACATGTGTAACAACCTTGGCTGAGCAAACATGTTTACTGTGACATGCAGCAACCTTTTCTGGGTAGGAACATTTGCTGTGAAGCAGCCCTTACTGGGAAAACAACTGTTACTGGATAAACAAACAAAGGGGAAAATAATGGGAATGTGTCTGGGACAAATGTAACTGACATACAACCTGTAAATTTATTCACGGGCACCGAGCGCCCCATATGCCACCGGCGCGTGTGATGCACTTAGACCAAGAGTCTAGACTTGGTTCAAAAATTGACTGTGAGCTCGGGGAAACAACCTGTGCTGGGATAACATGCTTGACCAGAGAGATTTTTTTTTTGTTTACTGGGAAACCTGATAAAGCAAAGAAATTCCGAGGAAATGAAGAGAATGTACCAAGTGTCTGGGCCTACAAGTGATATCAGCCCGTGAATTTATTCACGGGTAGCGACTAGTTCCACTAGATTTGAACCCCTCTTTGGACCACGGATTCACTAAGTTGGGTTACATATCACTTACTCAGAGTGAGAATAACCGCATCTCAAAGGACTTCATTTAATCTCCTGCCACCTTCTTTCTAGACCAAAATGTCGATCAACAAACACCGGAAAGTTAACCCCCCACCAATGCAGTGCAATCCCTGGATTAATCTCACCCTTTTCAATTTGGCATCCAGCATAGGTTCCATCCGCGGATACCACTGACCCAAAACCTCCTCTACATACTAGATCAGGAGAACTTGTCAGTATACTGGAAAAAAATTCAAAGATAACAGACCAGTGCAGCGCACACATACATCGGGACACATGTCTGGGGATTTACAGACGCGGAATTACAAGGCGAGGGATGGAAAGGGGGTGAAGTCGACACTTTGTTCACTTGGTGGTTTTGCGTTGCAAAGACGGTTTCCACAAACTTGAGGGTGGATCCCGAGTGGCTGGGAATGGCGTGAGTGAGGTGGCGTTCCGGAATTTCACCTACTTAAAGACATGAATTCAGAGTTAAACGGCGGTGGTCCTGGAACAAATAATGTCAGTGAAATTCCCGGGACGAGAAATGCATTAGAGGGCCGTAGTAAGTACATTCACTGTATGGAATCTGAGTTTCCGGGCCAAGTGCAAGTCAGTCGGTCTGGGACATTACGAGCAAGGTCAACTGAAGCCGTAATGATCCTGGCACGGCAACGCTGTTGAGACAGATGAGTTATAAAACGGGATAATCGAACAAATCTGCCGGGATTTGGGAACTTGAGTGAATTCGAGTCCACTCACTCATTTTACAACCTTGAAGGCTTTTTGGAAATTCCACTCGAACCTCAAGTCATTAATGAACTCCGATTCAGAGAAGCCTGATGCACCTCGGGTAGTTATATTCCACAAGTATTGATGCTTGTACTGTCCATCGTGGCATGGAATACAAACCTTGTCAATCAGCTGAAAGATTATGTTTGAAGTTTGAATGATGATGGTACGGACATACTGAGGGACATACTCAGCGGTCCAGGGTGCGTGAAAAGGATCAGAGACTTGCTGAAACCATATCCTGTATTCAGAGAAAGGAGATTAGCTAGAAGGAGACAAACAAGAATTCGGAATAGGGGATGATGACGCGTAGATGTGCACCCACCTTGTGAATCCGAACCCTGAGCTTTCTCGAAGTCCCATTCCCGAATTCTTAGCATGGCGTCCCACGCACCATTGTAGGCTAGCTCGCTCGTGTTCGCGTTCTTGATCCCGGGCTGATGATGGAGCCCGATTCACGGATGGAGGAGAGCCGGGAACGCAGCTGTCACCCCGTTTCAAATCGAGCTCGTCGTATGGCAGAGGCATGCTGAGGTCGTCGGGGACGCAGTGGGCAGCACAATTGCGTGGGACCAAAGCAGCGGGAAAAGATCCGAGAGCTTGTGGCCGGACAAATGGGCCGCGCGGATGGCTCCGGGGTTGTACGTGACTTCGGAACGGAGTGCGCATCATGAGCTGGTCATCCGGCATCGAGGAGCAGATTGCTCGTGTATGCTGACCAGGTACGCATGTTGGCTACGTGCGACTAGGAATGAAAAAACCGACGAACTGAGGGGCGTGTCATCGTCATTACGAGTGCAGAGGCGCAGGCGTCGAGGTTCAGACGTTGCCGTTCCGCGAGCAGGCTGGGTGAGAGGCAAGCTTGGCGACGTCGCGGGCGGGACGCCGGAGACAAAAGACGATGGTTACTCCCCTCTACCCGAGAAATGACGCGTCCACCCGCGATCCCTGTATTCGTGGGTCTGCCAACATCAATTCATGTGCTTTCCTCATACATCAGTCATACATCCTGGGATCTAATTGACAATGATAGAAATTATACCTACCCTGCTTCCCGTCCCGTACGTTGAGCAGGCACGAATATAACCGTGCATTGTGTCGATGCAGAGAGCAGTGTGGATGCGGCGTAGGTCGTGGAGCGAGCGTCATGTGGTCGGCGCGGATTTCCGGAGCACCTTCGGCTGATATAGACGGCGAGAGTGCAGGTGCGTGCGTGGCCCTGGAAAAGGAAGAACGCCGAGGGCAGTACTAGTAGGGGCTTGTGGATGGAGAAGCAGGGCATGAATTCAACGCACTCCCCCCAGCGCGAATTGCCCTCGTCAGATAGAGGCATGCTGAGGTCTTCCGGGGCACAATGGGTGGTGAAAATGTACGGGGCGAAACCAGCGGGAAGAGAGCCCGAGTACGGATCCGAGGCACACACCCGGATGAAGTGGGGCGCGCAGAGGGCGGGCATCTGGAGTCATCTGCATTCCAGGCACGCCTCTCCACCCAGATTGATTGCTCGAGTGCACGGACCTATGTACGCATCCTGGGCACTGGTATCCAACTTGAAAGATCTTGGCAATCGACGAGCAATCTGAATCGCAAGACAGCGGACGTACCAGCGGCGAGATTGGATCATCGTCTGCATGACGAGTTCAGAGGCGCTGGGTGCGGATTGCAGTCGTTACCATTCCGCGATCAGGGCTGGGTGAGAGGCAAGTTGGCGACGCTGCTTGGACGTGGCCGCTGGCGGGAAGTGGCAGAGACGAACAAGCCGCCACGTGCGATCGTGGAACCACCACGTGACCGACGCGTCTCTCCTTCTCCCCACAAATGGCCGCGTCCTTCATGTAGTATTCCACCCAATGTACTGCATAATCTCGTGTATTCCATCATGCATGAGTACGTGTGTCCAGTTCCTATGCATTCTGCAAACACAACACAAAGATTTGGCGAACTAAGGCGAACTTGATCATGATAGAGATTCTGTACTCGTACGTTGAGGCAGGCACGACTCCGCATTTAAAGTTATTTTAAATTCATCCATCTCCAAATCTTGTACAATACAATCAGCGCCACTGTAGAAAAAGAAGAATTTGTCGGGTCAAAAAATTGCGAGCTATCTGGTCCTATTCCAATTCGGGCACGGGGAGTCGAACCCCGCCTTTCTGCCAACATAATTCGAAGTCTTCCTGAAGTGTTTGCAGCAGTGCACCATACACTGGGATAATTCTATTTGGCAACCCCCGTGCCAGATGTACGGGGGTTGCCATATAACATTGTTCTATTTGGCAACCCCCACATGAGCGATAAGATAACCAAGATAATCACGAAAATTCGCTTTGACCGCCGTTTCTTTTACATTGTCACCTTTCTGGAGAGTTCAGACCACTAATTCGGGTGGCGGGAGCTCCCCTAACTATACTTCCATGTGCCTGAGTTTTTCGGCGTTTTTTTGGGTCCGTTTTCATGATTTTTCTCAGGTTTTCTGAGCAAAATGGCATAATTTGATGAATTGAGCAAGACATTGCTCCCAAAAAAATTGTGAGACATACGCTATGTGCTTATAAATGTTGTCAATTTTTTTTGGGATTATCTAAGCCATTGAGAGGTATCAGGAGCATCCCGAATGTCTCCCGCCTCGCCCGCCATCAGCGCCATCAAGCGCCATGGGGCGCCATCAGCTGATCGCTTAGAAATCATGGGGTTGCCATATAGTGGCAACCCCGGGTTGCCAAATAACGGGGGTTGCCAGATAGAATTATCCCCATACACTGCACTCAATGATTTACCTTGTTCTTTCACTGGATTTGGATCCCCTTTTAACTCCCGGGTCACTAAATTGGGCTGCGTATCATCTACATGAATCTCAAATTCAAAAATAATTCTTCGCCACCCGCCATCTATGTACCTGTAAAAAAAAAGGTTATCATATACCAAAGGGGAGACTTCCCTTCTATCAGAAGGCACGACATGGAAGTGAATAGAAAAGACAGCGATATTGGATGTGTACTTAAATATGACAAGAAACTCGACTACGAGTATAACCCAGCATCGCGCACCATGGCCTCGCGGGCTGCAGAAGAAAAGGGAAGTGGGTAATATACATAAGGCTGAAACGTTGGAGATAATCGTAACATTTGACTGTGCTGAGCACGGGTCTCTGCTAGTAAAAGGAAATAAGACAGCAAGCTTTGAGGAAATAAATAGTGGAGGAAATCACATTGCACTAGCCAAGCGTGCCAAAGAAATGGAAGGTACACCTTTGCCTTCATACTCCCTCTCAAGATTGGTGAGCCTGGCATCTACCTGAGCAACATCGTTTGTCTGAGAGGATCTCTCAAACAGGGGACGAGCCTCTTTCCACAGTTTCTCTGCACCGGCTAAATCACCATGTTTGTTCCTGAGATCTCCGAGACGTAACATGCAGGCTGCCTTGCTCTGATGAACATCCATAAAAGTAAAACTCTCCAATGCCACGATGAAGAGGTTTTCTGCCGTTGTTTCATCTCCAGTCACCAAGAATATATCTCCAAGATAGCACAATGCCTTGCACAGTGACAACTTCTGGTGGAATTTATTTGCACATGCTAGATAGACCACTGCAAATGAAGATGACCAATGAAAATTGGTGTCACTCCATTGCCCAGCATCTCCCATTTTTTTCAAGCAGAAATCCTGATATTCAGGTTCTTTCATCCAGAACCATTGCAGACAGTGTTGAAATATGTTCTTAGCAAGGATTTCCTCCCCATTCCTGAGGTGTAGTGCTGCAGACAACATTTCACAGGACTTGACACCATCGCGATATCCTACACTGTCAAACAGGATCTCTGCTTTATCGAGATTTGTGTGTACATCAACTTCCTGCTTGCCGGTCTCAAAATCAATTTCTGCAATATAAAAGAGTGCAAGCCCATGATGCGCTATGGCCTGGTTTTCAGACGTAGACCGGGCAAGTTCAACCTGGATTATTCTGGCTTCTTCATATTCAGACTTCAGCATGAGTGCCTGTGCCTCTATAGCCATTATTTCAAGATTGAGATTGCTTCCCGACATGCCACAAAGCTGCATAAGCTCTTTTCCAGTGCTGACCAGAATAGCACTCTGTTTTAGATCTCCAAGTTGGTTGCAACATATTGCTGCAACATACAATGCTCTTGCCTCTTCATATAGATGGACGGTTAACTTTGCAAGTCTTTGTGCCTTGTTGGCAAGAGCCTGAGCCTCAGAATATTGGCTAATTCTCATCTTCATGATTCCAAGATGGGACAGAATCTGTGCCTGCTCCGGAGCATCTCCTGTGGATTCCGCAAGTGTCAGAGCCCTTTCAAGGAATCTGATGGCTTTGGGCAGATCATTTTCTTGGTCGCCAGAGTAGGATCCTGCTGCATGATAGAACTGTGCTGTGAAATATGTAAGAACGGACTAGTGAACATTATACCAACAAACTTACATTCTTGAACAGGATCATCAAAATATTCAAAGTGGGATATTCCCTGATCAATGAGTCCTTGTTGATTGGCAGCAGATCGGTGAAAATGTGAGTTCAAAACCTCTGTGATGTATTGTACTTCAAGTTTGTGATCACAAGGTTGGGGAAAAAGACCTGGAATTCTGTCCATCAATTCAAGTGATCCACGGCCCGTCACTCTGCTGAAGGTGTTCAAAGAAATAGCACAGTTGAGGCTATCAACAAGATCTGGACTTTCTGGATTAAACCCATGCAGTAACACTTGGTGCAGGTTGGCCAAATTCAAAATTACTTGGTTGACCCTGTTCACGGCCTGAAGAGACCCTCGGTATTTATGGTAATGATCCAAGAGTGCATGGAGGTACTTTCGGAGTGGACCAACCAAAGATGCCGGCACTGGATGGAAATATTGCATATGCTCTCGTATTGGGACCAGTGATTTGATTTGTCCCTTGTCACTGAATGCCAGTGATGTGGCCAGCAATACAGTCTTGCATCCGAGGACATCGTGAATGGGAAGATTGATCTCAAGTAGCTCCATGTCTGAGATTCCATCTGGGAGGATTGAAAGAAGGCTCAATAAATCCAGTGCCCCAGGAGAGCGGGTCATGCGTGGGCTTGAGAGCGAGGTTTTGATAGATGCATCCAGATTAGATCTATGGTCTTGCCCAGCAGAGAGCATCGAGGTCCTCTCAGTCTCCCAGCGATTGAGAACATCAGAGGGCCCTTCGTAATCAACCAAATGTGCAATAAGATCCACTGCCAGTGGCATGTTATCAGTCAAGCGAAGTAACTGGTCCATCTCTTCCATATCACAGGAATCATCTGCAATGTCCATAAACATGCCTCTGGCAGCATCAGCCGATAATGGTTTTAGGGGCATCAAAAATGGCCGAGTCCAACGAACTCTGGCAGGTCTTTCAGCACCCCGCATTGTAATCTACGAATCAAATTATTATAACCCCTCAAATAACAGTATACTCAACTCACAATTAATGCCAGATTGTGGATATCAGTAAGCAGAGACAGAAGTTCCTCAACACCACTGCGAGAGGTAAGTGGTTCCCAGGTTGTTTCCAAGTTGTCCAAGATCAACAAACAGGCCGGTTTCCCAGAAAGATATTTGACAACTGGTTTTGTGAGGTCCTTACCAGGCTTGAGGCCAATATGGGCTCCAATCAAAGCAGCTATGTCAATGCTAGTAATAGCTGAATCACACGGCACAAAGAACCGATGCTCGAATTTCGAAGTGATGTCTGGATGGTGCAAAACTGCTCTTGCCAGGCTTGTCTTTCCCATTCCACCAGGCCCCAGAATGGCAATTCTGGGAGATTCTTGATTCAGTCCTTGGATGACCTGCGCAAGTTCGGAGTCACGTCCATGGAATATCTTTGGCTTTGCTGGGAGCAATGCAAAAGAATTGGAGCTGGGAGAGCAGAAATCAGTATACCTCTCTCCGAGCAATTGATTTGTACCTTGATTGGAAACCGTGCAGTGTGTGGTAAATCTTTGGTCAATGGATGGTCAAGACAACCTCAACAACAGAGACTGTACGCACCGAGGAAGCACCATCGGAATTTGTTTCATCAGGCAGATCGGAAACCAATTCAAGGACTGCTTTGTGCATATTGTCTGCCATTGTCTGTATCTCCCTGATGCTAGTCAAGGTGGTGGCCCAAAACTCAATCTAATTGACATTTGAGTTTTTTGCTGCTGTGCAAAAAGAAGAAACAATTATTATAGATAGGCATCACCTTGAAGACGTCCAAGGCATGTTTTATCCCCACATGGCAATCTTTGAGCAACACACTCATTTCACTCTGTTGGAAAAAAAACTTGATCCTGTTCTTGTCTTGCTGTGCCTGAACGTATGTATGTATCTTGTGCATGGTTCTGGAAGATTTACTGAGTAATGTGTATCCCATGTTCACAGACACTCACTCTGTGAATTTACCAAGGTGATTGAGTGTGGCCAACGGAAAGCTTCCCGGGTTGTCTGATTTGAGGTGGAGATTAACGATCCCATAGAGCACTTGGTGAATATGTTCCATGAGCTGGATACATTCATCTTTATTTTTCTTCACATTCTGGAACTTTATGTGAGATTGGGAGGACATTGGCTTGGAGAGTGAGTGTACCTGGACTGCAGTGATCAAAGACAGGGCCGTGCTTGAAATGGCTGGCACAAATGGAGTCGCAAACATATCGTGGAGCTCATTCAGGAGAGTTATTGCTGGCGTCAGGCCCCCGATTATATTTTCGATGCGTGTTTCAAGAATGGTGGGATCACGGGGCATTGTGGGGAGCGGTGAGAAAACCAATTCTAATCGTTGGCTACTTATATGTAACCGGCGGTGTGCTATTTGGGGACACCCTCCGTGCTCTTGGCAATATGTGTTATAAATCGAACCCCATCCAGACCAATGTAGATAGATGATCGATCTATATAAATACATTCTGGCATGCGTCCTTTCTTGGGATGCTAATTCCGTAAACAAATTGAACCACATGAACTGGTACAAGAGCGCACTGGCCTATGAAGCACTTCGGTTGAGCGGCAAACGCAAGACATGCACACGAAGCAACCCTTTGATAAAGAGGTGTTGAGGTGTGAAGGCTGATCGACAGAACTGATGAGCGCGATTGGGGCGGAATCGGCACAGAACGGCAGGCGCCGAGTGTGATCTACGGACCTTCGGCGTCAGCTGTACTGCCGGAGATAGCGGAGCTTGAGAGGCTTCAGACAGACAGGCATAGTAAAGAGGGAGAGAGATACGAGGCCAGGACCTGCCTTATTTGACCAGGTGCAGAAGAGAATAAAGACCCAAGAATTGGGCTCATTAATCATGGCTGTGGAGATTTAAGTCCCGAAAAGGCATACTTGAATGATCCTTGTTGATCCTTCAGATCCGGCGATGTTCCGGTCACCATGTGTGTCACGAGCCAGATATATGGGTCAGTTAATGCACGTGAGGACGTGACTGGCGCGTCGCGTCCTTTGTTAAATTATTTCTTTGTTCGCGTCTCATATATATAGACTACGTACCGCTGCCTCTCCTTTTTTTGGTGCTTTCATCATCTCCTATATCCCCCCGCCGTCCCGGACAAACCTACAACTCGGACACTCAAACATTTCTCACTAAATACTGCACAATTTTTGGTCTCAGTTAGTCAGAAGGAGGTGCCCTGAAGATTTAAGGTTCAAAACTCTGACAACTTCATATACTTCTGGTACGCGACCCATCAAAAAGTTGGCAACTTGTGATTTTCATCGATTTTTCGGTGTTTTGAACCTATATTACACCTTCGATAAAGTCTGACAACATCGATAAGACATGTAGTGAGTGCATTTGCATTTGAGGAGGGTCCATATAAAAATTTGGACTCGCAGTTATCTTGTAAGTCTCGCAATTGAACAATGATTCCGGCTTTGCCTATCAATTTGATGCAGCTGATTGCTTCAAAACATCGACAAAAATACGTGCCGCATGTCACTCGTCCTGACCTCAGGCCAGCCTGTATTGTATGGTGGATACACTACCTATCGATGCGACCTCACACACAAAATGTCGCGCCACTACAAGGTCAAGGGGGTGTAAGGTGGGGCGAGAGATTTCGAATTGATCCGGTACCTCGGCATATCATCGACAAACTCCTTGTAGCTCGACGAATACTGGATGGTTTTGGACGAAACAAAAACTCAGTCCGCATCATTGTAGAGCATTCTAAAATTTTACTACCTCAGAATCTTATCCTGAACACTCTGGGGAAAGTTATACACATTTTTCTGACAAGTGTCCGAGCTCTAGGGGGGGATTGACATCTCGATAGTCTTCGCCCGGGTCCAATATCCCCGAGGCCGACATCTTAGCATACTTGGCGCAGAAAGCTCAAAACCGTTAGATATTTCTGTAACTCATTACTTACATTTTCAACTTGTTTAATGGTTCGTCTGGGAATGAAGACAGAAAGTCATGCATTATTCCATTGTAAGTACATAACTTTCTATCCTACGGCCCAAACACGCGCAGCCGCAGACAAGACATACAAATCCGCATCATCTTCGCACGTTGAAGAAACCAGTGGGTCGCTCCGGAAGGAAAGTGGGTGTATGGTGGCACGAATTCGCAACCACAATGATGCGTACTCGTGGCCTGCGGGTGAGGTCGTGCTTCCCGACGCCGGCCGCAGCCGCACATGGCACACTCGAGGCGAATTCGCCTCGGCAGGGCGCGTGCGGCTGGCTTCGGGTTGAAAGGCCCTCGCGCAGCAGCTAGGGCACGGATGGAGAGTCGCACCGTTGCGAAGGGGAGAGGGGCGTCAGCGGGAAGCCGGGAAGTGGACATACGCACCTGCCACGCTGCCGGAAATATTCATAAGAAACATCAGGGCCCAAATCCGATGTGCGCGGGGCGTGAGATCGTGCAGTGGTGATTGGCACGCAAACCTTCCGCGCCGTCATCGGGTCGACTTGCCCTACATGGTTGCTGCCGGAAATATTCATAAGAAACATCAGGGCCCAAATCCGATGTGCGCGGGGCGTGAGATCGTGCAGTGGTGATTGGCACGCAAACATTCCGCGCCGTCATCGGGTCGACTTGCCCTACATGGTTTCGGAGTCGGAATGCGGGGGAGCCGGTGCACGAGCAACATGCGGCTCGTCTTGCCCCGCGTCAAAACCAATCCTAGCATTCTCAACGTGAGTTTCTGCTAAGAGTACGCCCAACCCCGTACTCAACTGGGTTCGCGGGGAGTCTGAAGGGAAAAGCGATGGGGTCAGCATGCGAATGAGACCAGGGAAGTCTGCATACGTGTGCCGGGAGCACACCGCAGATGGCACATGTATGGTGCATGCCAGGATGCCGGGTACTTATTGTTGAGGGCAGAGATGGGCAGGGACTAGACAGGCAGAAGAGAAGTGCAGCGACGAGCGCGTTTGCTGGCTCGTGATGCCACCGGAATGCGCACCGGAGAATATTTTTATCTTGATTACGATTGGCCAAACTAAGTCCCCAGGAGGAAGTTGCCCCGAAAAGACTTAGTTTTTGACCCATTTTGATTTTGTTTGATCTGCCGAATTAAGGTAGGATAATCAAGATGTTGGATGCTACTGGACATGCTACGGTGAATTTGGGGCCCTGATTTCTTGTGAGATGGATACAAAGGACATAGTGAGTCTCTGTCTTCTTTCCCTTTTTTCTCTTTCTTCCCGCAACTTGAAAACTTGATTTCGCACGCCTCTCCCCAGACATAGTTAATGAGCCAAGAATTGAGGCCCGGGCTGAGATGAGATACTTCACATTACCGGCATCGATCACGAGGATTCGGACCGTACTCAGGTTTCGATCCGTGTCGAGCGGGATTACTACCAAGGCCACCTCCAACATCAGCAAACCCTGGATTTGACCATAGTTGGCCATAGTTGGCTGTAGTTGCCATAGTTGCCATAGGACTCTGTAGTTCCAGTCAAAGCTACATAGTTGTACATAGTTTTGCAGCCAGGCTGCATAGTTGTACATAGTTCTGCCACCAAGCTGCATAGTTTCACATAGTTTTTCAATTCCTGTAGGCACCTGAGCCACAAGGCATTTCAGATACACAATTAGATTTCAAAAAGCCACAGTACTTCATTGAGATAGAGCAAAGAAGAGCTCTTTGTTAAACTATTTACATAACCAAGATTCTTCACAAAAATATACATAGTCCAGCTCATCTGTCTCTATGGTGTTCAGAATAGCTCTATGAATTTATTTTGTGTTTTACAGCTGAATAAAGCAAAGGCTTTAGAGGGAAATTGCTAGATGACTTTGTGGAGCTTTGTGAGTTTTGGTACTTTATTTTGGAATCACTATCTATATGATGATGTTACCGAAGTTGTATCAGGGAGCAGACAGTTGTTTTGAGAGGGAGGTGACCCCTTATATTGAACAGCCTACCAGGTGCTTTAATGGTTGTGTGGCTCAGTGGTTATGCTGCACTCTTACATTACGTCCCGGTGGTCGACGGTTCGATTCACATAGGAGTCACTTTTATTTGAAAGCTTTTCTAATAGTTGTATGTACCTGCACCTTAGGGCCTGATCGGGTGCATCAGAATCTGATTCCTAAGAATCGACCGATTTCTCTGCACCCACATTTTTCCCACACATTTTGTCCCTAAACTAGGCGGGAATGGAAATATTATGTATTTTCTCCATCATAGATGATGAGAGGTGGTAGGGAGTGTGTGGGTTGTAAATGCCCTGTAATTCTAAGGTTGAGCTCCTGGAACTTGTGGTCGATCTTAGAATCTCTCAGAAAGTCTGTTCAATAAATTTCCCGCTACTCTTTGGGGCCAACTGTACATAGAATGACTATTTTGCAGATTCTGAGACAGTTTAGGGACGGGATAAGTAGCCAAAACCAATTCTAAGAAAATTCTAAGAAAGTTCTTGTGCACCCGATCAGGCCCTAAGTTAGATGCCTTTCGTAGGATTAAAATTAGGATAATAGTACTTAATTCAAAAGGCCCTCCGGGCATCCCTGGTACCTCTGGCCGTCCTTGGAGAATGTTATCGGACAACAGTTAACAGTAAAAATGATTGTCACAGAACCCTAAATGCACATTCATCCTCAATGATAGACTGTACCTTCTAAACGAACCGTCCCAGATTTATTTTGGACCGGCAAAATAATAAAGGTAATTGGAAATTGCGAAAACTGCAAGTGCAACTATGTTGCAGCAAGGAAGTCATCAAGTAAGGTTTTCGTCGCGTGACCCTCCAAACCATGCCAGATGCCCAATTATGCTACATTGAAGTAGTTGAACAGGTTCACAAGACACAAACTTTCAGAGTGAACACAGCAATGTACTTGACCGAGAGTTCGGACAGATAGATTGTTTGGATAGAGATTGGGGTGATCACGGAGTGGAATTCAAACTCACAATTTAATAGATATGTCGTAATTGAAGATTGAGCCGTCCCCAGGTTCTGCATAGATTTCATTGGTTGGACATCTGGATGGGCAAGACATCCGCCTTGGAAATATCTGTGACCGTTAGGTTCACAATGTCAGCTTTGCTGAGGTAATATGCGACTAAGTGGTCGATGAGGAGACCTGAATTCAAGTGTAAGACCTTTCCCAGGACAGTAACAACTGCAGGTGTGCTCCAAGAGGTCTTGAATCACCCCTCTTGCTCCAGGGTGTGCAACGAGGCCATCTGATATAGAGAGTTTTTGAGCCAGGTGTATGTGCCTGTAGAGTGAAGACGAAATTACTGATGACTGGACAGACAACTTGTGCGCCGGCCGGAGTTGGGTAACAAGCAACACTGGACAGGTTGGTTCAGGAGAAGAGGAGGATTAGGTCAGGATTCCTCGAAATCCGGAACTGTTTCGACCGGCGCAGAACGGCGCGGAGATGCGGCAGTTGATCTACCTTATTCGAGCGAAAATTCAGTCGCTGGAACAAGGTGACCTACTTGGCATGGAAGAAAAATGAGGTGGAGACATGAGGATGGTGGCAAGAATTAGAAGGATTGGAGGCAGTAGATGGTCAAAATACAATGTGTTACCTAGGAACAGCCGGCACTGAAGTCATTGGAAATGTCGGCCAAAGCTCAGACCTGGGAGTTACCACTGTGATCCGGGTTGGAGTTTTCGGGTTCACAGGGGCCCATAAGGGACCGGAAGTTGCCGCTGCGATCGGGGTTGAATATATATTATAGTGGGTGTAGAAAGGGGCCAGAATCGGGAGTTACCGCTACGATCGGGGTTGGAGTTTTGGGAGTTTTTGGTTCACAAGAGCCCATCAAAAGCCTAGACCCGGAAGTTACCGCTAAGATCGGGGTCGGAGTTTTTGGAAAGGCCCATCAAGGGCCTAGATCCGGAACCGCTACGATCGGGGTTTGCAATTGTGAGACGTAGACCTGGTACCTAAGTCGGTACCAGGAACATCATCAGTCCAATGAAATGGAAGAGGCCACAGTTTATTTGCTAGTCATATTTTGTTTAAAGCTTCGCAAACCACCAAACTACACAGAACTATGTAGTACTGCTGAAAACTATGGAGAACTATGTAGAGGGTACCCTTCCTATGGTAAATACAGGAGCTATGGCAACTATAGGAACTATGTAGACCTAGGTAGCACACCCAGGGTTTGCTGATGAAACTAGTGCAGTCCAATACACTTCGACGTGGTATTACTGAATTTTCCTACCACTCCATCCGTGAGGTTCAGATTCCAGAATTTGAGGAGTGGTAAGAACATTCAGAACCGTGTCACTGTTAGAGCCTGTTCGGATGCCAGATCCAAATCCATGGATCTGCCCGACTTTCCTTATTAAGTAGATCCAACATCATGTGATGTATGCGAGCGTGACAGTGAAATTTGACGCGTCTTGCGACTCTTCGACGCGCCCGAAGTCTCAATGCATCCTGTCCGCCTGTGTTACTGGCTTTATTGTCTATTCAAAAGATCTAACGAAACAATTTTAAAGTATTGGCACAGCATCACGATCTGGCATTGAAATGCGCAAAGATTTCATCGAACTCGACCGCCGATGACGCGATGTCCCTCAGCGCCTGCTGCCCTGCGGAGAGGCGAGGCTTTTTACGATAGATTGGGGCGGCCTGGGCAGCTACATGCTTGCCAGTCTTGATCGATGCAAGCGGAGAAGAAGTTATTGTCTGTTAGCTGCATTTGATGAGCAAGGAACAGCAAGGACATACATCGTCGTCATCGCCGTCGCCGCCATCGCTGTCGCCGCCATCGTCGTCGTCGTTGTGGTCCCCAATGGCACCACAAGTACCCTCCATCTCCTTGTGGTCATCTTTGTACTCCCCACCAGAGTCCCGATTCATCTGCTCCTCGTTCCAGCGCGTGCTTGGGAACCTGGCTCCACCAGTCTCCAGAGCGCCACCAACGGTGGCAGCAGCATGGAAGCTCTTCGGTGTGAAGTTGCCGGCGCTGTCCCCAGCCTCCGCCTGGTGCTCGACGAGGAAATTGAGGAGCTGAGCTTTATTGTTGGGGCGGCCCGGGTCCAGGGCACTTTGTTGATGGGGTCGGAGCCGCCAGACACAGCTGGACCAGTAGCTGGGTTTGATTTGGGCAGCATTGCGGAAGTCTTCAGGGCGCGCGCTCAACGACGGAATGAAAAAAGAAACACGCGAGGAGTCACAAATGATCACAGGCATCACATGATATTGGATCTACTTAATAAGGAAAGTTGGGCGGATCCATGGATTTGGATCTGGCATCCGAACAGGCTCTTAGCGTCTTATATGCCTTTGGGGCACCTTTCGCTCATTAGTTTCTAGGTTACGTTAGTCGCGAGTGCGCGGGTGGTTCTAGTTCTCAACATCAATCACAAGACACTGGACCCGAGTAAAGTTAGCGCCTTCATGTTATCACATTCTCACCTGCATGGTAGTCATCTATGGTTCCGGTTCTGAAAGATGGACGTACATCGATGCAATCCACCTCGGTACAACAGTAATTAAATAACTTTGGAAGACGCACATTTTAATGATTGAACATGGGGCGGAGCTCGCGCAAACGCGCTTTGACGGTTCTTGTTCCGGGACGGATGAGCACTGGTTCAATTGCGGTACATTAAACATGCCATGTTCATTTAAGTCGGAGCGAAGCATGCCTTATGTTATTTTACACAATTAAAACATCGGTCGTTTGGGTCCTAAGGTGCACTCAATATACTGTCACAGTCGGCAATTCCGCCGATTTCGACACTTGATTTCAATTCCGATTTGAGGCCTCACTGGTACATAATGCAAAACCGAAAGCAGGAAAATACTCCAGAAGTCTCGAAGATGATGCATGATGCCTACGCGCTCATGTCAGTGGCAAGCCGGCAGTTGAACACGAACAAAGCCTCATTGCCGATCTTGTACTCCAGATCCAATTACATCACTTGAAAGGTCCTAGGCCAGAAGACAGCCAAATAACTTGCCAAAAAAACACTGGTGAGCTCTGTCTCTGAAAAAATGCAGTGAATGCGGGTTGTCCACATGGCTCGGCAGTTGTGCCGCCATCAAATGGGGGTTTCCTATTTCAGGATATTAACCATACCCTCGGGCCGATCGTTGAACTTAGCCGCGTTGAAGTTAGCGCCCTGATCATTCTACCTCTTGCGATGTCCGAGAATTTAGAGAACTTCATTTCTTCTGCCATGTACACCTCCATACAGGCTTTGAATCCGACGATAAGTAATCATTAAGAATTATCCGGCGTTGATCAAGGGCCGGAATACTGGAGGAAATTATTGATATTCGAAAGAGATGCAATCCTATTCAGCTGTACCACGCATAGTGCGGAACTTGTCGGGGCACAGTGTAACTTCTCCGGCTCTGATCAGTGGCCGGAATATAAAAGGAAAAGATTGACATTGGGAATGGACGCAATCAGAGTCAGCTGCACCACGACTAGTGCGGAACGTGTCGATCGCACTGTATTTTGAGCTGACGGTACATAGAGTGGTTAGAGCATATTGGAGTCTTTTCATAGTGAGCGCCGTGCAATCTGTCATTTATAATTCAGAAATTCAAATATGCCGCAAATACTCGTAGAGTCGTATCATGCATTCTGTCGTCCTCCGCCGCTTGGGCACCTGTGAGCATATATGGCACGAGTAGATGGCATAAAATACTGAAGGCTTCGCTTCCAGTCTCTCAGCATCTTCCAGTTCTCCGCTGTTAAGTTTGCTATTACTCGCTCCCACTCCTCTGTCAGCTACCATAATGGGTGTCCAGGAAAATCCCATCGTGTGAGTCTGGTCTCCGCCAAACGTCCGCCTTCTGACCCTCACCGTCAACTGACTTGGATTCCCCAGTTACGTCGAAGTCGTCCGTCACATTGAGAAGTTGGGCGGTTCCAAGGCGTACGCCAACAATGAGGAAGCTTTTATCAAGGCCCTCAAGCAGGGACTCTCGGTACATTTCCGTTGCCCTGTTCTTTCTTCTGGATTTTTGTCGACCAGCGCAAACTTGTAGGAATTACTTCCAGAGGACGACAAGTATGCCATTTCCCATATTGGCCAGGTGCGACCTCTACTTACATGTTCCATTTCTCAGTCGTGCCGTGGCGGTCCTCAAACATGCCGCTAAGCCCCGTGAAATCGGAACTCCCGAGGACGAGAAAGCAGGGAAGCAAAGGTCGGCTTTCTATCTTTCTGTCTCAGTATTGCGTTTATCAACATCGACACCCAGGTACATCACCTTTCAGGATTGGCTCCTTGGCCTCGAGAGTCTCGGCGGCTCCAAAGGCTTCGAGGACTTCCTCAAGGAGAATCCCACCGGCATTGAACCGGCAGTGTCCGAGGCTGAGCACAAAGAGAAGAAAGGTTCGTTTTTCGGTTTCAAGTTCTCTTCAGCTTTCGACACTGCTTACGTGCAACCAGATCCAGTTCGCTTGTGGCAGCATTCTGCTGATATTGTCGAGTGCAGCCTGGTTGATGCTGCCTTTTACTCCATGTTTAATGCTTGGTCGTCTAACGGGAAGCATTTCTTCGGCTCGAAATGGTCTCTCGCTGCCGCCGGTCAGTGCCTCCTCTTCATTCTCTATCCCGACCTTTTTATCCATCATTTTATTTCAGAAGTACCAGCGACCTTCGGAGAGATGTCCTATAACGATGGCATGTTTGAGAGGACTAAAAATGCTACCGTCAACATCACAGGGTATGGGTTGGTCGCGGATTATTACAACAACAAGGGTTGGTGTGGACAGGTGTGCACGTCTTGACTCCTCTGAAAGCTCATTGACCTGAATTTATGCTTAGAGTATCTGCCGTTTGTTTTATATTCTACTTGAAGTTGGCCGAATTCCTGACTAGTTTTTCCAGCTGGCGGGGGGTACATAAGCATGATTGTCAACGGGAGCTGGAAGTAGAGGAAACGGTGAGGCAAGGCGATCGGCATACTGCTTCAAAGTTTCCTTCCTTTACTATTGTCTTTTGTATACGAGAACTGCTTTTCAATAACTTCATTGTGTGTCAGGTTAAAGATTGTACGGGGGAGGTATTACTGTATTGTGGCGGAGACTCCGGCACGCGATCGGGGAGAGACTTGGGCGGGCGCGCGGCGACGGCGAGGAGCATGTAACACAGACTGGGAGCGGGAGGAAGGTGGGTTCGGGGTAGGCGCGACGCATGTCCACCGCGTCTTACACTCCTGCGGCGGATCCATCGGGCTCGGTGGCACGAAGAGCGTGCGAGGGAGACGTGGGTGGGGAGGGCTACGAGGACGAGGAGCGCGGATCCAGCTTGGGAGGACGGAGGGAGGCGCGTACACAGGCACTGTACGCATATTTGGTGAGCGAGTACGACGAACGCCATCCGTGAATCCTGCCTCCGCCGTGAACGTCACGCTGCGCCGTGAACGCTGTCCTGTCCACGAGAAACGCGTGCGCGCGGATTACAATGCGCAGGAAGGACACTGTAACCGCCGCTGCCACGCATGTCCTAGCCAGAGCACGAGTCGGAGTCGGAGTCTGGATAGCAGCGCGGGCGAGGAGGAGGGGAGCGCGGGCCGCGACATCGTCTATGGGTATCGGGGAAAAGATTCGTATCGCGTCGAATGGGATTCGTCTCAGAGATGGCATGGGATCGAATGCCAGTCCCCGTCCGAGTCCCCGTCCCGTTTCCGTTCCCGTCCGAGGCTGAGTGCGGGTGCCGGTGCGGGTCAAGAGCAGAAGTGGCGCTAAAAGTGAAGTGGGCAGGGACGCAGGAGGGCAAAAACCAAATACGAATTTTGAGAGTGGCCGGGAGAGGAACAGCCGGATGCGAATTCGAAGCGCGATGGCGTGGGCCGGCCCGAGTGCGGGCGCGAGGGCGGGCGGGGACAGCGTCGAATTGAATGTAAGTAGAGATTAAACGTCTGCTGGAGCGTGAATTAGAGCGGCGGGGATTGCGGAGTGCGGAGTGCGCAGTTATGTACGTGCTTCATCGTCGAATGCTGCGCGTTTGAAGCGCCGCGGCTCGCCGCGGGTAGAATAATTGGGAGTACACCGGCGGGGAGCGGGACCCAGAATACGCACATAGGGAAGGGGAAGTGAATGGGTACGCCGTGGGATGCGAATCGGATACGAATACGGATGGCGGTAGATAGAGCGCAGCCCTGGAGTGGTCCGCGCGCGGGAGAATAGTGCGTTTCCGGCTTCACGTTCCATGCGGCGAGGGCGTGGGTGCGCTCAGCCCCAGAGTCAAAGTGGCAGCGTCAACGAGCTTAGCAGAGAATTGAATAGAAGAAGAGTCGGCAGCACGGAGGAGAGCCGGAGCGAAGGCAGGATGGAAAGGAGGAGCAGGGCGCGCGGACAGCTGAGATTACGCGTTGCATCACACCTCACTGGCGTCCGCGTCCGCGTCGCGGATAAGATAAACTCGATTCAGCGTTCGAAGCGAAGGCGAGAGGCATGGGATGCGCGCCAAACCTGCGCGTCGATGGGCGCGGTAGGCGCGGACATAGACGAGAGAAAAGCGGCACCAGCGAAAGGGAGGCGGCCGACCGAGTATCCGACGTCGATTATCATGCGGGCGCTTGGAGCAACATCGGGAGTGGAATCGGGACCGTGAGTCTGAATTCGAGTGGGTGGCTGAAAGAAAGCAGGAGTGCTGGGCTGGTGCTTCGAGTAGAGGCGGATGTGTGAGGCAGAGGATGCTCGACCGAAATCTACAGCAAAGCGACGCCGGAGTCATAGCCCAGCAGTTCGGGAAAAAGTATCTAGATGCAATAACGGGGGTTTCAGCGGTACGGACGGGGACGACGAGCAGATCTATTCCACACCTTTCAGTTCCCTTTGACTGGAAGTCGCGCACGCATCCATCCATTCCATCATCCATGATATCCCAGAGTCGTTCTTTGAGCTGGCGTTTCCGCCCGAGATATGGAGCTCCGGGGCCCATTGCCATTGGGAGAAACAAGTTCACAAACAGAACTTTAGTTCTTTTTGTGCTTAGGTACCGAAAATGTCGCCAAAACGTACATGTGACTTGGGGCATCAATAGTCTCGTATGGTAGACTCTTGGTAAGCCACGGTCTAATCCATCGGGGTACCAATCTTCGGAGGTTGAAAGCCAAGTATAGCTCATTGAGAATAGTTCTCATTTAGTTTTGCACAAGAGCTTCTATTCAGCGTCATAAAAACTGAGGACTTCTTTAGAATTTAGAATTTAGAGTTGAGCTATGGAGGTCGCTGGCCATTTTTTAAGTGTTTTCAATGGAGCTGCCGCCCAGGCTGAGTCCCATCAATAAGCCCGTCAATAAGCCCAAAAGAAAAAGGATCGCCGTCGGCAAACGGTGACCTGTTTACGGAGGAGGCATGAACTTTTAACTAAGGTTGTACACCATTGAGGAATCACGATCCGTGTCTCGCTACATGGGTGCGAAGATTTCTTTGACCTTAAAAATCAAGATGGTCCTGAAAGGAAAGTAGTATTATAGTACTTAGGATGGGGTGATCCAAGCTGCTATAAAAAAATTGCTCCTGAAAATATATCTAGCGCCTTGAAGAAAATTCTGTTTGTGACCCGCCGCTCGCCGGCCTACTACCTTCATCGAGAAAGAGGAAACGGTAACGGGCTGCCACGTGCCAAACCACCACCACGTGATCGACACGTCGACGCGTCTCATTGACTCCGAGATTGAGTCATCGCGCATATAGACGCGCCGTCCCGCAAATGGCGCTCAAAATTAGACTCGCCTCCCCGACCCAACTTTTTGAGTCTCTACCCATTATCTTCGCGTCTCTTTCTTCCCATCAACAATATCTCCAGCACGCACTACATACTGGACCTCGTTAACTTATAATTCAATTGATGTGCCCCATTCGATGGAAGAACTTACATCATATGTACCTTGAGTGAGGCCAAGTGCGCGGCACGGGACGCATATCGACTGAAACGGTAACAAAATAAGAAAAATTGTACGCGAAAATTGCATTCGGGTGTGGGGGATCGAACCCCTTCTTCTTGCTTGTAAGGTTGAGATTCAAATGGACCGCGGCGGTGCAGCGTGCACCACACCCGCTTCGTTCCATTGTTATCAACTTGAACCTGTCTTTCCAACATAATGGTCGTTTCGCAAGGCAAGTCGCGAGCCGTCAAAGTGGATTCAACTGGGCCGTATATCTTGCGGACTGACCCCGCAGTCCAGATATGACCTGTGATCCAAAAAGACACATAGACACACAGCCACAAGTCGGGTTCAGGGAGGTGAATTCCGTCTCGCTGCTGTAATTATGTTCGATTGAGCACCCTGAAAGGCCGAGTTCGTAGTGAGATGGTAGAACTCCGATCAGTCGGAAAGGTTAAGTGGCGGGATGCCGACAGTGTTGCCGACACTTGGAGGCATCTCTCTCGAAATTTCCAAGGTCAAATTCTGGCTGAGAATTTCTGTATGCTCTCTAGGGCTGACGTGCTGAGCTGTTCGAGTCAGTAAATGAAAAAATAAAATAAAATAAAATAAATGAAATAAAAGGACAACATAGCAAATGTCATGAACAAATATTCAAGCTCTGATTTGTGGCATACAAGTAGCTCTTTCGTCTTTTTGCTCGTGTTCGTACGGCCTTTGTTGAAGGTCCATCGACAGAGGCCCAAGAAAAGGAGATGCGAAATTAATATTTTATGTTTTGGACATCAAAACTATTGTTAACAGCTCTCTTGGTTTGGGCTCGAGTTCACCGCCGCAGGATTTACACCGACTAACGTGTGGCCAACAAAGCCGACTTTCCGCCATGACATTTCACCTTGAAAAGGAAAATTCCAGAATCTCCACAGTGATATGTTTTTCCCATTTTTTCGAGGATGTATGTAGCAACTTGAACTAGGCAAAGATACTCAGGAATGTGTTCTGTCTTGTTCTCTCCCATTCACGAGATACGGCGCGGTGGCGCGTGCCGCCCCCGTCGGGACCGGAATAGGGTCCAAATGGGGCTAGATCTTTGATGGGAGTTCTACCAATCGACTCAACACTGTGAATTTGTGAAAGGCCGCGACACCACACCCGATTCCCTCCCTCCCTCCGCACTTCACTATACTTGTATTTCCAATCCAATTTGCCGCGTTGTTTCGATTATGTTCCGATACACTGGTCACCCATCTCGTTAAACTGACTTATTTCTCAATATGAAAACAAACATGGGGACACATTCAATGCGAAGAGCCGAATCCCCGCTGTAGACCAGGATCATTATGTGTTGCAGCAGTGTGCTGTACCCCACCCCCGGATATCCTACCGCATTGTTCCGCGGGTTTTGAACCTGAACAGCAACTTGTTTCTTACAGCTCTTTGCGGAACTTAGGGCGCAGACGATTTTTTTCTGTTTTTGATGGTTTTGGCAAGAACACTCATAGCACCCTCATCCTGGTCTGTTTACCTTCGGAGTAGGCTCAATCGATTCACATTTGTGATACGCAGTTTTCTGTGTCCTCACATTTTTTACTCGGTGTGGGGGTCTCAAGCCTATTTTGGGACATTTTCGGGCAGGACAGCTGGGGCATCAGTAGTTCACCCCCAATTGCCCTATATTTTTTATATGATGTACTTCTATGCATAATCTAGTTCCTGAAATACCGCGATAGTGAATATGATCCCAGGTTCCAATATTCAACAGCAGGCTGACTGAGAGGGCAAATCAATTATCAGCCCAATATGTCCT
Source organism: Mycena galericulata (assembly GCA_029289565.1). Taxonomy (NCBI): domain Eukaryota; kingdom Fungi; phylum Basidiomycota; class Agaricomycetes; order Agaricales; family Mycenaceae; genus Mycena; species Mycena galericulata. Next base: position 437,143 of record JARKIA010000059.1, on the reverse strand, counting down.
GATCCCTAGATTGAAACTAGACATTACATCCACTATCGCGGTATTCCAGGAACTAGATAATACATAGAAGTCCACAATAACAAAAATTTAGGGCACCTGGGAAAGAAATAGTGATGCCCCAGCTGTCCTGCTCGGAAATGTGTCAAAATGTATGAAAATCTGAAAATTTGATCCTAAATCAAATTAAAAAATCTGACACAGCAAGGATACAAAATAATTTATGCCAAGACATTCAAAAAATATGGAGAAAATATTTACAATACTTTTCATATCTCTGTGGCTCCAAAAATGTACAATGCATTCAAAAGAGGCAGAAGGTATTCAAAAGATATGCTGATCTAAGCATATCTTTTGAATATCTTCTGCATGATTGAGGCCTCAAACATGGATTATTCTATTTAACAACCCCCCCTTGTTGAAAACAACCCAGGTTGTTGGATCAAAAAACACCCCCTGCTATTTATGAAGTTTGTCCACACTGGAAGGCAACACACTGAACTAGCAGTTGTACAAACCTGCTTAAGAATGAACCTCAGATAGCTTGAACTGACCTTTTTAAAATGCACCTGACAGCACCGTTGCCGGGTGCCTTGCCGGGGCTCGCCAATTGGGCCGATAGCCAGAAAACGAATAGTTTGAGTATCTACAAATTTTGACCTTTGCCACATTTAAATGTTAATTGAATATCTTGATACAATCCTAGACCCTCTACCATTGCCTGAAGTAAAGAGGTAAGCCTGCCGAACGCCACCAGTACTCATATTTACGACAGACACGATTGCGGAACGGCCCTGCCGACTCAGTGCCGAGCTACTTCGCCATACAATGGTGCTGTGCTGAGTGATGGCGGCAGCCGCTGCCGAGGGCTCTATCATATGGCGATGGAACTCTGGCAGGGTCTGCTGCGGGGCCGCCTGAATAGTGAGTATATCGGCTCGGTATCGGCACTCATCTGGTCTTGGCATGCCTTGGTCTGTGTTTGATCTTTTTTGAGGTGAAATTTATTGTCGGATGCGGGGTGCATACTGATTCTGTCTCAGATGTATAAATATCCGGGGTTGTTGAATAGAACTTTGATCCAACAACCCGGGTTGTTAAATTCCCTCAAACATCACAAAGTTATTGTAAATACTTTCTACATATTCTACCAATGTTGTGGCATGGATTATTGAGTTATCCTCCCTGTGTGAGGACACAGGAAACTGAGCATTGGGATTCTGAGAAGATTGAGCATAGTCACAAGTTAAACAGACAGGAATTGAGCCCGTAATCGCTGTTCTGCCCACAATAACTGAAAACAGAAAAAAACACTTGCGCCCTAAGTTCCGCAAAGAGCTATAATAAATTCCTTCATTTTGTGCTGCCAACACCGCAAGCCTGGACTCTGCGTGTCGCGCTCTCCAGAGTGCTGCCCGCTCACGAGGGGGGGTGTATCATGTCACAGTATGGGCGCAAGGTCGAATGAGGTCAGGGTCTGTACGAAATGAATGGACCGACTTCACCGCGGGCGAGGGACTCGGGACGCATTGCGATTCGTCCCACTCGGTCCCATGCCACGCACCACACCTTTCTCGATGTTACGCTCAAGCCTCAATAACACCTTAATATTAAGGGTTAGGATGAGCTCAAGGCGTAATTAAGGCCTTAATGTTGACATAAAGATATTTACTCGCCACTGATATTCACTGGGAATGGATCGAACATGGCCTCAGACACAGCAGATGGAGGGTCAAAGCCTTTTGTCCCCGAGACTACACAGATAATGGATATGCTCAGCTTTTTCCTGTCTTTAGACAGGCCCTTGGAGGCCAATAATATCGTGAGAAATTTAATAGCCCTTGATAACGTCCTTGAGGCTTAACCAATTTTTTTCCCCTTATTAACCCCCTTAAGCTGCAACACTGCTCGAATCTCATGCTCTCATCGTTTGATGGTGGATGAACACGCAGGACGAAGCACCAACATACTCCCGGCCTTTCCCCTTCCAGACTGGGCCCCCGAACTATTTTAGGTGTGTCGGCGGGACGAAACGCACGGCGATCAGCACCGTACCCTTCTCGACGTTCTCGCCGCGGCTCGGCATCGAGATCGTATACGGCCCGTAGCCGTAGCCTGGGCCGTACGGTACGGCAACTTTACGGCTCCAGATGCCGTATACGGGTGCCGATACTTGTGCCGAACAAAGTGAGGGGCTTCGATTCAGAGGTTTTGAGCCTCCCTAAGGCTCTGTTGGGCCCGAACCTACGGGTCTGCCACATAGCCGTATATCGTATTATACGGTTACGGTGCCGATCCCTAGACTTTCAAACGCCGCCGCCTCCGCCGCCGCGCGTGCAGTGGTGCCTCGAGTTCTTATCTACATCTATGAACAGGTTTCATGCATTCATCACGGTAGACAATATCTTATTCAAAAAGAAGAATCGACAAGATAGCGCCACTCTTTTCAGCACTCTCTTCGTTCCGTGTACCTGAAGGAGACTATCGATACTGGCGGTTAAATGGTGACAATTTCTTGGAAAGCATTGGCACTTACAGTACAGGGTTGACCCCTTAAATCGAATCGACAGCGCGCTTGGCGTTCTCCGCTGAGTTGTGAAGTTGCGAGAAGCGCTTCTTCGAGGCCTCGGCTGGCTCCTCAGGGTCGTCGTATTCCGGACTAGTGTACCGGAGAGGACGGGATCGCTTGACCAGACCATCGTCCTCGTAATTACCGTACCGGAGAGGATTGATTCGCTTGCCCAGACCATCGTCCTCATAATCAATACGGTACGGGATATTAGTGACTAGCAAGCTATTCAGCATGGTGTTCACGTCACAACGGAGACACTGACTGGGAAGGGCACCAACCAAATAAATGGAGGTGAGCGCAATATTCCCCAGGAAGATAAGAAGGCCGAAGGACTTCATTGTGAAGGTAATTCGAGAGAGGCTCTTGTGTCTCAAAAGCATTTCATTGCCGCTTTTATACAGTCATTCGAAGTACTTCAAAAATTAGAAAACAGCAGTTCCCCGCCTTGCTCAGCCTTCCACAATCTATTGAACAATCTCTCCTATCTAACCGTCATCGAATATGATTGTGGCGTGATACGTCGGGTGTCAACTTGGTCCAGAACTGAGAACTATCACTACTGGCATGGCATATAGTCTGTCTAGTTTCCGGACTGATCGCATGGTATCAAGGATATACGGTGTGATAAGCGGGATTGTGATCTGATAACGAGTCTATACTTGGTCTCTATCATGCCCTCCCCTGCCAATTTTTTCCGCAATGTTCTGTGACTTGATCGGCTTAAACTCACGACTTATCCAGATTTTCGGGTTAGCTTAGGTCGTCGTAAAAAACGCCATAAAAACGCGTGAAAAAATGTGGGGGCATGCACATATGTATCATATCCGGTCTGAGTAGGTCTCCAATGGGATATGGGTCGTCTTTGGTCGAGATATCGCAAAAAAAAAAACGCCTCCAAAACATTGGCCACACATCTTATCATGGGTTCCATATAACAATGACCTATTTGGCACCCGGGGTACTCTGACATCCGAGGGTGCCAAATATATTTATCCGAAGTAATATTCCTTCGGCTTCGTAACTCGTTCAGCGGTTGTATGGAAAGATCCGAGCCAGTACCGCGCAGGCTTTTCGACTGCATAAGCGTCAACTGTGGACAGAAACCCACGATGGCCGACGATATGTTCAACTGACACAACAGTCATGGGGCAGTCAGAGTAGCCGATTAAGGCGCGATTCTGGTTGGCGATTAAGGACGCGATTATGCGTGATTTAATCGTAGGATAATCGCCATAAATCGTGAATCGCTCAGAATCGTCGGATCGTTGCATACTCAACTCCAGAGGAGGTTATGCACACGATTCCAGACGATTCACGATTTTAAACGACGAGATTCGCGCCTTAATAATCATTCCATAATCGCACCTTGATCGGCTACTCTGACTGAACGTGATGGGCGCCCTCGATCATCGTTTTGTAGTAGAGTCATGCCACAGGCAGGCTATTAGGAAGTTATGGCCTGTCACTTGATGCCCAGGTTCAATGATGGTAGAACCCGTAACAGATGTGCCTGAAGGGAAGCCGGCCTCGATGCAGCGACAGCTTCTGGAATTCTTTCCCTGGCAGTGATGCCTCGGGGTCTCCACGAAAGTTGATACGGTCATCAGACGACAGTCTGTCGTTCGGAGGCTCCCGGCATCCCCAGACATCCATCTTTCCCTCTGGGTCTCTCTGCATCCTCGACATCCTCTGTTTTTGTGTCCGCCCGATATCCGTCATGCACGCGAAAACATTAGGCTACTCCGTGTTGCCAACGGATGAGAGTAGTATGCCAGACTCCTCCAATCTCGGAAAAAAGCCTTTGTCCGGGTACCGGCTCATCCTGTGCCTGTCCCTGCTATGTAATGCCGCGCTGTTGCTACACTGCGCACTAATTGCACAGCAGCAACGTTTATCTTTTCCAGAGGCAGGTTATTGTGAGTCTAAACCATTGTTCAAAGAACTTCTCCTCAATCGTACTAGCGCCGGCACAACATGTCATTCAGTACAAGACGGTCAAGTTCAATCGCGGCCTAAGGGATGACATCCCTCTCTTCGACAGTGCCCCATCCATCGAGGGAGATGAGGCTTGGAAAGACCTGTACGCCTGTAAGTTCAAGTTCGACTGTGTCCAGTGCGCTTGGTTGAATTGGCACCTATCAGACTCCATCGTTAAAATTCCCAAGTCCGAGGTTGTGAAGATGAACAATGAAACTTTGTCGATCCTTGGCAACGAGAGAGACTACATTATAGCTTTGGATGTTTTCCATCAACTGCACTGTCTGGTCTGTCTTCACTATCCTACTCGTTTATAGGTCCCTCTTAACGCCGTATTTAGGATATGATTCGGCAACAACTTGAAATTACCGGGGGCGCCAACTACACGGGTCTTGGCATGCGACACCTGCGACACTGTGTTGGCGCCATTCGTCAGTCTCTCATGTGTTACGCCGATACGACTCCCGTTGTGTGGCAATGGTCCGCTGAACTCATGAGAGTGGAACAGCGGGACGATCTTGTCCACACCTGCCGTGACTTCGACAAGATCCAAAGCTGGACGAGGGAGCACAGCGTTGGAAGAGGAGAAAGGATGCCAGAACTCACTCCCCACCCAGTGAATTGACATTGATTAATTGTGCTCAGATTTCATGGTGGCGAGGATTTAATCAGCAGTGAAAGGGCCGTAGAACTTCGTACCAATCATATGTTTCACTTCGCTGTAAAACAAAAAAAAGATATAAGAGTGAATGGAAATCGTGTTTTGATCTTATGTAAACTGATTGAAATGGACCAGGAAATCAGAGGCTTATTTGATTTTCTGGTAATCTCCCACCGGCCTAGGAAGCAATTACGAAACGTCAATTCTTTGCACGGTCTGTGCCTAAGGATAAAATGTGCGAGATTGTCAAATCTTTGATACGGTCCTGGTCCATTATTACGCGGGCACCTGGCACACGATTGTTCAACCGCTCAAATTTAATGGGCGCTGATTCAACTCAAGAGAAGACTCAGGATATATTTTAAACTAGCTGTGTCCGATAAGAAAGGCAGTACAATTCACCCTGCCACATTTGTATGAGGTCTAATGACCGAAGTCCGTGCTTCTTATTGGATCCGGGGCCGCCCGTTATCGTGGATTCAAACGGAATGGAATGCCCTCGCTACCTCAGGGTCCACCACAGGACCCCCGACAATACTTTGGGAGGCCAGATTACAAAAATTTAGCTCTTTGGGCTCCAAACCTAGGTTCAAAAGGGACAAAAATCGGGACCGCGGCGCTATCTGGCTAGATCGGGGGACGGAAAAAGTCTCAGACCCCTGGGCACCTTTCGGAGCCTCATTATCAAGGTCGTGCTGGCAGAGTGGCAATAGCTCCCGCTATGTAGTGCGTCGATCGAATCTCATCATTTGGGTTTTTTGCTTGTTTTTGTGTGATTGGCGACTTCGGCCCCGTAAATAACGAAGGCGTGGAAGGGCGAAAATAATTGAAAAACACGCCAAAAACACTTGAAATTCGAAAAAAAATGCCAACCGCAGTTTCCGGGCCTGGTTCGCGCACGGACAGATTTGGCCCAAACCCTTTGGGGTCCGGAGGTTGTGATGACCTGGCCTCCAAAATTATTATCGGGGTCCTGTTATTTCCACCTTTTGCATCCTCGGACAACGAACCATAGGATTTGACCCAGGAATTCAGGAAAAACGCTTCCTTATGTTGTCGACCTTCAACAGACAAGCTCTAACAAAGGGGAGTGGCTTGATACTGACCTATCCATCCCCGTAATGTCAGATGTGTTGGATGCCTTCGGGAGACGCCGGCTTGGTTCGGGTTTCAAGGGTCCCATGATATGTTCCGAAGTTGGTGGCATCCTAAGATGCAGCGGTTTGAGGGCGGTACTTTCTGAAGAGGGACTAAATCACTTTCTCCGGAACAAGTCCAGTCGTGAATGTTATACAATCCGATCTGACCCTGACAGTGGACAGATGCGCCGCACTACAGTGGTGAGAGTAAGATCCCAACGGAATCACTGCAGCAATATACTTCCTTCCTTCCTTCCACTGTATCTCCGCCTCCCTTCTTCATCAGTGGATGGATGCCAACTGCTTTCCAGCGGCGATAAACTTGACTCAGGAATAGATCACAATTGCCACCGTGATAGTGATCTCACTCCGATGGGCAGACGGCTGGTGAGGGTTTGCCTTCTTATATAGATGCAGTGGATGAACCATCGGGGCGGTACTCGACTCGTTCGACTATGTCTTACAATGCCACACTGTCTTCCGAGGCACAGGAAACATTCAATCTTCGAGACACCTACCTCAATATGACTCTCCTTCAAACCTTCTTCCATGGTGGGCCCACGTCAGCATTTATATATGCGGTCTGAAAAAACAAATTCTCCAGGCATATATTTCGTGGTTTTTTTTCTTGCGTTATATGGGATGGGTATGTTACATTCCGTGTTCTGGACACATGAATTGATCGCTCTTCTCAGTTCTCAAGAGGAAGACACCGCCGCTCTTGTTTCTTGTGGTGGTCGCAATGTTCGCCATGTCCACAGTTCAACTAGGGTTAAATTGGCAAATAATTCGAACCGCATTTATTACGTACGGAGACACCCCTCTGGACGTAGCGGACGCCCTATCCAATCCTCCATTGGCAGTTGTCGTCGTTGGCGCGACTATGCTAGTTACGAACAATCTCCTTGCGGACTGTGTCCTGGTACGTATTTCATTGATGTGCAGAATAATCACACTCACTCGGATTAACTGCAATGGCACAGATCTACAGGGTCTATGCAATCTGGAATCGTGACTGGCGGGTGATCGTCCTGCCTATCCTGACTTGCCTTGCCTCAACAGGTAATCATTTCCTGTGTTCCTTTAGTCTCCAAGGTCTCATTCGCCTCTAGCCGTCGGATTCGTCGCCGTGTACGACAGTGCCCACTACAATACCACTCCCCTCAACATATTTGTGGAGGTCGCAACATCCAACTTCTCTCTGACTTTGGCCACTACCCTAATGGCAACCCTCCTCATTCTATTCCGTATTGTATGGGTCACGCGCGGGCAATCAGATCTCGGGTTTTCCGGATACCGCGCCGTTATAGAAATGGTGGTCGAATCTGCATTCCTGTATTCAGCTACCCTCATTGTCTACATTGCGCTACTCTTCAACTCCACCAACAACGACAACAACGGCTACGCGCAAGCAGTTCTCATTGAAATGACGGTACGCAATATATCTACCTGCATTTTCGAACAATAACCAATCCTCTTTAGGGAATTGCACCAACGTTGATTGTAGCGCGTGTCTCGTTTGGGCTTTCGCGCCCCAGCAGTTCTTGGCAGCGAACGACCAAACGCGGCGCCGATTCCATCAGTAATACGACGAACACAATCCGTTTCGCCTCGAATGTGGATGTCGAATCCAATTCCGCTACGGAGAAGGTGTACTCGGGCGCTTAGACAGGGTGTCTACTCCACAAGTAGCTACGCCATCCTATTTGTTTGTCCCATTCAGTATGCTAGCTGTACACATATCTAAGCGAGAATTAATCCGTCTCCCTGGCCGGTTAGCGAGCGAGGAACGAGGCTCAATTCTTGCTTGATTGTTGTAGCGTCAGGATCCTGATAAGCATAGTATGGCGGCCGTTATTGGATAAATCATAAACCCCTCTCTGAGTGAGTGGACACGCAATTCCACGCATGGGGCAAGTGGCAGCGAGTTGGAAGTGTGTGGCCACGCATCTCAAGCGGACTATCTAACAATATGAACTCTTCACTTGCTTGAGAAAGTGATTCCCACGGTTTTTCAACTGTGGCTGTGTTCTTTTTAGCCCAAGAAATGGCCCCATTGAGATCAGAATGCGCCCTCCAGCTCTCAAATCGGCCACTGCATGTATTGGCAGAGAAATGGCCGTTGGCGCCACTCCCACTCGGATCGAAGAAAATGCTGTTCCACCCTTCGGCATCGCCGCAGCTTTTGATCGCCGCATCGGCACGGACCAAGTTCTTTCAAATATCTAGCTCAAAGCTCGATGCAAGGCAAGTGCGACTACCTAGTGTGGCCGGTACCCAAAAGGCTATACTTAGTACATTGACCGCGTCGGGACAGCAACTCACGGAGCCGAAAAAAATTATCGCCGCTGCCGATGATGCCCTCAAGCCGGCCGAAAGAACTCAACTCACCGAGTCCTTTTCAGCTTCGACTCGGACTCGGATGCACACACTCGGACTCCACACCGTGCGCGCGGCGTCAACGGAACTTGAACTTGAACCCGAACCCGGACCCGAACCCACCCTGCGTCGCACTCTCTGCATTCCAGATGCCCAGTCCAAGTTCTGGCTGCGTATATCAAATCGGGGCAAATCCACCACGTACTGTTCGCCTTTCTAGCGAATACAGTAAATCCGACTTCGTATCCTGCGTGTGACCGTTGAAGCGGTATCGCGCGAGTCCGAGGTGGAGGCGGTGGCTTGCATATAAGGAGTATACACACATTCCCCTCGAAGATCTGAGTCGTCCGATACACCTCGCAGCGCCGAAAATCAACGACTGAAATAATTGAGCAACGGGGAGGCTAACGATGCTGCGACAACATGGTCGCAAGTATAAGGAAGATAACCGCGTAACGCACCTGGCTTCGACAAGACGGACTAGGACCGGTGATTATGTGGGTCGAGGTCAGATATAAAACATTGCTGCCAAACATTTCTTGTCCGGACTTTTTTTTTAGCAGGGGTCCCAAAATTTTGTCCGGATGTTGTTCTGACTATCGATTTTGGCCAAAATTTTGTCCGGATCCCGCGAGACCTGAGAAAATCGCCCAAAAATCGGAAAAAAAATGCAATACTTTCTACGCATCTACATCATTTAGATCCTTCGGGGGAAGGGATGCCTGGATATTGGGTGGCACGGAAATGGTGCGTAACGCCTCGATTGCAACGAAGTCAGATATGTTTTGGAAGGATTTTCCGCATCCAATCCACTCGTCGGGGTTCCAGGGGGGATTTGGTTTCAGTAGGTCCGAATTGCCGATTGCTAACTTACCAGCTCGTCCACAGCTTAATTCGTGGAGTATGTAGTAGAGGAATAATTTGGTTCTGAGCGCAAATATTTTCTGCAGTGGCCCCGAGTGGCCCACACAGCTGTGATGCGCCACTAAACATTGTTCAATCAACATTCGTTCAGCATTGTTCTACCAACACGGCAACTGTCCTATGCACCACTTGCCGCTAATCCCCTGGATGCCGGCTGCAGCCGGTGTCCGGACTATGATCTGACTTGGTGTCGGCCGAGAACCTTGTCCGGACTAGTCGAACAAAGCTCATCGGCCCAGAGGCTGGTCTTGTCCAGACTATGATCCGAGTTGAGTTGAGCATTGATTTTTTTTTTGTCCGGACTCGGTATCCAACCTCGAACCACATAATCACCGGTCCTGACGGACTGGGCTGTGAAATGCAGGGTCATCGCAGCAGCGTGAGTGAAAGCCAGGTCAAGGAAGTCACACACCGCGAAAATTGCGTGGCCGCGAAAACCGTTTGCTGGTCACACGAGATCGAGAGAGGGCACCTGTAGGTCTACGTTCCGCGAATGCATGCACAGCGCAATCCCCGGATTGAGTAAACTCACCTTGTGCAATTCGACATCCTGTGCGGAGGGCGGTGAGTCGAGACAATTGATCTACGGAATAGCGAAATCGTAAGTGGACTCGGCGTTCACGGGTGGTGCCTGAAAATGATTAGGTACTTGGACGTCGCCGCGATCTGCATTGGGAGAAAAAAAGAGATTAGCGGAAGGAAAGAGATGCGAATTCGGAATCGGGGAATACATACCTTCGCCTTAATCCCAAGCCTTGCCTTCTGCGTCTGTAATATAAATCCGACTCCGTTTCGTCTTGTCCTCGAATCCGAATCCCAATCCCGTCGGCATCCTCGTACCTGTACTCTTCGTCCCTGGCACGTATCCCGCTTAAAGCTAGATTCGATGCGGGCGCGCAGACTCGGAAGAGACGCCAATGCACGATTCCCTTTTGTTCGACGCTAGATGGTCGCCTCAGTGCCCGCCTTGAGACTCCAAGGGCGCCCGCCCTCCAGCCTCCCGGACCCAGAACCGCGGGAACAGGAGACGGAGAACGCGAACGCGCGCGCCGACGCGCGGAATCCGACCCGCGGACACCACTCGCGCACACTCGCGTTGCAGGTAAATTGTGTGCGCCACCCGGAAAAGGAAGCCCGTTGCGTACCACACATTGCTTGCTCGGAGCGAAAAACAACGGAGGAAGGAGGAGGAGAGGACAAAGGACGAAGAAGAGCGAGTACAGCGCACGGGGTTCCCTATGGACGACAACAAAGAAGCGGATTCGTGTAGGACGGAAGATACAGCGACGGGGAAGGACGGGGATGCGAATAGGGCCTTGTACCACTGGTGAGGACGAAGGCCCGTACAATCAATATGAGGATGTCATTGATTGCGCCGGTGACGGCGGCGAGCGCGATGAGAAGGAGGGAAGAAGGGCGCCAATGAACGCGATTACTCCGACTCCGGCGGCGGCGATGAGCACGACGACGGATGCTGGGGGGCGGGAACAGTGGAGCCGTCGTCGGGCGCATGTCCAAGAGGCGAGTCGGGCGCGCACCTGTCAGCGCAGCGAGTGGCCTGGATTTGGCGCGCGATAGAGTCGGCGTTGGATAGGAGGTCGTAGGGCAAAGACACTGGTGGGGACGGGCGTTGCCTATGATTGATCCGGCAGATTTGGCCGTGTTTGGTTGGCTGGAGTCGTTGGTTCCAATTTTGCACCCCTCATCGTTTTTTTCTGTAAGGCCTTACAAAAAATCTGAATCGGCAGATCCCTTAAAAATATTCTAAAGAATACAAGTACTGTCTCCTTTTTTTCTTTATTCTCAAATATGCGACATGGGACCGTGTTACTGAGACGTTGGATATGTTCCCAAGAGGGAAAGAAGAAGTCAACAAATCCGCCACAGTACTTCTATAGAGGGAGTATTTACCTACTACTTTCCCTCCAGAATTTTTTAATTTCGTTAAGAATTGAATAAACGATGGGATTCTCTCTCTGCCTCATCGAGCGCGTACAGTCACGCACGGTAACAGGCGTGACAAATCCAAATCCACAAACGCGTCGCGACTCTTAAGCTTACTCTTGCTCTCTTCCTTGCTTTTGGACTCGCTTTGATGACTTGTATGACTTACTTTAGCCTCATAGCACTACTCTTCACGGATGCCTCACCGCACAAACCGTCAGAACGTGGCGCATCGGCTGAATCGTCGTCACGTTTCTTCGCCCGATAACGAGGAAAACACACCACTAACTGACTCAAGCGTCCTTGCAGAGAGCTCCACAAGGAAAATCAACGTCCAAAAATTGACTCCCAAAGCTCAAATCATTCAAAAAGATATCAAAATAGCGGAATTGGAAGCCATCGTCTCCCAGCTCTCTGCAGAAGTGCTGCGACTACAGCACGACTACGATGCACTCTCCCACGAAAATAAGAACCTCATTGATCAGAAACAGTCGCTTTCACTCACCAACAAATGCTTGAAATCTTTCAAACGGAAAGCCGATGCCGAGCTCACTGAAGAATTAACTAAACGCAGGAAACGAATCAAGAGGTTGGAGCGGGATCGCAATGTCAAACAGGACAAAGATAGCGCCACACTTTCTACTTTCAACTCTGCCCTCGACGAAAAATCCACGCACATAAACCAACTCGAGCATTCTCTCGCGTCGGCCCTCAGCTGCATACAATCTCGTGATACAACAATCGTTACCCTCCAAACCTCCCTTCGAGAAACACAATCGTTACTGACTTCAACCCGAAATCGACTCTATGCTTCCCGGAAGCAAGCCGAACGAGCCAAGGCATCATTGAAAGAGATTGAGAAGGTGTACAGACAACTGCGAACATGGTATCCAATGAAGGATGGGCAATATTCGGCAGACTCGCGGGAGCTGGCCCGTGTTCTGACGTCTTCAGGATGTGCTGCTGATAAGGTGGAACTTGTTGTCGAGAGCTGTGCTCGAACCTTTGGGATCATAATCGCACAGCGCTTCATGAGCCGCCGAACGGTAGGGCGGGCGATTGACGAAGGCGGCAAATATGGGGAAATTCAGCTAGGACGAGAGATAATAGAGGCCCCAGGTAATGTTCATTCCATTATTTTTCGCCGTTCTCACCATCTATAGGCTTTGTCGAAAGCTCAGATGGAACCACCCACCGCGGAATCACTGTGGAGTCCCGCCATATTACCCTACTTGTCCCGACATATGCTCCCGATGCTGATGACTCCGACAAGTCAACTTGGCGATATCAAACACGGTTCGTAGAAGTCGCACCCGCCCTCGACCATACGGGGAAACGTCAGTTCGAAGGCACTATGGAAGCCGCAAACAGAATTGCCGACACTTATACTCGGAGTCCCCTTGCAGGTCAAAAAAAAAGGATCATGGACAAGAACGACTACTGGAGGAAGAAACTGGGGGAGCACAAAGATCACGCCGCCGATGGAAAGAAAGAATTCCAATTATCCAGTGCACACAAGAAAGAGATCGTGATACGCGACATGGGCCGCGTCGCGATGGATGATGCAGACGTCGCGACCAGCCATATTTTGACCACAATGGCTTCCATAACTAATCCAGAACTCGCGGCGGCCGGCAAACTTTCACTACCCGAGTTGGCTGCCTTGTAGGGCGGCCTGTGTATTCCTTTCAATCAAATTCACTCATCTTTTTTCAGATCTACACATGAGCGGTCCGCACTTCTTGAACAAGTACTCGAGCAGAAAATTGGCACCGAGAAATTCGAATCCCTCACTCCCGCGCAGCAAAGTACCGCGTGCACGCACTATTTTGGCGGTTGTTGCTGCCACAAAGATCTGAATGTTCTCAGATACGGCGTCGTTCAGATGGTGTCTGTATATGCAACTCACGACATCCCTGCCCCCATCCTTCTCGCAAACAAGGCAAACACAGAGATAATTGATCTCAACAAAAATCCGGACAGCGCCGCGCTACAAGATGCGATTGACTCGAGCTCTCGCGGTGCAATCAAACTACTATCCCTCCTTGGTTCATTGCTTCGCCACAAGGACGGTGAGCGAGGATACCAAGATAAATGCAACATCTACATGCGACAGCAAAAACTCGAACTCTTCGATTTGGAGGCTCCTGGCAAGTTTCCCGACGTCTCGAATACCCGGTATGGCTGCCATACGTATGCAGCCGCCGAAGTTATCTGTTTCCCCGGCCTCATTCAAGAACTCGTCACAGAAATCATTGACGGGAAAACGAAGTCCGGGCAGGCGAACCATGTGGAGCAAAATATTCTCAAGGGACTTAATTGTTCCGCCACAGTGACTGAACTCTTTGCTCTGGCACTTTACGGCGTATCAGTGTCCTGGCCTTACATGGCAATGGTGCGTGGTACAAAAGAGAAGCCAATTAACCTCGTCTCTCTCACCGATCTCCACCGAAGACTGCCACTATTCTGTTCCCATGTCGCCACCAATCCCCATATCCTTTTTGATCCCAACACCCCACTTGATGTGCTCACCATAGATGGCCGCCCATTCCGGGACCAGCTCCTTATCCGTTGTATTCGCCAGTTGCGCCCGGAGCTTCCGAATCTCCTGTTAATTACTTCCAACTTGTTCACGGGATGCGCGAAGGGCTGGATACAGTTCACTCCGGAGTTCCATGTCGGCGGCACCTTCGATTCTCTAACACCAGAACAGCACGCAATTCTTTGGATTCCCACAACAAATGATTGTAACGAGGGGATGCTCGGTTCCTACCGTGTCCATATGCGCTATCACCCCAACAGCACAGCTCACTCCTTCTCTAATCAAACCAGAACCGAACGCAACAATACTGAAGCTTTTATCAAGAAGTTTTGTGACGCTGCCGTGAAGAAGTTTGTCATGCGCGAGGTGCGCAAGGACGGGGCAGGTGGATCACGCGCAAAATTCCGCAAAGCGTTCGCAGCTCTTCAGAAGGAGAAAGCAGCAAACGCATTGAAGCGTCGACAGAAGACGGCCGAGCGAAAGCGGGCAGCAGCAGTCCACTTAGCTCAACTCGAGCTGGAGTTTGATGTCAACAAAATTCGGGCACTAACGTCAGATCGCCTCAAAGACCAATTGCGGATCTACCGTGATGTACTAAAGGATGAGATTCTTAGGAAGAAGCTGTGGAAGGAGATGGGGACAGCGCCGGTGCGACGAGCCTTGGTCTTGGAAGCACGAGAGCGAGAGCTTGCAAAACGGCAAGTTCAAACCCGAATAACTCCATATTTATCCTAGATTTTGACTCATTTTCAGTTCTGAACGAGGCCCGTCACTCCTACCGGCAGCTGCTGACCCAGAGCCAATGGTTGTTGAGGAGTTCGGCTATTCATTGACTGACGACGCCGAGTGGGAGGACATACCAGGATAGATCTTGTATTTTAACCGGAAACTTCTGCATTGTTTTTATGGGGCCCAATGGGTATGGATATATTGAACACTTTCTATATACAAAGTGAGTCCATACAAGCCCTGTGGAAGCCAGGACAGACGAGAACATCCACAACCGACCCTTTCCCGCGAACCAAACACGGCCAAATCTGCCGGATCTATCATAGTTTTTGAGATTTCGCCCCCAGCACGTGCTTCCCAAATGGGAAATACGCGTGTCATGTTTGTTCCTTGCCCGGAACAGTACTGTACCATTTCGACCGAGTCTTCAGGTGACGCGTGACGCGGCCCTCTGAACTGAAGACTTTTGGTCGTGGTGACGGTGACATTGAAAATTTTCGGCCCAAATAGGCTTAAAAACGCCCAAAAAGTCTTGCCGGCATCTGCCGGCCTTCCATTTAAGGATATTTTTGATCGTATTAGTCAGAATGAAGACCTGATAAACTGAAGACCTTAGGTGACGCGTGACATGGGCTGAAGACTTGGTCGAAATGGTACAGTAATCGTAGGTGGCTCTCGGCTGGCTCGTTTCATCCTCCCTCCTCCTCCATCAGGAAAATCCCCCATTGCCTTTTGGCAAGAAGTGTGGCCAGTTGTCGCCAAGTCTTGAAATTTCCTGAGAATTGTTAAGAATTGTCAAAATGGCAGAATTTTTCAGTCCCTAAAAAATGGTACATATTTTCAGACATTTTCCCAACATTTCCAGCCGATTCGCAGGGAATGGCAGTGAATGTTCAAGGCTCTATCCATTTCAAAACATTGATTGGAGAACAAGGAATGTCATTGAAAAACTACATAATACAAAAGTGACATGTAGATAATATAACTATCTAGACGCACATCTAAATGCACGAACAAAATCAGAAATTTGGGTCAAAGCAATGCAACACTGGATACCGGATATAGGTGGCGCACCGCTACCGTAGACGCAGTTCGTACCTTAAGAAGCCTATGTATCATGTTCATATGTACATAATGGTTGCATACTGCCGTCAGACACGGCGACGACAGGATGCACGCTGTTGGTATGCCTTAGAAATTGATGTGCACGCAGACCTAAAAGTAGTTGGGTGATCGCAACACGCTGTATATATGAAACGACGAACTCAATTGAATACGTACCGTTGACGTCTTGAAGGGGTTAGGTATGTATGACACTTTGCGCCGGAGCCGCGGGGTGGGAACGTACACGAAGCTGGCGTGATCTGGTTAGTAAGATGAATAGAAGAAACGATCACAGAAAAAACGTACCGCTATGTGTACGGCCTGCCTCACTGTGGTCGTCATGAGCATAATATTTGAGGGATGAGGATTATTACATACCGGAGAGGTCGGTGAGGACAGATTGATGTTCTTAATCCCTCCAGCGCTACATCCGTGTCGATGTGGAGTCCACCAGACATCAGTAAAACTACAAAAACATCTTTCGCGTCTTTCGCGTCTTTCACAAGACGTGAAAGACGCGAAAGACATATTTTTGACAAAGACAACCCATCTTCTGAAAGTAGATTCACTATTCTTGGGCAAGATGTGTGTCTTGTAGAAGACAGTGAAAGACTCCGATAATCTTTGCCCAAGATCCTTGAAAGACACTCAAAAGATACTCAAAAGATTGATGTAAAAATCATATATTGCATTCTAACTACAACCTGTACATGCAAGCCGTCTGTATACACCCCAGCACGTAGACGGCAGACATCCAACGCCGATGCCGAAGTGTCATGCTTCGGTATCTGGGCCCCGACCGACCACGCCGCCGTCGACCTCCTCCATGCGCGCGAACCCGCCGCCATACTGCGAGCCGCTGTACAAGTCGCGTGGCCAGAAGTACCGCCGCTGGTCGACGTCCTCGCGGAAGTCACGCGGGATGTTGGTCTTGGTCTTCTGGAGGAGCAGGCCCATAGAGTTGGTGACCTCGAGCTGCGCGGCGAGCTGCGGAGAGTCCTTCCCGGAGGCGGGAAAGAGAAAGGGAGGAAGGAGAGGCCCTCGCCGACGAGTGCCGCAACAGTAGAGGTCGTAGTCAGCTATCGTCGCGTGGCCCGGGGGTTCGCTCGGCTTCTCCTTCTTCTTGTTCGCCTCCACGGCGTCTGCGAAAGCGGGGGCATGATAGGCACCACCACGCATAGATAGATGGTCAGTTTATATAAGAGTAAATAGCACGACGACTCACCCACGGACTGAAATCACCGCCGCGCACACACCCTGGGACACAAAAATAAATAAGACGACATTGGTAAGGGCGGCAAGCATGAATGAACATAAAACATCATTCAAAGGAGGCGCGAGAGGACAGCAGATGCGAGAGTAAAGCCCAAGCACCTAATAATACCTAAATAACCCACTAATTAGTGAGATGGATACCCCGGGCACTCCCTCACTAGTTAATGGCGATTCAAGCCAAACCCCACATGCTGCGAAATATGCTGCAGGTCATGCTGCGAATATGCTGCAGATATGTTGCAGCATACCAGCAAATGGACTGGAGCGATTTTTCAAATATTGTATTAGGTAAACACGCCATCAGCGGCCTCTGCCGCGCCGTCCAAAAAAGGAAATTCACCAAAAAAAAATATAAAATGCAAATAAAATACAGAAAAAAGGAAATAAAAAAATACTATGCTTCATCCCCACTCTCCGACCCTCCCTTGCCATCAACTGCAAGTAGCGACGTCCTGTAAATTAATTCCGAAACACCTGCCTCCTTCTCCTCATCCCCCTCTTCATCCTCATCCTCCCACTCATCTCCCGCTGAGCTCGACGCCCCATCCTCCTCCTCCTCCTCCTCCTCCTCCTCCTCCTCCTCCTCAGTGTCCATGTCGTCGGGCTGGGCGGCCTGCCGCCGTGCTGCGCGCGCCTCTCTTCGAGCCTCCAACACCTCCAGCGACGTTCCTGGCACCAAAGAGCCAGTGAAGCCTGGGGTCTTGGCCAGTGCCCAGAAGCGCCGCATGTGGGCGACATCGAAGCGGCCCCGCCGCTCTCGGTACATGCGTACCTGGACCGCCATCCCCCGGTCAGCTTCCTGCTCCTCCTCTGACTTCCCTTCCACTGCTAGCAACTCTGCCTCCTTCTTGCGCAACACGCGGTTCTCGTCGCGGATCCACGTCACAACACGGGGGATCTCGACGTTGAGGCGCTTGATCTCCTCCCGTGCGCGCAGAATCTTGAAGTATCGATCCATGGAGAGACGGTACGCAGGGCGCGTCCACGGCCGCGACTGGATCTCCGCCCGTGTGTCTCGCAGGATGTCGAAATCCGCGAGGAAGGCGTAGTCGACCACTTGTTCCCAAGTAAGGTGGGGCATCGGGGGAACGAGGGTGCTGGCCGCAGTGTTGTAGCGATCAATGGCGTTCTTCACCGCCTTGGACCGTGCTTGCAAGGCCTTCGCGATGTGCTTGCGCATTTTGTACCCTATGAAAACAATTAGTAACATGGAATTTCATAGTAGCGCTCGCGACATACCCGTCTGAGACTGATTCATCTTGGTCAGTTCGAAGATCCGTTCCACAATCAGCAGCTCGAGCGCGTCGAGCGCCTGCTGGTACTTCCTCTTCTTCACCTCCACCACCGTAGACGCCCACTTCGGAGACGCCACCGTCCACCGCTCCACGACCCCCAGCTGCGCCTCCAGCACCTGCACGCTCTCCAAGTCCTTCTCAACCTTCTCCTTCCCATGCCGCCGCGCCAGCTCCGCCTTCGCGACGCCCGGGACGTACGCCGCGCTGTCATCTCGCGCCCGTTTCGCCTCCTCTACTAGCACCTTAAACTTCGCCCTACGTATGCCGAAGTCAACGCCGCTTCAAATTGTAAAGGTAGCAAAAAAGACTTACTCGCTCGCGCTCAGATTCACGAGCTTTTGCACGTACTCCATCTCGAGCGTTTCGACGTTCGTTTTGGAAGCGTGCTTGAGGTTCAGGAGGTACTCCTTCTCCTCCTTCAGCCACTGATGAAACTCCTCCCCGCTCACGACCCCCTCCTGCCGCATCCACGCCAGCAGCGCCGGCTCCGTCTTGAGGATCGTGAGGGCTTGTCGATAATTTGTGCACAGGAATTTACCTAGCCAATAATTAGTCTAAATTCAATGAAATATCGCAAGGGCACATACTGAGGTTGGCATAAGTCTCGACACTGTCAAACTGCTTCGCGTAGGTCGTGATTTCTTGCTGCCGGTGGAACCTGCTGGCGTAGCGGCAAGATTTTGCAAGGCCGTTCGAGCGCGAAAAATAGCGCTCGCAGCCTTCCAGGTCTTCGAGCCCCATGCCTTCAACGTACGTGGCGAGGAATCCCAGCTGGCACAAACGGTTGTGCGCGTGCCCGTGGAAGGACCCCACGAGGCACTTCAGCTTGTTCTTCCTCGCGAGGTCCCCGAGCTCACTGTTCTGTACGGTGGCCTCGAAATGGCACCCGACGTCGTAGCCGGCGCCGAGCTTCATCCCGAACGCGTCCAGAAGCTCCTCGACCACCGCAAGTGGGTACTTCGCCCTGTAGAAGTGTAAGCGTAACGAAGCAATCGAAAGCGTGCGACTTACAGCTCGCCACTCCTGATCATGTCGGCAATGACCAGCACGAAACCGTGGCGGCACAACGCCAAGAAAATCCCCGTTTCATCGAAGATTCCCCACATCTTCGACGTAACGTCGTTGATCATGTTTTTCCATCGGTCGGCGCACGGGTTGTCCTCAGCCTGGTAAACTCGTGCTGTCAGCATCATTTCACAGACCCTTTGAAGCCCGACACGTACAGAGTTCGCCTGCATCGGCAGCACCTCTGCCAAGCGCGTCTTCGCCCACCGGTCCACCTTCTCACGCGAGAGGTAATAACCGTCTCCAGCGTCTCGATTATCGACGCGCTCCTTGGATTTCCCGAGCGTGGGGTCCCCGTCGCCCTCATCCTCCAATCTGAGCCGTCGGAGGACTCGTTTCAACGAGTCGTTACCGTCCATCGTGGTGAGCATCTCGAAGATGAGTTTGTCTTCGCCCTCGAGCTTGTACATACAGGCTGGGCACGCGTGCTTCATTCGCCACTTGGAGTCGCGACCCAAGGCGTTCATCACCCGCTCGTCGGTTTGACGGCGGATCGCGAGGTAGACGTCGTAGGCGATTGAAAACTGCTGGGAGAGGTATGGACGGTACGCGACCTGGAAGGGAGTCAGACACAAACAGCAGCACGATACAAAACAAAACGCACCCCATGAAGGTCACAAAGTGACTTGACATACGGCTGGACAGCGAGCTGAGGGCACCGGACGTGCGTAGTGCGGTACGCTTCGAGAACACGCACGGTGACCGCGACGCTCGGGGCCCAGGGCGCACAGGGAACTAACCCTTCCATGATCAAGGCAGGGGCTATCCCGCCGCCGCGTGGGTCTAGCTTCACCTCCACCTCCGAGGTATCTGCCAAAACAATCAGCGCTGAGGTCAAATTATCCTCGAAGGAAACACGCACCAAACATATCTACCACCTGTATCTCATACACCTCCTCCACAGCATTTGCCTGCGGGCGCGAGGTATCAGGGGCCCTCGTTGGCAGCTCCTGCGCCGCACAGTAACGTATATACGCTGTTACCATCTCGGGCATCTGGCTCTCGAACGCGACGTTGCGTTTCTCGGTGCGATCACGCCGAGTGCGCCAGTCCTCTGCCTTTCTAAGAGCCACGTTTAGAAAGCAGAATATGTGGAGTGAAACAAACGAGGCATACTTTTTCTTAGCCTCAGTGCCCTCGTCCTCGGTATCCTCCTCGATGTCTTGCTCTAAGCCGCTGAACTCCCCTCCAGCATGGCTGAGCTCGATTCGTTCCGACCCATCCAGAACGCCCTCCATGCTGACGACGTTGGGGGCGCCCGGAGCGTGGTCGCGGTCGAAATCGTCGTCTTCAGCTAGAGCTTGCAGCTGGTCAAATTCTTCGCGCTGGCCGGGCTCCATATCTGAGAACTAGTTAGAAAAGAAAAAGAAAAAAAGGCAACGGAAAAGAAATAATAAAAAAG
Source organism: Mycena galericulata (assembly GCA_029289565.1). NCBI lineage: Eukaryota > Fungi > Basidiomycota > Agaricomycetes > Agaricales > Mycenaceae > Mycena > Mycena galericulata. Next base: position 416,138 of record JARKIA010000059.1, on the reverse strand, counting down.
AAAAACACTCACTCTGCAAACGAGCCCGCAAGGCCTCCGCGCCCGCTCGCCGATTTTCGGCGATTCCAGTGGGTCCCAGAGTTTTTACCTCTACTGGCGCGCGACCCGTGCCCAATTTTCGTTTACTCCCAAGAACAAGGACTTTGGAGGAGCGTGCGCTGCCGTGGCGAATGGAGCCCCCACGGTGCATTGACGCGTCAGAAATGAGAGAGGTTTGGGGCTTGGAAATGGAATTGAAACAAACGTCGTTGGCCTCACGTGCGACGCGCGGAAGAAACGCGTGACTTGTCCATGCTTTTTCCTCCACGCGTCGCACGTGATGCCCGCTGTCTTTTCTTTTAAGCCACGCCACTCGTCTCAAACGCGCGACTTTCTCCATGGCGGGTAAGTGGCGTGTACTTTTATTTTGTTTCCCTTGGCTGTTGCGTTTGCGTGCAGAGATCCGCCCCTGGAACTCGAATCCAAACGCAGCGCCTTTTTATTTTATCCTTCATCTCCTCTGGCGTAACCAACTGACACGTCCATTCAGGCCGCCGTACCCTCCGCAGCGGCAAAGAATTCTCAGCCTTCGACCTGGCCGTCAGCCGGGCAATCTCTCCTCCCCTGCACTTCGACGTCGGCGAGTGCATCAAGCAGCGGTTGGCAGAGCAAGCCTGCAACAAGGTCGGCGACGACGACGACCTTCTGGAGAACCCCGCCGAGGATAGCCCCGCACCTCGACCTTTCTGGCTTGCCCCAGCACCTACAGCCCCTGCCGCCGTCGCCGCCGCACTCCCCGCGACCACCCCTCCCCCTCCCACCGCCGAGGCGCGCAACAAGCTCAAATCTCGCGCGCGTCGAGACAAGAAGCGGGACGAGGCCCGCGCAGCGTCCGAAAACCCGCTCCTCAAAGGCGTGCACCGCAAGCGCCTAGCGCAGGGCAAAGCATCTGCTCTGGAGCTGGACACCGACGCCGCCGAGCTGCCGCACTCCAAGCTCGCGTGGCAAGGAAGTCGCGCTGCTGAGGAGGCGGCCTTCGACGCCTCGGAGCCTGCATGCCCACACGATCTCGAGACCGGCTTAGGCGGAGCGTCGTACACCCAAGACGAGGTCGACGCGCTCACGGGCACGCAGGGGTTTATGTACATTTCGTGGCTAGGCCGGTGAGTAGACCTGCTCGCCCCTGCCGACCCATTCTCACCGTTAGCAGGCTCACTATCCCCCTCCTCGACTCTCAACGCCGCGTCATCGCCGTTCTCGGCGGCACACCTCGCGATGACGCTGCGTGGAAGGTTGTCACGGATGGCGCGGCGGCGTTGCTCAAGGAGCGCGAGTCGCGGATCCGCCTCACCGAAGAGCAGCTCCACCACCGGCGCGCGCAGGATGCATTTCCCGCGATTGCCCGGGGCGTAGCGCACGGGGGAGGGCGGACAGAGCCGGGGGAGGTGGCAAACAACGTCGCCAACACACAACTCACCGACGAGTTGCTCGCGCATGAGTACTTCCAGCGCCTTGCCGCGTTTGCTAATAGTAAGCCGCACCCTTCCCTACACCTCCAACACCTCCCTCACGCGCTCCCAGTCCTTTTCGCCCTCTGGGCCCCTCTGTTGTTCGCGTTCTACCAGGTCCAGATGCGGCTCTTAGCCCAGTGGAAGCCTTCTATGCGCTGGAATTTCGTAGGCAGCATATTCGCTGCCTGCACCTTCAATTTTGGACCCCGCGCGATCACCGCCGCCCACCTCGACTTCGCCAACCTCGCCTGGGGCTGGTGCGCGGTGACCGCCCTCGGCGAGTTCGACCCCGACATTGTGGGGCACTTGATCCTGTACGACCTCCGCATCGTGGTGCGGTTCCCACCCGGGTCCACCATCCTCCTCCCCTCCGCGCTTGTCCGCCACGGCAACGTACCTATCCGCGCACACGAACACCGCTCGTCTTTCACGCAGTACACGGCCGGCGGTCTTTTTCGATGGGTGCGCAACGGGCTCAAGACCGACGCGGCGTTCGAGGCCTCGGCTTCCCGCGAGGAGAAGGCGGCGAAAGAGGCGGAGGATGCGGGGCGGTGGGAGGCGGGAATGGAGATGTTCAGTACCATTGACGACATGTAGGGTAGCGGTACACACGGGCCTCTATGTAACGCCTCTCTCCAAATATTCGTTCTTTTTTCCCTATTTTTTGGATCTTGTGGGAGGCTCAACGGTGCAAGAAATGGGCAAGGATAGTGCACGGCCGATAAGTCCGTTATCACGAACACGTCGCCGAACACGCCCAAAGAACATCGTATATATATACTCATGGGTAGCTGCTGAACCCCAGTATTATCTGGGAGGAAGCGGAACATGATTTAGCGTCGACCTATTTATGATTTATGTGGCCTGGGGGTCTTGACGAAAAGAAATAAATAAATCGGCCCAAAAATATCACGAACACGTTGTCTGCACAAAGCTTTGCTCTTTATTTACCATACTAAATCATCATCTCTCCTGTCAACCCCCATGTCCAAAAAATCCTCTCCCTCAGCCATCACACCTCCCGATCTCGCAGAAGACAAGCGCCTTAAACACGCTCAAGCCCAACGGCGGTACCGAGAGAAGTACGTCCCGACGTACTCCGTCCTTTACCACTCGAATACGAGCCTTCTAGAAATCTTGTGGCAACGCGCGAGAAGGCGCGCGAGAGAATGCGAACGTACGTACCCCTTTTCACTTATCCTCATGCACATGCCCCATACACCTTGCCTTTCCAGCCTGCGCGACAAGGTCGACGCGTCGCCGAGGTTGAGGCGGCTGGCAAGAACACGGCGCCGCGTGAAGGATGCAGAGGATCGCGAAGTGTGAGTTTACTCATGCTCAATATTCGCGCACTACTTATACACGGCTGCACGCTACAGGAAACGCAAGAGGTGCGCGCTGCCCTACACCTACACGATTTTCCATGCGTGTGCTGACTGCGCGCTCTTTTTGTGACTCAGGAAATTTCTCGCCAAATTCGGACACCGCGCCTTCTTCGACTATTACATCCCCCAGCACGAAATTCTCGGCGCAGAACACCTTCCTGGCCTCGCCGCGAAGTACGCGCGGGAGCACGGCCTCGACGCGACGTCAACGCAGGTGCGGCGAAAAGCCAAGGCCGGAGAAATGCCGTCCAAAAAAAAAGGAAAGAGAGTTGAAGCTTAAACTACGAGATGCATGCATGTAACCTACAGTATATGTTGAGAAAAAGGAGCCCAACTTGAGAATACGAGGCGCATCCTGCAAAAGTCCACGGAGGAAATTCCATGGACAGGTCACGAGTTTGGCTGACTCAGCCAAACCATTCCTGCTGTCTCCGTCGCTGTCCGCGAGGAGATGCCTGTCTGCGAACTTCCTTTTTACCCGAACCTCTCAAACTACAAGAGCGAGCACGAACACGACGCAAACGAGCGGAAGATATGGTTCCTAGTTTTGGATGGGGACGGCGGGCTCTTTACTAAAAAGTGCGTAGGTTACGAGCACGCACGCACTTTTCTGGTGACTTTTCTGGTGAACTTATGGCTTGTCAGGCAAGATGCGCTGGCCTTCGTGGACGGCGACGAAGACGCGCTTAACCTTTTTCTCAAACGGAAGCAAGCTGTGGAGTGCTGGACGACGCACTGCTTGAAGAGCCACGACCAAACCGACGTAGTGCACCAGGACAAGCCCCCCGAGCCCGCTGCCTCAACGCTGCGATGCGCGACACCAGCCGCGACACCAAGGAGTGCCCCTACTGCCGCGCGGACCTCTCCCATCCGCACCACGTCACCGGGACCGCTGCGCGTTGAGGAGGCGCCGCGCCGGCGCAAGTCGACCCCCGTCCCCCTCTTCATGGACGACGACGAGCCCGATCCCTGGACGCTGCGACGCGCGACACCTGCACCGGCTCCCCCTGCCCCTGGCCCCACACCTACCTCTCCTGGGCGTGCCAAGACGTCAGCAGCAGCGCGGCGCGTTGACGCGCCACGCAAGGAGACCCCCGTCCCCCTCTTCATGGACGATGACGAGCCCGATCCCTGGATGCTACCTGCACCGGCCCCCCCTGCCCCTGGTCCCGCACCTACCTCTCCTGGGCGCGCCAAGACGTCAGCAGCAGCGCGGCGCGTTGACGCGCCACGCAAGGATGGCAAGGGCGACGGTGCTCCCACTCCATGGCGCCAGCGCTGGGACGATGCGCCTGCCGTCGTCATCAAGCGCCCGAAAGCTGGGCAAGCGAGTCGCGCACCCGGCGTGCCCAAGACACTCGCCGCCTCGGAGCGCGCACGCACCGTCTCCACCTCCGTGTCCGTCTCCACCCCCACCTCGATCTCCGTCGCCGGCTCGGCCTCCACCTCCACCTCCATCCCCGCAGCCCGCGCCCGCACTGCCGGCTCCGCGTTTCCGCCGCGCACGCCTGTGCCACCGTCCACAGCCAGCTCCACCTCGGCCTCCGCTGCGCGCGCCCGCACTGCTGCCCCCGCGTTTCCGCCGCGCACGCCCGTGCGTGGCTCTACCTGCAGCTCCGCCTCTGCGTCTCCCAGGCGCGCCCTCTCCACCGTGCCCCCCCATGGCGCCCGCGCGGAGCCCCCCCCGATTTACGCGGTGGAGTCGGGGTCAGAGTCGGACTCACCTTCACCCGCTCCCGTGGCCCCCACCCCCCTCGGCGCCGGAGCCTCGCCTTCTGTGAGCTCCATATCGTCGCCGTCGTCGCTGGGGGCATCGGGGGCGTCGGAGGGGTTTCCGTCGCGGCCGAGCTCTCCGTCTCCGTTTCCGTCTCGCGCTGGCTTGGTGTCCCCGTGCGCAGGCATATCGAGTGCGTCCTCTGCGTCCCGCGCCGGGTTCGCGTCACCTGTGTTTCGCGCGGGCACGAGGCCCATGTCCGCCTCCAGGTCTGCCGAGGCGCAGCCCCTACTTTTGTACAACACTGGCTCGAGGACATTCTACAAAAATCCGTGAGCAGCTCTCTTTTGTGGGCAATAAACCTCGGTCTGACTTTGGGGTCTTGCAGCTCGATGGCCGTGCGCGAGATGACGGAGGAGGAAAGTGTTGAGGTGGTGGATTGCGAGGACGTGGGCGAGTTTTTGTCAGCACGCGCTGGGAGGAGGGCTGGGGAAAGTGCGTGAGGCGTTTGGTTTGTTGTTTTCCTCTTTATTATGTTGTTCAAGTACTTGTTTGTTGTTCCTCGAGTTGAGCGTCGTGTAGGTGTAGCATACCTAGTGTGTAGTGTGTTTTTTTTTTATAAAGAAAATGTGTGACTTGTCTTGTGTGTGCGAGGGGAACCAAATACATTAGGTGCTAAAAAGAGACGCGTTCCAGGGTTCGAACCAAAAGTACCAGATGATACAGCGGTCATGTATTGCCTGGTGCGCAAGCCAGGCAAGCCATAACCGCTGTACCATCTAGGTACTGGCGGTACGTTGGATTTGTCTAATTTTGGGGGTTCGATCATTATCTCACAGCGTGCCAAACATATTTTAAGTAATTAAGTTCGACAGCCTGTACGTTTATGGCACTTCTACCGTAACCCTCCGTCTTATCACCGCTCTCAGTGCCACGCCGCCGAACATGGCTCTCACGTCGCCACCTGGCAGGACCCACAATTTTTTCTCTTTTCTGCCAACCTCTGGATGTTGCGACTTGTGCGAACGGTCTCTCGCCATCGACGGCACGTGCTATGGCAAACATATCAACACTCTTCGTTGTGTTCTCAACGCCGCACCGGCCGCTCAACTCTCGAAATGCCCGCTACGACATCCGAGGACGAAAACGACGATTCACACCGCGTCGAGGACTTGCAACCTGACGACAACGATGCTGACTGGGTGGACGAGCTCCCTGGGTTTGGATTGTCGACGCACAGCAGCAGGAACCCCGGTAGAGCTGTGATCCCCGTGCGCAAACGCAGGCGCAAGACGGGTGGCGTGAACACGCGCGCCGCTGCAGTCAAGCGCCGCACCGATAAGAGGGGGACGATGCAGCTTCTCGCGTATGACTTGGACGCGTTGGATGCCGAGCGCGAGGAGCGCGCGCGAGAGCTTGCAGAGAAATACGGCGTCAAGCTCAAGGAGGTCCGCCGCCGCATGAAGGCCTCCTCGAACTTCACGACGGAGCGTAAGGTCAGCTTGTACAACGCCAAAATCGTTGCACTCACTGCACAGATGAACGAGGGTGGGTCGTATTTTTCGTTGTGACATTGCTTGTAGCAGCTGACTTCCCTTTCTTCCAGACCTGGACGTCGGGGAACGGTACAACTTGCGCGACGTCAAGAAGATGGCGAAGGCCGACCCCTCCTTGCTCGATGGCTTCACAAAGGAGGAGGAGGAGGCGATGGTCAAGGCGGCGCTCGAGAAGCGCGCACTCAAGCATCATGGGTCGCGTGCGAACAACCTCGCGGCGCGTGTGGATGCGAGGCGTACGGTGGAGCGTTTGATGCGGGAGGTACGTGGGGCTGGCGCACCGTCGTGGTGTTATCCTGAGTTCTTCTTTTAGATTACAGCCCTCGCGGAGCGCGCGGGGATGATCGGTTTCGCCATGTTCACGCGCGGCCACCTCCAAGACACAACGGTCCCGGCCACCATCGAGTCGTTGGGCGCGCTGGACTTTTTCCGCGAGATACTGAAGAAAGACCCCGACGACGTGAGCGCGTTGTTCGAGCTTTGGGCGGTGAGCCGCGAGCGAGGTGAGTAGCGTCTTCTTTTCAAACCGTTCGTACCTTTTCACTAACTCCTTCCATGCAGGGAAAACAGGTCCTGACACGCTGGTGGGGATGCAGAAAGAATGCACCGAGATGATCAAGAGCGGCCTGGGTACGCGTTCCTGAGCCCGGCGTTCGGGGGGTATTGTACTAACAGTTTTTATTTCAATGAACAGTGACTGCGGCGGGGAAGACAAAGATCGCGATGAACTACGATAACTACATCAACGCGCTCGTCGAAGGCCAGAACCTCGGGATGTTGGGCTGGCCCGAAGGAGTAGCGTTCAAGCGGATGTCGAAACAATCCGCCATCGGCCCCCTCCGCACCCTCCGCGATGCGCTGAGGTCGGGAACGTGTAGGTGGAAGGCGCTTACCCCCAGCGAGAAGGCGCGCCTTCTCAAACAGTGGGATGAGATGGTCGAGAGGGGGGATGCGACAGAGAACGCGCCGAAGCCGAAACGCGCGCGCAAGGAGGGGCCAGGAGCGACGAGGAAGGTGCCAAGCCGGGCTGCGACGAAGAAGAAGAAGACGCACGAGGTGAGCGAGGACGAGGCCGACGAGGGAGATCCGAGCGAGGAGGACGACGCGGACGAGGAGGAGGGGTCGTCGGTAGGGAAACACGGGAAGGGCGCAGCAATACGCAAGCGGCTGCTCGCGCTGGTCCGCGCGAAGCAGACGGACGTGGAGAAGGGCTCCGCGCGCAAGGCCCGACGCACCACCGACGAGAAGGCCGAGCAGAAGAAAACCAAACGCAAGGCTGCGAAGGCGGGCGACGACGAAGAGCATCGCCGTAAACGGAAGAAGGTGGCGACGTCCGAGGGCGACGCGCACGGTGCAAAACGCAAGGAGGGGGGGGGGAAGGGCGGAGGGAAGCGTAAGCGTGGGGCGGAAGAGGAGGAAGAGGATGGTGGACGGGCGAAGAAGAGAGGCCCGGGCGCCGTGCAAAAGAGCGCACCGAAGGGCCCTGCCCCTGAAAGGCCAAAGCCGCGGCCAATCCCCAAGAAGGGGGTGGCACCCCCTGCGGCGCCTCCCGCCACACCTGCCGCCTCCCCTCCCGCCGCTCCTGCCACCGGCACCGCACCTCCCGCCACGCCTGCAGCCTCGGGAGGCGCCCCCCATCCCGCCTCCCCTCCCGCAGCGCCTACGCCTGCTGCCTCCGGAGGCGCTGTGCATCCCGCCTCCGCCTCAGCCCCCGCCAAGACCAATGTGGTCAAGGGCAAGCGCGGAGGCCCCCCGGGGAAGCGTGTCCCCCTCGCTTCTGTTTGAGCCATCGCTGTGTGGGGTGGGGTGTAGACTGACTATCCAAAGTGTCGCGTAGTCCTCAATATTTATTTATTTATTGTTTTAATACTTGCCTGTATATAATCTGAATTTTTTTTGGTGAATTTCCTTTTTTGGACGGCGCGGCAGAGGCCGCTGATGGCGTGTTTACCTAATACAATATTTGAAAAATCGCCCAAGTCCATTTGCTGGTATGCTGCAACATATCTGCAGCATATTCGCAGCATGACCTGCAGCATATTTCGCAGCATGTGGGGTTTGGCTTGAATCGCCATTAACTAGTGAGGGAGTGCCCGGGGTATCCATCTCACTAATTAGTGGGTTATTTAGGTATTATTAGGTGAGCCCAAGACAACCCCAGAAAGATGTCAACGGCGATCAGGGCGATATTGAGACGGTAGACACGGTCCGAGCAAGAAGTTTTGGGAAGTTCTTGACAGGTTTTGCTTGGAAGTACAATGGCTTGGAGGCTTGCGCGTTTGGACTTGCTCAACTGGTGGTGCTTGAGGGACACGGACACGGAGATGGACTAGCACAATGGCTTGAGTGCCGATAGTTCAGAGTTGATCAATAGTTAGTTGCTCATGCTTGATGGATATGGCGAGGTGGAGGGACGGCGGTGCGGGCGGGCAAATGAAAGGGAGGGGGGAGATGGTGGGGGAAAGCAAGGAGCGGGCGAGTCATCAACCAACCATCTTTGATGGTATCATGCGCACGGACCACTGATCGGAGTTCGAAATGACTTCGACATTTCGATGATTTGGCCCGCGGTGTAGCGCGTTCCGCTCCATGGACGGCCCGGCTAAATGTATCCTTCTCTGACTTGCCTTTTTGCATGCCCAATGGTCAATATATTTCATTTGTGAGCCGAGGCCCTGAGGGTCGCGATCGCTGGAGTAATGTATTCGTGGTCCGTCGTGGCCGCCTGCAGTGCCCAGTGGATTTTGAGGATGGAAATAGCCTAACACATGAGAGAGAAAACCATACTCATTGTATTTACTCTAGGTGCTAAGGTGAATTTAGTCTCCCAAACTGGCCAAAGGTCAAAGATGTAAGACGTGGTTCGAAAGCTGAAAGATCGCGAAAGACATATTGTTCAAGATGTAAGACTCTGTGTGAAAGACAAAGATGTTAAAAGATGGCCTTGAAAGATACAAGATTACTTTGAAAGATCAAAGATGCGAAAGACAAATCTGTTGTTTTACTGATGGACAATGGCAGTCTGTATGAAAGGATATGATTATAGGAAAGAGTGTAGGACAAGGGAGGAGACTTACATGGGGGATTGTGAAGGCCCAGAAAAGGGCAGACCTCACCGTTAGGAGCCACAGAAGGCAAGACCGAAGGGGAGAGATGAGGGGGGAAAGCAAGAGAAGTGTGTGGGTGCCATCAACCTTTGGTTTTGCTGTTTGGTTGATTGGAGTTGCCGATGACAGCGGGCGGTGATCGCATGGCAGCCGTGAGCGCTTGATCGGCATTAGGCGGAGTTTGAAGGACTTGGTGGTTTTGGAGGTTTGAACCAAATTAGGGAGAAGCCACCTTCTCCGTTGCAAGAATGCTGGGAGCTATCCATTGATTCCAATTTGCAAACTGCGTGCATTGCTCCAGTCCAGAGTCTGTTTTGACTACCTTGGTTAAAATGGTTTGAATTGTTGCACAAATGGTAGCATTTTGTTGCCATTTGGAGACAATTACAAACATTCCTGGATTGTTGAAAATTGGTACAATTTTTTGGAAAAATTGCAAAGGGGGTTTTTCCTGATGTCCCCCAATCTCTTAATTCCCTTTCTCTTTCTGTGTTGCTGCCACTGCTGGCGCTGCGCCAGACGCGTCAGACATGTCCTCAGTCAACATCGACGCGTATGCCACATCCAAACTCCCACCCCGAATTCCGAGGCCTTCTTCGTGGTTCCGGCAAGAAAGCGACATCCGACGCGCGCGATGATCCATCAACGACTATCAACGAGCGACGATGCTGCACCCGCGACACAGGCGCCTTTAGCTTCGAGTCCCTCATTCAACGCGGAAGGCCCCCGCCCGAATGTTCCCGCTGCCTCGGAACATCAAGCCTCTTCCGTGCCACCCAGTGCGCCCATCATCAAGACAGTGCCGAGCCGCAAGCTCATTACCGCATCTTTCGACGTGGATACAGTTGATCTCAGCGATGATGAAGCACTCGACAACCTCAATACGGTCCCTTTGCGAGAAGTACGCTGTCGAAACGGCGCGTGCAAATGCAGATATGGTCCTACGACTTTGTGCACATCGTGTAAAATCCCATGCCACTCAGGCTCAGCGCCTCCCTACCTATCCAAGTCTATGCGACGTATCCCGGCTACCCTGACTACTATAATTATACTCCTGTATCCCTTCAGAGATCCCCTGAAGTGATATATTGCTGCTTAAACTTGCTTTCTTGACCATAACACAGTATGCATCTGAGTAAATTATTGTACAGGTTGATTCCGTGTCTTGGTAATTGGCCCATTTTTCCATGCCACCTCCTGGACAATGGCTCGCCTTGTGAGTCGAGCCAGCAGTGAGCGGCCCGACTGAGGGTTACCATGGAGCAAATATGACACGCGTATTTCCTCTTTGGGAAGCACGTGCTGGGGGCGAAAAGTGGCCATCTATCAATCATAGGCAATGCCCGTCCCCAAAGACAGGGAGAGAGACAAGTTGGCGACGAGGTCGGTGACGTTACCGTGACCGTTACGGCCGCCACGTGCGAGTGCGGAACCACCACGTGACCGACGCGTCTCTCCCTCTTCCCGCAAAACGACGCGTCCTTCCTGTATCATTCCGTCCAATGTACTCTATGTCCTCGTGCCTTTTAACTGTATGTGTGTTTTTGCTCATGTGCATTCTGTAAACACAATTTTATAGGAAATAATCGGCTGATAGAGATTCTGTACACGTACGTTGAGCATGCAGGCATGACTCCGTGTTCCGAGGAATTTTAAATCCAACCGTCTCCAGTGTTACCGTGAAAGAGGAAGAATCTGTTGGGGAAAAACAATTGAGTAGTCTGACACTATTGTACTCGAATTCGGGTGCGGGGAGACGATCCCCGTCTTTCCGCCAACATACTTCCCAAATTTTCCTTCAGTGTTTGCAGCAGTGCACCAGACACCACAGCCGATTATTTGCCTCATAATTCCACTGGATTTGAGGCCCTCTCCCTGCAACTGAGTGGAGAGTCACTATGTTGAGTTGCATCTCATCCACCCTGAAGTTTTTCGACTCCGGCGAAGAACTCAGGTGATGATTTTCGGAAAGACTGACATGCGGAGGCTTTTGATGCCGAGAAGGATCCGATCCGGTGCAGATAAAGAGGTGGCGCCGCTGGCGCAAGGGCCTCCGAGCAGCTTCGAGCCTAGGGGTAGCGAGTCCAGCGACTGTTGCGGGACTGGACAGTTCGATTGAAACCGCCGTAGAATATTTGGCAGTGACATAGATCGCACACGAGAGGGCTTGCGAGAGATTTGTCTTGAGGTATTCTGCTCCCAAAGGTAACTGAAGGAACACCTGCCGAGCTTTGAGTGGCAATGCGTGAGGCTTTAGCTCGATGTCTGGTGGATTTAGCAGGGATATAGTAGCCTTGAAGTGGTCATGAAGCGCTGACTGAGATTCCAAGCCAGCCTGGGCGCCAACAATTCCCAATGGGTCCACCTCTGTTGAGCCTGCTATGTCGATAAGCTAAATACAACTATTCACTGGAGGGACTAGCACAACTGGCTAGACTGGCAAGTATCAGCAGCATCCCAATGGTGCGTACTGCATTAGAATGATAGAGACAAGTGCAATACCCTCGACTTCCTGCGCTTCCACACCGAGCAAGGCCCAGGCAGTCCTGCAACTCGGAGATAATAGGTCAACCCAAAAAAGGTTAGCATAGATCAAAGGGGAGATTTCCTTTCTATCAGAAGGCGCGACATGGAAGTGAATAGAAAAGATTATGATATTGGATGTAGCTAAACATGACTAGAAACTCGACTACGAGTATAACCCAGCATCACGCACCATGGCCTCGCGGACTGCAGAAGAAAAGTGAAGTAAGTAATATACATAAGGTTGAAATGTTGGAGATAATCATAACATTTGACTGTGCGAAGCACGGGTCTCTGCTAGTAAAAGGAAACGAGAAAGCAAGCTTTGAGGAAATAAATAGTGAAGGGAATCACATTGCACCAGTGTAGCTAAACATGACTAGAAACTCGACTACGAGTATAACCCAGCATCGCGCACCATGGCCTCGCGGGCTGCAGGAAGAAAAGTGAAGTAAGTAATATACATAAGGTTGAAATGTTGGAGATAATCATAACATTTGACTGTGTGAAGCACGGGTCTCTGCTAGTAAAAGGAAACGAGAAAGCAAGCTTTGAGGAAATAAATAGTGAAAGGAATCACATTGCACCAGCCAAGTGTGCCAAAGAAATGGGAGGTACACTGGTTTGAATGAGCTGTGTAGCTTTGACTTCATATTCCCTCTCAAGATCGGTGAGTCTGGCATCCACGTGAGCAACATCTTTTGCCTGGGAGGATCTCTCAAACAGGGGATGAGCCTCTTTCCACAGTTTCTCTGCACCAGCTAAATCACCATGTTTCTTTCTGAGATCTCCGAGACGTAACATGCAGGTTGCCTTGCTCTGATGAACATCCATAAAAGTAAAACTCTCCAATGCCACGATGAAGAGGTTTTCTGCCGTTGTTTCATCTCCATTCACCAAGAATATATCTCCAAGATAGCACAATGCCTTGCACAGTGACAACTTCTGATGGAATTTACTTGCACATGATAGATAGACCACTGTGAATGAGGATGACCAATGAAAATTGGTGTCACTCCATTGCCCAACATCACCCATTTTTTCCAAGCAGAAATCCTGAGCTTCAGGGTCTTTCATCCAGAACCATTGCAGACAGTTTTGAAATATGTTCTTAGCAAGGATTTCCTCCCTGTCCCTCAGGTGTAGTGCTGCAGACACCATTTCACAGGCCTTGACACCATCACGATATCCTACACTGTCGAACAGGATCTCTGCTTTGTCGAGATTTTTGCGTACATCAACTTCTTGCTTGCCGGTCTCAACATCAATTTCTGCAATACGAAAGAGTGCAAGGCCATGATGCGCTATGGCCTGGTTTTCAGATGTAGACTGGCTAATTTCAAGCTGGATTATTCTGGCTTCCTCATACTCTGACTTCAGCATGAGAACTTGTGCCTCTTGAGCCATTAATTGAAGATTGAGACTGCTTCCCGACATGCCACAAAGCCGCATAAGCTCTTTTCCAGTGCTGAGCAGAATAGCACTCTGTTTTAAATCTCCAAGTTCTGTGCAACATAATGCTGCAACATACAGTGCTCTTGCCTCTTCATATAAGTTGATGGTCAACTTTGCAAGTATTTGTGCCTTTTTGGCAAGAGTCTGAGCCTCAGAATATTGGCTAATTCTCATCTTCATGATTCCGAGATGGGACAAAATCTGTGCCTGCTCCTGAGCGTCTCCTGTGGATTCCGCAAGTGTCAGAGCCCTTTCAAGGAATTTGATGGCTTTGGGCAGATCATTTTCTTGGTCGCCAGAGTAGGATCCTGCTGCATGATAGAATTGTGCTGTGAAATATGAGAAAGGAGTAGTGAACATATTGCACCAACAAACTTACATTCTTGAACAGGATCATCAAAATATTCAAAGTGGGATATTCCCTGATCAATGAGGCCTTGTTGATTGGCAGCAGATCCGTGAAAATGTGAATTTAAAACCTCTGTGATGTATTGTACTTCAAGTTTGTGATCACAAGGTTGGGGAAAAAGACCTGGAATTCTGTCCATCAATTCAACCCATCCACGGCCAGCCACTCTGCTGAAGCTGTTCAAAGAAATAGCACATTCGAGACTATCAACAAGATCCGGATTTTCAGGATTAAATCCATACAGTAACACTTGGTGCAGGTTGGCCAAATTCAAAATTACTTGGTTGACCCTGTTCACAGCCTGAAGAGACCCTCGGTATTTATGGTAATGATCCAAGAGTGCATGGAGGTACTTTCGGAGTGGACCAGCCAAAGATGCAGGCACTGGATGGAAATATTGCATATGCTCTCGTATTGGGACCAGTGATTTGATTTGTCCCTTGTCACTGAATGCCAGCGATGTGGCCAGCAATACAGTCTTGCATCCTAGGACATCCTGAATGGGAAGATTGCTCTCAAGTAGATCAATGTCTGAGATTCCATCTGGGAGGATTGAAAGAAGGCTCAATAAATCCATTGCCCCAGGAGAGCGGGTCATCCGTGGGCTTGAGAGCGAGGTTTTGATAGATGCATCCAGATTAGATCTATGGTCTTGCCCAGCAGAGAGCATCGAGGTCCTCTCAGTCTCCCAGCGATTGAGAACATCAGAAGGCCCTTCATAATCAACCAAATGTGCAATAAGATCCACTGCCAGTGGCATGTTATCAGTCAAGCGAAGCAACTGGTCCATCTCCTCCATATCACAGGAATCATCTGCAATGTCCATGAACATGCCTCTAGCCGCATCGGCCGATAAGGGCTTTAGAGGCATCAAAAATGGCCGAGTCCAACGAACTCTGCCAGGTCTTTCAGCACCCCGCATTGTAATCTGTGAATCAAATTATTATAACTCTTCAAATAACAGTATACTCAACTCACAATTAATGCCAGATCGTGGATATCAGTAAGCAGAGACAGAAGTTCCTCAACACCACTGCGAGAGGTAAGTGGTTCCCAGGTTGTTTCCAAGTTGTCCAAGATCAACAAACAGGCTGGTTTCCCAGAAAGATATTTGACAACTGGTTTTGTGAGGTCCTTACCAGGCTTGAGGCCAATATGGGCTCCAATCAAAGCAGCTATGTCAATGCTAGTAATAGCTGAATCACACGGCACAAAGAACCGATGCTGGAATTTCGAAGTGATGTCTGGATGGTGCAAAGCTGCTCTTGCCAGGCTTGTCTTTCCCATTCCACCTGGCCCCAGAATGGCAATTCTCGGAGATTCTTGATTCAGTCCTTGGATGACCTGCGCAAGTTCGGAGTCACGTCCATGGAATATCTTTGGCTTTGCTGGGAGCAGCACAAAAGAATTAGAGCTGTGAGAGCAGAAATCAGGATATCTCTTTCTCTGAGAAACTGATTTGTACCTTGATTGGAAGCCATGCAGTGTGTGGTAAATCTTTGGTCAATGGTGGTCAACACAACCTCAACAACAGAGTAGATTGTACGGACCAAGGAAGCAGCATCGGAATTTGTTTCATCAGGCAGATCGGAAATCAATTCAAGGACTGCTTTGTGCATATTATCTGCCATTGTCTGTATCTCCCTGATGCTGGTCAAGGTGGTGGCCCCCAACTCAATCTAATGGACATTTGAGTTTTCTGCTGCTGCGCAAAAAAAGGAGAAAGAAAATATTATAGATAGGCATCACCTTGAAGACGTCCAAGGCATGTTTTATCCCCACATGGCAATCTTTGAGCAACACACTCATTTCACTCTGTTGGAAAAAAAACTTGATCCTGTTCTTGTCTTGCTGTGCCTGAACGTATGTATGTATCTTGTGCATGGTTCTGGAGGATTTAGTGAGTAATGTGTATCTCATATACACAGACACTCACTCTGTGAATTTACCAAGGTGATTGAGTGTGGCCAACGGAAAGCTTGCCGGGTTGTCTGATTTGAGGTGGAGATTAATGATCCCATACAGCACTTGGTGAATCTGTTCCATGAGCTGGATACATTCATCTTTATTTTTCTTCACATTCTGGAACTTTATGTGAGATTAGGAGGACATTGACTTGAAGAGTGTACCTGGAGTGCAGTGATCAAAGCCAGGGCTGTGCTTGAAATGGCTGGCACAAATGGAGTCGCAAACATATCGTGGAGCTCATTCAGGAGAGTTATTGCTGGCTTCAGACCCCCAATCATAGTTTCGATGCGTGTTTCCAGAATGGTGGGATCACGGGGCATTTTGGGAAGTGGTGAGAAAACCAATTCCAATCGTTGGCTGCTTATATGTAACCGGCGGTGTGCTATTTGGGGACACCCTCCGTGCTCTTGGCAATATGTGTTATAAATCGAACCCCATCCAGATAGATGATCGATTTAGATAAATACATTCTGACATACGTCCTTTCTTGGGATACTAATTCCGTAAACAAGTTGAACATGAACTGGTACAAGAGTACACCGGGCTGTGAACCACTTCGGTCGAGCGGCAAACGCAAGACATGCACACGAAGGAACCCTTTGATAAAGAGGTGTTGATGTGAAGGCTGATCGACAGAACTGATAAGCGCGATTGCGGAATCGGCACACAACGGCAGGCCGCAGGCGCCGAGTGTGATCAACGGACCTTCGGCATCAGCTGCACTGGCGGAGATAGCAAGGCTTCATACAGACATCCATAAAGAGGGAGAGAGATACGAGGCCAGGACCTGACTTGTGTGACCAAGTGCAGAAGAGAAGAAAGACCCTGAGGACCGGGCTGAGATGAGATCCTACACATGAAAACAAGACTTTGACAGGACGTCGGGTGCTCTTTCTATATACGGACGTCATCACGTGAAGTCGGTCTTATCGGCCGTCGGGCGAACCGGGGGACTCGGAATCCGCCGTGCGTTGGCGAACTGAATCCGCGGGGTTTGGGGTGGGAGCCCCAACGAGCTGCGGACCCTGCCGAAGGTACGGACCGAGAGCAGCGAGTGTCCGCGCCGAAGACACGGGTCCTAAAGCTCGTACTTAACATTACCATATCGATCACGAGGATTCGAACCGTACTCACGTTGCGATCCGTCTCGAACGGGATGAATTACTACCAAGGCCACCTACATATAGCGGTGATCAAACTAGTGCAGACCAATACACGTCTACGTACTATTACTGAATTTTCCTACCCAGTGTTGTAGTTAAGGGTCTTATTAAGGGTGCTTTCCATGATTAAGACCTTAAGTTTAATTAAGGCTTATTAAGGGTGTCCAAATTAAGGGTCATATTAAGGGTTATTTCCCAAAAAGGCCGGTGCTGCTAGAACATGGGAATCTGGTGTTACGTGCCCAATTATCCATTGTAATCGTCTCCGGAGCCCTCCTGAGCACCAGCATCCGGCTCTTTGTCACTGTGCTTGGCTGCAAGAAACTCCATGTATAAGCTTTCTTATGAGGCAACTTGTCTGCATCTAGGGAGAGCAATGGAGTTCGCAATAACCCCGCCAAACAGCAACACTAGCGTACTTAGTAGGGAGCCGGGCCAGAGCAGCTTCCATGTGGTTGTCATTTTATTAGTCATTTATTGATTGCCGGCGGCCCGCCACGGCGGGAGCAGCCGGTTAAGGGTTATTAAGGGCTTCAGATACATACATCCTGAAATTAAGACCTTAGCTTAATAAGGGTTAAGCCCTTATCAAGACTAAGCCCTTAACACCTTAACTACAACACTGTTCCTACCACTCCATCTGTGAGGTTCAGACTCCAGAATTTGAGGAGTGGTAAATAAATTCAGAACCGCGTCACTGTTGGCGTCTTGTATGCTTTTGGGGCACCTTTCGCTCATCAGTTTCTAGGTTACGTTAGTGGCCGTGGTTCACGGGAGTGCGCGGGTGGTTCTAGTTCTCAACATCAATCACAAGACACTGGACCCGAGTAAAGTTAGCGCATTCGTGTTATCCCATTCTCACCTGCGTGGTAGTCATCTATGGTTCCGATTTTGAAAGATGGACGTACATCGATGCAATCCACCTCGGTACAACAGTAATCAAATAAGTTTGAAAGACGCACAGATCAATGCTTGAACATGGGGCGGAGCTCGGTTCTTGTTCCGGGACGGCTGAATAACTGGTTCACCAGGGCTGGTTCAATTGCCGTACATCAAATATGAATGAGCGTGTGCTGAATTGCCAATGCTCAAGATTCCATGATTTCAACCACCGGTATCCACGGGCCGATCGTTGAACTTAGGGCCCTGTTCCTTCTACCTCTTGGGACGTCCGAGAATTTAGAAAGCTTCATTTCCTCTGCCATATACACCTCCATACAGGCTTTGGATTCGACGATAAATAATCATTAAGAATTATCCGGCGTTGATCATTGGCCGGAATACAGGAGGAAGCGATTGACATTCGGAATGGATGCGATAATATTCAGCTATACCACGGATAGTACCGAACTTGTCGGTACACACTGTAACTCCTCCGGCGTTGATAAATGGCCGGAATACAGGAGGAAACAATTGGCCTTGGGAATGGACGCACTCCTATTCAGCTGCACCACGAATAGTGCGGAACCTGTCAATCGCACTGTATTCCGAGTTGACGGAACATAGTTAAATTGGGCTGGAATATATTGCAGTCTTTCATAGTGAGCGCCGTGCAATCTGTCATTTATAATTCAGATATTCAGATATGCCACAAACACTCGTATCATTTACTCTGTCGTCCTCCACAGCTTGGCGCACCTGTGAGAATGTACCTTGTGACTGGCGAGAGTGGATGGTATAAAAGACTGAAAGCTTCGCTTCCAGTCTCTCAGCATCTTCTAGCTCTCCGCTTTTAAGTTTGCTATTACTCGCTCCCGCTCCTCTGTAAGCTACCATAATGGGTGTCCAGGAAAATCCCATCGTGTGAGTCTGGTCTCCGCCAAATGTCCGCCTTCTGAACCTCACTGTCCACTAACTCGGATTCCTCAGTTACGTCGAAGTCGTCCGTCACATTGAGAAGTTGGGCGGTTCCAAGGCGTACGCCAACAATGAGGAAGCTTTTATCAAGGCCCTTAAGCAGGGACTCTCGGTACTTTTCCGTTGCCCTGTTCTTCTGGATTGCTGTCGACCCGCGCAAAACGTGTAGGAGTTACTTCCGGAGGACGACGAGTAAGCCATTTCCCGTATCGGCCAGCTGCGATCTCTACTTATATGTTTCATTTCTCAGTCATGCCGTGGCGATCCTCAAACATGCCGCTAAGGCTCGTGAAATCGGAACTCCCGAGGACGAGAAAGCAGGGAAGCAAAGGTCGGCTTTCCTATCTTTCTGTCTTATTATTGCGTTTATCACCATCGACACCCAGGTACATCACCTTCCAGGATTGGCTTCTTGGCCTCGAGAGTCTCGGCGGCTCCAAAGGCTTCGAGGACTTCATCAAGGCGAATCCCACCGGTATTGAACCGGCAGTGTCCGAAGCTGAGCACAAAGAGAAGAAAGGTTCGTTTTTCGGTTACGTGTTCTCTTCAGCTTTCGACACTGCTTACGTGCAACCAGAGCCAGTTCGCTTGTGGCAGCATTCTGCTGATGTTGTCGAGTGCAGCCTGATTGATTATGCCTTCTACTCCGTGTTTAATGCCTGGTCTAACGGGAAGCATTTTTACGGCTCGAAATGGTCTCTCGCTGCCGCCGGTCAGTGCCTCCATTCTCTATTCCGACTTCTGTATCCATCATCATTTCAGAAGTACCATTGACCGTAGGAGAGATATCCTATAACGATGGCATGTTTGAGAGGACTAAAAATGCCGCGGTCAACATCACGGTGTATGGGTTGGTTGCGGATTATTACAACACTAGCGGTAGTTGGGTTGGACAGGTGCGTTCGTCCTGACTCCCCTGAAAGCTCATTAACCTGACTTGATGCTTAGAGTGTCTGCGGTTTGTTTTAAGTTCTACTTGAAGTTGAACGAATTCCTGACCAGTTTTTGCAGCTGGCGCGGGGTACATAAGCATGATCGTTAACGGGAGCTGGAATTAGGAGAAACGATGAGCCACGGCGGTGGGTGTACTACTTCAAAGTTTCCTTCCTTTACTGTTGTCTTGTATACGAGAACTGCTTTTCAATAACTTCATTGTGTGTCAGGCTAAAGGTTTACAGAAGTTGACTTTCTGAGTTGTAAACTTTGCGGCACTGCCTGGTTTTAAACTTCGAAGCAATATTATGCGCGCGAATTACAGTGCGCAGGTAGGACGCCGCCGCGGACGCGGACGCCGCCATGCATGCCCTAGCCAGAGCATGAGTCTGAGTGGGAGTCTGGAGAACGGTTGCGGGCCACGAGCAGAATGGCGGCGCTAAAGGTGACATGGGCAGAGACGCAGGAGGGCAGAAAACCGAATACGAATTTTGAGAGCGACTGGGGAGAGGCAGCAGCCGCAAATTCGAAGTTAGGTGGGTACGGGAGAATCGCAGGCATGGCGGGTACAGCGACGAAGGTGGCGTCGAATTGAATGCAAGTGGGATGAAACGCCTGCTGGAGCGTAAATCAGAGCGGCGGGGATCGCGGAGGGCGCAGTCCGCGATGTACATGTACGTGGCTGCGTCGTATTGAGTGCGAATTCGAAGCGCCCATCCGCAGCCGAGTGGGGTAGAATGGTGGCACTAGAGAGAACTGGGAGTACACCGGCGGGGGCCGGATCCCGAATGCGCACATAGGGAAGGGGAGAGTGAATAGGTACGCCGTCGGATGCGAATCAAATACGAATTCGGGTGGCGGCAGATAGAGTGCAGGCAGGGTGTGGTCCGCGCGCGAAAGAATAGCTGCGCTTTCCGATTTCACATTCCATGGACGAGGGAAGACGTGGACGTGGACGAGGGCGTTGTGTACGCGCATCGGGAGCATTCACGGAATTGGGTCGAGTAAGAGTCAGGGCACACGCCAGAAGCGCCGCGAGAGGAGGGAGGATGCGTGGGTAACTGGGATGCATCGATCCTGCGTTACATTGCACCCGTCGGCGTCCGCGTCGCACACAAGATCGAATCATGAAGGGAAGGGCGAGGGCCATGACTGGGATGCATTCCAGACCTACGCGTCGAGGAACAGGGCGGGCGTGCACAACTACGAGAAGAGGCTAGACGGGTTGCGGCGCCAGAAAGCGGTGCCAGTGAAAAGGAGGGCGGGCAGCCGACCGAGTTTCCGTCGATTATTGTGCGGACGCGGAGAGCCACAGAGAGTGGTCAGGAATGGAGTGAGGAGCAGCACGACGTCCTCGAAGGAAAGAACGAGTGCGCAGCTCGTGGCATGTACACGACTTCGAAGGGGAGGATGCTCGACGATCAGCACACCGATGTAGAAGCCATGGCGTAGCAATTCGCGACAAGTTAACTGGATAGAGGAGCAACATATTCAGCGCTACGAACGTGGACGACGAGTACGTCGATGCCGCACCTTACACTCGGAGTCGCTCATTCATCCATCCATTTGAAAGCGTTCCGCGGCCACGGAGAGAACGACGCAACGGTAGATAGCTATTAGTCGGGAGGCGTAGTCGGCGTTCTTGAGCTGGGTCTTCGTCTCCAGGCAGACAGCTCCGAGCTCATCGACATGGCGAGAGAAGATATTTGTTTGCAGAAGTTTACTGCCACGTGAGGAAACCACCACCATCACGTGATCGACGCGTCGCGCGTCTCACTTTCACTGAAAGTCGTGAATGGACGCGCCATTCGGCCCTCGATTTACGCGTAAGCAAGTCAGATCAAGTCAGGGTTAAACGCTAAATGTTAATCACCGGTGTGCAATGGAACTCCGAGCCCTGTCTCCCATCCGGGTTCTCTCTTGTTCAGTCAAGAGACCATTAGGCCGCCTGGGGTGTAGTGCATGAAACCAATAAAAGCGCGTCTATTCACCTCCATGCGCACTCATCCGTCCAAGCTTCCGCCATCGTATTATATGCTGCTCCAAGATCACAGAACGGAAGAAGAAAAAACTTTCGAACTCATTACGGGTTCAGGAGGTTCAGTTATTAACGACCCCGAGTTGGACTACTCGTAGACGCGGGGTTGTTTCCGAGTAAGCATCATCGGTACTATTATGTACACTGGGTCTGCATTTCGACTTTTCTCTTTCCTCGTTTCCTCTTTGCCCCCGGAGTTTTTCGGGATTGTTTCCTGTACATCCTTCCTACGATTGCATGAGATAACTAAGGGATTCATGTAGCGGAAGATATTGAAAAGGCTGCTGGACCATCAAAGTCAGAGCAATCTGGGAAGATGCTTTTGTTATGCCCTCGAGTACCATTGGCGTCGCCGGAATTACATCCCGAAGTCGTCCGGTGGAAGCGTGCTTGGCGTTGCCTGAACTATCGCAAGCACGCGCACTCCAAGCCGAAACCGCGAAAACGTGCGTGTATACAACTTCAAGCGCACTACACCGTGACGCCACACCCGCCCCCGTAAGTACCGCCGTCTACATCTGCCAAGGGGATCGGGGAAAGTAAGTCCAAAGAACTGAAAACGCGCCTTCTATGGCATACATAGCCTGTTGTTCCAACCGGGCCTGTTTCCGATACTGCACGAAATAATAAGAATAATAATCGGCATTCAACGTTCATGTGAAATGAACACACCTACTCTGCTCATCCAGGCGTGGTCCCATCGATCTCGTACCGGAGCTCTGCCAGGCGGATGAGAATTTTCTTTGCTCCTGGACCGTTTCCGTTTACCGATCTTTCCCTCGCTACGTTTGAGTAGGAATACTGAGTACGCACATAAGGGGCAGACAATCAATCAATCACACACACCGTTCCAAGGTAACTGGAGAAAAAATGAAAACAAATGTTGGCGCGCCTTGCGGTTCCGGAGGCGTCGGCGTTGAAATACCTCTGTGGACTAACTAGCCGCGGGATCTTTAAAGGGCGAAGCGACTTGCCAGTCCCGGTGTAATCCTGCGACAGGCTCCTCCCTGGCGGCGCCAGTACAAAAGCGGCAACAGCGCACCAAACAACTCGGATTACCAACATGCTTCATGATCGGAGGGTACTGTGCGCACGCACCCACACGCATGCAGGACCCCTGAATACCCCCTTAAGGCCTGGTCCCGCCCAGTCCTAATTTTATCGGGACTGTGTTTCAATTTTTCTTCAAAATTTATCGGGATTAGCTCAGGCCCAGGCGCCGAAATTGGCCGAAATTTGTCGGGAATCAGGTCTTTTCGAGCGAAATCTTCGACCTCCGGCACAAACAATACGAAATTTTTGAGTAAAAAGCTCAATTCATGGGCGTAACAACTAACAAGGCGCTTCAGGAAAGAAGTGGTCGCCCACCAGACGTTTTTGTCGGAATTCGCCTCCGCCGGATTTTGGGCAAAGTTGTCGGGATTTGAGACAGGCCTAATGCGAGATTTTCCCAAAATTTGTCGGGATCGGGACTAGGCATCTGAACCCATATTCAGGGGCCCTACGCATGCCCACACGCCCCCGAACCCGAAACTTGGAGTGCCGCCGCATGACATGATGCGTGTGAAGATCTTGCCGCCAGGGCATGAC
The DNA here is from genome assembly GCA_029289565.1 of Mycena galericulata. Lineage (NCBI taxonomy): Eukaryota > Fungi > Basidiomycota > Agaricomycetes > Agaricales > Mycenaceae > Mycena > Mycena galericulata. The sequence goes on along the minus strand of JARKIA010000059.1, from coordinate 392,950 downwards.
TTGACACGAGTGCTTGTCCCACGTGGCCTCCCTCCTCTCACTCCCACATCCTCACCCTTCTAGTGGATCACCAATGGCCTCGCCTCCACCTTCAGCAGCTCCAGAGATCATGAAGACACTCTGTGGTACCATTATTCCGGCACTCAATCTGGCAAAAATCGGAGTCACGGGAATAGGTATTCCTGGTGTCGAGGCGGCCGTGAATAGTGTCTATGAGTTGGCCAATATGATATCGGTGAGCCTGCTGGTATTCTATATCAAACTTGCTGTGAATACCTGCTTTTAGACAATGAAGGGCAACAAAAAAGACCTAGCATCCCTTCAAAAGTCGGTTGATGCCTTTGCTGCTCTGAAAGTCTTGGATGCTCCAACAGATTTGAAGAAGCGGTTGACCCAGCTGTCAGGGTGAGTGACAATCCTAGAAATTTGTTTTATCAAAACTCACCATCAAACACCTAGGAAAATGACTGCATGGTCAGAGGAGTGTAAAGCACTTGGCACAAAATCAACTTTGAATCGCCTTTTGAAAAGCGATGAATACTCCAGAAAAATTTTACAGCCCTTTGCGGAACATAGGGCGCGACGATTTTTTTTTTCCTTTTTGAGACATTTTCGATCTTTTCGACCATTTCCCTCGCTGCGGGCTCAATTTTCAATATATCACTCTGAAAACTATATGAGCCGAACCGCACTGGAATTCTTTATTTCTTCTCGTGCTCCGTTCATTTTTATTCAACCTGTATAATATGTAGCATAAGATTATCCCTCTTTCAAGCAGATCTCCTCCCACAAGGGGAGATGTTGATACTGTGCTCCAGGCCTCGATTACAGCAAACATACATGTATTTCAGAGGTCACCTCGTCGCTGTATTTGTTTTTTTGTGCCCAAACGATACAATTTAATGTGAAATATTAGTGTCTACTCAAGTACAGAATTCCTGCATGATATATTGACTGGTTGCTTAGATGTTTATTCTGGGCCCCCTATTAGGTCCTTAGAGTAAACCCCACAACTCAGATTCTGGGTGAATGCCCTCACGATGGAACGCGACGCGCCTTAATTTGACATCAGTTACACATAACAGCACCACGTGACTGTTACAGATGGCAAATTGGAGCGTGTCGCGTTCCATCGTTAGGGCATTTACCCAGAGTCTGAGTAGTAGGGTCTATTCTAAATACCTCATAAGGGGCCCAGAACAAACCTCTTTGAAGCTGGTGCATAGATCATGCAGGAATTCTGTACTTGAGTAGACACTAATATTTCACATTAAATTGTATCGTTTGGGCACAAAAAAACAAATACAGCGACGAGGTGACCTCTGAAATACATGTATGTTTGCTGTAATCGAGGCCTGGAGCACAGTATCAACATCTCCCCTTATGGGAGGAGATCTGCTTGAAAGAGGGATAATCTTATACTACATATTATTCAGGTTGAATAAAAATAAACGGAGCACGAGAAGAAATGCAGAATTCCAGTGCGGTTCGGCTCATATAGTTTTCAGAGTGATATATTGAAAATTGAGCCCGCAGCGAGGGAAATGGTCGAGAAGATCGAAAATGTCTCAAAAAGGAAAAAAAAAATCGTCGCGCCCTATGTTCCGCAAAGGGCTGTAAATATTCGGAATGGAGTGGCAGAAGACATCTGCAAGTTCACAGTGTGTTCTACCATCCTCCAAATCTCAGTAATACTGATTGTCCTCAGTTCCACGGCAACATTTCCATCGAAAGATTGGTGACAGACATTGCATCACAAGGTATTGAAATTTACTGTTCCTGAACAATGGTGCAGTTATTTACAGATGGTGCAGTTGTCCAGGTCCTCACCAACAACACCCCTGTCAATGTTGTCAGTCAAGTTGGCCCTAAGAATGATTTCACACAAAGTTGTGAAACCCCTGTTATGCAGGTGCAACTCTGCTAGAACCGTGGTTGGAGATCTGGCTGATGTTGAACAACCTACTCTTCAGGGCACCACCCAAATTGTGGTTGGAGGTACCGGTGGAAACGGAGGGAATGCTTTTGGCCATGGGATTGGTGGGGGTGGCGGGGTAGGTGAAGGTCCTCGTGTGATTAATGGGGTTGTCCGAACCCAAATCATCCTTGATCCTGCCAGCAACAGCCAAGTCTTCATCAACAATATCCTGCAAAGGCTCAGATACAGTGCAGCAGGTTACAATGCAGAAAATACAGCAGATGAGTGCATGGATGGTACACGTACAGAGATAATCAAGGAAATCCTGGCAAAGTTGACTGCACCTCCTGATGAACACCAGCGCCTAGTTATTCTCAGTGGCTCTGTAGGATCTGGCAAGTCAACTATTGCAAAGAGCATTGCATCTGACCTGGCCAAAGGGGGTAATTTGGCTGCTTCATTCTTCTTCTCAAGGGGCTCTGCAGAGCGAAGCAACATCAAATTGCTTCCCACCACACTGGCCCACCAGTTGGCCCTTTATAGTCCTGATTTCTGCCGTCTCCTTGTCAAAGTCTTGGATGAGGACTACACTGATATCCTCTCTGCAAATCCACAATTGCAGTTTCAAATGCTGGTTGTTGAACCTCTTGCCCAGATGCCAGACCTTACAAAACCCTGGATAATCTGCCTAGATGCACTGGATGAATGTGGATCAGACCGTGGTCTGCAATGTCTCTCTTGGATTTCAAATAGCATTGAGAAACTCCCAGTTGATATCCGTTTCTTCCTCACAGGCCGTCCAGATGTTCCGCAGTACCTCAAATTTGACCATCTAAAGTCTCTGGCCCATCTAGTAATCCTTGACAAGGTTGATGCTGACCAAGTCAATCAAGACATCCATCTCTACATCACCAAATCACTGGATGGGATGACCTGGCCATTCAAAAATCCTTGGAAGGCGCCTCCTCACGATGTGGATGAAATTACCAAGCGCGCTGATGGCCTCTTTATCTTTGCTGCCACTGCTGTTCGCTACATTATTTCAAGATTCCCAAAGGTTGCACCACAGAGGTCTATTGAATACCTCTTCAGAGCTGCTTCCCTCACTGATCTTGATGATCTGTATGGGTTGGTTGTTGCGGAAGCTATAGCAATGCCAGATTCAGGAGACAACTGTGCCAAAGATTACCATGATTGTGTCACAAGGGTTCTTGGCACAATCATTGAACTTCAGGAACCATTGTCACCATCCTCCCTTGCTGCATTGCTTGACATGGATGTGAACGACCTGATGGGGAGTCTATTTCATCTGAGTGCTGTCATATATCTTCCAGACACAAACGACAGTGGTCATATACAAATCATACATCTCTCTTTCCAAGAATTCATGGTATCTGGTATCCAGAAAAGACGCCCCGACCTTCTCTGCGGAACAGAGGCTCAACAAGATTCCATGGTGTCTAACATTTTCCGAGTCCTGCACAGTGAGCTCAGATTCAACATCTGTGATTTGCCCACTTCATATCTACGGAATGATAAAATCCCTGATATTGAAAGGCTCATCCAGACGTGCATCCCTAGTCACCTGCAGTATGCATGCCACTTTTGGGCAGATCATCTTAGCTCAGTTGGCTACAAGCCCAACCATGCTGAAGCAGCTGATAAATTCCTCCTGGACCAGTTCCTCTTTTGGCTGGAAATAATGAGTTTGCTAGGAATAGTGGGGGATGCTCAGAATGAACTTTCCAAATTCATTTCATGGTCTACAGAGGTACAGCTATTTCCTATATACTCTATTGTATGAATGAATTGATGAAATACTTCAGGATACACCAGCAGTACAATTTGCTGTGGATGCAAAAAGATTTATCACCTTCTTTGCAGAGCCAATCATTCAAAGTGCTCCTTACATCTACCTGTCGGCATTGGCCCTAGCTCCCACAATGTCTGAGATCACAAAACAATTTCAATCTCAGTTCCAATTTCTGGTTTCTGTCTTACGTGGATGAATGACAAGATGGAAAGCAATGGTAGGAGTATTGGACCACAACATGAAAGTAAATTCGGTTGCATTCTCTCCTGATGGCAAAAGTATTGCCTCTGGATCAGATGACAATACTGTGCGCCTCTGGAATGCAGAGACTGGGGAGGCACTCGGTGACCCATTTGAAGGTCACACCCACTGCATCAACTCTGTGGCATTTTCACCCGATGGCAAGAAAATCATTTCTGGCTCTGATGACAAAACTATCTGCCTCTGGGATGCAGAAACTGGGAAGCCAATTGGTGAGCTGTTGGAAGGCCACACTAGTTGGGTCCTCTCGGTGGTGTTCTCAGCCGATGGCAAGAGAATTGCTTCTGGATCTCGTGATAAAACTGTGCGACTGTGGGATGCAGAGACTGGAGAGGCAATTGGTGATCCATTTGAAGGTCACATTGGCTATGTCCAGTCTGTGGCATTCTCACCTGATGGCAAGAGAATTGTTTCTGGTTCTGATGATAAAACTGTGCGCTTCTGGCATACAGAGACAGGGAAGGCACTTGGTGAAGCACTTGAGGGTCACACTGGTTGGGTCCAGTCTGTGGTCTTCTCGCCTGATGGCAACAGAGTTGTTTCTGGCTCTGGTGACAAAACTGTGCGCCTCTGGGATGCAGAGACTAGGGAGGCACTTTGTGACCCATTTAAAGGTCACACTGACTGGGTCCAGTCTGTGGCCTTCTCACCTGATGGCAAGAGAATTGTTTCTGGTTCCAGTGATAAAACTGTACGTCTCTGGGATGTAGAGACTGGGAAGGCACTCAGTGGCCTGTTGGAAGGCCACACCCAAGGTCTCAGTTCTCTCATATCACATGACCTACAGCATATTTTAGCCTCTGGCCCGCTTTTGCCAATGGTCCGTTTCAGTTTTGCTGACCCTAGGTGATCATTTTTCTAACCACATCATTCTTTAGTTAAGCTCCATGTCACAGAAATGGTCCCTGGATGGTGGTTGGGTTTCCTCACCTTCCTTGGAGCTAATATTGTGGTTGCCACCTGCTAACAGACACACATTGTGGACCCAACAAACCAAATTAGTCATTGGTGGATCTCAGACTCGGATTCTGTTTGACAATTCTGTTCATGGAACTGAGTGGAAAAAATGTTACAAAGGTCAACAGAAAATGTGATGTGATAGAGCCATCCACTGTACTGTATTGACTTTTCTGTATACTCTTACTAGATTTGTTCCCAGTATCTAGGTTGAGCATCAAGACCACGGAGTGGGAATTTTATAATGAGTCTGTGTTTCAAATTCCTATAAAGAAGAAGGAAAGACAACCAAATGAGAGCGGCATTGATCAGTTCACTCGGGCGTGTTCAATTTATCACCGTGTTCTAAGCACATCTCCGACATCCACTGAACACCTTTGCGTCTTGTAAGAAACTAGCAGTAACCCGTGCTACGCTACGGTGGGAAATTCAGAATTCAGAAATTTGACCTGTCACGTTTGAAAATCAACTGCCTCAGGCTTACATTTGATTTCAAAGTTTTTCGGTCTTCAGCATGCCGCCCGTCGCCAACCTCTGGTTGGCTCCTCGCGGCCGGGTACATAGTGAACAGTTGTATACATTACTCGGTACTCAATTTTCGAGGGGTGGAATTCTATTGTAAGGCTCAGCATGAGCTCTGAGTATCCGGCTTCTATTCCTTTCGCAGTACATGTATGTCTCTGGACGTTGGGGTTCAATAACCTCTGTCCAGAGCCTCCGTCGAATCTATCCAGAAAATTATTAACTCATGAAGTAATTTGTCGGACATACCGCAATCGGCTCAGATTTCAAACACTTTTCTCCTTCTTCAATTCTCCCGCACAAGGTTTGAAGTTGAGCTCGAGATAGAATATTGTCCACCCCGTGGGTGTGTAATCATTTTTGTTCTCCGCAAGCTCCCGCTGCTGTCTTCCCCGCTGGGCAGCAAAACACCGTATATTTGTCGATACCATAGCTTCAGCCTATAGATTTCCAAATTGTAAATGGCCCGAGGTCAAATGTGTTCACCTCGTGCCAAATTCCTTGGATTTTTGTTCCCTTCGCTTTTTTTTGGACCCGTGAGCGTCGTTCAAATTCATTTTGAGGGTGATAGCAGGTAAGAACTTGCCGTTGATAGTAGCAATGCATATTCGTTTGCGGATATATCATATCAGGCTCAACTTGTCGGCCGTCACCGACTCACTATACTTTTCACGATTGATCTGAGTGCTGATGCCGTCCGGTGGACTTATGGCTTGCTATGGAACAATCAAGTTCCGTAGTCGTCAGCGGGTTGCACCTTACATTGAGCAAGTCTGGCTACTGTCTGGCTCCGGTTTCATGAAGTGGTCCATGGGGAGACAGAAAGAGGCTTTAGATGAAGTTGTTACCAGTATAAATAGAAACTCAACAATGGAGTGGAGCGCCTGTGGAAAAGTCAACATGTTCGCTGGACAGTAGAGCTAAATGACCTCATTGCTGTCCCGGGGAGCCACTCCAAGTATACCAGAGACAAATGGTCTTGTCTCGCAGGTGCCAGGGACATGGGCCACGGCGAGCTCAATTGTAATATAGATAGAGTGGGCCCGGTGCTACATGCCGCTGTGGAGCGAAAGTCTGAACAGTGAACTGGGAAAAGGAAGTGAAGTGGCTGTGGAATTGTTGTGGACTGTCTGCCAATTCGCCGGCTGACGTCAGTGGGGCTCGGAGAACCTCGGATCAAGTTTGTCTCTAGTCAAAGGTGTTCGATTGTAATATAGATGCTACTTCTGGTCAGGGAATTCAGCCTGATATATGAAATTGTATTGTTCATCGGATACACATTGAAGCTAGTCTCCCGCAGTCAGACTTTACAAGATACAATAAAGTTGATAAATATCTTATGTAAAACCAGTGCATGTGTTCGCGATCGTACTTATTCTCGCCACCACAATAAGCTATTAGGAGCCAAAGAAACGAGTGACAGAACTTCAATCATTTCTCTCACGAAGTGCGAGGAGCCCGGAGACATACCTGAGTCCTTAGTCAACCCCCGGCTCTTTTTGTTGGCTTGCCGCTTCATCCCCATGGCATCTAGAGAGTACCTCCTTTCTCTTTCCTCTCCTCTCGTCCTTCTCTGAAGTTGGCAGCTTCAAACGACCCAGCTGACTACCTTGGAACTCACTTCAATTCCACAGGTTTTCCCCTTTCGACAATTCACACTTTGCCCGAAGCTCCTGTAAAGCATTCGGCCGGCCTCTTTCACTACCCCTAACCACGTGGCGCGGATCACGGAGGAAAGTACGTACCGCGGATCAACTGGCAGGGCTGGATCGCTTTGCAAGTTTCCACTTCCTTGCCAACCTATTCGTCTTCCGTGGTGCCCCACCCTCCCTATCTACAAGCGGTTCCCCTCACTAAAACCCCTTTGTATTCTCGTAAGTGGGAGGTTTTAAGGCCTGGACCCCGGGCCGCTGAGCGCTCAGATGATAGATCCCAGACCCGCATTTATATTGACGGTTCAACAGGCAAGATTGGTTCAAGCGAACTATACCAGAACAAGGCAAATTACTGTATCCGAACCTTGTTGCACGATGCAGAGGCTCCTTGCGTTGGTTGGCCCATGAGCGATCCGCTTAATCCCACTGAGATTTCATTGCCAGGATTCGAGTCGTTTCAGAATCATCATCATCATCAAATCCACATATCCGACAACTTCCGAGGCTGCGCGCATGCGCGTTGATTAGATCTCTGCCCTGGGCGCTTAATGTTACGTTTTAAAAAGGACTTTTCGCCTTCACAGATTCACCTGATCCTCCGCGATGCGACCTCGACTGGCCGGCATCGCCGCGCTCATCGCATTCAGCGCCCTCGAAGTCTACGCCCTCGAAGTCTCCGCCCTCGCAGTCCCCGCCCTCACAGTCCCACTCAACAACGAGCATCATGAATTGTACTCACTGTTTCCTTCCCATCCGCGGATTGAGCTCACATTCTTCCATAGTTGGATAGCCAGACCCCGATCCTCCAAACGCGCCATCCTCCCTGGGTACAAAGCCGCAATCGATGCTGCCGTCGCGAGCACGGCCAGTTTACCGCACTACTTCTGGACAGGGCAACTCCCTCCGTTCGGGGGACGAGAGGACTCCGTTGAACCTCGGGCACGCGACGCCGCAATGCGTCGAGGCGGAACGACCCTCGAAGATACTGTTGAGAACCTCAACATGCCCGCTTTCTCGCAGCAAGACCAGGATTCGGTGGATACGTGGGTTTACGCGTCTCAGGCGTATGCGAATGCGTCTACTGGGGTCGCCTATGTCTTCAGAGGAGAGCAGGTACGAGCGGGCAATGTTTTCGATACCCAGGTACGTGTTCGTCTCTTTCCGGCGGTACCAATCTTGATCTAATGTTCAAGGAATACCCCTTACTGGTTGCCAACCCAGCGGTGACCGGCATCTACCAAATCAATGCAAGTACAAAGATGATGAATACGTGATCGCTCATGCTCGCACAGGTGCATTTGGAAGATGAAGATCAACCAACATTGCTCTGGCCAGCTCAAACGCCGGCCACAGTTGAAACCCTGCTGGTAAATCCAACCATGAATCATTTTTTTCCGATTTTATAGCCCGAAATCTCTCTGCAGCAATACAATGTAGCAGTCTCTTGCTCCTTCTACTCCCGCGGGGCCCTCTGGCAACACCAACGCACCTCTACGACCACCAACTACCCCACCGCTACGCGCCTAGGGTATGATAACTCAATTTACGACCAACTAATTCTATAATTCTGACCCATCTGAAGGTACTTCTACGGGGGGGGAAGCAGTTCCGTCAACCCAGGCGCATTCACATATGCGATTTTCCCCCAGGTTACCACGTCGAGCCCAACGCAAACGAGTATGGCGGCTTGGATTGCCTCAAACCCGTCTTTCGACGCGCAGTTCCCCACGACGTCCGCCTGGGAGCCAACTTCGATTAATTACGGGAACGGGTGGGTTCCGTACGCTACTGCGTGCCCGTGAGTCATGCCCCCTCTTTACGCCTGTCCCACTACTTACTTTCCGCAGGTATGGCTCCGACATCGGCAAGATGGGCGGCCTGCGTCTGCGTGCGCTCCCTGCGGGCGATTCGATTACATTCGGCTACCAGAGCACGACTGGGAATGGATATCGCTATAACCTCCAACAGGTCATCATGAACCCGCCCTGGAATGGCGGACTCGTCGCTCGGCAAAGCGCGGACAACGGCACCATCGTCGACTTCATTGGCTCCATCGATTCTGGGACGATGCCCGATCCAGACAACGAGGCCAGTTTCTACGTATTATAATTCCCTCGCACTGATGTATTCCGCTCTCAGGGCCATTCCGGCGCCGAGATCGACGCGATCGGACAATTCCTCTACCCAGACCTCGCCCAAAATCCTAACGTCGTATTCCTCCTTGCGGGCACGAACGACATCAACAACGGCGACGACGTCGATAACGCCCCTGCGCGCCTCATGGCCGTCGTCGACAACATCACCAGCACCCTACCGAACACCGCCGTGCTGGTCGGCACGCTCCCGCTCAACGGCGATCCCACCAAGGAGGCTCTGTGCGATACGTTCAATGAGGACATCACCCAGATGCTGCTCCGGAGGGCGGCGGATGGGAACCGCGTCATGCCGGTGCCCATGGAGGATTTAGGCCCGGACGATATGGCTGATTCCCTCCATCCGAAGTGCGTAACACTCGCACATGTATTTCATACTCACATCCCTTGCACAAATCAGCGATCAAGGATACGCCAAAATGGCCGACGCGTGGTTCAGTGCCCTGTGGCAAGCGGCAGAATGGGGATGGATCGATCCAGCTACCGGGGACCTGGGAACTGGCGGTAGTGGGAAACAATATTGTACAAACAACCCAAGTACGTTGCTTCCGCCACTTCCCGGAATAATCCTGAACCCGTCGTAGCCTGGTACCCTCAAGGAGAAATTGCAAACGGTGCAGGCCTGGGTCCAAATGGCGGTCTTTATAACTGTCTCTTCGAGTACGTATTGTGTTTGAATCACTTTCTCGAGATATTCAACCTCGCATGATACAGCCCCGAAGCAGACGATTGTGGGTGCGAGTTCACGGAGCCAAACGCGCCGGCACAGGTGTTCCCCGTACCGTCGAACGGAAATTGCTCGAGCTTGAATGATAATAGCACTGCCGTCCGCTTCGCAGGTGTGTTCTCTCTTAGCATTCTCAATACATAGTCATATTCTAACCGTTTGCGAGACTTGAACGGTGATGGACGTGCCGAATACCTTTGGCTCGACACCAACGGAGTTACAACAGCTTTCTTGAATCTTGGTTCCAGTGCAACAGGTGCGGCCGCGTTCCCTGTTTTCCCTTTTATTTCCGGACTACGCTCAAGATCATATAAAACAAATGCAGGAATCGACGCAGCTCAAGTCCAGTGGCTTCCCTCCGGCGTCATCGCCACCGGAGTCGGTGCAGCTCGCCACCAGGTTCAGTTTGCCGGTACTACTTCCCCGCTTTCAGATATATTTTTGCTGGATGACTGAATATCCAGATCTGAATGGCGATGGACGGGCAGAGTACCTGTGGGTTCACGACGATGGCTCTGTCGATGCGTGGTTGAATCTGGGTGGACCTGATGATGGTCCGGATGTACGTCCTTCCCTTCATTTATTATTCTGCATGAATTTTGGCTCTTATTTTTTGTGCAGGCCGCCAAGGTTGCATGGTCTCCTTCGGGTACGGTCGCCACCGGAATAGGCGAGCCTGGAGCGGGTATGCAACTTCAAGTTCCTTTACGCGATCTCCAGCCGGATTTAATATTTTTTTGCACTTCTCTTTGTGTTATGTAGGTGTACGGTTTGCGGATCTGAACGGCGATGGCCGTGCAGAGTATCTGTGGCTGGACGAGGACGGGGCGATGACAGGTTTGTATCTTTTCAGTTGCCATCGAAGCCTTTGCTAATGACATCGTCAGCGTACCTTAATCTTGGTTCCTCGGAAGGCGGATTGGGCGTACGTCTCTCCTCTCCACCCATTTTTATGCCTGATCAAATTTTTCCCAGGCTGCCAATGTTGGGTGGCTCCCGCAGGGTGTAGTTGCAACCGGACCCGCGAACGGCGCCACTAGAGATAATGTAATTCTCGCCGATATTAATGGTGAGTACACTATCGCCTCCTCCAGCCATAAATGAGACGAATTAATTATGTGCTCAGGTGATGGGAGAGCGGACTACCTCAGTGCGTTTGTCTCGCATCTGCCCCGACGCTGTGCTTACTGGAATGCTACTCAGCCGTGACCCACACCGGTGGTGTCGTTGAACTATGGATTAACGGAGGTGGCCCCGACGATGGTCCCAATGTCTGTGTTTCTTCCAATTGTCTGCAAAATTGTGTCTCTTATTCTCCCCGCTAGGCTGCCAAGGTCGTTTGGTATCCCCAAGGTGTCATCGCAACCGGAGTCGGCACTTCGGGTGTGGGCGTCCAATTTGCGGATCTCAATGGCGACGGACGCGCCGAATATCTAGATGTCAATTATCTGACAAGCGCAGTGAACGCGTGGCTCAATGGATGTCCATAGTGCACTGTCGTAGTCTCCTCTGTTGAACACCGTATTCCGATGTTTCTTTATCCTCAAGTCCAGAACTAGACTCGGAATATTCAGATCGTTGGAGGCAATATTGACGGAAAACAAAAGAGCATGCGGAAGTTACCAACTTGAATGCTGGCATTTGTTCCTTGAGATAGAGAAAATGAGAGGCTTCCTGCTCAGTATTCTGAGTTCTCGAGCACTACATTCAAGGGCGTCTTTTCCACGGCCCCTATCAATTGTGTGATGGGACACGTGATCGTGCGAAGGCGAATTGGAAATTCAATTGATAACGCGCTCTCCATCTCTCCATGGTACACCCATCTCTGGACGAAAGGTCCCTCTTGAAACTGCCCCTCCGTCTCCGCGTAAGCAGTTTCCCCCTCTTTCTTCATTAATATCTTCCTATTCTTCTAAAAATCGTGCCAGAACTTGGTATCCACCGCGTGCGAAGACCCCGGCGGCTACGAAGGGGCGGCCTGTCTTATTAAACTGCATCAATTTATCCAGTATCCAGAGCAAGTGCCCACTCCTGGAGATCCTCTCGTCCATGCTGCCAATCTTCTTCCCGCTTTCTTCCGATTCCTCGATCCTGTTCAGGTGCCTAACGATACCTGGGTGCGCTCCGATGCTAATCGGCGAACGTACACTCTGTTCGCGGACCGCATCCACATTACGTGCTTCTGCATTAGGCTCCTGATGCAACGAAACCTCGTTGTGGCCGCTGCTATGGAAGATCTCTGGCCCCGGCTCTGGTTCTGGATTCAGTTCCAGGATCGCTATGCCGGCTTGCATCCCCGTGAAAGTCTCTCTGGCGCCTTGACAATGGATTACGGAGAGCCAACAGCGACTAATTCCACTCATCTGGCCACACTCCGCATCTGCACACTCGTAGGCTCCGGCAGCCACGGGGAAAATATCCCGAATTCGGCGGTTGCCGCCACTCCTGGGGTGGCATTGTTCGTTATGCGGCTTTGGGTAAGGTGGCTCCACGACGAGCATGTGCGAGAGACATCGAAAGGGTGTATGGCCTTACTCTTGCATTATTTCATCCATGCAGCGGGCCCGAATTTCACTCAAATATTGGAGGTCGTCGGAGGCACCATTCTCGATTTCGCCTCCCTCCTGATCAAACACATTAATATCATTATATCGGACCTTCGTCTAGGCGGGCACCCCGAGTTGGATATCTCGGAGTTCTGTCTCTTTCTCCACGACGTGACCGCATCCCAGTATTCGGCGGACCTCGCAATGGTGGGCCTCACCAAACCCCTTGTCAGATCAGCTCTTTCGCTGTGGCCAATACACAAAGATATTGTGCTGCGCCTCCTCGTTTCGCTTCACAATATCCTGTGGGCTGCTCCGCTCTACCCGTGGGTTGCAGAGGCACTCGATGCTGGTTTGCTCACCGTTCTCTCCCGCTGGGGTATCGACGGTGGATACGAAAATGAATACACTCACGACTTCCTTCGTAACATCTTGCGTGTCATCCTACCCTGCCAATTGGTTTACTACTCCATCTTACGGCGCGTCGAAAAGGTAGACCATGTGTCCCTGATTCCGCTGCTCCAACACGAAGGCATACGGCGTGATTGGCAGCGTCTTTGGGACCTCATTGCCGAACGACTATCGGTAAAGGCCCGCTTCGACATTCGAAGAATATCCACGAAATTCTGCGACAACATGGTGGTAAGCTCTATGGATCTTTCCGCGGATCATTCGTTTACTCACCCAAACGTCCGACAGTGCAAGACTGTGGGGCCAAAGACAGGATTCCTCCGCTGCTCTCATTGTTCGACCACCTACTATTGCTCGAAGGCATGTCAGGCGACACATTGGCGGTTCGGCGGCCACCGTGCAGTCTGCCATCGCTCAGGGCCGAAAGGTCCTTCTATCTTCTTGTATCATTCGTACTACTCACCCAATCCCAGGTGGCGAGGAATTGACAACAAAACAAATGTCCTTCATTCGCTATGTCGTGCACCACGACTATCTCGCGCGGAAGGACGAGATCCTCACGCTCCGCGCAGCGTTCATGCGGTCGTCCGCGCACCCCTTCTACACCGAATTCGACTACACCCATGGGGAACTGGGCCTCACTGTCCTCCCCACGAAGAACTTGCCGCCGCTTCTGTCATCGGCCACCGCCAAAAGCCAATGGATCGATCTTGTCTACCGCATGGCGTGCAGCAGCGGGCGGATGACATTGGACGTTGCGGTGGTGCAGATGGGACACGCGACGCCGCGATACTGCGTTTTCCCGATGCGCTCAAATAGGTCCGACATACACGATGGGCTGTGCGCCATTATCGATGCTCACCGCGCCGCTAAGACGTCGTCCAAGGAGTACGCAACGGCGCTTCGATCTTTGGCGGAGGACCGATGCGATGATTTGTTGGAAGTTCATCTATGACCCGTACTACGTTTGCCGCAGGACACGAATGCTATGCTTTTTTCACTGATATTATGTGGTTCGTGGAGCGGTGTTCGAACACCGTACTTTCGCGTTTTGTGCTCCGTACATCTGGTTTGCCGAGGGTGGCCGAGCTCAGCCAACATTCTCACGGGTATCAACCGATCCGAAAATCAAAGAAAATCGCAAACTTTGGATGGCAAGGGGCCAGACTAGCTGAAACCCATCTAATTGATGATGAGTATTTCTCGGTATGAGCTAACCACAAGTAAGCTGAAAATTGCCTTGAAATGGCCCTATGCGGCGTAGCCATTACAAGGCAATAATGAGGTTCAATAAATTCAGTTTTGAGAAGACGGGGACCGGGATAGTGACCACACTGTGTGTCTTAAGCATACAAATATTGTGATCTTGTACAGAAATATCTTTGCAGACATTGAGAGGCAAGAAGCGTCCCAACAATCAGCGGCTCAGTGAGAGAATGCGGCAGAATGATCCGGCTCTCGGCAAATTCCCGGCACTGACTGGTTGAGTTTGGCAGGTAAAAAAATAAACCACGGCACACATCTGAAGTGAACGTAAACACACTAAAGCAATGGGATATAAACTACGCCAGCGGTAAATGAGCACCAGCAATAAATCTATATTAGAATTGTTTAAACAATGAGCGTCTCAACGTAAAACCATGTTTGAGCATTGTTCTGTTAAACAGGACTGACGGCCCAACACGAGAGGCTGTCAGCCACCTGGGTTTGAACACTCGTTTAAACAGGGTGTTTGAACAGCGTTGAACTGGAACCCTGTGCAAATAATCAGTGTTTGAACGGCGACCGAAATTCACCAAAAATGCATCACAGCTGGATCGAACCAAGGACCAGTTGCAGCACAAACCAGCACCACTTCGAACTGCGCCACCTTTGACATTGAATACTTTTGAAATTTCGTGCTCATGCCATGACATCTCATCGCCGGGACTTGTAATCATATTCTCCTTTTAGTTATACTCAGGAACTTATCCACAGTACATATCCCATGAAATCAAGTTGCCTACCATCAGACTTCTCTGGGACACATTTAGTACCGGCAAACAACATTTTTATTAAACTTACGTGCCATATGTAGTGCTTTGAGTACTGCCAAACCTGCAGCTGCATCCTTATCACCCCTTATCCAACATGTTCAATTTCCAAGAATAAAATGTTCACTATGAGGCTGGATATTGATGAAGGCAGCAAACAAATTCTTGATATCAGGATCTGAAATAGAGCTGAAGCCTTAGCCAAGATTTTGTCCGAGGAACGTGCAGGTGATGAAGAAGAAGACCTTGATAGTGAAGACACAGACGAAATTGATCCCGCCGTAGAGGCGAGTGATCAAGCAGTTATCATTGATGTGGAGGCGGAGGTTGACATAGATGATCGACTTCCTTCACTGAGCTCCAATGAAATTAACCTTGGATGCTACTCTGTGTTAAATGCAAGTGCATGCTATGTTCTTGTTCAGTAATTCGAAACTCTGATATAAAATCTCAAGCTTCGCAGTTTGGCCAAGAAGATTGTCCCTAGCCCGACTATCAAGGCCGACTTGGCCGCTGCATGTATTCGCAGCAAGATAGCTCCTTGTCTAATGGTTAGGGACGTCTCAACGCAGTGGAACAGTACTGCAGAACTTATTCGGCACAGGTTGGATCTTCGCGAAGCGCTCAAGCTTCTAGTTGTGATGCAGGAGCACAACCGGCCGTGGGGAGCTTGCTTGCGGCGATTCCAACTATCTGCAGAAGAGTGGAACATACTGCAAGAACTTTCCCTGCTGCTAGATGTGAGTTACTTGAATTTTATTATTATGATTATGTTGGCTTGCAGGTGTTCCTGATCGCTACAAAGAAGATTTCACAGAGTCGAACCCCTCTCATTCATGAGGTCATCCCTATCTTCGACATCATCACTGGGGCTCTAGACGAGTTTGTTGATAATACTTCGTGTCCTGCTGTTGTCCACACTGCCGCCTTACGTGGGCTGATGATGTTGAATAAGTATCACACCCTTACTGATGAGTCCGTTGTGTTCTGCATTGCCATGAGTATGAATCGCTCTTGTACTTTGTTCAACTGCTAATCATGTCTAGTCCTCCATCCAAAGTACAAGACCTCCTACTTTGTCAAGGCAAAATGGCTGCGGTGGATCCGAACATCCGAGGATTTGATTCGCCACGAATGGAACACACATTACAAAGTCAATCAAATGACTACTGGACTGCGTGCAACCCCATCCGAAGTGGAGTGTGACTACTAGAAGCGGTAAAAACTAATTTTCTTACAGCCTAGCAGATCCCGTAATAAATACTTTGATGCTCTTTACGAGCCGGAGACAGTAATTGATCCACTCGATGACTGGCTGAGTAGTGCACCACTCATTACAACTGCCGACACAATCACCTGCTGGACCAGAATGGATGCAACTGGTCATCCACTTGCACGCATGGCATTAGACTTTCTCTCAATCCCTGGTAGGTTGATATTAATAAATAGTCTCGATTTTCTGGTACTTACAATGTTCAACCCACAGCCACTTCCACTGATGTTGAACGTGCTTTCTCTCGCGGTGGGCTGACTGTATCAAAAATGCGGCATTCCCTTTCGGATGAGTCGACCCGGGCCGCATCAGTCATCAGTTCTTGGATGGATCTCCCCAATGCAATCCCACGGGCGAAAATTGTGTAAAAGTCCAATGGAAAGTCGCAGCGTTTGAAAGTCACTGAGCAGATAGGAAACGTGGCATTTCCAATAGAGGTTGACGAGACATAGTGCAGCTTATTCCTTCATTACACAATATAATCTCCCCTTACTTGCAAGTACTCCCGAGTACCCGTAAAGTTTTGAAGACCCGTGGGTATTTGACTCACAAGTTCAAGTCATCCGTGGGAAGGAACCCGTACAGATCCGAGTACAGCCAAAGTGGTTGCAGGTACTTGTGACCACGGGTGCAGGTGACTCACGAGTTAACTCGTGATATGGCTTAGCTGGAGGCAACATTTTGCCCGAAAAAGCTAGGCTTTTTGCCACCATGGTATCTACAGGATGGCATTTAATCTGGAACCTTCCGAGTACTTGAAAATCCAGACAGAATAGCAAGTACCATTGAGATTTATTTCTTTAAACGCTGTTATGCATGGTGATCGTATCTCACCAATAAGACAAAATTTGGACCACTGGCACTCAACAAAACTATTGTATTGAAGACTTGGAGTGGTTTGCTACTAGATGAAGACTCTCTGCCAGACAACTGGACATATGAGGGGTTTTTAGCCCCTGACAGACAGAAATGGGATAGGTTAAATATTTAGGGTAGGGTTAGGGTCGGAGTCCCACACCGATTTAAAAAAGTGTGTAACACTATTTCCTCCAAGCAAACTTACGGTAATCTGACATATAAGCAGAAACACAAGTTGGAATGCTTCTGCCTACTGAGTATTCATTATCCCAAACACTCCCAAAAAAAATAATAAGAATAAGATGTTCATTCCTCAGCAATCAAGGCAAAATTGGTCCAGCGACTGCCCGAGGATAAATATTCACATTTTTCTGAGCCCATTTGGGCCAAAAGTGCCAACTGTCCCCATCATCTAGACCCAATAGGTTTAGTTCACAACCATCTGTAACCCATCACCTGACACCGGGGGCAGAGCGAGATGCATGTGAGATCACATGTGTGTGGTGGGCATGCAGTAAAGCACTTGATAAAGGCACTTGGGTTGTACAAAGGAGGCTTTGTTGACTTCCCACCAGTCAACAAAGCCCCCTTGAACCTTTGCAACCACCTGCAACATAGCATGCATGTGGTTTGACATGCGCTGGGTTTTGCCCCGCTGGTCGAAATGGCCCGGGTGCAGCATAGCAGTCCTAGAGATAAGGTGGCATGGGATAAGCACGAAATTTCAGCAGTTTACATGTCAAAGGTGGCGTAGTTGGAGGTGGTGCTGGTGCTTGTTTGCGGTCAACCGGTCCTTGGTTCGATCCAGCCGTGATGCATTTTTGGTGAATTTCGGTCGCCGTTCAAACACTGATTATTTGCACAGGGTTCCAGTTCAACGCCGTTCAAACACCCTGTTTAAACGAGTGTTCAAACCCAGGTGGCTCTGACAGCCTCTCCTGTTGGGCAGTCAGTCTTGTTTAACAGAACATTGCTCAAACGTGGTTTTACGTTGAGACACTCATTGTTTAAACAATCCTAATATGGTTACTGTTCGGCACCCATACCACGGTTTTGACAGCACGTGTTTGCTGTACAGAGTACGAATTTTTGCACGAGCATGGTTCAGGCTGTACAGTTTGGTGTACATTCCACTATCCAGATAGTACAATCCAACATGCACTTATTATTCCGTGATAAATACTGTCATAGAATGCGCGCGGGGGTGGACTCTAGGGAGCTGCGCTGAACACGGCACTGTTCCACTCTAATTGTAGATTGGTTGAGCACGGATCCGACGTCAATCTGCGCGGTCAAGAGGATTAATTTTTCCGTGGACCCGAGAGGTTGAACGGAATGTAATGTATGCAGATATTTACTGTAATACTGTAAAGTACACGCTATGAAGTCTCCAGCACTCGGGAAAGGTGCGTTCACCATGGCGTCTCAAATAACCATCATCACGGCGTGAAATACTGTATGATGCAAAGTAGAGACCAAACATCGATACGATGGAATAACGGGTTGGCATAAGTGTAGCATCCCGCTGCATATTGAATGTACATATATAGCAGCTTTTGTGTTCCGAATGGGGGATTATCTCCCTCTAGCTCCATGGCACAGACAAATGAGGGTAGATGATATAATTTCATGAACCCGCAACCCACAACTCTATGCGTCAGAATCGCCACACACTCATGCGCGAGGGAAATCATATCCCACAAACGCCGCAGGGTCGATAGGTAGAAACGAGCATAAGCGGTGTCTAGATTACTTTCTTCAAACCGCTACGTCGCCCACACAAATCAGGTTACGATACAAAGAACAAGGAAGAACGCACTATACCTTGATACGCGCACCAAGTTCCTTGTAGTGAGCAGTGGGAGCTGCTCCGTGATTCCCTTTACCACAGAGCCTGCAAACACCAACTCGACGGCGGCTAACTGCGGCAGAGGCAGGCCCGCTAAACCGGAGTCGATTATCGCACAGAACTCCGGTGCTAGTGAGTCGCCTGGTAGTTGGAATGTAATGCTTTGTATGACGTTCTCTGGCGAGACTGTCTCGAAAATGTTCAACGCCATGTCGACATCAAAGCCGTATTTGGTGTGCGCTTCGATGGATTTGAGGTTGGGTAATTTCGCCAGATCAATCCAATCGGGTTTCTGAGACATACAGTATATACATCAGCGGGCGAAATCAGTTCATAAGTACTGACCCAAGGGATTTCGAACTCGAGGTGTTCGATGCCGGTCAAAAACTTCCAGGGCGGAAGTGTCTGCGCCGAATATACGGATAGGCGCCGGACCTCCGAGAAGTCAAACGGACTTTGCGGTTCCTCCAGCCAGTCGTTGACCGGGAGTGCATCCACCAAGCCAAGAGTGCTGATCTTTATTTTATCAGGACCGGATGTGGTACTGTAGGTGCTTGTGTAACGGTGCCGCTGAATGGCTTTCACGCGCACATGGCGGAAATATAGAGCCTCGACGTGGGGAGAACAGTCTTGGAGGACCTGTGAGAAATCCTCCGCACTATCGAAACTCGCCCAGATAGCAATGTCGCGAAGGCTCCCTACGCCGAGCAATTTCTGGATCACAGAAATGACCCGAACGCCAGAACATGAGCCGGCGACTGTTATCCTTCGCAGGTGGGTGAAGGGAACCGTCGAGATGAGCTCGATGGTTTCGTCCGGTACGCAGTTGAGGAATATCTCCATGCATTTTACATATCGTACCAATCGCGGCGAGGCGTCCAAGATGTCGAAAAGGCGGGAACAGCGGAGGTGGCACGAACGCCTGTTATTGCAAAATCCGAAATAGCCCACAGACACAGTGGAGAAAAGATGAATCTGTGCGGACGTGGCCCAAGAGCGACAGACCAGGGCGCATGCTCGTAAATCGTGGGGTGAATCGTGGAGGAAGTCGAGGCAGTGATCAATGAGTTCTTGGATCACCAGCGGAGATGGGAAATCCATGGTAGGCTGGACTCGAGCGGCGTTGCGTGTCCACGATGCTGCGCGATGGATGGAAGACGTACACATAGAGTAAGCAGCGGCAAGAGCATTAGCGTTTTGGGTTGGTAAAAGCGGGCGGCATCGGGCGGCATTGCGGCAGGTTACTGGCAGATCACGTCGGGTTCGGGCGGCGCTAAAGCGGCACCTGCTCTAGAAATTGCTAATCAACAAAAAGAAACTCCGTCAATTGAAGTGAAATAGACATGGTTTACACTCATTCTAGTCGACGAGTGAAAACGCTGATTTCTTACATTCTGAACTGACAGAATGGTACAAGTATCGGTTGTGAACAGTGATATAGGTTTTGGTCAATATAAACGAGGAATGGGGGATCAAAACATAGAATCTACATTGATCCAAGAGAGAAAGCTATACGACCCTGCAACACGAAAGCACAGAACAGAGGAAGGAATGAAAACGATCTACTGTATGCGTATACGCGATCAAGTTGAGGTGGCTGGGCCAGTGGCTTGGAGGGCAGGGCAGTTCTGGCCTCCATCGACACAGTGAGGGATAAGTGTCTCCTTAGCACCACCTATGTAGTTTTAAAAAATCAGGTTTCGTGCATAGATAGGAAAAAGTAAGCAGACTTACGGTCCGTAGTGAGCGTAGGGAAGCGCTCAGTGAGACAAGTGAGCTCGAGGTCCTTAGCGCTTTTCGTCGCAGGGAAGCTGGAGATGTATACGGTTAGATAGCGGCGACACTCGTCACTATGAGAATTTACCTTGCGGGTTTTCCGGTGGATGGGGCGGGCTTTGGGACGACATCGGAGCAATCGATGAGGGCCGCACGGTTGTGACCGAGGATTGCAAGCTTGGCCATGGCAGCCTTGAAGCTGGCAGCCATAAACGCTTCTTCGTCTAAGCTTCTGTCAGAATTCCGAGTCTGAGAATGCTTAACAAAGGGTACGTACTGACGAATCCTTGCCAGATGCACGCTGTCCGCGGGTCCCGGGCAATCGCAAAGTCAGACTGGAGACGCAGCTCTCCGGTGTCGTTTCCACTGCTCAGAGGGAGGGGCGACGCCAGTTCTCCGGTGTTGTTACCCGTTCCGGGGAAACCCACGCCCTTGAGGAGAACCTCGAGGAAGATCTGCGTGTCGAAGGTGAACGGAGTCGAGTCGAATGGCGCTGCGTCGATGGTCTCATCGACCTTGTCCGCACGCGCGACGGTGTGGCTAGCCAAGAGACTGACGACCTCGAAAGGCGAGAAGTTGCCAGCATCAGCGAAGCGCTCCAGGATCTTGGTGACGCTGTCTTGGGGTTCCTGAACTATTACTTAGATGGGGAGTTGACTCTGGTAGAAAGTCACAAACGGGGATCAAACCGTCGATGGCAGCAATAGTCTTGTTGGGGCGGCCAGCAAGGAACTCGAGTTGCGGAGCACCCTGTACATGTAAGATATATTTTCTGTGAGCAAATTCACTTCCATCAAATCTAACATCGGCTTACCGGGCAGTTGCTCACAGCAACGGCACCTGAAAAGATCAACATGGAAATTAAGGTGAACGGAAGAGGACTTACCAGCAAATTGAACCAGATCTCCGGCGCTGATCGTAGGATGCCTAGCCAGGAACGGGATGAGGTTATTCACGCTGTCGTCGATACCCTGGAAACGGTCAGTCTTTTTTGTTCTTTCTACTCCGCTTTCCTTCCTCTTACATTGTTCGCGGCGAACTCCGGTTCCACGAGAGGGAACAGCAACATGGATCCGTCGGCTATTGGATGTGTTAGGGCGCGTGGGGAGTCTAATACGCGTAGGGAGACATACCACCGCCACCACTGAAACAATGTAATTCGCATCAGAAGACATATCGGATAGATAGAAGGAAAACTGACGCAGAAGGGCCGAGCTTTTGGCTGATCGCGACTGCGTCGTCTGATCAGATGCGGTTAGAAAATCAAAGGGGGAGAGGGAGAGCGGCAGTACGGAAGGTCAGGCGCAGAGCCTGGCGATCAAGCGAGTCAGTAACAAGGAATAGGATGACTTGCTATACACATACCTCGTGTGCATCTTCACCGCACTCGTTCTGGAAGACGTTGGCTTGCAAATCCTGGGCGAGCTGCAAAGAAATAATTGAGCAATGACGAAGTCCTCGGATATTTGAAGAGGCGTACAGGGATGAAGGCGCAGCAGGCGGCGTTCCCAACCCGGGTACCGTCGGGGCAGACGGCATCGGGAGTAGCGGTGGACGGCACAGCCCGGGCAAAGGCTGCGAGGGCAACGATACAGAGGAGAGTGGTAAAAGCCATTGGACGTGAAGTGCCTGGGTGCGGTGAGCGACCGGTAGGAGAGGAGGGATGACTGGACGGAGGGCTGGAGTGTCCTGAAGACTTGGTAGAAGAACCACCCTCATTTTATACGCGCGCTGCCCTGCACCTGTACTGAATGATTCAGCGCCGCGCCCATTCGCTGTAAAAATATTTGCGACCTCCGTGCAGGGACCGCGCCCTCGGATGAACGAGCGTGTTGAGCCGGAAAGCCAAGCTGGAATATATTTCGGACTCGGAGGCGATAACGCTACCGACGCGATGGCGAACCTAATGTCTGTAATTTGGTTCGAGGAAATAATGTGCACACGATGGGAGTTCATCCAACACGCACTGGGTGAGTTTTCACATCCAGCCTGATGTAGTTGCTCCTCATTGCCGACGGGCCCAACTGGACATTATTCCGAGCAATCAACGAAGCATCTATAATACCCGGCTCTTTTCACCACATAGGGTTCCGAAAGAAAGCAGATGCCGTTCGTTGTTTTCTCACCAAGTGGATATACCATACTGCGATCGAAGCAGTGAGTTTCGCAAAAGAAACCAAGGACAACGAAATACCGTTAACATCGAAACGATTAGTAGGCGTGTCGCAAGGAGACCAAGCTGTAAACGGTCCCGAAGGTAGGGAGGAAGGTATATCCCGCCGCGGTCCCGTTAAGAAACAACCGGGGGCCGTACTACGGAATATTGTGAGAAGATCAGAATGGCCAAGAATTCGAGCGCGCGGAAACCCGTCTCACAGGGAGTCGGTTATTCACCGCGATCTTGTCAGAAGGGCACAGGAACGAACAGAATTTCCATGGTCTAGGGTACCAAAGGGTTCCGAGCAGACGAAGCTGGAAACTGTAAAAAAGGCCGGAATGTACGAAGATTCGGATGGGGAGGATCGTTCGAGGGCACGGAGCGCAGGGGATCGCCATTTTTTGCCAGAAGGCGTCTATAGATCCGTCTTTTCGGCCGGGCAGATGCTGTATGCATTGGGTTGGCGCCTGTGCTGATTATCTAGAACTTAGTTACTGGTTCGGCTGTAACGGAAAGGATTACGAAAGAGTGCAACGGCAGCCAAAACGCCGAATAAACCCAAAGCACATCTCAGCTTCCAGTAGTAGCCTTCCGGAGATTGTAAGCGAATTTCCGGGAAATCGCAAGGCCGGAAGATAACTTGCCTGTGGAGATTTCAGCCAAGACAGCTTGGCGTGAAACTGACCATGTGTGCCCGAGGGCCATTTTATCTTGCCATAGATACCTGCGAGGGCGAAGAAGATATCAGTGTGAAGTGATCGTCTCCCAGCTTAGTTTGGACAACGAGGCTGATACGAACAGGCGTCCCTAGGTGTCCTTATCGACGAATGCGATAACAAATCGAGGACGACCTTGTGGTTTTGTTTCGCGAACCAGAGGCCGCCTTGGAGCATTGAGACGCGAGAAGGCACTCAGCACCAAGGCGCGTGCAAGAGACAAAATCGCTTTATGCAATGCCGACCGGCTGGACATTGCTTAGCCCGAGGAGACCGACGAAGTTAACAACCCATTGCATTTTTTAAGTCGCCGCCTCCGAGTCTGAGGTGGTCGCCGGGTCGCAGTCACGGTTTGCGAATTGGGTAGGGAGAATTGCAAATAATTGATGAATCGGGATGGCGGAAAGGATGCGGCAGGAACCTTGGACGACCGGGACAGCGTATTGACGGTGCATGCCAAGCATTCGAGAAAGAATTCGCATGCAGCCGCTCCATCGTGCGGTTGCCAAGTTGTTGCACATGAAAGACTCCGAAGACCTAGGACAAACATACGCAAATGTAGCATGGCCATCAGCCGGCATGCCTAGGCCATGGCCCATTCGTCGCATCGCACCAACAGACGTAGCTCAACAAGTCGGCGACGTTGTATCCCAAGAATTGTACCTGACAATCTTCCCACCGCTCAGCCAGTCCATCCTTCTCTGCTCGCCGCCCCTCATTGGCGCTCAGGATCAGTGGTGGCAGTGGCATCCGATTTTTCTAGGCATCGAGTCTCTCCGTAGAGTCGACAGCTAGCTATGCTTTCTTTGGCATCGGAACAGTCGATTTTCATACCTTTTTTTCTCCATGGATCTGTATAAAATCCAGCGCATAGTCCTATATCTGCTCTTACTCGGTCCGTCGTCTCACAACCCGCCGAATACTACTCTCATGAGATTCAGGAAGATTAGTGAATGGGCTCTCACATGGGTGTGCAGTGCTTTCTGTGCGTTATTCGTGAAGGCTAAGCCTTGCCTTTTAGCTTGCACCGTCCGCGAAATTACGAAAGCTTCCGGATGCTGGTCACTTCGCTTACCTGGTATATACAGTACGAATATGGTCAACGAGAACGAGAGCCAATGAGCAGCGATTGGCGGGCTGGACCTCTCCTCAAAATAGGACCTTTCTCAGCCGTGCCGTCTCATACTCGTACTGTAACAAACGGCTGCCGATGAGTAGGGGTTTCTTTCACTCGGCCACAACAACTGGTATCCAGCAGATTTTTCCCAATACCGTTTTGACATCTTTCCACCACCAGAATCAGCCGGTGATTACTCGGAGGCTTCACAGAATTACTGTGTCGCACTCGTCCGCTCCTACTGTCTCCTGCTCGTACCTGGCCCATATCGCCTGTTCATTTTACGGTAACCAGCTACAATTTCTCAGTCGACAGTATCCCATTTCTGAGATCGCCACAAACAGGCAGCTGATCGCTGAGCGCTGAGCGCCGAGGACTACTGGTTTACCTACCGACGAGCCTGACCAGAATAACCCGTGCGCTGTCTAGCCAACTCCTACCTCTGCAGTCTAATAAAACGTCTGCCGCGTTGCTGCCGCGGCTTGAGAATCCTTGT
Source organism: Mycena galericulata (assembly GCA_029289565.1). Taxonomy (NCBI): domain Eukaryota; kingdom Fungi; phylum Basidiomycota; class Agaricomycetes; order Agaricales; family Mycenaceae; genus Mycena; species Mycena galericulata. The sequence continues at coordinate 367,711 of JARKIA010000059.1, read as the reverse complement.
ATATAGTAAGGCCCCGAACGGACGCATTCGTCAGTCGATGGGGAATGCGGGTTGCATAGAAACGGCCTGTGTTATTTCAACGAACTCCGCAGTACTGCGCAAAACGGCAGGGAACGTGCCAATGGGTGTGTCTAATCAAATATCTTCATGGGGTTCCTTCGTCTAAATTGGAAGCCGGCGGCGAGCCCCACTGAACCGCTGGTGGAACTAAATGCCTTGGCACTGGCTAGATGCGTACGTTCAGTGTTAACCGACTGAAAAATCTGATGCATTGACTGTTATTGTCAACAGATGCCAGTAGACGCTCAGTTCTCGGCGAAGGTGGCGAGTTTTCTTGCTCCGCGACAATCCCCCGAGTTCCACCTCAATGCTGAGCGGATGTGACGACCTTTTGAACACTGTGTCCGCCTAGAGCGGCGGAAGAGCAACGTGCAGCAACGTCCGTGAGGGTCCATTGTCAACGTGACCGCGCTTTTGATGGAATTGATAAAATGCAAGCCGAGTGCACCTTCTCACAACTCCCCATATAATGGAAATTAGGTTGCATCATCTGGCAGCCGAACGAGCCCTAAGGAGGAGTTAGATACTCGCCGCATGGTGGGGAATATTATTATTGGTACATCAGCTCTTCTTCCTTTTCCTCTCTTCAACCACCGGCGCTTACATGATCCTCCGGTTTAGATGCTTGGTCTGGCGAAGGTGGGGCTCGCACGGAATTGGCACTGACGGTATTGTCTCAACATGGCTCGGAACGCTCACTCCTTCATGGGACTATGCACATTGCGTCTCCACACACGGTGATCTTTGCCCGTTTTACGAAGGCGTGCAGCTCACTTCTACCTTCTAGTGCTAAGCTCTACGATTTCCGGCCATATTTCTCCGCCACAGCCTTCCGCAGCTCTTTCGTGACACCTACGGAACACGGACATGGTGGCCCACTGGAACTACGAACAAGACAACGGCATTTCTGCATTCCCATATAAAGCAAGTTCATGCCCGTAGATACTTTGTTCACCTCTCCTCGTTTGGCCACCTCTTTCCCCTAACGCCTTTTTCTTTGTCTTAATCGTAATCTTCCACGTCCGTCATGAAGTCCTTCCAAAACATTGTCGCTGCCGCCTTTGCTCTTGCTACTTTCTCGTCTGCCAATGCGGCTGCCGTTGCGGTACGTCTCTCCTTCATGCCAACTAGCCCATCCATGAAGATCTGATTTTATTTTTTGTTAAATATAGGGAGAGACCACTACCACCGGCGCAGTGACCACGGTTATTGGCACTACGAGGACTGGAGGGATCACCATTACCGCGACCACCAGGCCGGAAACCACCGTGACTAGGGCCACATCGAGGCCGGCGGAGACCACTGTGACTGCCTCCGGCTCGGTGAGCGAAATCACCTCAACCGAACCTGTCCCCAGCTCGTCGATCGGAGTGGCCTCCACGATCACTGCAACCACCGTCCAACCCACTGGTGGATTTGTCGTTACCGGCATCTACACGACATGCCTCACCGTTACTTTTGACGCTGCCAACCCCACGGGTACGGCCACGGCTACGGGTACGACGATCCCAAGTGTGAGTTACCTGAGATCTCCTCGTCCAGGCATGACCTCAAATCTTCATTCACAGAGCAGTGCCCCCGCCGAGTTCACCACCCTTCCCACTGCAACTGCGAATGCGACTGTGAGTTCATTGCGCGAAAATATGCGGCTATTCTGATAGATAGAGTACACAGGAGGCTGCACCCAGTAGCGCAATTACCATCGTCTCCCCGAGCGGCTCGAGCTTCCTTCCCCCAGTAGCGGTTTTCACCACCTGCCTGGCGTTCCTACCCACCGAGAGCCCGGTCCTAAGCACGATCGGTGTCAGCTCGAGTTCAATCGCGGTATCCACCCTGCCAATCGAGTCGTTCTCGACTTTCTCTGAGGCTGGCGCGACTGGTACCGCGACCGCGGTCGGGTCGGCCTCTTCTTTCACCACTCTTCCAGCTGCAACGTCGAGCTCGTTCGCATAAACTCATGGTGCGGCTTTTGAAAGGATTTGAACATTTCGGTTCTTTACTCCAGTGCTTACTCTTTGGACTTTTCACGCCCCACATAAAATAATGGACAATTTGATTACCTAGTACTTTTACCAAAAATGATAAAGTGTGTTTGGAGAGAAAAATTGAGATGCCCGTATAAAGACAAACATTACCGATCCCAGTTTCCCAGCTTGTCCATATTTGGTGATTTTACGCGACGCGTGCATCACGTGGGTTTCAGGCTTAGCGGCTTACTTCCATGACAACCGGCGCCACACCTTCCCTGCTCTCCCAAGGAGCGTGTAAATCGCTGGTTCCTCGCCCCGGCGTCGCAGAAGTGGACCTCATTTTTCAGGTTTCCGCATCTGTCTCCGTCGTCGGCATCCCCCCCTTCCAACATTGCCTCGCTCTTTTCGACGGCGCCGACACGATACCCGTCATGTTATCGAGCGAAGTCAGCTCGCAACTCGAGCCGATGGTCCCCGTAGAGAAGACCATCGTGGCAGTGGAACGGGTAGGATGGTGGGACCATCCGCGCGGGGGGAATCCGTCAGTCGTAACTCCTAACTCCATTGCCTCCTTTTGCTGATGCCGAATTCTCGCTGTGCGCTTAGGATTCTAGTCGTTGAGGCCATGCACATAATCGAAGACCGGGAGGACTTCATTGTCTCTTCTTCAACCTGACAACCATACCATTGCATATCAGTGCAGCCTAGACAGCCGGGACGACACCGGCGAGCGTTTTACTTACTACTGGGTTTTACTTCTGGGGATTACTGATCATATACCATTTCCATAATCGTCATCTAGATACCTCGCAGCGTTATTAGAGGTTCATTAGAGAGCTAGACGCCTTTTTTGTGGAGTAGTTGATACCATTACTTATTCTTTTTAGGGTTTAAGGGATACTATAATGGATACATTTCAAAGTGACCGCGCGAGCGAATTCGAGCGGGTGTCAATCACAGTGAGTCGTGACGTGTCCCTCTCTTTCCAACTCTGTCAAATTCCGCCCGCTAGAATCATCGGTCGACTGGTGGAGAGGACATTTTGATTCATTTGACTTACTTCCTCGTGCCCAAAGCCCATCGCCTCTCGAAGCCCGGGGAAGCTCGGCTCAGGTCCGCTAGACTTTGCCCTCACGCTCAACACTGCCCAGCCACGCCGTTCTTCGATATCAACGGAATCGTGCGTTTTACATACATCCTGTCCTGGGTTTTATACGCAGAATTTACGATCTACATTACGTGCTCTCACAGTCGTATCAGTCTCCGTTGCTCCCGCTAAGGTAACGAAAGAAGGATCCCCCGGTGTTGGGATACATGCGCGAGACGCAAACTGATGCTCCTTGAAGAGCCGACCGGTTTCTTGCCCTCTGAACAAATGTGCATTCCGATTCCTCTTCAGGGTTCCAGGAAGTAATACATATCTTGTCTTGTCTTGTCTTGCAGATTCGTGTTACTGCAACTCGATAATCGACATCAGCATGCCCGGCCTGGAGCTCGGTGCCTTTACTAGTCTCTTATAAACAGACGCTACAACAGTTGACGGCTCGTACCTCGCTTGTTGTAGTGCCTTTACAGACTTTTATCTCATTTTCGACGCAGGTCACGTTCCGACTCAGCCCACCTTTCACAATTTCTCCTTCACCCCGAATGCTTCGCTAAGCCATCATCTTGCCTAGTACACGGACACAACTTACAACTTCGAGTCGTTCTCGAGACGAGCCGCGATCGCAACTATGCCCAACTACGTCAACCCGCCGAGACGCGACGACGTCCCCAGCATGTCTATGTCGAACCCGACTGCGCTCCCGCTTTCGGAGACATGCAGCTCGCCACCAAACTCGTATCCGTCCAGGTCGATCCGCTCTCAGTGGGCAGCTCGGTGAGCACGTAGCTGGCGGCGAAGCTTCCAGCGGCCTGAAAAATGATGAAGGAGCGGTCAATCGGTCGGGTTTGGAGGGAAGTAAGGTGTGACTGACCCAACCAATATATCCAAGGATGACATCGCTGTTCTGCGCCTGGTAGGCAATCTGCTGGCACATATAAGTGATGCAGGACGCGGTGTTTCCGCCTCCGGTCTCCGTGTTGAATGCTTTGCGGCCGTTGCACCGGAGCCATTGGGTTAATGGCTCCCAAGCGTCGGCGATGTTATTCGTAACACATTCACTTTGTTTAAATGAGCCTCCATGACCGAGCCTGGTTGGGGGGAGAAACCACTCACGCGTTCGTCCCCGAGTTGTCCGAGTCGAGGTATTTGTGCACGTCGAATATGAGGTTGGTGAAACTGCCGTCGGGGTTGGTGACGTTGCTGAGCGCTGAAGAAAAAGATCAGCACAGAATTCTAAAAACCCATGAAGGCAGCAGCTTCACCAGGCCCAGATCCGTCCGAAATAAACGTTTGGGCGGAGGTGTAGTCGTTTCCGGGGAGCAAAATCATCTGGCTCGTGGCCCTACCAGACATTATGAGAATGACTGAGGAAATTCAACCACCATTGGACACGTACCCAGCATTCCGGATGGCAGTGACAGCGGCCTGAACGGAGCCGGCCCAGGTTTCGATATTGGCTGCAGAGAAGTTGTGACTACGAAGATCTATCCAGATATAAAAAGGCTTACGAATATCGTGGGGCTCATTCATGACACCAAAGATAACCTTTTCCGTGTCTTTGTACATCGTCGCAATCTCGCTCCAAGTTTGCGCGAACTGTGCATTCGTTGGCCCGCCCTGTCCGATAATCTACCAAATTCAAGTTAGGCACGGTACCTCGCGTCCAAATCCAACAATTAATTGCCGTACCCCTCCGTTCCAGCGAGCATAATTGTGGATGTCAATCAAGCAATACGCGCCGGTACCAAGGCACGCCTGAACGAGCTCATCGTATTCGGCCATGTTAGACTGGTCGATAGGGCCTCCAAGGACCCAGTTAAGTAGGAATTGCCAGCCAACGGGCAAGCGGAACACATTGTATCCGTCGTCGTTCACGAAATGCGTCATTTGACCTTGCCCATTGTTACCTACAAACCCATGGTAAGTTTTCGTTAACAACGGAAGAGTCAACTGGCGCACCGAGGGGCGAGTCTGTTTGGCCGGCGGTACAGGTCCCAGTCGTGTCGCATCCGAAATCGAACCCTGTTTGTACAAGACGTTAGCACATACCTCCAGGTTGGAAATTTATTTTCACCTGCAATATTTACCCCGCTATAAAATGATTTAGTGAGACGCTACGTAGCATCATCTCGGAGTCAAAAACTTACGCAAACTGAAGCTTTCCAGACCCTGCTGCCGGAGTCGCACATGTTCCCGACGATCCTGGGGCGGAGGATGTCGTCGTCGCGGTTGTAGTACTAGTAGTAACGGGTGGTGTTGTCGCCGTTCCGGGAAGACATTGGGAGTAGTCTTGGCAACTGGGGTGAGATCGTAGTAACCAGCTGATTCCGCAACTGGACTCACAAGCATTTAGTTCCGTGCAAACTGCCCCGCTGACGCATGTCGTAGCTCCAGTCCATCCCTTCACCCATGCATGAATTCACTGTATACGTAGATATGTTGGGGAGGACGTACTATCCCTCCACCTTCAGGTTGGACTCGTTAGCATGGCACTGAAGTCCGAAGACCCATGGAAAACTCACACTGCGAGTATAATGAGCCTTGGCCCCGGGCAGAAGCCGTAGCGAGTGCGAGGAACGCCAGCGGGTAGAGTGTCTTGTGGGGCATCTTCCTGGGTTGGAGTTGATTGAAGAGTTCATCGGTGTCCCTCTCTTATATGCAACACTTATGCAACCCAGCCGACGTCGACCCGAGTTCAAGAATAGAACAATCAGGCCGCAGCGATGAAAATAACCAAGATGGATGATCGCTCCACCGCACGTGAAAGAGAATCGGTTAAAATTCGCTTTAACGTCGGGGAGGCGCGCTTGGTTGACTGCGTAGTATATTTGTAGTACTTGTGGTAAGCTTATCGGCAATGCCATGAAGAAACGTTGGCCAAAAGAACCACAACATCTGAACCAGTGATCACCGGTCCATCATCGGCCACCACGATTCAGTGGTTGTTGTGGAGTTACTGGGAAGGATAATTCTGCAGAAATATTCCGCGACTTATTCCGGCGACGTTGGATTCGTCTTGTGACGCCTTTGTATCGGAGACTCCTAGGTGCGAATTTTATCATTTCGCCTCGCGGCGATATCTCCGCATTCCAGACCTATAAACCATACGTCCCGGTTCTTCAGGACGATACTCAGACCACTCAGCACATATATACTCTGCCCTCGTACCCACGGAGAGTGACTTCAACCTTCCCGCGTCCAACGCCGAGATTGCTGTCGCTGGGGCTTTTCGGATGATTCCCGAGGGCAGGTTTAAACTTGGACCATTCCAACTTCCGGGTCTCCTCCGCTGGTAACGAGAAGATCACCTTCCTGGCTGTAAAGTTCAAAATGACGAGGGCGTGCCGATCCTCGTACGACCTCGTATACGTACGCAAATACCTCCTCATTCTTGGGCAAAGATATTTTGCCGCTGCATTGCCGTTGCAGCATGCAGCGGCAATCTGTGCGGCAGTCTGCGGCAGTCAAGTTTGCGGCACATGTTCAACCGGTGTCAGCCGCGGGGATTAAGACCTGAAACTGTGTATGGACATAGTAATGTGATTAATACACTGTTTAACATTGAGATTTGTAGAGGTACTTGTGGTTTTGGGGGCGCTGGAGACGACTTAAATATCGCTTCAGCGGCAGTCTGCGGCAGTCTTGCGGCAGACAAACAGCTGCAAATATTGTGCAGCGGCAGTCTGCGGCAATTACAGCGGCAATTTAGGCACTTTGCTGCGGCAGTCGTGCTGTTTGCAGCGGCAGTCCTGCGTCTCCCAGCGGCAATCCTGCGGCAGTACGAGTCGTGACATAGCGGCAGTGTGACATGTCCGCAGCAGTGTTCGACGGCGCCGCGGCACTCCCACCGCCGCGTTATTCCTGCAACACGCTTTCTTCCTTCCGGCGTTCCAAGGGGTTCATTCGGACCCTTTTAACTTTTTTTTAACTCGCAGAAGCCGCTTTACTTTCTTCAAGAAACTCTTTCGAAGTATGTCCTTCCTTCAATGTCGTTTGACCATGTTCGTGCTCACTGCCAAATCACCGTCATTTAATCACTTCGACCCTAACACCATGCATGCCATTCCAAAATCCCAATCCCCTCCCTTCTTTTGTGGCTCGTGATTATTGCCAAACTTCCACCGCTGAAACTATCGCTTCTTACATTCCATACTTCAAGCTCTGTTGAATTTTCGGACTCCCCCACCTTCAAGGTTGCTATGCCTATTTCTCAACTGTCTATGGGTCCAAGCTCTGTATATAGTGACTCTTCTCTCTTAAAAACATTCTAACGAGATTTTATAATGTACGATGCTTTCTTCATCGTGTGCGGCACTAGCGTCTGCGGCAGCACAGCCACCCTGCGGCAGTCTGCGGCAGTCTGCGGCAATTTTTTTTTCGTACGATACAGCATACCAACAGATCGTTTTTGAGACGATGGGAGATTTGGATTGTTGTAGGCCCAAGGAATGCCCTAGGACATGCCAAACTCATCCATTCTGTCTTCCAACCAAATTAAGGAAAAAATAGTCTTCAGTTGGGAAACCCTCGAGACCACGACATCTGTCATATATCATCAACTGGGGCCTAATCATGAGAAATAAATAATGAGAGACTCACTATTCATCCATTATTTCCTAGATTCACGTGGAATCGAGGGGCGAGGGTCATCTAATTGCGGATTCATCGCATGCTACTCTCACATCAATTTTGTCGGCGCAAAGTCCTTGTCTCGACAAACGAGGGAGTGTTTCCACATCAGTAGCTTGTTGGATTATATATGTGAGTAGTCCAGTTTCTGATCCAATGTTGGTTGAAATAGCTAAATTTGAGTCATAGGTATCTGGCGCTTGCAGCATACCTACCCTGCTGTCCAAATCTATACGGACCCTATGTCGATCGATACCTTACAACAGAAGAAATATTTAATTGGGAGACAAGAAAGAGGTAAGTTGGGCTAGGGATAGTGAGTTGAAAGATGGTTGAATGGCATATCCTCTCCCCATTATGCCTAACCATGGATGGAGTACATATGTTTCATTCTTGTACCACTTTCAATGGTGCACTGAAACGGGCCGGCACCAATTAAACCCGTAGTTTCCTTCCACTGGAGAGTTCAGTTCCAAGTTAGAAGCTTCCCCGTGGACACGTAATTGTAGCTACTTGTGAAAATTCAACATCCTCGGTATGGGTTAGTATTGAGAATTCCGATGACTTTCATGTCGATCAGCAGGCCGTAGTGTTGCATATACTGAGCTAGGACAGTATCCAGGGATGCCAACAAAGCTATTTTGTCCCAGAGAATATTGCTGCGGTTCAGCAGTAAGATTGCCGCAGTGCCCGCGGCAATAAATGCGTGACACTGCGGCAGTGTGACTTGCTGCGGCAGTATTGCCGCTGACTGCGGCAATCTAAATTTGTGCTGCGGCAGTCTGCGGCACGCAGCGGCACTTTCACCGTGCCCCTCATTCTTGGGCGCCAGATCAACAAAGTCGCCATAGATCTATGCTGGGATAAATCGCAACTTATAATAAATCGCGGAAAAGAGAACACATACGAGGAGTTAACGATCCTTACGGAGACGAGGGGCGCGTTTCCAGAAGGCCCGCACGCTCCCCTCGTTGCCGACTTGCGCCGCTGCATTCCACTCTTTATCGTCGTTGTTGATCCGCATCCAGGGCGTCCCAGTCGTGAAGCCGGCATGGTCGCATCCCACTTGTGGATTCGATTTTAAACTAATAGCACAGTTTTTTACCTGCATCGGCACCCGCCCATGGTCTCGCGCCTTCTTCTGTAGTCCATCGCTCATGTCGACAGCTTTCCCAGACTCGCGCTGGCGGTTCTGCCACCAGATAATCAGGAGCGAGGACGGCACGAAATAGTGATACCGATTCTGAGACGCGACATCTTTGTATTCCTCGATTCCCCAAGAACGCGGAAAGTTCTTGAGGCCAAGCTCCTGGCCTTGAAACAGCACATACGGCGTTCCGCTGAGCGTCGTGACCTCTAGGATCGCCGGGAGCTTGGCCGAAAAGTGCATGCCGCGCCACTCCTCCGCATCGTTTCCGAAGCCCGAACGCGCTTCGTCGTGCTTCTCGATAAATAAATACATTGAGCGGATAGGTCGGAGTCGGCGGGCGATTTCTACGAAATGGCGGAGGACTCAACGCATTCCAGAAACCTTCGTCTCGCTTGGATCTCTGCCATCGGGTAACAAATAATCTTTTTGAGTTCTGAAAGCTTCCACGGTCGAAAAATGACTTACGGGACTGCGTTGCCCCGTGTGGGTATCCAGATCCGCTTGAAGCCCAAAATGAAACACCATATTGAGCTCCTTGTTCTTCGGAGGACGTATTTTGCCGGAGTATTAATACATGAATGGTGTCCCGCCCACAGCGATCAGGTCGTACGTATACTCTGAAATACATGTATATATTCAGGCAGAGTGCTGCAAGACTCACGAGATAGATAGAACCGGCGTGCGATTCACTCTTGGAGATACATACTCATGGACGTCGCGCGGGCTCGAACTCCATCAGCATCGGAAATAACTTGTTATAGAAGTTCGCCGAACATACGGCCTGGCGTCTTGATACATGTATTCATCTTCAGGAATGGATATAAGTCAGAGCTATGTCCCCTTTCGGAACGTGCTGAGTTGTAGCGTGCAGTACAGAAGGCGAATACTCACCGGTGCGTCCGACAACCCTTCGACTGTTGATACCATCCACGGCCATCTGCGTATTTTCGCCTCAACATGCATACGGAGTTGAAAATTTAAACGGTGGGTGCCGAGTGAACGCACACGGGCGATCCAGAATTTCACGAGATCCCAGACGGGTCGGATTCTCCCAGTTCAGATCAATCAGGCAGGCTGCTTGGACAGATCATATTCGTTCGTTTCGGCCTCATATTCCCAAACGGAACTACCCTAATGCATATGCGCTCCTGAAAATTCTGGGAGTTGTAAACAACAGAACATCTGAAATTGAGCCTTCAGTTGTCGGGTGGTCGACTGCGTCATGATCATATTTCGGCGGGCGCTAGATAAGTCGCTCGCGTTTGGGATTGGTTTTGGTTTTGGTTTTGATTTTGATTTTGATTTTGATTTTGGTTTGGTCGTGGACGACGTGCGTTCGATGAACCGCGCGTGAGGTTTTTAGCGCTCAGGCTAGGATGATAATGAAGACCAGACTCTAGCCCGTAAGTAGTGGTTCACGACGAGAGCCATACGCATCCTGTGCCCGGACCCCGGGCCCCGGGTCCGGTGTCAGACACACAATGGAACGGACATCATGAGCTTCGGAGACGATGTTGGTTATCATGATCCCAGACCCCATGGCCAGTCCTCCCTGAGCGTCCCATACTAGTACCGCGGCCCGGGGTCGATGTCATCTTGCCACTACAAGCCTGTACAAGTACCGCTTTTCGAGATTATGGCCGTTGGTCTACCGTGTTCCGGAGTAGATATATGGCGATGAAGTTTATACGAAGGATACGATGCATAGATCGCATCCGGCACAGCCCAGTATCCATCCACCCTCAACCGTTCCAACCTAAGTAAGAAGAAGAAGAAGACCTCAAACGGATGATTCAAGACCAGTACGAAATCCAGAACAGAGAGAGCCAGAACGAACTGTTGTACTCGACATACATACAATCAAATGTCGAACGGAATGCAAATCAAACTGCGGCGTTCTCCTTATCCCTCCGCCCACCGTGACGAGCCCCGAAAATGTTCTCGCGGTCCTTCACCGCATCGGCGGTCTGATTCTTGAAGCCCCTGTGGGCGTTGGCGTCCCTGGGTTTGACCGTGACGAGGACGGCGCGGGGCGGGGCTTGGACGACCGAGGGGGGTTGAGCGGGAACGCGAACCGCCGCCGCACAGACCAGTCCGAATTTGAAGTCCACTTTGCCGACGCCGCCGCCGCCGACGCCGCTGGAGGAGACCCACGGGAAGGGTGGTTGAAGTGGTTGTTGTTGGATGGGGATGGGCGCGAGGCGGTCGAGCGCGGGCGAGGGCGGGGGCGAGGGGTACGCGCCGACGACGGCGGCCGCGGCGCGCTGCAGGGACTCCGAGTCGCGGACGCACGATGCGGATGCGGATGCGGAGGCAGGCGACGGTGAGGGAGGGGCGGCAATGGCAATTTGCGCAAGAGCGATAGCGAGCAGGGTGCCCAACGGCTGGTCGTCGTCGTCGCTGTCATCATCGGCGCAGGTCGAGTGCGGGACCCGGCTGGGCGTGGGTGCGCTCGAGGGCGACGGGCGGCCAGGGCCTGGGCTGGAGACGGCTCTTGCTGCAGCGGCGAGCGCCGCGCGCCTCGTCGCGGATCGGGCGGAATTGGAATTGAGATCGACGGGCGGCCGGGACTTGAGATGGCGAGCGCCAGCGTGCGGAGCGCCGGCGCGCGTTTTGGAATTGAGATCGATCGCATTGCGCAGCGGGGACGGCCCGGGGTGGGTTCGGAACGCACGGCGGCGGTGGCGCAGGGCGTATGCGCGGGGCGCGCTGATGTGCCGCAGGCACGGCGCGGTCTTGGTGTACAGTACCGCTATTGCGGCGCCGGGGCTCGTGCGCAGATCGTAGTAGGGGCCCGGCTTGCGAGACGCCGCATCGTGGAGCTTCCACGGAGTGGAAATGGTGTGAGTGGCGGGTGTGTCCGTGGACGACGGCTGTGATTCATTCATTCGCGTTCAGCCTCCAAACAGTAAGGTCGTTAATTAGTTGACGGACCTCGGCAATCTCGGCGCGTCTCCTACTTGGTAGCCTGAGCTCCATCAGCTTGGCGATCCCGAACGACGCGAAGACGAATGCGGCAACGACGCCGAGGCAGAGGATCAGCTTTTGCAGCTCAGGGGGAGTTCCACCAGTCCGGTGCGGACGTCCAGCGGAGGCGGAGTGGATAACGGTGGGCATGGCGGGTATGCCGACGTGGCGTGAAGGAGCGTGGTCGTAAACGAGTGTGCGATTAGGACGTGGAAAGCGAGTGCAGATGTGGTCGAGGTGAAAGCGCAAGAGGAATTTGTGAGACAGAGTGGCTGACCATTTCAAACTTTCGTTCGATCGGCGAACCAGTCGATCTTCGGATTACTCGCTGCCCGGCGTCGGCGTTCTAGTCTCTTGACCGTAGCTTTCGTATCTGTTCATGGTGTACAGAAGAAAAGAGGGAGTAGAGTTGATCCGAAGTACGGTCATGCGGTCGGCCGATATTTCCGACGCCCAACCGAAGAGTAACTATGTACATCAACGGGGGAATTCTCAGTCGTTTTTCGCCCCTCCACATCACCTAGACTATAGTTACTGTAATTATTTCATGTCCCTTTCCCACTCCCAATTCCAATCGGAAGAAAATATTGTCGTGAAGGTCTGTGTTACGTGCCATGGCCAGCTGTCCCGGAGCATCGAGTGATAACCGAAATTCTAATCCTCTCGGTAATCTTTCTCATCCTTCAAGTTGTCCACGCTTCACCTCCACAAAGCGAAGTACATAAATGTTCAATGCAGGTGTCGGGATTGTGTTTATTCAACCGGTCGCGCAGCGTGGGTAGTTTATTATACGATGCCGTGAATCGAAATTCGGGGTATCCCTTCCAGGACTCCGACTTCCTCTTCTTGCAAGTCCTGTGCGCGGCACACCTGTTCCAAGCAGCCGCTCCCAGTCATCGGCTGCCATTTGCGTGGCCGGCACACCTGAACCCGATCACGGCTTTGTGAAGAAAAGATTGCCGAGCACGGGCACCTTCACGTGACTGTCTAAGGCCTTAACTCAAAAATACAAAATCTCCGCGCTGGTCTAAGGCTTAACCTAAGGCCTTAGGAAGAAGGTAAGGCCTTAGGCCTTAGGGAGATCACTGCAAGCTAGTATGAGAATGAGAGGTAATCCCTAACGAAGTTGAATAAAATATCATCAAGAGGCTAATTTATGTTTGATAGTTTTTTGTACTTCCGAGACTTGTGTAGACGTTCATAGACCACCAGTGTTTGGCCCTCAAATGCATAGACCACCAGAGACAGCCATAGACACTCATAGTAGGTCCTTCAGATCCAAAGACCTTCATAGACCACCAAAGACCCCCATAACTACCACTTGCACTTGATAGCATTTCAGATTTTCCTGATGTCCATCGCCAGATGGGAGTGCAATCAATCTCATCCCATAGGGTCAACTTGAGTCCGGATCCGCGGTTGAACGATTGATTTCTGGAGTGGCAACGACAACAATATTAATGTTGCTTCACGTTAAGTTATATTGTCGCGTGTTATACTAATGTGTCAATTCGATTGTTTGTTCCGCTGCCCGACTCCAAACTTCGGGTATCTCGATTACATCCCGAGCAAACAACAATTTTCGTATCTTGTGGTGATCCAGCAGCTGCGTTGGCAGCGGCGAATTCCTCATCCCGACCAACCCCTCTGTCTTCTTCTGCGAAATATGTTATGTTATGTATATGTACGCCCCCGCCCCCGCGTTCCTATTGTCTGTAAAAGCCTGAGGTCGGATCTCCACAACGCATATCTAGTAATACTAATCGAAATGAAATTCAGTACATCGTGACGCCGATGTGCCTTCGGACCTTGTTTTATGAGTGTCTCCTCGAAAGATATCTTGATGTCTCCTCGAAAGATACATGTATCTTGATCCGCACATCCCCAGGAAGATGACCCCAGGAAGACGACCACTGGCAGACCTCGCTAATAACTTAATTGTCTAATGAGGACGGTGGGTGGTATAGGCGGGAGGTTGTTATGTAAGATGGATATGGTCCCAAGTGATCCAAAACCCGTCGGCCCGTCCCGTCCCGGCACCTTAAACTAAACATATCAGGAGAGCGACTGAAACTGAAGGTTTGTGGTATGCTTTTGGGAGGCCTTCAACACCGGAATTTATGGAGTGAATGACTCGGAAGGCATTTCAAACCCAGTACTAGTGAAGTTCGAAAATCAATTTTCCAACTCGAACAGTATAATGTGTTGAAATAATCCGAGGTATGTAGTGGCGACTCAGGGCCAGACTGAGAGGTTGTGAATCTTGAACAAAACATGGATAATCACGGACAAGGAAAACAAGGACTTCAAGTTGGAACTGGACGTGTGTGAAAAGAGTATGTAACACGGTCCTGATCAAACCGAAGCACACGTGACATGATCGCCATGATGCTGCACCGCCAGCTGGGTCCTTTTCTTTATAATACAACTGCCTCCTTGCCCAATTCATCTCATGCATACTCTCAACGCACCCCCTCCTGTCCACACCAAAGAGGCCAACCCAGATTTCCCCCTTTTTCTGCCCGGCGAGCGAATCATTTATTCCATCCTTGGCCCCCACCCCCGGCGCTAGGGATCGGCACCGTACCGTATACGGCTACGGGCCGTACAACTACGGGCCGTAAGCCGTATCATTTTCAGGGCTTTACGGGACGGTTACGGTACGGCTTCACATGCCGTATAAAGCCGTATACGGCTGCCGATAACCCTGCCGAATTAGGGTAGGTGGGTTTAGATATTGTAGATTTAAGCATTTTAATCCTGCCTGAGGCTCTCTTGAACCCACACTTCAGCATTGGCATGCTCAATCACGCATTATAAAACAGCCGTACCGTAACCGTAACCGTACGAGGCATCCTCGGGGGCTATACGGGACGGTACGGGTTTGCCGTAAAGCCGTATGCCGTACAAATGCCGTATGCCGTATATACGGTTACGGTGCCGATCCCTAACCCCCGCATCGTGGAATGCTTGAATGAAAATATCTACTTACTTCCCGTCGAAACGCGCTACGAGGTTGCCAAAACAGAGCCTCTCCGTTTCACAATAGCCCCGCACGGCGACCTTATGCGCTATTTGTTTACCCACCCAGACGTCCCACCCCAACTGCGCGCAAAATGGGGCCTGCAGATCGCCGAGGGCATCGCATTCGTCCATTCGCGCAACATCGTGTGGGCGGACTGCAACCCGGAAAACCTGCTGCTGACCGCCGATCTGGATATCCTCTTGTGCGATTTTGGCGGTTCTGCCTTCGATGGGCAACGAGCCGACGTAGCGCCGCCCATGCGCTACTGCGATCCCACCGTCCCGTACTCCGACAATTTCAGTAGAGGGAAGAAAGTCGACGTATTTGCCTTTGGTTGTGTTTTTCTGGAAATCCTCACATATAATGCGGACATTACACGTGGATGTCTGCCTGAGCTGCACCGCGGAGGTGATGTCTGCGCTTTCTCTCGTTGTGTACTGGCTATTAATTAGGACATCCAAGGACTAACGCCGAACAGTCAGAGGTTGTTGATCGACAACGTCTTGTTCGCCCCCTTCAAGGACACAGTGGAGAACTGTTGGGACGGGAAGTATGCGGATGGTCAGCAGCTTTTCGCCGCCGTCCATGACGCGCACGTGCAGTTTGTACAGACTACGTAAGACACTGCTAAGGACATGCCAGCGTCGAGCTTGTGAGCGTCGAAACATGCTAGTGTGGAAATGAATTCACTCAGGCTACTGTACATGAATACCGACTATTGGATGGCCAGGTGTGTGGCTTGCCCGGAGTAGAAATCGATGGGAGAGACCCCAATATCCGTTGAGAGATGGTCATGATTTGACGAATCATTCCTGGATCACGGGAATATCACCTCACAATGGATCGGGGAGAACCAAATTTCGACGCCCATTTGCGGAAGCGGAAAAAATAAAGAGGAACAGACAGAAAGAAGGATCAGCAGGGGCAGTTGAGCGGCGGGAGCATAGATGTCGTGGCGGGCGGAAAAAAAAAATAAGAAAGAGGCTATCGGCGCCAAGTGGTGGATGACATGCAGGCAAGGAAGGTGAGGGATTTATATATAAATAGGGCATAGACTCGCCATGTTTATCTTGCCCGGATGCTCTTGCCCAGTCGCCGGGCCGAGTCCCGACCGGTTCTCGAATCTCCAGAGAATCCACGAGCCAGCCAAGATTAATCGCGGGTCGCCGAAAATGAATGCCTGAGATGGTAAGGGCCCGAAACGAGAGCGAAAGTGAGTCAGTTGGCTTATTCTGAATCAGTTCCCCCAGGTACATGTCTATGTGTCTGCTGAATTTTTTGTTAAACCTGAAAGAGGGATATATTTACAGCTGTTCTCGAATCTAATGAGATCGATCGGATTTTTTTTGGCTGTTCCCAAAAAGGAAATTTTGGGAGACCAGTACTCTACCGTCGAGTTCAGGGTGCCTTGAGCTGTATAGTGATATCCAGGCAGCGAGATACTACCTCCGCGGCCAAAACCACGCTGTGTGACGAGAAGAAAACGCGACGGCGCGAAGCTGACAGGCCATCTGTTGCCATCACTGATTGGATCACTCCGCGCCTCTTCGACTTTCGTATCGCCAATTTGATGTTCCCCGAGCGTTGAAAACCTGTACCAGGGAATGTCCAGACCAGTGGCAGAGGCAGCTGGATTGGCCCGGCTAGCGAAAATTTCCTTTTTGGGAACAGCCAAAAAAAAACCGCGTGATCTCATTAGATTCGAAATCAGCTGTAATCTGAACGAAAACTCTGGCGCGGGGATTCGGAGAACATGCGAGCCACTTTCCGCAGCGCTGCCGTACACCACGCCCGATGACTACTGCTAACGGCCGTCCGCTTGGGCAGAGATCGACATTTTCAGCCTAATGGGCGCCAGAAATTATGCTAGAGTCCACAGTCCAGACGGATACAGTATGTAGATTGACGCTCGTGCGTTGTTGTGGCGTACTGACTCGAGCTCCTAAGGCCCCCAATGCCGCGGATTTCTCTTATCGACATCGTTTTTAGCACCCATGTACAGCAGGTATTTCTCCCCGGCTCCGGGTCAAGGGCAGTAACAGCATGAAGGAAGGAAAGAACACTTCATTTCCGTGCAGAAGGGACAGCTCGGGAGCTGTCAGTGAGCGGAAAAGGCAGGACGGGTCTACCAGTGCCGCCAGGCCGTCTGAACGCAGTCAAAAGCCTTGGCGATGAGCACTTTGTGCGTGTTCTACACTCGATAGGCGGTCAAATTATGCCGATATCGCCATTATAGAATGCTATTGCGCGGAGCCCCTTATCCATCCAGTCTCGGCACAATGCCTTCGAGTCTGACTCTTTTCCCGTTTCTTTCTCAAATCTGAATCTGTTATACCGGGACAACTTTCACCGTCGACAGCCGACCATCGAATGGCTCGAATGGCTCGTGCACAACCTCTCTATTGCCGATTCCTGCAGTGGGTGCTAAGCAAAGCTTCCAACCCACGCTAGAACCCTTTACTAGAGATTTCTGGCGTCCTGAAAACACGCATTAGATGTCTGATACTTCAAAGAACTCATTCCCACTGAACCAGCACATCCCCCATCGAACCACTTCCGCTATCCTCTCATCGGAAAAACTTACTTAGTTCACTTTCTGGAGGCGGTAGTGTTTCATTCAGGACAGGGGGACTCAAACTCAAGCGTATCCATTATAAATTATCCGATTGAGCAATTAAGGCATATGTCCCGCAAGATCCATCTATGCAAGGCAACATGATGCGAAAAGCCGAGCCTGCGTACTGCGCTTGTCCATGGGTTCCCATAACTCAACTCTACTCAGTCATGTATGGCGGGGGCGGCAGCGCGCCCGCGACTTGCGCCTCCAGCTGTGCGAGGCGCTCCTCGAGCATCCGCTCCCTCGGCGTCGGGGTCGGCGGCGGCGGCGGACGCGAAGAAGCAACCGTCGGCGACACCCCGCTCCCGCTCTCGTCGTCGTCGTCGTCGTCTTGATGAGCCGGCCTCGATACGTCCGTCCCCTCCCCGCGCCCAGAACCAAGCAGCGAAACCGTCGACATCCCCGCGTTATTCCACTCCACGTCAACTGCGTACCGCGCCCGTCAGCAGCGGAGAAACCAGAAAGGGGGACAAGACGCACGCGTTTTCTCGGACACCGACCCGCCCATCGCCGAAGGCGACGCACCCGCAGCCTCCGAAGCGGGCGGCGGATCGTCGACGAACGGCTGGACGACGTAGTTCCCGCGGATACGGCGGATGCGGGGCGGCGCGCCCTCCGCCGCCGAGGCTGCGTGCGCGCGCTGCCTGCGTCTGCGGCGCCACACGCAGAACAGGATCGTGCCGAGCACGCCGAAGACGAGCAAGGCGACGAGGGCGCCCGCGATGGCGCCCGCGTTGGGTTTGGATTTTGCGTTCGCGACGGTGGTGCTGCCGGCATTGGAAGATGATGCGCTTCCGCCGGATGAGCCGGGGGAGGACGAAGATCCGCTGGTGCTGCCCCCGCCGACCATCAGAACAGGACTACAGGGAGTTTCAATTGAGCTACTCACTTTGATGTACCGCTGGAATATGAGCGGATTCAGAATGCATTCGAAGGAGTAAGAGGGGGAGGTTGAAACGCACGAAGTTGGATTGGTTAGTGCGCCTGCGCTGATAAGGTGGGTGCAGATCAATATGTCAGTCGCGATAGTAGGAGGGTATATACGAACGCGGTCTTCGAAGCTGAGGGATTTCTGCGAAAACTGCTGTCAGTAAGAGAAGTAATGCCGAGGAGGAGAGGAGCTCACGCTGCGCTGCTGGTCGATTTTTTCCTGTACAGTGCGAGTCAGATGGTGAATCATCCTCGTGATAGAGGAAAAACGCACGCAGATGCTGTTCCGGATGGACTGAAATCGACTAATTAAACCGTGAAACGAAATATGAACCAAAAATAATGGCTCACGAAACGTTCGGGCTGTCACGTCCTATTAATAACAGGAGGGACGAGCAAGTCAATTGAACTCACGCGGGTGAGGGACTACAGACGAATGCCCATGCGGTTAGTCATTCGGAAAAAAAGACGTCATGTAGCGACTCACGATGCGGAGGACGGATTATTAGTGGGGGTAGGCGTCTTTGTAGGCGTGATTACGGACACGGCTTCGTTTAAGCCGGAATTTGCGTTCGCGCTAGAGCTATCACTCGAACCTCCACCCGAACCTTCACCCGAACCGGAAGTCGACCCCGTTGTCGTCGTGTCGTCCGTCCCGCTGGTAACAATGGCATAGTCAAACAACGCCTCTTGCAGATCTTCCCCTGTCGACGGGTCCGTCTCGAAGATCCAGTTGACGGTCTGCGTCTGGTCCGCAGGCAGGTCCGTAGCGGAGAAAAAGAGCGCGTTGTACGCGAAGCGCTCCGTGCCGGTGTAGTGGTGCGTCGACTGTATGCTGCCCAGCGTGAAAACGATATTGGGCTGCGAATTGGTTTGGTCGATGCCGTAGATGTACACCGCGGAGCCTGGTGTCCGTTAGTTAGCTTGCGATGAACCACGGAATCGAGCGGAGTGACCTGTGAACGTGAACGATCCTGAGGTCATCTGGGAGTCCCCGGTCATGTAATTCCCGTCGTGCCATGTCCCGTCGTATATCTGCGTCAGGTCGGGTGGCTTCGAGGCGCACCCGCCACACGGCGACGACGGGGTGATCGCGGTCCACTGCCCGACGAAGGTGAAGCTATTACTGGCGTCGTCGAAGGTCGTGTTGGTGATCGCACCGTTCGCATAGGACGTGAGCAGCAGGAGGAGGAGAGGTAAAAACGATTGTGGGCTGAGAAACGAGTGTGGAGGCCACTGCATAAGCGCAGAGGGCGTGGTGGGCGGTGGCAAGGGCGTTCGGGAGTAGCAGCTGGGCCGCCGGCTCGGCTCGTGGCGCATCTGCCAGTGAGAAACTTCCCCGTAAAGATCATGATCGTGGTTGCGTGCAACAGATGTTCCCTTTCGGGCCATATGCG
Source organism: Mycena galericulata (assembly GCA_029289565.1). Taxonomy (NCBI): domain Eukaryota; kingdom Fungi; phylum Basidiomycota; class Agaricomycetes; order Agaricales; family Mycenaceae; genus Mycena; species Mycena galericulata. The sequence continues at coordinate 347,861 of JARKIA010000059.1, read as the reverse complement.
TTCTGCACGTCATTTGGTAGCATTTCGTCCCAAGAGGTCAAGTTCCGTCGGGGCAGACCATTGGAATTGTAATTCTGGCGGAAGCATTCAATCCCGGACAGGCCAGACCGAGCAGAGGAGCGTAGGATGCGAGGTGTATTATGAAACACCAAGTCCCGAACACTGAACAGATACATCATCAGCACACCGTAAATCAGGGAGGTTCCTTGAAAGACTCAATAGACTATGTATAGAGCGACAACCTAGGCGCGGACACACTGCTCCGGCGCGGGAAGATGCTGACGATTCGATACACTGTCCGTACTTAAGTATTCGGAAGAAGACGCTGCCAACATTACCATACTTGTGGGATGAGTCCGCGGATAAAGAAAGAAACCTCGCGTTGTTTCCACCAGCAAAGTTGAGTCGCATCCAAGCAAGATGAGTCTTGAATATATTGGGAGGACTCGGAGCCTTCGACGATGACCTGGAACTCCTCCAGCCGCGGATCGAGCGTCCATAAGACGGTTCTGCAGAGCATCACGGAACTGAGCCCGGCTGCATGACAAGGAATATGTCGACTTCCCTCACTGATATCGTGCCGAGAGAGTCCAGACTTTAATATTCAATCGGCGCCATGCCTGTGTCGTGTGTCGTTCAAAGCTGTCGTTGGCCGGATATTCATCCAATAGGCGGGCTCCGTTGCGGGCGATTCAGTCAGAGAAAAGTGGGGTTCATTTGAAGGTCTTGGCCATGGCCGTCTGGGCTCGGACTTGCTGCGGACAGTGGCTGGAAGGAAGAGCGATGCCGCTTACGTATGCCGTTCAGTGCCGAACCACATGGATGAGTTACGTAACCAACAGTTGAACTCATAAGCCGATGCATCACATACATGAAGGTGGTAGGTCGGCGAGCGGCAGGTTACAAACAGAATTATTTTTAAGGGCTCTGATATTTTATCAGGAGCAGATCTTCATTTTCATAGCAGACTCAGAACACCCAATCCTAAGTACTAACTTCTAAGGACTAGTTTATAAGCAGGTTCTCGTCCTTTCAGGATTATCTTGAGTTTTAAGGTTGAAGAAATTTTGGTGCCTGTGTGGCGAGCCCTGTATCGTCAAGGGTGTGCGACCTGTTCCTCCTCAGGAAACAGATCACCTTTGCCGACGGCGATTTGATTTCTTTCGCGGGCACGAACATGTTTTGATGGGACACGACCTGAACAGCAGCTCCGTTGAAATTAGTGAAAAAATTCGCAAACTCAAATCCTACAACCTTGTAGTCGACTCTGGACTCTGAGAAAAATTCTAAGTAGTTTCAACTCATTGATGAGGTTCAATACAAGTTGAAGTACCTAGGCAAAAGGAAGTAGAACCATTCTCAATGAGCTGTCGGCCTTCAGTCTCCGAAGATTGATAATGCCCCGATGGGGCCTAATCGGACTGTGCGTTTACCAAAAGTCTAGTACCATACGAGACTATTGAGCAGATTACATAAACTCTTTGGCGACATTCTCGGTAGTACCCATGATAGCAGCGGATGAAGAACTCGAGATTTTGGAAGTAAAACGAATTGCGAACGCTCAGATTTCAGACTGCTCGACGACGAGAAAAGCTTTAGACTCCGAAGATTAGTAATATGGTCCAGACCTAAATGGACCCAAAACGGGTTATGTAATTTGGCGACATTTTCGGTCTCTGGCATAGCACAAACTATTCTGTTTGTGAACGTTCTCTGCGCAAACGTGCTCCTGTATAAGTCTCACGCCCCTGTCTCTCTGCGTCTCATCATCACAGAGACGGTCAATCTGGGATCAATATCGGGGGCTCTAAGACTTCAAGGACGACACACTTGGTACTTGCGTGAAGTTGAAGTTGCCCCACTCCGGACATCTGGCAATACTTGTATCCACTAGTGACATACACCTCACATCTCCTCCATGAAAGCTATTATGGTTTTTTATTCGAATGAATTTCTGCTCCACTGTACGCCCGCTCACGCAGTCATTACTCAGACGGATAGCCTCGTCTCTGATCAGGTAAAATATTCCCTTCAACTCACTCACACCATGCAGACTCCCATTTTGCTTCTTTCTTTGGAAGTGCTTCCGGCATGAGTGTACAACAGTGTATAACATATAGCAAAACATGGCCCACTAAAGACTGATAAAAGAGACAAGATAAAGCGACAGGCCAAAACACCGTTTACTTAGTAAGGAGAAATTTCAAACGTGGCGTTGCTGGAATCAACAACTTTGCTTCATTGGGGGGGCTTGCCACCCCTTTTGTTGATGTACTGTATCATTTCGACCGTAGGTTCACGGCATGTCACCCGTCACCGCACATGTTCATTTTATTCGATGTTCATTCCTCGGCAATCACGGTAAAATTACCATTTATAGTAATCCGGCAACTGCCGGAAGAGAAAATTTCACAATTTTTAGCTTATTTGGGCTACAAAAACCGGCCGTCACCGTTGCATCACCGTCACCTATACTCAATAGGTTCAGTTCACGACCCCCCGTCACCCGTCACCTGAACTTACGGTCGAAATGGTACAGTAGACCCCGAAAAGCAGATGGCTGTGCAAACCACTTTTGATCGTTGTTCGTGTTTGACTGATGGGGTTGATGCCGATAAGATATGATAAGACTGATGAGCCCAGAGCGTGACCTTATGTTTGTAGCTCTACAACTACCTTCCCTGCTGTTGGAATATTTCAGGGGATATAACAGTATCTTTTGAGACTCAATGCCAGCCAGAATGTACATCCTCCGAGCCTTATTGTGCCCACTGCCAGGTTCAAAGGATGTACTTGTACACTTTCTCAACTGGGCTCAATAACCTATGAGTTTTCCCCAGAATTTTTGGAAGAAAAGGTTTTCAATTTTTAATTTGTGAATACCAAGGTAGTACAGAGAATAAATCCTAACTTAGCTTCGGACAATTTATTTGATGCTGTACTTGGGAATGGCGATGAATGTTGGTGCAAAGGGTGGCCTTCTAAGTCTTGCAAATTCAATCCCAGTTCTGGGAAAATTAGGTGTAACTTCTTTCACTCCAATGAAATGCATTACTCAGATTCTCCGAGTCATTATCGATTATCTCTGCGCAAACTCAATTCAATTTTACCAATGCTCTCAGGGCTGCTCAACTCTTCCATCGTTCATGTCGTTCTTCGAAAAATGAATTCAATATATGGTTGAAACAAATAGAACCTGAACCTGCTCTTTGTGTACTGTACCATTTCGACCAAGTCTTCAGGTGACACGTGACACGGCCCTCTGAACTGAAGACTTTCGGTCGTGGTGACGGTGACACTGAAGTTTTTCGGCCCAAACAGGGCTAAAAACCGTCAAAAAGTCTCGCCGGCATCTGCCGGCCTTCCATTTAAGGCAATTCTTGATCGTATTTGTCAGAATGAAGACCTAATAAACTGAAGACCTTAGGTGACGCGTGACATGGCCTGAAGACTTGGTCGAAATAGTACAGTACTTTCCACGCTTCTCTATCCCTAGTAGATACTTTATAAATTCACTACAGAGGTATGCTCCCATAAGCTCCCTTGAATTTCCCAACACGAGATAGCCGATACATGCGAGCTTCGAACATGCACCGAAAAGAAAGACCGGGATCTTTTTGTACGGGCCTCGGGATCCATCACCCATTATATGTTCAGAATTCAGGCCGTTGTGTGAGGACTTCCAATGTCATCAGCCAGAATATCTGCCTCACTGTCATGTTCGTCATTGTATCTGTACATCAGCCGGAAGATTACCGCCACTGAGAATTGTGCAAGCTCCCCCGCTACTGTAGCCGGGCACCAGCATACAAAACATACTTTTCTCAACCGCAGATTTCAACAATTCGACTGCGAACTTCGCCGAGGCCCAGGACGACTGGTATCCGGCACCTCCGTGGCTGTTGATAATTCGTGAGAGATTAATGAGAGAAAATCGTCTGCACTGACCCGTAATTGTGCACAACCGGAAACACCTTGCCCCCCACAGCTTCAGTCATCATCAGCGATGTTCTGGTGCAGTATCTCGAATGTAATGACTTACTCAACGAAGTGACTTCTAATCGGACACCACCCTTCCTTGTGGGACGGAGGCCAACGCACTCCTCGACGACATCGAGATCTTCAATGTTCCGTAATTCCCGCTTGGCCAACGGAAGGAGCTCCGGATACGCTTCGATTCCCCGCTCTTTGATTAACCGGACTGTCTCCGGGCGTGAATGGGGATGCCTGGCAGCAGTGTTTGGTCCCCTGAGAATAGTTTTCGTGTAAGGGCATGATGGACACACCAATCGTTGACTTGATATGTTCCTCCAAGAATCACATCCCCGCTCTGCCGAGGGATTATGTACGACAAGTGGCTGTCTTTGTAGCGATAAAACATCCCATGATTGACCCACGGTGCGCGGATTATGAGGACTTCGCAACGGGTAGGATATATGTTGGCGTCTTTGGTATCGTTAGAATATTGGCGCATTCAGGGATTTGAATTAGAACCTAGGACGTCTCCCATTGAGAGGGCTCCAATTCCGGTGCAGTTGATAAGAGCCGCGGGCTCGAATAACGCCGGAGGTATAGCACCCGAGATGGGTGAGAGAACCGGTCGCTCTTTCTCCGCCAAGAGTGCCGAAAGGGAAGGGAGAGTCGCTCTGAACGCGCGCCCCCCACCAGATAAGAATCGGTTCATTAGGTATGGGAGATACCTGGGGACATCGATGAAAATCTGGATCATTCAGGCTGGAGCTTCGTAGTTGAACATGAAACCTGCTCACAGTCGAGAACGCCGCGCCGTGAACCACTCCGTCCGGAAGCTCACGAGACTCCAAGGTGTGGAAATCGGAGTAGCTTTTGTAAAGATCATCGCTTTTCTTCTGCTCATCTGGACTGAGCTAAATAAATGGGAGTAAACTCGAGAGATGAGTTGACAACGATGCATAACACACGCACAACTTGCATACTGCCTGTGAGGGCGAACCATAACCGGGATGAGCGGGTCTTCCTTGATTAGGTCCAGGAATACCGGAAGCGTTTCCCGTTCTAATTCTAACAGCGATCGCAGTCAGAGAGTGGCGTTGAATTTGAACGGGACTCACGATGAAGGAGAGCATTCGGCGCTTCAACGCTTATATGATTGGCTCCCGCCCAGGAAGAGGTGTACTTTATGGTCTTCTCGTCCCCGGGGAAGGTCTCGGCAAATATCGTAACGTCGAAACCCGCCTCCAGCGCGCGGATCGCAGTAGACAGTCCGATGACCCCTATCGGTTCCGCGTTATTATCGACACCTGTGTACTGGGGAACTCGGAAAGTGAAACCCACCAGCCCCAACCACAAACACGTCGCGCCTGTTGTTTGCCATGGTACTAGTAGGTGACCTCATTGTAGTGAGGGAGTTAGAGGAATGAGTTGCAGTAAATATAATGCGAGCAGTGGCCCGTGCGCGTGAGATGCGACGTAAGGCAACCAATTTCGTGAGACTACTCTTGAATCTCATTCATTTATCTGTGGCCGCACGTCAGTAGTATTCGGGGTCAACATGTTTATTACCAGCTACTTCCCTCACTCCTGCGGCCTCGACTGAGTAGGCCTACCCGTCGGCCAACTCGAATCCTGACAGTGTTGTTGGATATCGTATCCGGAACGCCGCTTGAGTGAGGAAGTGGCCGCTGAGTCTGGGCACAGCAATCGGTTGCACGACCGGGGCCTGATAGTCTCCGTTGATTCATATATTTGTGCCTGTGGTTGACGATATCCCGCCTCTGAATTGGTGTTGGGAAAACTCAGAGTGCGTCCGGGGACATTTCGTATCTTTGTATCGGTGGTTGACGATTTCCCGCCTCTTTGCTCACCTTGAGTTCAAATGCATACATAGATAGTACCTAGATCTCAGACAGCTGTTGGTCTGTGAAGATACGACCATCGTGCCGGGGCCCGAACATGTGTAAGCAAAAAATCCACTCACTTACAATGCATGCTGAGTCCTGTGTTGATATTCCCCATGAAGGGCTCTTATTGTTACCTGCGAAAGCTCTTATTCCAGACGTGGCTGTTAATGAGACTATATCACCAGAACTGGAATGTCATAATGTTAAAAATCAACCTTGGCCATCCCGCCTACCGTACTGAGTGGGTGTCCAGGTCGTGCCGGTAATGGTACCGAGTCGTGCAGTTGTAATGCCCGTCGGCGGTCAATATGAGAGCCTAGAACTAGAATAGTCAGTGCAATAAAATAGAGAAATACTCAATTTGAACTCGATGGGGGACTAGATTCAGAGGGAGGCACAAGAAATCCGAGTGAAAACGAGTGGGATTGTCGTAGTTAGGATAGAAGGCGTTTCCATGACGGCTGCTCGCGTTCTTGCGCCATACCGGAGTGCGACATGAGAAATGTACGAAACTAATAAAACGTACGTAAAGCGTCTGTGGTAAAACCTCCAACTCGCGCCGAACTTTCAGCACAATGCGAACGGGAACTGCGCAAAGACACATACTAGGGAGACACTATCCAGCTAAGCGCGACAGTGAGTGCCCAATCCACGTCGTAGTCGATCCCCAGCACAGTCCGAGTCCGCACGGCATCCAGATCAACGGTCGCGTAGGATTTGTTAAAATGGAACGGCGGTACGGTATTTTTATTTTGGGTCATCGGCGAGGTCGAATGAATGCGGAGAAAAATTAACAGGATTTAGCAACATAATTCGTGAGTCCAGACCCATGTTTTATTCACCAAGGCCCTTCGGTGTTCGCTGAGAACAAAGGTCTTTGGGCCATGATTCTCGAGTAGAGTGTGCAGCACTATATTAAAATTAACAGTATCAAAGGCTTCCAAAGGCTCTTCAAATGATCATGATGCGCAGACGAAGCGCTCACGACCCATCAGTTGTACTCGTTCAAACTCCTCAATGTGGCAGAGAGGGCGGAGAAGGCTTGGGCATCTCATAATAGCAGAGAAGATATGCTGGGTTATACCTGTACATTTTTTTGCTGATGAAGGAAAGTCCCAATGGGGAGGGGGGGAGTTGAGTGGGTGTCCGGGTCGCGCCGGTAATGGCGCCGAGTCGTGCGGCTATAATCCCCTTCGGCGGTCAATATGAGAGCTCTAGACTAAAATAGTCAGTGCAATAAAATAAGGAAACACTTAGCTTGATGCGGGACTAGATTTAGAGGGAGGTACAAGAATTCCGAGTGAAAACAAATGAGATTGTCGTGGTGAGAAGGAGAGAGGGTGATTCCCTGAAGGAATGACTGCTCGTGTTCTCGTGCGACTCCGCAGCCCGTACGTGCGACATGAGAAATGTACGAAACAAATAAAACGTACGTAAAGAGTCTGTGGTAAATCCTCCAACGCGGGCCAAACTTTCAGCACAATGCGAACCGGGAGCTCCGCAAAGAATTATAGGAAAAGTAAGCGCAACGGTGGGTGCCCAATCCACGTCATAGTCAATCCCCGGCACAGTCCGAGTCCGCACGGCATCCGGATCAAAAGTCGCGTCGGAATGTGAGTGATCGGCGAGGTCGAATGATTCATGACATGTCTATATCGACTGTCATATAATTCCGTGGAGTATAGCTACGGGAGACTAGACACACCGTGACTTCGTCAATTTTGGGCCACTTTTAGTTTAATCCGAAATGAGAGGTTTTAAGTGGAAGAAAAAGTGGTCAGAAATCAGCCTCGATACTTATCATTTCAAAGGCCGCCGAAGTTGATGCTGAAACGACGAGTTTGTTGTCAAGTTTTGAGCGGCCCGAAACGGAAAGTTTCAGCTAAACTCAATTGAGTGGATCCGTTTCGGGCCGTTCAAAATTTGACAAAAAACTCGATGTTTCGGCATCAACTTCGGCGGCCTTTAAAATGATAAGTATTGAGTCTGATTTCGGCCTAGTTTTTTCTTCCACTCAAAATCTCTCATTTCGGATTCAATTTAAAGTGGCCCAAAAGTGACGAAGTCACGGTGTGAGAATGAATGCGGAGGGTAATTAGGATTTAGGAACATAACTCGGGAGTCCAGACCGTGTTTCAGCTCTAAGACCGGCGACGTGACGGGATCTGATCGCGGCGAACTCGAGGTCTTGCGGACCTTGGACTTGAAGTCGAGCGAAATCTGTGGGGAAGCAAGTTATATCGTCCAGGAATGAAACATGTGAGGTGGGCGAATTGGGAGACTGGAGGAAAGAGGATCAGCGCGGCGTTTCCGGATGCGGTCAAGCTGTGCAATCGGGCCGACACCCGAAGGCGACCACTTCCACATTGCAATGACCAACGAAGATAGAGATGGCGCCGCCGCGTTATCGGCGCGTCGGCGGCACAAGCGCATCAATATCATGAGGAACCATCATTTCCGTGGCCGCCGACATCAAATCAAAGTTAAACATGAACCTGCTGTTACTGAAACTAGAAAGTGCACGTTTGAGTTTGGGTTGAAACAAGACTACATAGACTCTACAGCATGGGACTAGCGATATCCCGGAAAACACTCAAACGCCGCTTCATCATCCACCTGCGTTGAGGTCTCGCTTGGAAGTTGCAACTCAACAAAAGGGCCTCTTCTCCGAATCTCCACTTCGGTGTTCGCATCCATCGTAGCTATTAAAATCTCTGTAATTACTAAGACCATATATTCCAACGTCAGCGACATTGACACATCCTTGTCCTCTTTGCAGAGCGATATAATAAGTGTCCGGGCATGTGGACATCCTGCGACACTATGGCGTCAGAATACTCAGAACAGACGCTTCGTCTGAATCTCAGCGCCGTGAACATCGCGAGTTCGACTACCACTTCCTGGACAGATATTCCCCGTCGTGTCATGCTACGCCACTGTCCCGCCCTATGTATGTCTGCGTCTCAAGTTTTCGAGGTGCACCCGCACAATGACCGGCTAATCGGATTCGCGGCCCAGTCCTTTGGCAGTCCGTTGGCGTCGCCAAAGGACGGGTTGGTGCTCACGGTCGCATAGTAGGAAGAGCGTTCAAAGGACAAGCGTTTGGGGGTTAACTGTGGGCCATGGGTCAACCGTGGTCCGTGGATTGAGAAACGTGTGGGGAAGGCCAAGACATAGACGCATCGGGCCGTTCAACTGGTGGCGGAGATCAGATTCGAAGTACGTCACTGTGCGTGCAACAGAAGTTCCCTTATTCGGCACTGCATCATTTGATCCCGCGGAGTCCAACGTGGGTTGCAGAAGTATGTTGGCAAAGTGTGGCGAACAGACGCAGTGCGGACGCACGCAATGCAGACGAGCACGAAAAAGGAGCGGGCTACAAGGGTTTCGTTCTGAAACGCTGGTTCTCCAATGACGTCGCAGTCAGGAAGGTTTTTTGAATGAGTTGTGAATGAGCGACAAAAATTGAGTCTCAGGTTGGTCTCAGGCGTATATCTAACGGAAAGGTTTGCGAGCTTCACGGATCTAAAGATGCCGAATCAATCAGACTGCATTAGTTACATTTCTATGATCAGGAACGTTTAGACTGTGATACACTCTCGCCGCGCCATATATACTCGTCCCGAAACTCTTTTGGAAGATTCTCAACATCACTGATACCTCCTGGAAGAACTAGGGGAGCTTAAAGTTGAGATACGAGCCCAACTACGACGTATACCGCGACTTTGAGCTCAGTGTTTGGATAAGGTTGCCTGGCGCCAAGCGAGACATATTCTGATGGTGGCTTTCTTTAGACGATTCTTGAAGCGGCGGATCATCCGTATCGCCCGTAATCTCGGGATCCACGGGACCGACACAATCAGTGTCGCTTACAACCCAGCTTATCCTAGCGCTGTCATTTGGCGCCATGAGGTAGGGCGATCTTCTTACCGAGGATTTGGCGATCTTCGGGAGGAGTCGCAACATGTCAGCAGCGTTAGTAGACATTGATACGAGTAGTCGTCCTTGGACGAAATTATCTGGCAAGGGCAAGTCTATTACGCATCTGGCAAGATGAGAACCTTCTTTGGGTGCCACCTCATCAACACCTCATGCCGAAGAATCTCTGCAATCAGCTGGTGATCCTCAACCAGAGCTAGTTTCGCGACGATCACCTCAGCCACCGCATGTGAAAGAAGGCCTGAAGGCGAAAAGACTAGCGGCAGAACAAGTCCGACCACCCGGTGATGTCGAATATATACAAAAGCACGAGTTCTACGAATAAGATCTGTTGTAGACTATTGATTGTATCAAGCTTACAGCATGCGCTTGATCTATCAAAGAGGTTTTCCCAGCATCACATCTGTCGGCTCTGTTTTCCTTCCTTCCATCTCGTACCTGCGCGATCGAGCTGAGGGCTCGTGTGAGCGAAGGTCCTTTTGCGCGAAGTCAGTGGTATTTAAGAAACATGAGGCGGATTCAGACGCTTAGGCCCTGTAGTTCCCCTCCCTCCAGATGTCTGCCCCCGCTCCCGCCCTCCCGCCCTTCGGTACCATCATCGATGTCCGATACATGTGAGTGCCAACGATTTGTGGTTGCATTCAGAGCTCACACATGACACAAGCTATGGACCGTTGCTGCTTGGAGCGATGTTCAACATGATTCTCTTCGGTGTAAGTCTCTTCAACTCGCGGAACTTGGGCTCTCACTCAACGGTCTGCAGATTTTGGTGGCGCAGGTTCGTTGAATTTCCTGCCGTCGGCTGGGAACTATGTTGACATCATCGTCAGGTGTTGACCTACTTCCAAAGCACCCAAAAGTAAGCAATGCGCGTTGTGTTTTTGGATATCACCGACGTTCAATTCTCAGGGATCCCCTCTACATGCGGGTCTTGGTGCGCTCCCCTACTGATTGAAACAACCTATGAGAGACTTACTTCCAAAAAAAGGTTTACGGAGTGTTCTTCGTGGAATGCGCCAATACCGCCTTGGACATCCAGATCATGTTCCAACTCCTGGTGCTCCAGTATGGTGAACGCAATTGCTGGTTGTCTAAAAGTTCATTCTGACGCAGTCTTTCCTAATCTAGCTGCCATTCCGGACAAGCTGCCCACTGGTGCGTAATAATTTCTGAGAGGAAAATTTCAACTGATACGAGATCCTGTCTAGTTTTCATGACAAGTACGAAAGCAATTCTCTCTTCTAAATCAACTGCTCATCGATTCCGCGGTATTCAGTTCCTGTCTGCGTCGTAAGAGTCCCTCCCCCTCCCGGCGCTATCTATCCTGACGGTTCCAGATCCTGGTCGCTTTCCCCTGCCAACTGTTCTTTATCTGGCGTATACGCACGTTCACTAAATCAAATATCCTCTCCGCCACCATTGTGGCTATGGCGGTGACTACATTGGGTGAGATTGATTCTCCTCCAAGGCTATCGTGTACTCATCGTCGATCTTAGCCGTCGGCATCTGGGCAGTGGCAAGTACAGTCCTATATACTCTGCGCCGCGTCGATTAATTCGGAACCTCACCTTAGTACCATCTGATCAGTGCGGGTGCCTGGGCGAGGGTACCTCTGGCCCACCCGGCTGCTGAGACCTGGCTTTTCGCCTCTGCCGGTACCGACCTTGTCATTGCGTTTTGCTTGGCCTGGGCTTTGGTTCGTTCCATCTCTAACTCCCTTGAATGAACATTGCTGAGGCTTCATTGTAGAAGGGAAAGAAGACGGGAATGGCGTCCACCGACACCGTCGTGGATCGCATCATCCGAAGTACGAACCGGTTCTCCTTGTTATGTTCACCATTGGCTAATCAACGCCGTCGCAGTGACCATTCAAACCGGTGTCGTTACAGCCTTCTTCAACGTAATGGACGTCGTGTCTTTCCTTACGATCAAGGTATGTTTTCTTTTCGTCCTCCCTGCCCGCTCGCTGATCACATTTACCAGAATGCGACATTGTACGTCGTCCTATCTATTTTCGACCCATTTTTTATCTGACCTCGACCGAAGCAACTTTATGTTCAACATTCCGCTGTCCAAGCTCTACTCCAATTGCTTGATGTCCACCCTCAACGCGCGCACGGACTTCAACAAGAAGCTGAATGGTTTGTCGACCGGACCAGCCGGAGCATCGGGAGCCACATCGATGACGTTGTCCGCCCCCATGTTCTCCCCGAACCCGAGATTAGGCCAGGTCTGTCGTGTGATTTTATCATCAAGTTCGCTTCTGACCCTGGCGATTCAGGATACCTTCGACTATGGTGGCAAGGTATGCCAACAAGTTACACTACCTGTCTCTCTCTAACACCCAGCGTTCAGATGATGCAAGATGTTGAATCTGCCGGCGGGAACCTGGAGATGACGGCTTACGCACATAACTGAGGCCGGTTCCTTGTAAATAGTCGTTCCTTTTCTGATTTGGGAGTTCATGGTATTTATTTATGTAAATGGGTTCTGAAGCTTGATAAATCGTCGTTCTTTTAAGTGGCTTGGGAGGGATTGGTAGTATTCCTTGACACAACGTCCACCGATTTGCAAGTCGTCATAAGCAAACTACTTGGGACAAATGAGGTTGTAATTCGGCCAATCATTCGAGCCTTCAACCCGTTATTAACTGCCTTCAACAAATCGAATTGGCAAGTACTACGATTGCCGCAATTCCATGAGTGCAAGCCACATGCAGCAGGAGAGAAGCAGCAGAGCTCAAGTATATGCCCGAGGCTTCAATATTATCCTGAGTCTTATCCTGTTCTAGCGGGAAATTCGAAGGGCAACTCGCAATTGCGCAATTGCAATTGCGGCAGCGTAGCACCTGCCCTTCCTTCAGCCAACCCACATCATTGACCGAGCTTGGTCAATTTAGAAGTGGAACCCGCATGAAGACCCACATGCATCTTCCAATATGCTCGTGAGGGCATGATGTACATCTGCGCCGGATTGTTGGTGACCCTTCCACTCAACTTCCACTTCTAAATTCCAATGATCGCGACATGACGACTTGTACGACGAGTGTTCAATTGGTATGAAATCTCTCCCACACGCGTCAGAGACGTCGACAGTTCGAATCTTCAGAGGACCGCCTAACTGAGTTCGGATACATTTGAACCGCATGGGAGAATTGAATCATCTTCAATCGCCGCCGCGGTGTACTGTCACTCCCGTTTGACTCCGGTAGCATCCGAAAGGCGATATCAATCGAGTGAAAGAACGTTCAGAAGGCTCAACCCCACGAGTCCTGCCGAACAGTGTCCGGACCCGTGCCGAGTGATGGCGGCAGAGTGCCGAGCGCTTATCGCGCAGATCCGATGTAGCTCCGGGGCTTGCCGCGCGGCGGTACTAAACGCAATGAGTCGCAAGAGCTCAGCCGTCGAAGTCCCAGTCGTTATAGCGTGTGGGCCCGCCTGCTAGAAAAATACTTTTGCAAACCCGAAGCCGAGTTTGCGGTTGGGAGAAGATCTAGGTGTCGCCAATGTATGTTAAATGGCGGCAGTCACTGCCAGTCAGTCCGGGATGCACCAATGTGACGACAGACTCACTTAGGAAGAGAGAAAGGTCAACCAAGATGAAGAGAACTTCAGTGGGGTCGGATTGGAGGCCGCTTGGGGTCAGAGTTGGCCGTGCGATGACGAGATGGAGGGGGTGACTGTGGGCACGGGAAGGTGGAATATGCGACCTTGGAAACGGCGCGTGTATAGGTTCGAGATCAGTCCTTTATACAGCGGAGGCAGATGCCAGCACACAGCTGAGAAAGGTAGCATAGGCCGCCGTTCGGCTCAGAGGATATAGCATCGGTAAATGTTGGGTTCAAAAAGTCAATCCGATCAGGATACAAGCCAGGAGCAGGGAAGGTAAGTCATGTGGAATCAATATACGATGTGTCGTCAAGCCTCCCAACACTTTGAGAACAATCGTCTGGAGGAGGGATGTTGAGAGATAATAGATATCGCAAGGTCATTCGAATTATTGCCAGTGCCGTCACTTTGTGAGGCGAGTGTGGGGTAGATGAAGCTAAGAGTTCTTGAGCCATTTGATGCATTGTATTGCAAGCGCAGCCAGTGTCCGGTGGCAACATATTGAAGTCTGAGGCGTGGAACGTAGTCTGACAGTCATGTGATGAGAATACCACGACGCGTTGACCAAGCAGGAACAAACTCACGGGTGGGCGCCAATACTTTGGTGAGCATTCTGTACCTTCAACATTCGGGATAATCTGTACCGGGAAACGCTGATTCAATCTAGGATCTTCGATGGACAGGAGGTTCACTGCCGCGGCTGCTATAGGCTCCCGCATGGATCTTCGCTTCTGGGGCCTGTCAAAGCACACAATCTCTCAGGAAACGGCGATACTGTAGCCCTGTAGCCCTGGTAATTTTATAATTCGGAATACCGGTTCATGTTTAGCGTTACCCAATTTGCAATTTCGCTTCGATACGCGACCCTCGATGCCTAACCTGTCTCGTGCGGCACCACGACCCTCGGGGTCGCACGCCGCGACCAGGCATGGTATCTCAGTCCTGCTACCAAACACGGCGGTTCAAGAGGTGTTGGGCTCAAAATTACTCACCCGTCAATTAGCTCGGGTCCCGCACTGCGTCGTGCGCTCGCTATTGAATGAGCCGCCAGGGCGGGGCGCCGGCGTGGTATGTTGCGGGCTGACAAACTCTCCGCCCAGATCGCATTGGCTCATCCCCGTGATGGTCGGTACAATTCCATTCCCGCTACTCCTCGCTCCATATCAGAAACGTCACTCGCGAATTTCAATGTGAATTTTCTTAAGGTATATAAGACACACGATGGCCAGGAAGCGTCTCATTTCCCCTCATCCACCCACCTATATTCTTTCTTCGGTTGAAAGAGCGTCCTGTTTTGCATCCGATTTCCCAGAGACCGCCACGTACCCACAACGCTTGATCGAGGTCTCTAGCTCCCCGGTATTTTCCTGGGTATCGAGGAGATAGGACCTCGTCAAGCCGCTTGTCGGTAGTGGTGGTCTCTGCAATCATCGCAACTCTGCCGCCAGATCAATCACGCCCACATCTTCGTCATCTTATCGATGCCAATCGCCCGGTTTATTTTCCGCATAGGCTCGAGCACAGTCTACGACTCGGCCTATCCAGAAAAACGGCACGCCCTTTTTTGACCTAGGCACGCATGATGGGTTCATCGTGCCGCGGTGGCCGCCGTGGGCTTTGCAGGAAGATTCGAAGAATCCTTTTTCACCCACGATATTAAATGAAAACCGGCCCAAAATAACGAACTTACGGTGCATGGGGCTTTGCGTCCATTCATCAACCTCAACGCCTCGCAGGAGCTGTTGGTGCGCTAGATCTGATCTGCCTGCAGCGATATATAAGTTGGGCCTACAGAGTGCAGCCGTACAGCAGCAGATTCAATAACATGCTCACTTCCTAGGACTTCACCGGTCAAATATAACACGAAATACGGGATCTGTTGTAGTGTGTCTACGAGAGACTAACCATGAATGGACCAGGCTTATGAATCTGGGGCTGGTTTGGCGAGAGACGGTTTGGGGTTCTATACACCAGAAAATCCTACAGTATCACTTGAGGAGATGTATTGCTTCTTCGGCCTTCCAGTCAACCCTTTCAACAAACGGACACGTGACTACAAACGCCGAATCAGATTAGCGTAATGGTGGTACATAAGATACAATACATAGACGACAAAAGGAGTGTGGTACACGAACAGCTGCAACGAGCGAGTATATAGTCCATTTTCGTGCGTACAGAAGGAGTGTACAGTGGTCAGGAGCACGAGAGTCCGACGAGGTGTCGAGGTGAGGTTGAGGTTGCAACTTACATTGCCTCAAGTGCGGATAATGAGAGGTGTCGCGTAGCTCGGCGGCAGAGGTGGGGATGCACCGACGATAGCACAGGCCTGAGTTAGTTGCTTACGCAGATCGTCCGACTGGCGTTGATTTGCTATAAAATGAAAATGGTGAATCACGAGAAGGAGGCAACATGAATCTAGAGGATTACATTTACACGGCCAGAGGGAGTTGAGGACGTCGACGACGACACAAAAGTCCTTGGCGAGCTCGACTGCATCTGCAAGACCGGTGTCGTGCGTCCAGATCTGCATGCACCTGACAGAATAATCTCAGCTACACGTAAGGCAAGCGTCGAGAGGGGATGAGGGCATACACGGAAAACTGGTTCAAAAACCAAGTGACCTGGAACGGGCGCCGCGTCAATTGATAACCCTGCGGCCCGCCCAGTTGATACGTCGCCAGCTTGACTCGTTTGATGACACGAGCCTGGTAATCAACTGCGAACGAGTTACATAAGTTTAGAACACATGATGGAACGAAACAACGTACTCCATTGGCGAGCCTGCTTTCGATTGAAAAGCGGGCCGGGCGTCGTGGATATCTCACGGCTGAGCCCCTGCATCCTATAGAAATGTGAGTAATAAGTAACGAAATGACAACCCTGTGAATATGAACATACTTGCGCAAAGCCTGAGTGACGCTCATGCGCGTGCTGAGGATACCCATGAGCTCATGCGCGCAGAAGAAAAGGAATTGAATCGCACTTGTAGATATACTCTTGGCAAAGGTATGTCACGCCGGTCTCATAATTACATATGTGCATCTCCAACGAGTCTTGGATGCCTTGCGCCTCGTTCCAACATTCCTGCAGCGCCTCCGCCTCATCGTCGATCTGTTGGGGAGCCTTATTACCCGGATGATTCAAGAGCCGGTTGCAGAAGTTCCACAGGAGGAGGCTCCGACAATATAACGCCCAAACGGACTCCTTGGGCGAAGGCGAACTCGGAGAGCAGTACGCGGGGGACACGCGGTCAGTGATCTCGCCGGGAAACAGTATCGCGTACTAAAAACGGTTGAGATGAGATGAACACGAGGCGTATAGACGGACGCACATTCGCGGGGTTGCTCAATTCAAGGACCGGCAACTCTCTGTCGAAGGCAACACACTGGATCAAGTAGCTGGTAGCCAGACTCAACGCGCTCCAAGCCAGTCTCCTACACTCTTCATTGCGCACCTCGTTCGCCGACCAGGCTGGGTCCCATCGAAGGGGCGATGTCCAGGAGTGTGAAGGATCTGGAGGGGGAGACCCCGGCGGGATACAGGTGCATTTCCGTTCGTGGTGGTGCGGGCCACGATACTCGACGGTGACAATTGGAACACTATTGTTGGCGAAGCGGGCGACATTGTGATCCATGATATCGATGGTCGAGACGGATATTGTCTGCAGTATTTGATCCAGGACTCGAAGTGCAGCCACAACGCGATCGGGGTGGTACTGTGGGTGGGCGGATGTCTCGTACAAAACAAGGATCTAAAGATAAGATGTGGCGTCAGCGAGATACTGATAAGATAAGATCAACTGACCAGGGCAGCTTCTGCGAGGGAAGCATCGATCTGCTGGGCGAATTAGATAAGATTGCAGAAAGAAGCGTCGACTCTACCCAATCGCCGTTTCCACCAGACATTGCGATTGACAGAGCTGTCTCAGCGTTGTCGCGCAACCACGCGGCCCGACTCCTGCCGTTTTCACGCCGTTCAGCCTCGCTGGATCTCATCAGCTCAGCCATGGCAAGCCCGGCCAGGATGAACGCGGGCTGGATCTTGAGGCGCTCTTCTGCGTTCCATAGCATGTCCAGGAAGAACGAGAGGTTGAGAAAACACAACCAGTGTCCGGTGTCGGAAAATCTGGGGGATATATATAGCGTGTAATTTAGAGTTCAGTGGGAAACGTACAAGTATGTGAGGTCAGAGACGATATCGTTCAACCTGCGCAACGATCAGAAGGGTATCTTCCGTTTGATTAAGAAATCTACGAACGGATACTGCTCCAGAAAGAGGGTCCACCAGGTCCTCTGGTTCGATGCGGCTGGCGAAGAAGGGACAGGAAATTTGCCGTGCGGTGTCTCAGGCAGCACCGCCGAGGGAGCTTGAAGGAATGGAGAATGCGGCTGCTCCTTAACTGTGACATAAGGACTGGAGGTGAACGGCTGATATACAGGACCGGCGTCTGAGTGGGCGCTACGTGACTGCGGCGATGATCGCGGAGGGAACTGCAGAGAAAATTAATATAAGATTCGCCGAGAGATAATATCGGAACCAACTTTGTACAGGTCCGTCGTGATCCGCAGGGGGGTAGATGAAGACGTCGACGGATGCGGATGAGGTTGTATCGGTCGTGGATGACTGTACGGTGCAGCAGATCCCGACGGGATATCCGACGACGTAGACGACGCCTTGCGCGTCGAGCTAGTAGGCTTCTGCGTGTCCTTCATCGTGTCGAAGGATTCGACGGAAAGAGGTGCAGAGCCTATCGCAGAGCGATTTACGTCGACTTCAACAGTCGACGCGGACGAGGCCTTGCGCTTGCGCTTCAAGGGAGGTGGCGAGGAGCCGTCCGCAGGCCGCTTTTTGCAAGATCGCTGGCGAGTCCCTGGCCGCTTATCGGGGCCTCTGCGCTTGGGTGCACTATCATATATGCATTCGTTCTTCCGCCGGAGACAATTGTTACAAGACGGCCGATTCGAGTCGCAGCGAATTTTTCGCCCACGGCTGTTGTAAATTCATTCCATCGAACGCCGAGTTAATTAACGGAAGGCGCAGGATAATTAGATGGTGTTCCAGCGTTGGTGATGAAGGGGGAATATGGTTAGATGAAAAACGTGAGTTGGCGTTCCGTTTGAGATGTCAGGGCCGACGTACCAAGGTCGGCATGCTATGACAACAGTCGAAGCCGATATGTCTTTTGATGCCCCTCGTCTGGAGGTAGAACCTGCCAAAGGGGAAGATGGCGAGTTGCTCGTCCGAGTGCCGTCCATCGGCATGCTGGGCCGATAAGGATGGTCGTACGCAGAGTACTCGCCAAAGGGCTCCGAGGAATCCATCTGAGTCGCAGCAGACATTGGCATCGGCAGACGAGACGTTGACTGGTCAGGTGGATCCATTGCGAAATATACATGGTTACGCAGAAACGACGGATGCGAGCCTGCTAGCTCTCCGCCGTGTTCCGATTCAGAAGTTGCGCTCGTAGGACTCGGTATCTGTGCATGGTGGATTCGGTAGTCTCCTGGTCGAGTAGCAACACTCTGCGCTACGTATATTGACGTGGGATACGGGTAGTCGACAGGCGCGTAGAGGCTGTTTGCGTCGTCCTGATAACGGACTATGGAAGAGTTAGATGGAGTCGGGAGTTGGGAAAAGGGTGCGAGCTGCGATGGGAACAAAAACAAACTCACATCGCCCGCTACTGTTGCCGTCTCCGTCAGGTGAGCCAAAAACTGGCGAGTCAAGGTCGGAGCAGTCGCTATTGCATTGCGGGGGGCCATGGTACGCGATTGTGCTGCATTGTGGGGAGAAGACATCCCTATTGCTGCGGCCCATTGCGGGAGAAAGAAGAGAGTGAAGCGGATAGACTCTCCTGGGTGTGTAAAAGCGTGTAGTCCGCACAATAGCCACGCGAGGTCGCTATACAGGCTCCGACATCAACGAAGATCAAAGCCCATCAAATCTCACACAATCAAAATAAACTGCGCCGGGTTTCTCCGCCAAAAAATCGGAAAGAGGGAATCCATAGTCGGAAATGCCCCGGCACATTTCTGCCGAGAAGACAGAAAGAGACTACTAAGACAATCGACGCCTTCAACACCACGGCAAAATTTCGGTCAGCGTCTAAATTGGTGGCGTTGATCTGGACCCATGAGAACACATGCCGACTCCACGTGTCCGACGCAGTCTAAAACCCGTCGAGTCGAGTCGGGGACGACCCCGCTCCTTTCTGCCATCGTCCTCTGTGGCCAGGAAACGCCTTGACCACCACCCACCGAATTTCTGATTTTCCACGCACCGATTTCGCCAACGTTCGGAAGACAACATTTAAATGGCCGAAGCAATTGAGACGTCGTTATGGAATCCAACAATTTCTGCCTCCTTCCGCACTTTGTGCGCCAAGATAAGGTTCATCGTTCTAATTGCTGCATCTTCAACGCCACCGTCTCATAAAAGCAAGCACACCTACCGAACTGAGGTAAGCCCTTCAATTCGAGGATACCCCCTTAATTTTCCAGTGCAATGGCACAGACATTTCACCTCGTTGCTCACACCCAGTTCGGAAATTTATTTTCCCGCATCTCCAGCTTCTACGTCGCCGAGTCGTCCATCGCTCTCCGAACTTGTGCCTAATCTCCTCGGTTCGACCCAAAACTACGTAGCCGGGGGTGAGGCGCCTGGGAAATAACAGACATTGTAGGAAATTCAGGACTTCTCTCACCATTTTTGATCAGCCTCGGTCGCTTCGACTTCCATCCGCACTCGAGACAATGACAGCGCCGTCTGGCGGTGGGTTGGTGTCCTTGGACGGTTGACAAGAGTAACATCTCAGAAACATCTGCTCTTCCAGCAGCGCTTCCTCTGGAGTCTCCCCCCTCCCCAATACTTTGCAGAGCTCACCAGGTATTTTGGTATCGAAGCATATTCGAATCGACGATTTTTTTCCCTCGCCCATCTTCGTTTATTCAGCCTGAAACGCATTCGCACTGGGAGGAAGTTGAAAGTACCACGCGACATGAAATTACGAATGCAGCTAGCACTCGACGTCGATGTCCTCACCGGAGTGGCGTGGACGGCTGATTCAGCATCCATCTCCGCACATAGAGCTCCACGATAATCATCCATGTCATAGTAGCGTATTCGGAAAGTGGCAGGATGCAATCGTAATGAGCGATGCTCAGTGGGAGGTGAAATCATTTCCACTTGAGGCCAAGATGCGGCTGAGCTTACTGACCAAGGGAATCCAAAATAAAATCCCCGGAGCTCCGTCTCAGCCTTGGCGACGGATGGCCCAGATTTTTGCCGCCTCCAGGGTGTGCGCTCATCGGCAAGAGGACCGCAATCTCCTTCTTTCAAATTCAGCACACACCAATATACAGGATGGTGGGTACAGCGTTACCCACTAAACTTGATTCATGACCAATCTCTAGAAGCTTGCTGACAGAACGCTCGCAGGGAATAGTCGTATTCTAAGGTAATATTCTCTCACCCACTCGAAGTTTAATGAGGAGGAGAAGCTCCTAACAGGTTGTTCATGAACCACGAGGTGGGGTCGTGAATCGTGATCGGACGTGAGGGTCACGAGTCCTAGATAGATGGAAGATGGATGGCAAACATACTGGAGGTCGAGTACGATGGGTATGTAAACGCCGATCGCGGCGGTGATCTTCGATCCGCCTTAGACCTGGAGCAGAGCTTGGGCCAAAAACGAGCTCGTCTTCAGGAAATTTAAATGCGGAGAAGCTCCAGGAAAAGAAAGCAGGTTAAGCTCAATATGAACAGCAGATCAGGCACGCCGGGCTATATGCGGTCGGCGTGAAATCGATAACCCTGGATCACTGGTCTAGGTGAGGTCTTCATCGATCGACGCCCTCAAACAGAATCACCATTTGTCCAGATGATTACTTTATTGGGGAAACAGCGGGGATGGAGCCGACTGAGCGCTGTTAAGAGTTTCAAAACCCTGCATCGCGACAGATCTAAGGAACGAGCGAGGTAGTGTGTCAAGAGAGACTAGAACAGATCCAGTGTCAATCACTTTAATCGTCGAGACCATTTGAGCAATGAGGGAGAACCAAGCGCATTAAGCCTTCATTTGGCTTCGACGAGTAAAGATTATAATCGCCTCCGGAACAGTCATCTTGAATTTGAAGGCGAGCGACGCAGAGTCTAGAAAAGTCCATTAATCGGATTGAATCCCATCGGATGGAACGAGGGCAATACCGTGTGATACTGTGTCGGGAGTACGACGACGTGGAGATGAGCCGGTGGGAGGTACAGATCCGCTGTGCCTGAGCAGAGTTCCGCCTGTCATGTTCGGGCCAGACGCCCGCGATCAATCAAATCTTCTTCTCGAGAAGAAAACACAAAAACAGTTCGGGTAGTGGGTCACCGCGACAAGCTTGATAAAAATACTAGCGGGGCACTGGGGATATTCAAAATCGCTGGCAATGGCTCCGAGTCCATGCAGGAATGAAAAACACCAACTGCGAGAACGAGGAGAAAGTATCCTCACGCAGCAAGGTCAACATCGTCCCTTCAAATGGCTCCTACTAATTGAATTAGTCACTCAAATCCGGTTCTGAGATCTGAACGCCTGTACGCAGCAAAAGAATGTAGATAATCCCAGCGAGGCTATGGATTGGTGAGCACACGAGAGAAGAAGCTAGCAGCAAAGGTGCAATACGTTTGTCCTATATGCACATGGCGGTCGGAGGCAAACGGATGGCGTACACAAACGTAAATTGAGAGAAAATCCTGGAAAAATTAGGTCAGTCAGTCTAGACCTTCATGCTGCTCTTGGCCAACCAGCATATTCCAACAAAGAAGTCCTTACCCGGTCATTTAATTGGCGTAAAATCCACAATTCGTGAGCGTATATAATACTCGGAATGAAAGGATAAACGCAAAGACAGACTCGGACCGCTGGTTCCCTGCTCTGAGGAAGTCCCGCTGGAAGGGGTGGATCAAATTCCGCACAGGATTCACGGCCGAGGATTCCTGGTACCGACTTAGGGACCAGGTCTTCCAGGCGAGATCCTAAATGTCGATCGCTTACCAATTACACCTAACGCTACGTCCTTGTACTTTTGCGCTGCCAGCATCTGAATCCCCTTGGGTGACTATCCATTGCAACACATCTTCAGTGAGGGAAGTAAGTGGAAGAAGTGACCGCATCAACTTGAGGTACCAGCGATGCCCGGAGGGCCTTTTGAATTGAAACATCCCAGGAAAGCTGGGATTTAGTCGGGGTGAAGTCGGGGGTGGTCGAAGGAGAGATGTACGGGCCGGTGTAAGTGCCCGTCATGATCGCCGAATAGCGCCCATGACCATGGATCAGTGGCGATGATTCGGCGCTTAACCAGCCTACACCCCAGAACTTGGCGGTCCGATCACTTTAAAAAAATTCCATCGTATGTACCAGCTCATTAGGCGTAATAAAGGATTTCCAGGCCCGCAAAAGTTCAGAACCAGCTAATGGTAGAAGTTCGCACATATTTAACTAGGTCAAGGAGGCAAGGTGGAAAGAAGGTCGTAAAACCGCAAATCATGACATATCGGAAGTAAATTTACATTGGATTCGGTGCGCAAACTATTCCTAGTAGGTGATCGTGATCACCGCCGCGGTCGACCCACCGACATTCACGGTCGTGCTCAACCCATCCGCGGTGTCGTCTGCCGTGCTCCAGTTGATACTCGGGAACTGCCCATTGGACAGTTCAAGGTTGGTTCCGGAGAACACCGTCGAGCCGCTGGGGTAGTCAGCCGCCTCTGTCACTGCGTACGCCTCAAGGGTAATCGTCGCCCACGCCAGCTCCTCACCTCCATCAACGGTCAGGCTCGAGCCCCCGATGTTGGTGAACGCGGAGTTGTAGTTGTATGTCGACCCACTCGTACCAACAAGCTGGACTTCTCCGTTGAGCTGCTGTCCGGGGCTGACCTGGACCGGTGTGGTGAAGAAAGTCTGAACGGCATGAAATCAAAAAAAAAAAAGCTACTGCGAATTGTGGGAGATACGCACGTTGGATCCATAAAGGTACCAGCTCGCGACCGCCCAGTAGTCTCCTCCACCGGCGGCAGACCCACCGTACTGTGTGGCGCTCAGATAAAGTTGAACGTATGAGGGTAATTGGAACGTACTTGGAGAACGGGCTGCATAATCGCGTCGAACGTGGCAGGTTCAATGCTGTTGAACAAGAAGAGCGTCTGGCGAGGGGAAATGAGTTCGACAGGGGTTGCATTGTTGTGGCTCAACTGACCTGTCCATGTTGACCCGAGGGGACGGGGGGGACGGTCCAAGTCGTCTTGAAGGATCCAATCGCCGCACCGCTGTTAAGCCACGACGCGTAGGTGACCCACCCTGTCTCCTCGGGGGCGACAGCCGGGGTCGTCTTCGTCGCAGAAGGCGGCGAGGGAGTGACGACTTTCACCACGTTGTTATTGGCGTCAATGACATGGATATCGCCCCCGACGTGCGCGATGCGTCCACCAAGAGGTACCTGCGTCACGTTCCCGTTCGAACGGTATCCTTTCGGAGTGAGGACCGTGTTCGCGACGGGGACCGCCAGGGCGAAGGGGAGGAGGGCCCCAACAATGGCGCCGACGCTGAGGGTGATGGAGGAAGTGCGCATCGTCTGGGCGCGATCCGCGTTAGAACCACACCTTCAAAGACGTCAATAGAAGGGACCCACCGAGGTCGATTGCAAGATATCGTCAGACGAACCCTGCCTTTCGCTTCAATGCATGGGCCTTATATATGAGGAGTATCAGGTAACAGAACCTCAATGTGCATCTTCTCATGACCCAGCATTCACATGCGCGTAGCGATACGATAGTTGTTCGAACCAGTCCCGTGCATCGCGGTTCGTTGATCATATCGTGATTGCTAAATTAGAGCATCAATGAGCGGGATCACGGAGCTTCTCTCCGGCGACTCTATTCTTCATTAGGCTAATGTATATCCGTTCTTGAATAGGATTCGGTGGTATCTTGCTCTTCTTCGCCCGTGAACGGAAGAGCTACACGTTGGCATCGTTCCAGACTGGGCGGGAGTGAATCATGAGGCTTCTGGGGTGGGGCGCTATCGGAAGGCTACGCATCAGAACAAGAAGTATCCGGTCTCATGACAAAAATACCTTGTGTCCTACCCCCCAAGCGCGCTACTCTCGCTACCTGCCATCTATCCGAATACGTCATATATCAAACGCCGCAACCAAGGCGACGCATTGCGCACGTTCACCCGCGGTTCCGACTAGACAGGCCAATTTCAACGAGTTGTACATAGGCTCTTGTAGCAATATCAGGCATCCTGCCAGCGTTCACCCACCGCTCCAAAGGCAAAAATCATGTGCAACGTACCGTGGCGTTGCGGGAAGCAATCATCCGAGGATTCCGGCGGTGTCTCCCTCCGATTGTAGGTGCTGGAATGGACGTGCGGCTCCGTCATAATGCGATGTTATTGCGGCAGAACACCTGACCAACCCGAGCGAGAGCTGAGATATTTTTACATAGAGTCTTTGGGACAGTTCAACGTGGCGCCGAGCAATTCGCATCGATTGCAGCTCCTTGAAGATGAGGGGGAATATAACCAGTCAGCTACGGCTAGAAGAGGAATAAAACGGCACAATGCGAAGACGTCCCGTGCGGAGTCTGGCTGCTATTTGAGGTCCCCACATCATACGCGAACGGGCCTCAAGAGTAGATGTGTCAGTTGAGATTCTTGCGATTGAGGCCAACTCACGAGTGGGTATAAGTATCCTGCGATCATCCAATGACGGCCACCAATCCTTTCAGGGAGTATTTTGGGCTCCCCGACGGGAAGCTAGGGTTACAATCCAGCTTCGATGTCGTACAACATAGAGAGAGCTGCTTCGTGATTCAAAAAAGAGATCGGCAACTACAGCCGCTTTCATTACCAGAATTACTTCTGTTATGAGTGCCTGGTGGTTCGAATATAGGCTGTCCGAGTCGGCTTCGAATCATCCCACCGTAAACGAAGACTACGGGTCCGCGCCTTTCATGATCTTTTCTCAGGTGGGCTCGAGAGGAGAAGCGAAATAGACGATTTGAATACAGCCCGACGCCTGTATTCCATTCGAGCGGTGGCGCCAAGGAGGGAGAAAGAAGGACTCTGACTCGGAGTCTGTCAGTCTGAGGAGAGGCCGGATTCGTGGCAGTGCGGTCTCACGTGAGCACGATCATTTTCGGAACTTCCCGTCGCCCCTTGCCACCAACTGCCACCATGAATCGGTGAGTGTGGGTCGCAGCTTCATATCGCGGCACTGAATCATACGAGAGGGCCTATAATCCTGGTGTGTCTTGCGACTCCCACTCTCGGTAGCTCGTTTGACAAAGCTGGGCCACCTTAACTAAGACCATCGATGAGGCGGAGGTGATGAAGCGTCTGATTTTCCCAAAACTTTGCTGACACAATTTTCTCCGTATCTCCTCGACCAGATGGTATCCATCTCACGCACCCATGCTTCGGATGCCTCTTCTGATTATCCGTAGCCCCCACCCGACGTGGATGATGACGAACTGGTGAAAAAACTAAGACAGCGCCTCAGGGATTTGCTGGCGGGTCTGCGAGCGGGCGCAGAAGGGAGCTCCACTGCGAAGAACTCCTCTTGAATCCCCGCAGGAATGTCTACCTCGCCGATATTCCGTAGACGGCATCGCTTGTTCTTTCTTGGCGGGATGTCTCCGCTATCGTCTTCTTCATAGCAGACATCACAATTTTCCTTGTCGTATCACCTGTACAGCGATGCATGCAAGAGTCCCTCCTGCGAAATGGATCCCAGTCAAATCCCCACCCCCTCCCGGGGGAACCTATCCATGCGCTGATTAACAGGATCACTCAGAGACGATTTTGAAAACCATGGAGACTCCCGGCGTTCGTGTAGTCGCCTCGAGGGCTCGGGGTGTCCTACTCTGGCTGGGGCATTGAGCTCGGTTTCCACGATGCTGTCTGCTTTCTCTATAACAACACAAACCCGCCTCATTCCTCGGAGTTGAATGGCGAGGGCGGAGGCGTTTCTCCAGATGGTGCTCACGGCACTACCACAGTTCTCTGCTTCGCCTCTGGGTGGAGATCGACAACATTGGAGGATATTTCGACTCTGCCCTGCCCTTCTTGCTAATGGGACCGCCTAAGCGATCGTCGATCTCATGCATTACTACGCGCAGGGCGGGGGAGACTTGCGCATCAGATGCTTCACCATATCGACGAAGACATGCAATTCCCCGAAATACCGGCCATTGGCTACATCCGTACCGTCCTTCCCTGATTTTTTTGCGCCTATCACATCGTCTGCGACGTCTTGAGAGACCTGTGGAAACGGTAGATGGTTTAACGCACTGCCATAGTTGTCATTGACCATGATATCAACGACGCGGTAGCTCCCTCAACCGGCACCTTCCATTACTCAGAATTGTTCGAATATGGGTTCGCTTTCGGGGACCTGAAGCGTCCGGATTCTGCAGGTTCATATAAACGGGTATGACACTCGAGGAATTGTGACGTGAGTGTTGCCGAATGAAATCTCTCATCCTTGAACCGGTTACCCATCCAGGAAAGGTGGCACAAAACGGGGCACAAAACGGGGGTCATCTTGTTACACGCGTACCATCGTCTAACCAGCCGCGTAGTGACCGGCGTATGAACTTCGTCGATTGTCTTTTGGCAGATGGCGCACACCCACCGGTGCATAGCCCCGTCGATGTGCCAACCTCTATTCACGACGGTCTGATTCAAATCGATTGGCGGATTCCTCTGAGAGCTGATCTTATCTGGATGAGGTTGGAGATCTATTCCCCGTCCGACCGCTGCTTCAGGAAAGACGGGAACGAAGAGACGGTCGGAATTGACGGAATAATGCAGTTACCTCTGAAATGCCCGACGGCCTGACGAACTTGCTTTGGGAGTCTCTCTGAGTGATGATCTTGCCTACATGGGGTTCGAGTGCTATGTGGCGCCGTCCTGAATGAGAGGGAAGAGGACGGTTGGCGAGATAATGATATTCGTTAGCTTGTTCCCCATGATGATGTGTACTGTACAGTCGGTTCGAAATATTGGGAAGTACCATATTACCTGCGTTTTCAAACAAATCCAAGTTACACACCATTGTTTGTCTGTGATTGACAGGACGCGTCTCTGAAGTAAGTCACGAGCCAGTCATGATGTGCACAGCCGACTCAATGGCGATTTTCACTCAGAACTCCGATCTGTGCGTATCTTGTACAATTGTCCGAGTCCTTGTAGCTTGGGTGCGGGACCGCAGCTCATGCTTGGCTGGCTACCTTGGCACATCCACCAGAAGCCGCTCGGCACCGTTGTTGCCAAGTTGACAATGAAGAGACTTGGCCAGCATGTGAAGTAATGTCTGTCTCCCTTTCATTGGGGGGCGCCAGCCAAGCTAATATGCTCCACTTCGTAGAAGGGTCTGTGCCGTCAGCCAAACGATGTACATCTTGTATATGACGAAACGGTCCCTCGTTCCTTGCAAAGAGCCGACGGCACCGACGCACCGCTGCCTGTCGACTTTGCATCTCTTCCCACTAGGCTGGCAGCCAAGCTAATATCCTTCAATCCGACCAGCGCCCTGGGCCTTAGCCAAGCGGATCTGTATGGTATAAATGACGACCCGATTCCTCTAAATCGTCCCTGGCAAAGACATGGCCGCCGAGGTGTCTGACGTGTCGAACGAGACCTCCTTGCTAACGTCTCTCAACAACCTCCTCCCGACAACTACACTCCGTGTACTCGTTGGCAGCACATTCTGTGTTACGCTCCTGTTCTGTATTCTTCGCAGTAAGGCTCTTTCAAGGGTCACACGGCACATGGACGCAGTCATGGTCAGCGTGGAATGGATATATTTTTCCTCTGCAGAGGTTGGACTATTGGATCAAGACGGGCTTAAAACTCGACACGAATTGGTGGAGTAGGTCCTCATTTTTTTGTTCGTCCGCCTTCATGGATTTATGCCTCTATGATGTAGATTGCAATTGGCTGCATCAGAGCTTAGGGAACGGAGCCTACGTGCCTCATTATCCATTTGGGGTACAGTGCAAGCATTCTGCAGTGGTCTCTCTTTCGAAGTCTTGCGGTGCACGAAGGAGGCGAAGAATTTGAAGACTCGAATTGAGGTTCGTCTTTCCGTCCAACCCTTTCGGCATTCAAGTAGATTAAATATTCTATTTAGATTGCACGAGAGGTTAGTCTGCGAAATCTCAACAAAAATGGACGAAACTATCCTCTGTGGACAATCCCAACTCGTGTTCAGATAGAGTATAGTTGTCCCGTGTAGACCCTGTGCATACATACCAATTGCATTTCATAGGTATCTCGTCCGCATTCTAGACGATCTACCGCACTGCATTTAGGCTGAGCTTCGAATGCCTATTTTCGATGACCCTTAAAAAGGCAAGTTCCCCGTTAAATTGCAACCCTTCGGCGAATTCTTTTTGGGTTCGGTGATGTGATGTACCGGTAACATCTTCTTTTCCTGTGTCGGCTCAAACCTCAATTTTTTTCTTTGCCCGTTTAATCTTGCTGTGCACATAACGGTCGGCGGTTCGCGTGGCTCACTAGCGGAGCTCGTATGTGGCCTCTCTTGGGTCTTCCTCGCGGTCGTATCCGTAGGCTCAGAGAACCATCAGCCAAGCTAGAACCCAATCATCGCATCTGAGCATGGGTCTAATCAAGTTTCGCCAGGCAGTTCCCTTCGAACAATGCCGGCAAGACGGCAGTGTGGGCGTCGCATGAGATGGAAGACCTGCATGCGACACAGGTGAGGCCAATTCCTTTCAGTTATTGTTGACTCAGGCATCGTCGGTGGGTTCGGGCGGTATGAAATGTTGTGCTAATGTGGGCTTGTTCCCATGCTTAACCGTACGTGACACTCACTCGTTACATGTTCTTATCCATTTCCATGTCGACTCTTCGGCGTTCAGTGTTCGCGGTAGGTGGGGACGTGGTTGCCGATGTTCGAGCTCAGCTCTGTGTTAACCCCCGGAAGATCTGCATTCACGACTGGACTTTGGAGACTAACATCCATCAGAGTCGTCGCGGTTGTATGATTTCCCCGTTGTGGGTCCGGCGGTGTAACGTGTTGGACTGGCTTGATGACCCAGTCACGTCTGGGCCGTCCCTCGGCACAATACTGGTCGTTTAAATTCGGGTAACATGTCGTCCGGATCGGGACAAGGAATTGGATCTAGGATCTTTCAGTCACCTCGTTTCTGGACGTGCTGTTCTCGTATTTGAGCAACACCAACCTGGGGGCTTTTGTTCCAGCCCGACAAGCAAGGGATGAACCGGTGCTTCGTTCTCTCCTTAAACAAGCAGGCAACCACCGAGTTGTCGCTTCATGGAAGGTCAGCTCATTCCATGGGCGGTCCAATCAATGGGATCCTCGGTGTTTAGTGCTTTGGCGCCCAAGCGCCGACTCTTCGGCAACGAGAAAATTGGCGGGAAAATGATATGTGGGTCCGTGTATTTGGTAATGGAATGCGGCACAGCTATATCGATACTCGTTCAGGACTACACGCTCAAGTCAAGGCCTCGATAAATACCTTCTATGATCGGTTCCTCTTGTTCTGACTTTCCCCCGTCCTCATTTTATTTCTCGTTCCGCTATCCAAGATGCTATCACTCCCTGAACTTCACCGAGACGCGTCTCACGACATCAATCCGGAGAGTGCGCAACATGACCCACTGAATATGTCCCCGCATCTATTCCCGCCATCTTCCCCAGGCCGGGGGCGGGAGCTTCATACGTCGCTTGATCGCGTTGACACGCACACAAGAGCCTTCAGTCATTCACCACAACCTACATATCCCGCCGAACTCGATAATAGCTTCATTCTTCGACACCACCACAGTCACTCTGACGTGCGGACTGTTCTTCTCCCAATCGCTTCATTGAATACTAACGGCGTTTGTTCCACAGTCGGGATTTCTCAACACGTGTTCGCGGTCCGATGGACCCATCGACCACTACTTACCTCAATCGACCACGGCTATGGAAGACTTTCTCGACGCGTCCCTCATGGCTGCTCAATATCTCGACTTGCCTAACCACTGCTCCGATATCCGCCATGATCAATTTGCTCCCTCGTATCCACTCAGCGATTCATCCGCATCCAGTCCCGAAGCGACTGATACTGCATCGAGCTCGAGCCCTCGCACCGATATTTTCAGCACCCACTCTTCTCCCGGGCATTTTATGGCAGATGTAAGCCACACGGTTGTGCTCTCTTCGCAATACTAACATACAACTTCCCTCGTTAGCTTCCTGACAGCCCTACCACTGCTCGGCCATCCTCTGGATTCGGGCGCCACCCGCCTTCTCAACATTATCTCGGACAATACGGGCACCCGAATCATGTCGACAGAAGATACCAAGATAAACTCCTCCTGCCTAGACCGGGCTCCTTTCACAGTTCGCCAGTGCAGCAGCGGCCTGTAAATAATTGGGGATACCATCCACCTTCGCTGCCTTTCATCTCCCAGAGCAGCCGCTACCACCAGATGTCGCGGCCTCCTTCCCCTGCAGCGCCGCATCACCCGAACACGTTCGCACAATTCCCGGTCGCTGAAGACCTCCACCGATGGCCGCAGATGTTCAAGATCAACCAGGTCAAGAAAGCAGGAGCCAAGAAACAGATGATGGCGTGTCTATTTTGTCGCGAGCGCAAAATTGGGTGCCAGCGGCCGGCGGAACCTGAACCCGACCAAACGTGCAAGTGCGTATTTCCTGCGCCATGTTAAAAAAACGTCGGCATTGACATGTTATTCGTAGCCAATGTGCGCGTCGCAAGAGAAAGTGCGAGTACCCAACTGAATCGCGCAGGGGACAGCACACCCGCAACCGGCATAACTCCAAGAAATTTCTAGGGCTCGAGGACCCGAAGATTTCACCAGTCATGCCACCCAAACTCCCGGCCTCCGAGTAATCGTTGTCTGAATTGTCTGTTCCGCTGTATGATTAGTAATTATTCACGAGCCTGGGTCCCCGCCGTATACCTCTATTGTACTGGCTCCGTTGTATTTTCTCCAAACGGACTTTCTGATGCTGAAACATGCCATTCACTTGCCCATTCCGTACACGCACATCTACAACCCTTGTTCCTAAAACGGTAAAGCCGCAAAAATTGGAGAACACCGGCTACAGCGTGTGCGCCGCATGCTCTACGCGATTGCGCCCGAGCTACGCTGATATCCTACCCCTGCGTGGTGAGTAAACGAGAGAAAGACCAACCCGAATGATCCTACAGTATCATCCCGGCGGCCAACATTTGATTTTTTGGTTCGCCTTGTATTTGTTAGGAGAGCTCCGCGACAATCTTACATACACTGATACAGGATTTATCAAACGAACGAGAATGCGGGAGCTATGAGGCACGATCAGGCGCCCGCCTACCTTGGGAATGCGCCCCGAGCTCAGGTGGGTGCTACATTCGATGGCGTGGATCAGTCGTAGCTCGCCGGATCTTCTTGTATCCACCATATTGACTCAACCCCATCGTATAGGGATCGCCAAACACTTTTTCTCCAAATAAACCTCCAGGCCCCAGAAAATGGAGGGGCGTTCGGGGCGTTCGGGATGGCCGGTGGTTCGGAGTGCGAAACGAGAGTGCCTAGCCCCGGACCTAGAAAGGCATCCCGTAAATTTATACATATCCTCGCGCGTTCGCCAGCGGCTGTGCGCTGATTCACTAGTCAATTGTGAGACCTAAGGACTTCGCGGAAAGGGAAAATGTGCAAACCTCCAGTGAATTCATCGCGGAAGCAATGAAGCGGAGGAGATGATATCATCAGACGAGACATGGCGATGAAAACGTTGGCGTGGAGAACCGCAACGCTCTGGTTCGACGGCCGTGATTGAGGAAAATGACCTGTGTTGCCTTTGAGAGTGGGACCGGGAGGGAATTAGGGGGAAACGCCCAACGTCTGATCGTGGTGCCTATCTGACAGTTAGAGCGACACGGAAGGACACAGCGCCCTTGTAGCGCCCAGTACATTTTTAACACATCACCCACGAGCTGCCGGATCTTCGAAGTCGATGCTCTGCTTGTAAATTACTGGCACGCGTTGTAACACGACCTGAGAAATTATGTGCTCATTGAGCTTGAACCAACCTGTTAAAATCGCTTACCGCATGCCAGCACAAGAAAATAGTGATGGAATTCTCAGATCAAGCATTCTCTCATGTAACGAGTAACCCGCTGATCTCACCCCACTCCAAGCGACAAACCTCCCCGATCAAACCTGAAGCACTCGTGAAACTACTTCCAATAATGTTAATGAGCTCCAGCGGTTTGCAGCAGTACGCAATCTCAACGTCGGACCACCGCATCTTGTCGCGGAGAAATCAAGCCCGACGCATATCAGGAACTGACACAGAGGCTAGCCCCGCCGACGGTCTACATAGTCGCGACGACTCTAAGAGCCCCGCCTCCGCCACAGGTAGCACGCGCAGGACGAAAAGCGCGAGTGAGGCGAAGGGGAGCGCATGTGTTCAGTGACGATGCCAGGGATGTCCGCAGACTTCATTGAGAAATTAAAACCTGACGGGGAGTGTATAACCCCCGACGCCCGAGTTTGGGGATCCACTGAGGAACAACCTTATATCCCAGATTTAGTGAGCGAGAAAGACGGACCCGATTGATACGGCTTGTTCAGATAGTTTTCACCATAGTGGTATGTACTGGAGCGGAAGCATCCCTTGGCACTGGATTTATGTCGGCATGAAGGGCCCATACAGAGGTTATCTCGTAGAACAGAACTATAAGATCAATGCAGAGCCTATTGGATACACCGCGTCGGGAAGCATTGTCGGAAGCAAGATGAATATTAATCCGAGACCAGATTCCATACTTCTGAATATTGTTCGTTGGAATGCGAGTCGGTTACAAACTCCGAGTCATTCCCATGACTCACGTTTGACTCAGGTTGACTCATTATTTAGTCACCTACGAGTGCGTAACGGACCATCTGTAATATGTATATAAGTTGTAGTGGTACTAGTATCCCTCATGGGGATCCCGGACATTTAAGCAGATATGCCGAATATGTTTTCAACCATAAATCCTGGGTGAAATCCGGTCATACCATTAGATTCCAATCCATCTTTACATCAGGTCTGCGATTTACTTTGTGAAAAACAGTCCACTGGTCCTCGAACGGCATTGTCCTTTTTGTCTGGGTTCTCACACCGACGTTTCCCAAATTTAGGGACGCCGGACTCACTATTCGAAACGCAATTGCTAGGGTTAGGGCTTCCCGATATAGTAATAGATAAGATGAGATAAACCATAAAAGAAACCCTAACCCTAGCAGTTGCGTTTCAGATAAGGTAGGGCTCATGCAAGAGGTGTTCGATCTCTGGATCAGCCAATACGTTCCCACGACCCCCCCCCCCCCCCCAGAAAGGGAACGATCCTCCCACACGCCACTCGTGTCTCATCCTCGCCACTCTCGCTCGCCAACGCCTCGTCCTTCGCCTCACTCCTAACTGACTCTGCAAACAGTATGGGACTCTAACCCTGTATATGTTCCACATACACCTTTGTCAAATAATGTCAATTTTTTCGACACAACACTCTTTTCAAAATTGGGGATGGGTTTTCAGTGGATGTTGATGTTTTTACTTAGAGATAGCCCAGGTGTAAACAATAAAGCAGTGGATTCTAGCCTTGGGACGTGTGCAAAGCAGTACCGCGAGGGCACTGAAGTCGTCGACACTGGCCAAAAGGGAAGTGGCTGTGTTTCGGAACAATCGGGCTGTCTCGCTTATTCAGGATCAAATTGAACGATCCAGAGATCATTCACCTCTTGGGCTCATGGACTCCGTGCATACATCACGTGATGTGACCGCTGCCAAAATCTTGGCCATCAATCTTTTTGGGCCAACTTTTGAGCTCAATGCCACAGTCCGTCCGGACCAAATCAAAATTCGGGGACCAGGGAAAGATCCGAAAGCTATTTCTGCTCGATCCTGTGCAGCTGGATTTCTCATTTTGGCTTATCCCAAAGGGGCATTAAGATTTTGGTAGAAAGTCACACAAAACACGTGATGTATGCACGGAGTCCATGAGCCCTACCTTAGTGAATCCGGCGTCCCTAAATTTGGGAAACGTCGGAGTGTCTACATAAAATGTCATATTTTGATTGCCGCCTTCACGCTGGGCTTGTCCTCGTTGGAGCACCTCTAAAACTCATGATGACGTCCGTCTCGCATCTAATATACCTCCTGTAACCGGCGTTATCCTAGGATGATCCTTGGATGTTGAACACGAGAAATTTCGTTCTGGCTTTTGAACCTGGTGGTAGGAGGGTATCTTTTTGTATACCGAAGAAGCTATTAGCTACCTAATGGTCTGAAATCCTGCAGGGACACTTTTATGATGTGGAACCGTCTTCTGAGTATGCTCTTGGGGTAGTACGTCCCTCCAATGGCTATGGTGGCGTGAAAAATGGTTAAAAAAGCAACATTTTTTGAGGTGTGAGCTTGATTATCATGTCAAATAAGGCGACAATCATGGGGTTCTCCGGGAAAGTTTGATTCTCCCAAATATGTTTTGTATGCCGGTGCCCGCCTACAGAATGGGGGAGCTCGCCTAAATCTCAGTTTGAGGGTTTCAAAGAAAATTCAGAACTCAATTTATACTACAAACTAATTCTCGAATACATACTGACTGAGGTATGTGAATCCCAGCTGAATCCTTCGCTGTGTGTCCACCCCCAGTATCCTCATTGGATTGGCCTCTTCAATCGGCTCTATGCAAAAGGACTCCGAAAAGTGATACCATCCAGTGTCTTGACTCTCGAGATTGCCACAAAAGACAGCCGTGAGGAAAAAATCCTTCAACAGAAGCGCAGACGAGATGAGCCCGTATTGCCCCTTGAAATATTTTTTAAGTATTTCACTGAAGAAATATTGCCGCAAGACAGTGCCAAAGGAATCTCTTCCCAAAGCTTATTGACACTATTTAAGCACCCCTTTTCTGAAATGCAGGTGGAAGTACAAAAATTGGTGTAGTTAAAAACTTAAGCACTGGACACCGCTTTGTGAGAGAGGTCCGGCAAATAATTGCCTTGGACTTCACACAGTTGAGGCTATTCTAACAGATCAAGACAGGGAACAGATCTTGGAGTAGACAAGCCAGAGAGGCTCTCAGAGTCGTAAACAACTGTGAGACTCGAGAGGAAGCACGGAAAGATATCTGTGGATTACATAAAACTACTCGGTTTCAATTCCTACAGTGCACGTCTAGGCTGTGCGTTGTCTGTGGGCGAGTTCAATCCCACGGATCGACATTTTTAAATCATATAAATCATTTGGAGCTATAGTAAACTGCGCAGAGCACTGAAATGGCAAGCAAGACTTGCACGGAAAAGTAAAGTGAAAAGGCACTGATAGATATCGGAAGCACGAGAGTTTTCTTCGAGTTCGACTCAGAGACAGTGATGTTCCCACGGGGCGACCATCAAAGTCGCACGGAGGGACCATCAAAAAGTCAGAACTAGCACAGCCATCTGCTTTTCCGGATCACCCACAGAATTGGGGTCGCAAGCTCCCCCAATGAGTCCTCAAAAACAAAGATCTTCGAAATTGGTCCAGATTAAATGACCGAGAAGTTGTTACTGTTGTTCTACATTCCGAGTCGTCTGGGGATAGTACAGTGGCAGGAGTGCAGCAGAGCAAGCCCGGTGTACTTCTATATATTTGAACCTATCTCCGGCCGACGTACGCCACAGGGCGTGTGCTGAGTCCGAGTGAAGAAGAGTTTAAGTAAAGACAAAGAGAAGGCCTCGGCATTTGTCGCATGTCACCGTGTGACTAGATAAAAGTTTCGGCCCGGCGGCCGATGTGTCACAGCTCTTCTTTCGTTCTCGTATCCAGTTTGCAATGTATCCCTCAGCCGTGCGCTCATTCTTCGGATGAGGATTTCTTGGTGGCAAGGCGCAATCGAAATTCACCTCGATCTCGGCGCACACCGACATTGGTATTTGTATTCTTTGGAATACATGTACACGTTACATTTTCTCATCTCGCATTCCAGGTATCATCCTCCCCTCTAGAACTTGACCTTATTGACAACCTCGAAGAACGCCTTCCCCTGGATAGTCGCGATCTCGAGCTCGAGCGTGGTGGGCTGGCGGGATCCGTCCACCCCAGCGAACGTGCCCGCGCCCCAAGGCGACCCCCCATGCACCTCCGCCACCCCCGTGAGCTGCCCAAACGCAGCCTTATACCCAAACGGCACGAACAGCACGCCGTGATGCGCGAGCGTGCTGATCGTCGCGAGGATGGTCGTCTCCTGTCCACCTCCGGGGCCCGCGCTGCTCGTGAACGCGCCCGCGTATTTACCCGTGAGGGCGCCCGAGGCCCACAGCGTGCCGGTGGAGTCCCAGAACGTCTTCCACTGCGCGGGGAAGTTGCCGAAACGTGTGGGGACGCCCATGATGAAGGCGTCGTACTTGATGAGCTCTTCCGGGGTGATGACGGGGAACGCGGGCTTGGGGGCGGCGTACATCTTGTCGAGGATTTCTTGGGGAAGCGTCTCGGCGACTCTGGCACCATGTCGCGTGAGCGCGGGAAAAGGTAAGTGGATAATAGACGCACTGGTACATGGTCACGGTGCCTCCCGCCTCTTCGACGCCCTTCTTGACAGCCTCGGCCACTGCCGGTGGGTGTTAGCGACGATCGGAACCGCCAGAAAAACGACGAGGACGCACACTTTAATATGTGGCCCCACGTGGAGTACACGACGATGGCAATCTTGGGACCGGCCATTTGTTTTATGGTAGTGAGTTTGGGTGTGGGAATGGATACAGCTGAGGGCCCAACCACAGCGGCTTTTGTATTGGCGGTGTTTGGGGTGGCTATCGTTGGCGCTGTCGTATAACGCGTAAGCAGGATTGCAGGAGTTGCATTTAGCGGGAGACACCAAAATAATTTGTTACCAATTTTGGCGACGAGAGGGAATGCAAGTCCAGATGGAGGTTAGCCAAATGAGTGGATGACCAAGCTTGCGTGATCACGCTGAGAAGTTGAACCAAATCCCGTTATGATCCACTGCAGCTCCGAGCGCTAAAGCGACGGCGTTCCCACTTGGGATATCTCTTCTCACTCTTGAGCGCTTCGATGCTCCATCGCTACGCTCAAATACCGTCGCACAACACGGGCTTGTCTAGGGCTATCCGCTCGATTATCATTCTGATCTTGTTGCAAGATGAATCCTTGGAACGCTAGCATTCTCTACCTGGATTACTGTAATAATGTTCAATTCGACAAGGGGACATTTTCCAATTCGGATGGGACAATCGTGACATAGCAAGAAATTCAACAAAGGACCAAATTTCTCCACTGCTTCGGTGCAGGTTCTATCATTTTCAGACTATACCAGAAACGTAACCGCAAACGAGCACGCCGTGATGGCCGCTGGCGGCGCCAACCATTACATGTAGGAATTAATGCAAGTCCTTGTTCACCTCAAGGCGTTCGATACCGAGACTATGCCGCGTGCGTTTTCGTTTTGGTTTCTTCTTGATGCCGACTGAGGACCTGTTTCTGACTCTGCATGTAGCAATCAAATCAAGTGTTGTGCCGGAGTTCCAACGAGCTGCCGCAGACGGGATGCAATTAGACGTTGGATGACTTATTTTCCCCTGCGTTCAACAGCTTTTATAACCCTCTTCTCAACAATAGCCGATTCGATCCAAGCCCAATGAGGCGGCGTCAATTTCCAGCTGAATCACTACGCTCCGGCCGCCCCGCGGCAGAACCTGTCGGAGTTACATCGCCAAGGACGGAGCGGTGCGGCCGTCTGCCGAGGCACCTCGGCACAGCTCCGTCGTATGGCGGCAGGCCTACAGTTTACCTGTGCCGCCAGGCCATCTGAACGTCTTGCGACCGCTACACCCTCAACACCACCGGCTTTCTCTGCCTGGTCCCCGGTACCGCCGCTCTTTCCTCCACCCCGCCCCGCCCCTCTACCGCCCGCAGCGGAAGCCACAAACCACAAGCGTCTGAATCGTGGGCGGATGAGCAGCTCATGAGCTGCGCAGCCCGCCCGCCCGCCGAAGAGGCCCGATTCGCTAGCCGAGCACACCATCACCAGCACGTGCTTGAAAACCACCTTCCATATCCGATGATATCGGGCTCCGTCTCCGTTTGGACATCTCGCTGGTGTTGGATTCTATTCGGATTTATGCACAATGTATGATGCAGAAAATCTGGAAATATTTATATCGATTGTGTAGATAGCTAAGTATGTAAGGAAATTTTCTTTTGGAACCTCCCGTGTTGTAAGAATTAAAAACAAGTTTCCTGATCTTCGACGCGCCCTCCATGCACCGCGCGTTCGACACCGCAAACCCTTCATTCTCTTTGTTAGCATCACGGCTAGGCGAGCTCGGAGGGCTCGACGCGAGGCATTTATGATCTTGAATGCAAGGTGGGAAACAACACCCCTTTGCAAGCATTCAACGTGATATGGTCTCTTAAATTCTTTTGGCCTGTGTGCTCCTCTCTTAAATTGTTTGAAGCAGTTTGGGCACTTCAGCCCCTTGGGCTCAAGTCGCCAACGTTAACCGCTGTCCATGAATCTGCAGTGATTGTCCCGGCTGAATGCGATGGCAGCGGAGGGCAAGGAAAAGCAGAGTAGAGCTGAACAAAACATTCTGGGAGTATTGGGATGTACAGAGTTCATTTACGTGTTTTCAAATATTGTCAATGGTAGCTCTGCACGCCTTGGATATCCCACGTGTCGCATACACGATGTAGGCGGTCAACAATATGAAACAAAATTGAAAGACGAAGCTGCCATGGAGAAGCCAATTTCTGCCCCGAATTCCAGTATGCCCGGACTTGAGTAGGGAAAGACAGCCGCAATTGCATACGTACCTATCATCCGAGATTGGTGCAATTTGAGAGAACCGCACCCGGCAGTTATATCGTCTGCCGAAACCCGAGGTACGGGAATTGCCGGTGCTGAAGAAACTCAACAGTAGTATTTGTTCGTGTTTACTTTTACGCGTCGCGAGACCAAGTCACATGCTAGTAACGTGGTGGATGAGAACCCTTGGGAAGTAGTGGCGTCTGGATGATTAGCTAAGGGAGAACTGCATACTGAGGACTGCCATCTTTTTCACACTTACTAGGACCTCGAATGTTGGATAATTGTGAAAGCGACGCCGGTTGAGTGTTAGCGCATCAATATTCACAGCCACTGATGCGGCCAAGATCATGATGCGACCCTTGGTTTCTCCTCTCATGCCCAACCATGCTTCCTGGCCAATCACGACTTGAATGCCTATAGTCGGGATCCCGACACCCAAGAGGTGGGCGTGCCGAAAACCCGTGATATCAACCTCCGAAGTCTGGATGGTGGCTGTACCCCCCACCACCACCACCCCGTCGTGACCGCTTGATCGGACCGACCGGCTGCGGACCGATGTCCGCACCCACTTTGGGCGAACTGCGCTGGCAGTGCGTTACCTTTTCCTCTAGTCTTTGCCTTGCCTTATGCCCGGCTTTGCAGATATAAAGCAGAAATGACTGAATACACAAGTACTAAAGCTACACCGCGTAGGCACACACGTAGAGGACGGCTTGAACATTTTAAATACATTATTTCGAGGCAACCACCGTACCCGAACTACCCTTCCGCTTCTTCTTCTGCAGCGGTTCTGTTCGAACAGGTATTTGTTAGAGAAGGACTTTGAGTCTCATCGGGTGCAGTGACCATGGAAGAAGATGTAGAAGGTGGATTCGAGCTAGGGATGTCGAAGAATCTGGCTGGGAATGAAATGCTGTTGAAAGCCATTGGTGTCTGGGAGTGACTGGAAGGGATTATCGAGTAGAGTAAGAGACAGTTCAATTCAGAGGCAAAAGGATGAGAGAAATCGCGAGCCTGCACGTACATAGAAAGAAATCAGCGAATGCTTCGAGACGCGTTGTTTGCGATGAACAAACATCGCATGTCCGGTCCGAACCAATTATCGTGTATCTTTGTCTCCAAGCTCTCAAATATTATGAAAATTATTTAGATCACATCGGAGGAGGCATAAATGGGTGGGTCCGGCTCCAAGATTTGTGGAAAAAACGTCTGTAGAAAGAGTAAAGCCGAAGTCGAGTGAAACTCCCGCTCAAGTCTGAAACGTGACCGGATCGCATTCCGACCGACGGCCGAAAAGAGGTTGATATCCGGGATTTTTCGGCCGCCCACCTCTTGCCGACACCCACGCAGTCGAACAGCTTAACATCCGTCCCATCCTATGTCCGAGACCGGCGCCGGCGGAGGGTAACCGATGACTCAGAGCCATTCAATTGGCTGGCAACTTTTTCTAACAACCGGCACCGCGAACTTCGCGATTCAATTCAACCTCCCCACTCACGGACCCTACCTCCCTACCTACCTGTGTGCGGATGGACCAAGTATCTCCACGGGCCTCATGACCATTAGCAAGGGCACGAAGCACTAGCGAGCTGCGCGCGCAGCTCTCTTGCCGCGTTTTTCAAATACTCCCCTCATCAACTGCTGTGGAATTGCTGTGGACTTGGCTCGCAGCTCGCTTACGCAATCTCCAGGACATGTCGTGCGAAGCAAATCTATGACTCGACTGCGGCGGTGCCTTGCCCGCTTCTGCAATCAAGTTTAGTTTAGTTTAAAACTGCGACAAAAGTTCTCGAGTGTGACCCCACCTCCCTCCTGTTCAGCACCGCCAACCCAACCTACACAAAATGCTTAACATTGACTGCTCTGCTCTGCCGCCCTACACGCCGTCTAGCGTGGTGCCGTCCTATTCATCTGCGCCTGGCTCCGACGAAGTGGTCGTCGCACACAACCCGCGTTCCAAGTCCCGCGTCTTCACCGGGACCCTTAAAAAACAATCAGGCCGCGACACCTTGGTCCTCGCAAACCAGGATGCCAGCGCCGCGGTCCCTACATACGGCCGGAACGCAGTCATGGCCGGTTTCGTGGGCCTCGAGGACCGTGAAAAGGTCTCCCAGGTCGTGTTGCACGTGCGTTTACTGCCCGCCTGCGCGCGTCTCCCCGTAAACTAAGGAATCAATTGCAGGTCAGGGGAAAGATAGAGGCGAAGTTCGCCGACCGGGGTTCCAACTCGAAGACAATCGTCGACGACGCCTACACGCTGTGGTCTGCGCAAGATTCCGACGCGGCGTGCCCCAGTAATGTCCCTTTCGCCGCCATCCTCCCGTCAAACTTCCGCGATGGGACTGCTACGCACGCCCTCCCACCGACCTACAACGTGACGTCTATCGCTTACGGTGGCGTCTCCGTGAAGGTGGAATACAGTCTCTCAGTCGTCGTCACACGAACACGCGGCCGCAAGCTAGCCTTCATCTCCGCGAAAAACACGTACGTGCCATCCTGCGCCCAATCAACGCGTGCTCACCTCGCTCCAGGACAATGATGCCATTCAACTACTGTCCGCGCACGCGGCCAGGGCGCCCCATCCAGCCTCCCGTCTCCGACTTCCTCGCCGACGTCAAACTCATGCCTGAAGAATGGCGCCAGACGACGACCACGGGCAAGCCGCACCCGAAATCCGCACTGGAGGCGGTAGACATACACGTACGCGCTGTTTCCTCGCCTACCTGGTTGCGAATATTCACGCGCGCCCAACAGCTCTTCATCCCCGCCGCGGAGGTGTTCGCGCTGCGCGACACGATCCCCCTGCACGTCCAGCTCACGGGCTCCGTCCCATCCCTGCGCCAGTTTCTCCCGGATCCGGATTTGGCGCCGGCGAGCCCGCAGCCTATCGTGCAGGTGCTGCTCTTGCGGCAACTCCTCGTCACCGTCAACGGCTGCCCCGAGCCGTGCCGCCTCACGCTCGGCACCGCCGCCCTGTCGTCGACCCCACCCGGCGCCACCGCCGCTGCCGGGCCCGCCACCACCGCCGGCCTCGACTGGGCGGGCGAGCTGCGCTGCTTGCCTGGTGTCGACGTCGGCTCGTTCGACGCGGGGGTCGTCAAAGTTCAGGACTTCATCGTGGTCGACATCATCCCTCCCGCGGAAGCCACGGCTCAGTTCCCCCGTCTCCGGCACTCCCACCCCGTGCGGCTCGTCACCGATTCGTGGCCGGATGAGTAACCCTGTGGGTCCT
This sequence comes from Mycena galericulata, assembly GCA_029289565.1. Taxonomy (NCBI): domain Eukaryota; kingdom Fungi; phylum Basidiomycota; class Agaricomycetes; order Agaricales; family Mycenaceae; genus Mycena; species Mycena galericulata. The sequence goes on along the minus strand of JARKIA010000059.1, from coordinate 305,313 downwards.
GGGAAACCATAATTTAACACGGACCCATCTACCGCCTGGAAAAAAATCGGAAATACTACAAATCCGCTGATGGTCAACATGGCTTTAGTCCAGGCATGTTCGATTGGTGTATTCGATGACGGGGTATTGACATTGCGTGCAGATTTGCGAGACTGTAACGTTCGCCTGGCCCCTCGGGACTCTTGGAATGCAAAGAGCGCTCCCGAAAGCGTATGCCTTGGTTTGTGTAACGGTGACCCCGACCAAGTGTGTCTTCCCGAGCGACATGAAGTGGCTCATTATTTAAAATAAATTGCATGGCTTTTAGTGTACACATACATGGCTAATAGTACATCGCTAAAATAACCCATCTACATATATCGTTTCTACATTATGCATTTCGTTTCTGTTAATCATTGTGCGTGGCCCGAGGGCCCTGGGCTGTTCACGGGGAGAATCGGGACGTCCTCGAACTCGTGGAGATTGCGAGACGGTGACGTCGATTGTCCCTCGCCATCTCGGTGTGCAACGAACTCGAGGTCGTTCAGATTTTCAACCTCCGAGAGGTGCAGCTCGGAGAAGATCCCGTACTCGGTGCGCTTGTGGAGGTTGAGCATTAACCTGGAGATCATCGTTACGGACATGCTTTTCGATGGATTTATTTTTGAGTCAGTAAATCATGTGGGCTTCATACCATGTTGCGAAGGTTGCGAGAGATCCTGGGACGAGTGACTAGTCCTAGTCAGAACAAGGGCGGAAGGCAAGATTGAAAAAGGATGGCGTACTCCACCAATCTAGAATATATTTTTTATAAGAACCCCAGGCGAGGGACTAGAGTTGGAGGACACTTACAAAAAACGTGATGATGTTCACCAGATTGGCCAGGGCTGTCGCACTGCACACGTCTATGTGTTGTTCGATTTCGCCGCAAAGCATGGCTCACACAAAATACATGGCACCTGACAGGACAGACATCAGACCAAATGTGAGCGAACACGACACGGAACTGGCACACCGTCTCGAACCAACAGTCTATGAATCGGCATATCCGCATACCGTCCCATTCCCCGCCTCGTTGCGCACGCGTTATTGATCGTCAACCCAAAAATAATTGTGTCAAAAACGAAAAGGCACGTCCACGGAGCAGCCAAATCTAAAAACGGTTCGAGTTAAAGTTCAGAGTCGAGCTAAAATGCTCATGATCACGGACGGTATGAGCTGGGTGGGTAGAATATTTATGAGTCCCGACGCCGAGGTAAACAAGTATGGAAACTCGTACGCGGATTGGACGATTGCTAAATGGCACCCCTGAAATACTGTGATGGGAAAGCCGTGCTGTCCCTGCGTTACACTCCACTAGCGACACATCAGTCACGAAGACGCGGTTTGTGAAGTCGTCAAAGCACGCACGATGGTGAGTGTTAGGAAACATATTCCGATTCCGAGCAGGGCCCCCAGCACTCGCGCACTGCGGTTGTAGAGAGAATATATGCGGAGGATCATGACGGCTGACGGTGTGTTAGAGAACCATTATTCGTAAAGCGCAGCGACTCCTTACTCGAAACTACCAGTTGCGTTATGAGCATGAATACTTGATGTATGAGGTCGTATTCAACACATCTGAAAGGAAAACGTTTCAGCCAGTCTTGCCGCGGTATCAGCGGAATAGCAATCCACTGACGGCTGCGGAACATTATCAGCATCCATCTAATCAACGTGATAGTAAATGAAACTTACTCTGTACTTAAGGGTCACGAACGAGAAAACGAGCACAGGGATGTTCGTCCCTAATGCGCCGTATCGGAGGATGAAGAACAAGTAGACGCTTGTTGCCGATTTTTTGCGCTTCCACACAAATCGGCGTTCGTCGCCTGCCACAAAAAGCAATTTACAACGTGCTCGAGGAGACCAGCGGGCGGATAAGGATTACCGAGCGTTAAAATGTGATCCCAGATGAGGAATGCTGGGCGTCAAGGTCAGTTACTGTACCGATATAAGAATAAAAAAGAGGGTCTTACAGACACCGAAGAGATGGCAGTAGTTCTGGAAATATCTGCAGAAGTTACGTCTCAGTGCGGTAATGACATCAGAAGTAAAGGGCACCCCGGACATGGCTTTGGCGCCTGCAGCGTTATCCATGCCTTGGGCCAGATTCCTCTGGATGCTTCAAGATGGAGGTGAGGGAAAAGTTAAGGGACGTAAGGCATGGTAAAGACTCGTACTAAGACTGTAGCACCCATGGAGGGACGGGACATGTCTTGCCGGAGAATAATAATTACTTATCGTAGGTCGCTGCACGTTTATCGTTCACACTCCTTCGTAGAAGCAGCACAACATGTGCAAGTGTGTCAAATTGTGACAGAATTCCGGCATCTCCTAAATTCTTCGAGGATCAATCACCGGTGGCTTGTCCGAAGTATCCGGGTGTGAATGGCCCATGGCCGGAGCCATTAGACAAATGATAAGCCTGGCGTAGAAGATGAGTTTTGACGTCAATCCGGTTGTACTGGGCAATAACCATTCGGTGCCGGAGTGTCAGAAGACGCAAAAGCGAGCATCGCGGCAAATGCACTCGGCGGCAGATGACAGCGTAAAGTAGTATCCCACCCAGGAATAAAATGATACCATGGGGAATGTACGAACGTTGGTAAAATGGGACGTTGTTAAGCTCACTGACTTAAGGCGGAGATTATCCAGCAGTAGCCCGAGAGATGTCAGCCGGGGATAACGGTGAGTTGAGTGGGGGACATTTTAAATTTTTAATGCGGGGATCATCCAGCAGAAGCCCAGGGACATTGAAAATCAAACGGAGGCGGTGGCGAAAGTGCTGTTTGGCGCTCGAATGGAATGCGGTTCGGGCGCGCGAGCCCTATCCGCTGTGTGAATCTGATGCGTTCCAACACGGTAATTATCCAGTAAAAGGGCAGGGTGATGAGAGATCAGATGAAAGAAGGCAGCGCCAGTAACGGAAGTGCGAGTCTGGTGCTATCCGCAGCATAAGCCCTGGTGCCGACCCACACCCGGATCCATTCAAGGCTTCCAGTCAATAGTGAGCTGAGTAAAACTCCATTGGGCCGAGTCAAGGCCGAGTCCAAGACTTTACCGCCTTTCAAGTAGTGCAGGAGCTGGTTAATGCGCGGCGGTGTCGTTTGTCTTCACTGAAACTTCTGCGGCTTGTTCTGTGGAAGGCATGGTGGAAGTTGGGTGGAAGGGGAAGAGCAAAGAGGGCGGACTTGTTCGGAGATTGATCCCGTCGGAGGAGATCGGCCGAACGCAAGCCGAACGAACCTTCTTCGCCACAAGCTCGATGGCGTCGGTTTACCGACCAAACTAACCACGGATTAATTTGAAGACAGGTTCAGGCCCTTCAAAATTGAATTTAGGGATCTTCGACTGATTTCTATGACTTTCGATGCGGCTCGAGATTTATAAGAGCACCTCTGCTGGAAATTGGACGTCGACCGTTTCAAGCCGCTGTCTGAACTCGTCGCGGTCCTCTTGGCTGTCTACGTGTTCTGCGTCCTCCGGCGCCAAATCTAGGTAATCTTTGGCGGAGTTTACCAAAGGCTTTAGACAGATGCGGGTAGAACTTCGTCAGACGTCCGCTTATGCTTCAACCTCTATTCACAAAGGTCACATAGTCGAGACAAGAACTCACCAAACGGGGCTATTTTGGTAAATTGTCTGTCTCCGAAAGGTGAATAACGAAAAATACGCCAGGATGTTAATGAAAAAGGGAACAATCATCTCATTAATGAAGTCTAGCGGAATCGAACCCCTGTCGACCCCGGAGCCAACCAGAAAGGACATGTGGCATGCATCGGCGGAGCTGTCGGTATCTTGTGTCTACCGACTTTACCTACGCACCAGAGCCAGTCGTATTTTCTTTAAATTGAGGTTTCGACGTACGTGAGTAGGCCGCACCCACAATTGGATCCATAGTCTTTACGCAAACACGAGGCCGAGGTATTCAATTTGCACCCGAGGGCCGAAATTACCACTGACGACCATTGGTAACTACCCCAGTCGAACTCGAGTGGGTAGTGCGCACAAGAAGAGAAGATGGTGCAAGAGATATATGAGCCAGGGAACAGAAGACTTCATATTATAACCCAGGGAACTCTGGCCACGCATTCTACACGCAGCACATGCATGTTCGCCGACGTATGGCATGGTTCCGCACCACTTGGTCACATCGTGAACAGACACCTGAGTTAATAAAGCACTTAGATACGTACCCACACACGTCGCGTCCTTGCGCTTGAGATATGCTCGTCCGATTCCTTTGAGTCACAAACAAAGTACAAATTCAGTCTTCTTCCTTGGGGCTTATTGGTTCACCCTGCCTCCTCAACCCGAACCCGGTTCTCTCTCTCCACCCTACCGTCAGGGATAACCAACTCTCTACCACTTCCTGTACGGCAAAAATTTCCCACTATAAACACAAAAGTATCCGTCAGTGCCGTTTCCCGATTTTACGTGAACCCGATGAAAGAAAAAGGTCACGTACTCGAAGGTAAGCAACACACGGTCACCCTTAGGGTCCTCCTTCCGGGTGATGTCGATCTGTGGAGGGAGTCCAGCGTTACTCGGTCGAGGCCAGGTGCTTCGGAACAAAAAGAGAAAAACGAGACGAACCTCGCAATCGATCATGCTCATGATCCCGTCGCCGAACTGTGGCATGAATCAGAATCACTTGATTGCACAAAAGGAAGCAAGAGGCAACAGAGAAGAAACAGACCTTCTCATGGATAATTGCCTTGATCGCGTGCCCGTATACGAGGACTCCCTACAAACGCAAAACTTCGTTAGTCATATTCATGCGCTGAGAATTTGAACGACAAATAGCAGAAAAAAAAAATGAAAGCAAAGCAAGGAAGACGCGCACCTCATACAGCCGATAGATAACCGGATCCGTGGGCGGGATGGGTCCGAGGCCGCGCGAGGGCCACCAGTGGTCACCCAGCCCTGCCTCGAGCTCGTCAGGGCTCGGCAGCCCGAGAACTTGAGCGAGCTTTTTGAGCTCCTCGGGGGTAAATTTAGCCTTTAATCACATTTATTTTAGTTGGAAAGGAAGGACATGATGGATGCGCATAGGATGAAGACGCACCTGGCCGTAGAACGCCGCGGCGACCCAGACCTCGTCTTTCCCAAGCGCCTTGCCGATATCGTCAAACGTCAGTCCTACATGTCAGATTTGGGTTTCAGAGAAGTCAGCCTTCATAAATCGCTCCACGGAATCCGGAGTCGGCCGCACCTTTGCGCGCCTTGGCTTCAAAGAGGAGCGAGTTCGTGGATGGGAGGTCCGCGTAAGGGGCATTGTTCTTGGGGACGGTCTTTCGTCTAGGTCAGAACGAGACTTCCACGATACGTTGGGTGACGAATGGCCACTCACTGCGAATTGGGACATGGTGGTGGTACTAGTGCGAGGGAAGCGACGAGTCTTTAATTGACGTGCGGCGATGCACGGACCAAGAACTGCGTCACATGGCCATGCATCGGAACACCCGGGCTGTAAATAACCCGAAATGCAGCGCGGGCTGCACGGCAAAATGGAGTCCCGCGTGAGTCCGCATGCCACGAACGCAATCGGTTCAAAGGTTCACAGGTTGTTGGACTTGTCCATGCAGGATAAATCGAGATTGTATTAGCCAAGGCGGCTGTCTACGTACAGACGGTCGTCACGATTCCGGATTTTTCCATACGTCCTTAGTGGCGTGCATGAGTTCGTAGAGTTGTCCTATCTGTTCTGCCGACATCTACGGGCAAGTCAAGTCGCCGAGGGAAAGGATTACGGAGCACCTGTAGGTACCTTTTCGTACACGGTGGCATCCAATTTCTTGCCCGTGAAGTTCTTCGCATCAGGTCCCTTGGGAATTTCATCGAGATAGACCTTCCACTGCGAAAGAAAGCCAATGATGTGCACAGGATTCGTTACCGCTTGATGCCGCCGAAATTCTATTGAGGTAAAGACAAATTGTGTCAGGATGCGGATACGAAAAAAGTCATGGAAGGTTGACCTGCTTTGACATACCCATCGCCCATAAAGCGGAGGTCCGTTGCAAGGCTCCGGTGCGCACGCAATATTCGGCGAAATAAGCTGGAAGAAGTCGGAAATGAGAAACCCGGATTAATTTGGCCAAGAAAGGTGGGGTACGGTTTCGGAGGAAGCAGCGCAGCACTGAACTCAGTGAGATTCAGCGGTTGGCTGGAAAGTGACTCCGCCAATCGACACAGCGAGGCGCGCATGATGGGAAGAGAAGAGACGTGTTGTTTGGTTCAGTATGCCTGGACGGGCATCACTTACGGCCCGACTTTCCCTTTCGTACAGGCCCCTATCTTCGAATCCTCAACTGCTTTCTCTCTTCCTACACCCATCTACGCTCAAATTTAAATTTAAAGGAGCAAATTCTTTCATGACCTGTGTTCTCTGCACTCTGATTTTCCTGGAGTCGCGGTGCCACTTGCTCGTTCACGTCTTTGTTCACTGCTTTCATTTGAAGGCCTCCGCCCTCCTCACACCCTTCGCCTAAAATCTAGACTCAATGCCACCCACGCGTCTCTCTCCTACTAATCGGGTCCGCGTTACGAGCACAGACTCGGAGAAAACTCTTGTCGAGCTCGAGGTACATTTCTTTCTTTTCTGCGCCTCGCCGTCGAGGTTCCCTCCTATCTTATCCTTTGTCTAACTCTTCAAAAAAAATTAGAACCACAATGGCGCAAGCGTCTCCCATAACTATATTTCCACACCCACACGTCCGGCACGCAGAATTAAAAGCGCGGGCCCTCCCGTTCCCTCCGTCGCGCCGGCCGCCTAATCGAGCGGGTCTCGACCTCATCAGGGACTTTTATCCCAAGCGTACGATTGCCACTGCGCCGTGCGCCTACACCTAATTACGTCTCGCACTTACGTTCAATCTTACAAGACGTCCTAGTGCGCAAGGCGCGCGAGGAGGAGGAGGAGCGCCGGCTTTGGGCGCTCTTGAATTCGAATGGCCGCGTTGTGGGCGGGGCGGACAAGTTTGCACGCGTCAATCTGAATGGGCGCCGGGGTGAAATACAAGTCCGCGGAGAGGGAAAGGGACGAAACCGGATGGACGCGGAGTTGGAATGGATGCACACTGTGTCATGGGGCAGAGAAAAGGTACAGAAAATCTGACAGAGAAAGGCGGATAAAGAGAGGGAAATGTGTATCGCCGGCTACGAAGTTTCACGAAAGCACTATCTTCACACTATCGAAATCAGAGGCAAACAAAATAAGGGAAACTATGTATCAGTGTGTAAGAGTTCAACCAAATTGACGGTTCTGCCCATAGGTAATCCGGTGGCTGTGCCTTCGTCAACTGCCACGCCCGGGCCTGCGTCGGACTCCGTGCTCACGTTCACGCCCGCGCCCGCGCCGGTGCTGACGTTCATGCCGCCGGCGCCCAGGCCCGTGGTTACGTTCACGCCCCCGGCGCCTACGCCCACGGACGCCTCAGTATCCGCCTCCTTATCCAGCACCGAATCGTTCGTCGAGCCCTACATCTACCTTTACTTTTGGTCCCTCAAAACTGCAGGCTAGTAATAACTTTGCGAGCTGTGAGCTCTGGATTTTTTCTCCAAGAAACATTTTAAAAAGTCCTTGACCCATGACTGCAGTCAATACTGGCCTATGTAGGATCCCCCATTTTTTTATGCTGACCAGGTCACCGGTGCAACTATGTTGGAAGTAAATTTGGTATGAGACTCCAATTGGCCTAACTCTGCAGTTCATGGCCCAAATGATAGTGATCAGTAAGTGGAGCTACTACATGTGTACTGTAAATGTTGCATATTGAACAACTACCAGTGCAGTGATGAACTACAGTACTGGTAATGAAGCCATACAGTTTTTCAAGGTTATGAGGCACCAAAATGAAAAGACAACCCATCCTCAGATAAATCTCGGAGGCCGCGCCCACTTTTGACACTGTCAGAGACATGCATCACGTCGAGGTTGTATCAACAAGGAACACGCGAACATTAAGCAGAAATGACTTAGTAGCCCAATCATCAAGCAGGAATGACTAATGACCAAAATTGAACTGGGAGAATTTCTGGGCCTTGTGTGAATGAAACGGGCACACCGGGAGTCAAGCTGGTAAGAAGTTGAAAAACATATGTACCCTTGCATTTCGATTTATTTCCTTTTTCTTACAATTTTATTTTGCCATGACCAATGCTGCATGACTAAATCTTTGTTTGTACATGTAGCAAAAGTTACCGAAATCCATGTTCCCCTGGGTAGCCAAACCTAAAGGTTCAGCGATAAGCACTCGTATGACGTGGGATTGGGCCTCTTCAAGGCGGGTGCTGAACCTTTAGGATGGGATAGACGAGATGCAGCCCCCAATTCAGGTTTCCTCCTTAGTGGCCTGGCCTGAACTTTGAAGCCCTGAAGCCCGCTAGGCCGAGCCTGCTCAATCGTAGATGCACAAACAAGTGGGCAGATGGATGAACTTGTTTACAGTATGGAAACCAGGAGCACCATGCACAGGCTCGCAGCCCTAGAGTGCCATTGAGTTATGTGAAGTATCTTCAGACCCCTCGGGTACAGCGAGGACTCCTCCAGGAAAGGTTACTTGTAAAGATGGCAGTTTGTGAGAATTGGCAGATCTGCCACCCATTGATTTAAATTCATGACATTCAACACGCGACGTAAGAGTTTCTTTGTTGAAGCCTCTGTCTACGAGGCCGTAAAAGTCCTCCGATTTGTTTGGAATTGTTATCCATAGTGTATGGAATTGTGTAACTTTGACCAGGTGTCTTGTTCTGAGCCCGACTTGTAAATGTGTCAATAAATTCAGTTCGGTTTAAACGGTCTGGTCAGGTTCAATTATTGCCCTCATTGATCCAATCTCAACAGAAGAAAATATTTCTCATTGTATCTTATTGTACAAAAAGAGAAATCGCGCTAGGTTCGGAGCAAGCCTGTCTCCGGTCCGGCAAGCCGGACAATCTCGGAGAGAGGCTTGGGACAAAGTAGTCAAAACAGTGAGGATCTTTGAAGTCATTTTACGACCTCATCCCTCCCTTTCCACCAAAATCAAAGAGACAATGTTGTTCATTATATATCTAAGAGTGATATAGCCCAGGGTTAACTTCCTGTTTCCCAAAGTTTGAAGTCCTCTGGAGGAGATTTCGAGGGATTGATGGCAAGTCAACTCCACCCAATGCGAGAATGTGAGTTCCCCGGAGTGCAGATTTTATGGGCACTAAGGATACTATTATTTAATCGGAGTGTTTCTGTCTCTTCAGAATTCTCATTTGACACCTTGGACGCATCAAGGACTCTGGTTTAAGTTCTGCTGTTTGCCGATCGTTCCTAAAATGGAAATGTGATCGACAGTGAATCGATGGGCTCGGATATCTATGTCGTTTACGGGCCTCACCACTCCATTTGACCTGGAGAAAGTGGCAGAGAGGTTCAGACAATGAATTGAAACACATCTCCTGCTCAAATTGTTTGATATGTTGCGAGAGAGCTCAAAAATCGGGCAGATAAAGTAGCATTTTGATCTTGAAGAACATCAGTTTCCAGAGTGTCCTGCACATTTGCTATTGTCAATGTGATAAATCTGAGTTGGCCAAAGTCTAAGTTGACTAAAAACATAAGATCCTCTTTAAATAAACGAAGTCATTGGAACGCTTTTGAGTGCTCTGGGACGCGACAAAGGTCCTGCCTTTTTCTCTTATCTTGGCACAAGCCCCTTCCATTGTTGACCCCCAAACTCAGCCCGCATCAACAAACAATGGAACGGCGGCTTGATCCGAACCTAAAATCGCGCACTGCTGTCCCAACTTGAACCAACTTTATTCGGGCATCTCGGGCATCTCAGTCAGCCTCAGTGTTCAATTATAAATGGCTCGAGGGCACGATATCGGGTTTCTGACTGCACCTTTATACTATAAAGCCACGAAGGTCACGAAATTCAACTCAGGCTCACATCAATCTGCCAGAACTCATGTGCTGCTCGTTGAACAGTTACAATAATACAAAATGGATTCTGTCTTGTGGGTGTGTCTGAGCATGCGGGTTGCCCAACACAAAGGAGGTAAATATCAACATCTCCCTTCAGATTCTGTTGTCACATGCTGGGTGCACACAAAAGCATAATTCAGCTGGAAAGAAAAATCACGGTTTCGGCCCCAACATCAGCCATTACTCGGTATTTGATGCCAACACTCGCTTAAAGGCGTGGTGCTCCTGGTTTCCATATTAAAACCTCTAAGACCTTCAGTGCGACTTTGAATTCTTCCCTCTGTGCATATAAATTTCAGTCAGCGGAACACTGTTCCGCTGACTGAAATGACTAAACAAACTCGGCGCGAGCATATTTCTGATCCATCAACAAAGCTCTATAAAGGTCGTCCACGTACCGCATACTGAACAAATGTCCGCGAGGGCACCAGCTGTGGTGGAGACTCTGCTGTAATTAATTTATGCTGTGGAAGGTTGTCAATGAGATCTCCACTCACAAGGTGGACATTTTTAGGATTTTTTTGACCATTCTGCCTAAAAAATGTGTAAAATAGCCATCTTGTCCAGGGTTTTCTGGGTAAAAATCCCAAACGATTAGGGTGAACCAAGATATGACAATCATTGCCTTTAAACACGGAACTCCAGTGCAGTTCCAGCCATATAGTTTGTGAAGCTAACCACTGAGAATTGAGCCCACATCGAGGGAAATGGTTGAAACAATCACAAATGTCTCAAAAAAAAACTGCACCTATGTTCTGCAAAGAGCTGTAAAGAGTAATATACCACCATCAAAGTTGGCCTAAGGGGCTTGACACCTCAGATACACATCCTTGTGGGGACTGGCAACCTGTGCCAAACAAATGTCTGTTTGTCCCTTGTTTGTTTCCCTCGCGACGTCGCTGCAGCCCTCCCCAGTCACTCTAAAAATCCAAACTCAATTGTATACACCATTTGAGATGCATCTCCATGTATTCTGCGCGGCAGAATTTTTAAAATCTGCGCAGAAACCCTATGGAATTTGGGTCTGAAACACAGGAAAAAACGCAAAATAATTCATGACGAACGAACAAAGCAGAAAATAAAAATTCTGGCTCGCAGAATACACGGAGCATTCAAAACTACACGAATCACCCTCTCCATGTATAATCAAAATGTTGACCGTTGAGGCTGCACCGAAGGCCATCAGTACATGGACATCAAATCCCTTTACGTTGCCAGTCCCCAATCCTTGAGCATACCTCGTTGCGGCACGTGGTCGTGCCACGGCCGAGACAAGCCGAATCAGGAACTCTCTCACGTCAACGGATACTGGCCCGAATATGAAGCAGAAATGATCATGACTTATGACAGAAAATTGAACTCAGAGAATCTCTTTGGTTCCATGTGGTGAAGGGGGCTTGCGCGTGAGGATTAAAGTCGGTCACGAGTTGAAGAATATATTCGTGCATTTTGATTTGTATTCAGGTCTTCTCCCAATTTCTTACGATTTTATTTTGCCATGACCAATGTTGCATGACTAAATCTTTGTTTGTACATGTAGTGAAAGCTCCCGAAATCCAAGTTCCCCTGGGTAGCCAAACCTAAAGGTTCAGCAAAAAACACTTCTACGGCCAAAGAAATCTCCGCTGGAACGTATTGTTCGAAATCTGTCCCGCGCTGCGCGGATTCTAGCAGAAGCCAAGAAGAAGGCCACCCGCCACGGATGCTACAACGAGCGGCAAGAAAACGATGCGCTTCTCTGCCCCGCCCGTCTTGGCACCCGACGGGGCCGTGCCGGTGGGCGACAGCGTGAGCGCCGGAAACACGCTCCCCGTGTAAGTCATCGTCGTCTCGGTGGCGGTTCCCGCGACCTCGATTTCAGCGCAGGTGGCGAGCGCGTTCTTACCGAACGTGCAAGAATTGATTTCGACTAGGGTAGGGATTCCTGACGCGAGGGGGAAGAGCGGGAGGGGCTGAGTAATGGTGTAGGCGAAGCCGGAGGCATCTTCGACAAAAATCGCTGAGAATGGTGAACATCATCATGACTCATCTTCACACGGAGAGACTTGGTGAAATAAAATTAGCTCATCTTAAGTTCCGGCGGTCCAAACCGCCATTCAAACTTAAGTTCGCTGCAACTTAAGTGGCGGCCCCGTAGAGGCAGCGATGGCCACGGCCACCCCACCCCACCCCACCACCCTCAGACTTAAGTCCCGCACTTACACTCAAGTTCCCCGTGCGACTTAAGTCCCGCAGGACTTAAGTTCTCGACGAGGCAGCCACGGCCGCGGCCATCCCCCCACCCCAATGCCCCGCCACCTTCGGACTTAAGTCCCGCACCTACACTCAAGTTCCCCGTGCGACTTAAGTCTCGCAGGACTTAAGTTCTCGCTGCGAGACTCAAGTTCTCATTAGACCAAGATAAATTCTGAATACAGTGTAGATACAAAATGAAGGCGTACCATATACCATATACAATAGTAGATCATGTAAGGTACATGCTCCCCGCCAGCTGCGTGGTAGCGACCCCGGGAGAGGCAAAGACGTTGCGCTAGGCTCGGGGTGCGCCCTCCGCGTACGAGGTGAGCGCGGTCTCGAGTACGGAAATCCGCGGCGCTTGTACATTGGGTGGCGGGAGTTGGCCATCACCCGACCTCTCCCCCACACCGCTGCATATGTACCAGCAAACTCGAAAGGGGCTGAGATGATGTCGTGAGGTTGCATTGCAACGCACGGCACCATCCGAACTCCAACGACGTCTGAACCGAAGTCCCGCCAAAGTGGGCGCACGGTGGCTGTGCAACGACGACCAGCACAACCATGCTGCCAACGCGGTTTCTGAGCACAGGTGGCACCTGCGGGTGACCCAATGAACGTCTGGCGGGAAGGCGCTGATCCCCAGCCGGCTGGGAGCACGAGAAAACCTTCAAAGTCCCCAAGGGTCGGGGTCGGATTCGATTACCTAAGACAGCTGCTACTGCTCTAGAAATCTTTGTACGCTCTATGTATACCCTAATTCGTAGTGAATAAACAATAGATATGTTAAGGGATTCGTGCCACTCACCATGTCGTCCATCCACTTGAAGACCACGTCCCGCCACGCGTCGATCTTGGTGACCAGCTCATCGAAGGTGGTGGCTGAGACCCAATCATGATGTGCGCCCGACTCGGCGCTCTTGAAGATCACTTTCGCGTTGTGCTCCAGGCGCCTGTACATGGCGGCTTGCATCCGAGCGAAAGTTACGGAGCCATTGAGGCCCCCGTTCTGCTGCTCCTCACGATCCGCCAATCCCGTCCACACTACACTATCACGGCGAAACCTCTCGATCACCCGCATGAGTTCCGCGTGCTTGCGCTCGTACTGCTCTAACCAGCGGTACATCTCTGCTTCCGCGCGGAACCACTGTACTCGGTCGCCTAGGACATTGTTAGCATATGACAGAAACTAAATAAATATGCAATACCACTTACTTTCCCTCTTGTACTCGGCCAACTTAGTGTCGTCGCCCAGATTCTGTCCCCTCGTCACACGTTCCAGCCAAATCCAGCCATCCGACTTCTTCTTTTTCTCCTTCTGCTTCCCCGCTTGCTTCCCCTGCTTGGACGGCGACATGTCCAAGTCGCTGCCCTCAGCCTCCGACTCCACAACTACGTCGTCTGGAGTAATATCCTTGAGACGTTTAGGTGCGCGCTGGGACTTTGTGAAACCTGGAGATACGTTAATGCTAGTAAGAGACTTTGTAGGACGGCGTACTGTACCTGAGCGCTTCAGTGTCTTAGTACCCGCCAATAACTGTGGTTCGTCCTCGCTATCATCCCCCCTGTTATTTGAGGACAGTGTCGAAGCCACCGCTGCGTGCGATATCGTCACCCCGCTCTGTAAATACCAAGCCGTCCCATCGAATAACCGGGAGTCCCCCTTCGCGCGATGTAAGTGGGTTTCCTTCCTGCGTGTGTCCCGGTGGTCCATCGGTGGATAGGGCTCTTCGTCGTCCTTCGCCATGTAGCCCAAATGGACCAGGGCACCCCGCGCCCGGTTGTACATCGTGATCTCGAACGTCTTCATTAGTTCCGCCTTTTGAAGGTTCCGCTGCGAACGTGTAATCCCCGCCTGGCCCCGGTAATCGAGATCCCTGGCCTTCTTGACAGCGGACAATGCCAGAGAGGCAGCTCGGACAGCGAGAATTCCGCTGTTGGCCTCACTACACTGCAGCTGGGTTTCTGCCTCCCGCAGCTCCGAGTCCTCGTTGTTCGCACCCTGCTGTCCATGCTTCATCCGGTATGAAGGGAGTTGGATCGCCGTTAGTTCAGGCTCGTCTACGTCGAGCGCGCTGAGCTTGAGATGCGGGTATATTTCCCGCTGGCGTTCCCGGAATTTCTTGAGATCGCAATTCAGGGAGTCGCGTAGCTTGGTGATTGTCTCCCATGTGTCTTGCAAGGGATGCTCTCGGTGGCTTTGGAGCAGCGCGATTACAAAGGTTCTGCGTTACGGCCCATTTGAACACTTTCACGCACGGGGATTTGGAAACTTACTGCTGACGCTCAATCCTCATTCCATTATGAATCCACTCTACCACCGGTGGTCTCGCCCCATGCCCAGATTCGCGTCTCATTTTCTCTCGTTCTTCGGCGACCATAGCAGCCAGCGTGTTCTCAATAGTGAGTACTAAACCTCATTAGCTCCAAATACGCGTTGAACTGAATAAAACCATACCTTTCGTCGTCTCATGCTGGTAAACACTTTGAGGTTTCCCACTCGCGGACTTGGTGGTTACTCGCGACATCTTCGCCCAAACAATTACTTCGGTGGCATGCTGCCTGCTGAGGTCCTCCACCACAGCCATATGAAGCTCGAAGAGCCGCAGGGCGTCCATTCGCTCCGCAGCAAGAAGTTCCGCTGTTCAAGTATCAAATCAGCAATGACAGTGTCCACAATAACCAAGCCGTACGTACCTTGACGAAGTACCTTCCATGTATTCCACGCGTCTATCACAAAATTCATGATGTCGTGGCGCGCAGGTCCGGTCATTTGGCGCGTCGACGACCCAAGGGCGTTCAGGAATGCCCAGATCATTTCCGCCGTCTCCCCGTGGAAATGTGCCCGGCACGCAAAATAAACAGCCTGCCATAAAGACTGACAGTCGGCTCCGTGCCCGTTGATATGATCCGCTGGGATCTGGCCTTCCACCTCCGCTAGCAGCGTGTGCAGCCACTCCTCCTCCGGAAACAGCGTGATCGCCCGCTTCACCTGGTACACGACGAATGAACACCAGCTGTCGTAGCTGAAATTTGTTGGTGTGGCTGACTCTGGACCGTGAGGTGGTGAGTTGGTGTGCCTCAAATTCTCGCGCTGTGCTAAAGTACCGAGCGCGAAACTATTGAAATCAGCGCTTAACCTTGTCGCCGAGAGAGAGAGAAAGACTTACGCTTCACCCTTGAGCATGTCGACGAATGACCCCACGACGGCATGATCGCACGCGCAGGCGATGACGCCGCTGACAGCTAGGTTCCCGTACTTCACTGATCCCTGGTGACGAATAGACCCAATATGCGCCTTGCACGGTACTTCCTTGGGTTCTTTTTAGCGGTGAGTAGTAGTAGCGTCAAAATTAACATGCCTTGTCTTCCTCCTCGATTACATACTCCTTCGCTATCCTTTCGAACTCCATTTGATTAGGAAAATACATGTTCCCGTCCGTGAGGGCTGTGTCGCTGCCATCGTCACGTTTGAAGAATTGGTTGGCCTTGAAGTTTCCATCTATCGTGCGATTTTGTGACTCAAGGTGTCTGGAAGTCCATTAGCATCGTCACGTCTAGTGTGTAACTCATGTCCGCGACTCACCGAAGATAGCGCTTTACCTGAACAACCAAGGGCATATTCACGCCCCTTTCTGGACAAGCCGCACACAGGACACCGAGAAATCCGATCGGCCGATTAGGGTACGGGCGGTCGGCTTCGCCGGGGAGAGGGACATCCAGCCCGTGTGCGTGCCCGCGTCGCATGATAATATCAAGATGTTGATGAAATCGGGTGATCGCGAGGAAATTGATGTATATGTCCTAGGAGCGTTTTAGCTCATTTAAATGAACCCGATTTACTGCTCAACTTACCGGAACTGAGCCCGCAAAGAATGGATCCGCCATCCGTTGCAGAACATGCACAAAATTGTATGCGGAACCCTTCCCTTGGTTCCGCTGCTGATGGTAGTACTCGAGGAGGCCCAGCGTATATCCTGTCTTCGGTTCCTTTACACTGCCGGGGAATATACCCGCCCGCAAGAGTTGCTGAAATTCCGGAGCGCCGCGCTTTCCCTCGGGAGTCGTGCACCGGCAGAACGAAATGGCGGTGGCATGAATGCCGTTCGTCTCCACTAAGGTGAAGGTTCGTGCCAGGTCGGCCTGGGGACACCGATCACCGTAGTGGCCGAGGTCGATGGAAGTCTTCTTTAAAACTCGACAGAAGTCGTGTTTCTCGAAGAATTGCTCCTTCGCATTCCAAATCAAGGCCCAATGCGTGGGCATCGTCCGGTGTTTCAACAACCAGCACTGGGGACACAAAAGCTCAGCTTGCAGGCATTCGGTGCACGCGACCTTCCGGAGCCGCGATTCCTTGTCGCAAGTGCACGGGGTGAGAAGTTGAGAGTTGTAATGGAGGGATAGAAGGATTTGAAGGAAAATGGGTTCTTCTGCTTTGAGTTCGTCCATGTGAGCCACATTCTACAAGGATATTAGTTTTACTGAAGTCCGGTACGTGAAACAGCGAACACACCTTTCGTATTTTGGCACCCTTCTCATCGCATGGCGTCGTGGTTTCATACGCGGGGATCGCACCCGCAGCCTCTTCGGTCGCGTCAAAAAAAGGGAGGGATTGCCCGTCGGGGGGGGTGTCGGGGGACATGTTTGCCGGAATATCAAAGATGGTGGATTGCGGCACACATCCCGCCGCGTTTGTAACGTAGCGCTCCTCAGTTCTCGGAGCAGAGGTACCTGTCTAGGAGTAAGTCTGTGCGTGAGGGCAATGCTCGCCAAGCCGCACCTGTGTGGAAGGTAACTTCGTATGTTGGCACGTTGGTGGCAAGGCGCGCGGTGCTCGGCTCCTGGTCGGTATTGCGGTCACGTCTACGGACCCCAACACGCTTCATGTTTGCGAGGAAGAAGTCGATAAGGGATACTGCAAAGTAGCTGGTGAATCTCAGTCCACCAGGAGCGGGTACAAAAAAAAACGCACTTTGATGTGATGCCAAGAGAGCACAAAGGGTTTGATGATGGGCACAAAGGTGCTGGCTTGAAATTTTTGAGTGCTCCAAGCTGGCGGGTACGTGTTCATACGTATCGAGCCTTTCCGTCGACAGGTAGACCCAAAATATTGAAAGAAAAAAAATACATATCGATGTGTATCTACAGAGCCCGTTTGACTACGAGAAGACAGACCATTCGACTACATAGAAGAGACCATTTTACTACGAGAAAAAAGGCCGTGGTGAAACAAAGGAAGACAGGCGTGCAGAGACAGGGTGCCGACATGTAAAAGTCCGGCGAGCTGACGATGAAGTCGAGCCCAGAAATGGTGCAGGCTGACATGTGAGTCTAGCCTGCACCGTAGATGCGCCGTAGGCTTAATCCGCCTTGCTGTCCGTCGGTGCGCGCGGGTTCGAGGACCAAGGGAGGGAGGTGGGGGATGGGAGACGAGACGAGACACGGTGACGAGATATTTGGTGTTGATTGGCAACAACATCTGCCGCCCAAATGGGTCCATGAAGCGCTCAGATTCGTGACGACCCCTGATGGACAGAAACTCAGAAGCGGACGCGTGACATATTTGTAAACTATCGTAGCGGGTTGGCTGTAATGAATAATTCTCTCATTTGTGGAAATTCCGTCGCCATCCAGGACCATGATGGCGGCCTTGTTGTGTTCAACCTCGGGACGTACTGTACAAGATGATCCGTTGCCAAATTTTACAGCTTTATCAGAAGTAAATAGCGCCTGCGGCCCCGGATAGGAGCCTTCCTTTCAACCTAAGTAGTTGCTGTCACCGAGGCATGACACTCATTTATCGACAGAACACTGCCTGACTTTCTCTACGCAGACCAGCCGGTAATTAAGAATCAGGCGATTGTTGGTATGTTTTCTGACGCTTCATGCCTTCTTTTACTGATGTTTTATATTATTCAGATGAACTCGGAGAGCTCCAGCCCCAGAGTCACGCACGAGATTCTAGTGCGAACCATCCATGTGCGCGGTCGGCCTTTTGAATGTTATAATCCAGCATGACTTTTGACTCGGGCCGTTTTTAGCCCTCAGATCTCCGACTCAACATCGTCCACTTCTGCTCTTGATAGAAGACACCCGAGGTCCAATCAATGTGAAAATTTCTCAGTGTATTCAAGTCTCTGCCATAGATTAGGAGACCTCTGCAACTGGTGAATGGAAGGCTAGTTCATGGGAAATCGTAGATGCTTTACAAAGTTCAATTTCTGCGCTCGAAGGTACAACTAATCTGTCCATTTGATTCGGCTCAAACATTTTTTGGTAGGCCCCGCACGGATTGGTGTGGCAGATCCGGACAATCCGGGCTATACTATCTTCTTGGCAACTGGCTATCCCAGGAAACGGAAAACTGACCTTGACCGTTACCAACATCGGAGTATTTGTTTCTATCCTACATTTTCTGCCGGTCTAACTTGTGAGTAGGGTGCCAAAATTCCGGCAAAGAGAATTCGGCCAGACAGTCCTTCCTACAGCACTGGGAAACATATATACCTCCTCCTCCTCCTCCTCGAATTTGGCCAAGGCTCCATCTGCCATTATCTTTTATTGAACCCGCCACAGAGTGTTGGAACTTTTTCGAGTTTTCAACTTGTTCATGGCCATTTTGTGACTTCTTGATAAGGATGAACGTGTTTTGACGCGTTTTATACGGTCCTCAGAAACATACTACTGTTGCGCGTCGAAAACTGGCCACCTGTGGCCAGTTTTCGACGCGTGAAGTGACGCACACGTGAACTGTTGTAACAGATCAGTGACACTGAATCTGCCAGCGCACACAGCGCGCACACTCTCTGTTCCGTGACCCGCATTGGGGCGACGTATACCGTGAGCCAAGCCGTCAACTTCTCGTGCATC
The DNA here is from genome assembly GCA_029289565.1 of Mycena galericulata. Classification (NCBI taxonomy): domain Eukaryota; kingdom Fungi; phylum Basidiomycota; class Agaricomycetes; order Agaricales; family Mycenaceae; genus Mycena; species Mycena galericulata. The sequence continues at coordinate 286,226 of JARKIA010000059.1, read as the reverse complement.
TCCAACTCTAGAAAAACTCAACCTGATACGGAAAAACTGGAGAAAATACTACGTCGTAAGCGAACTACCCACTGCTGGAGAGTTCGGCATTTCGGCGGCCCAATCTGGATGCAAACTTCTGGGCACGCCTGGCATTGGGTTAGGTGAGTTGTTATGTCTTCCTAACTACCTACCTTTCATTTTCAAACTGATCTGGTTTGACTGATAACTACTTACATGCCATGCCTACTGGTAAGGTCATCCCTTCGAAGCAGCCTTTGGGGAGTTGTGAAGATCCGGCCTTTTTACGCGTCCCGATCCTTTACGACGCGTCCCAAACACGCGTATCATTAGTATGCGACAAGTAGGCGATGGATATTAAACACTCTTGCTACACATAGCCTCGAGGTGGCGTGTCAGGCCGGCGGAGTTCACAGGGTCAACCTCCAACGGCGAGCAACTGCCCTCAGTTTTCTCATTTCTGCTAGTAAGATAGAAATGATGCATACATTAGAGGCAGATATGCGGGGACTGCATTCGGGAGTATTCAATTTATAAAAGTGGGCATTATATCAACATATATATTACATGTATTAACAACAACAAAAAACTCTGTGTGTGGTGCAGCAAGTACAGAAACTACGTTGAACACAGCAGACGACAAGATGCAATAAAGCACAAGAAATATATTCTACAGTCTACAGTTGTCCATCCTCTTTTTCCACATCATGGTCCAGACGCAGCGGGACAACGGCAGCGCGACCAAAGTACTCCCAGAACGCTTGTGTATAGTAGCGACACACGGCAGTTTCCAGAACCTGCATCTCAGACGAGGACCATTTCAAATGGTCGGCGACGCGGCGGATGATATTTGGGCGAGGCGACTTGGTCGTCCAATCGAGCATTAGAGTCGCCGTCCGCCTGACATAGCGATGGCGCTCTTCCAGCGTCGTCGAAGCCCAACCGCACTTGCTCATCTCCAACGGCACCCCAACCAACATATGGCCGGCAAAACATGCCTTGACCTCGTCCAGCCGGTTCTTCCGCGACGCCCGACTGTCCAGAGCGCAAACTCGAAACGGAAACTGGTCTCCGCAACCTGCCAGACGATCTCCCGAGTCTGCTCGAGAGTGAACTCGGGCAGAAGTTGGGTGGACACGGGGAAGCCCTCGATGGAGGAGACGTTGGAGGCTTCCAACGCCGGGCGTATGCGGTCCTCAAGCTTCGCGCTCCGCCTGTACGTTTTGGAGCCGGGGGCGCCACGCTTTGTCATGAGCCCCTCCAATACGTCTCTCCATTCCTGCGCGCTGAGAAGCTGCGGGTGCTGGGTTAGCATGTAGACGAAGCCATCCGCAAGCAGGTTCCAATGGTGAAGGAACTTGCGGCGCCGATCGGGGGCGGTGTTTACGAATAAGGCGGGTTCGGGGAGGACGTATTGTCTGTCCGCGCCATCAGATGTGTACGGGGCTACAGAGCGATCCACCTGCGCCAGTGCATCGGCCATGGAAACGATGGATGGCGGCATTTCTTCGACCGCTAAAACACTGAATTTATCCCGCTCGGTTTTCGCGGTGGCCTTGGCAGGGCTCTTAGTGGGTGCTTTGGCAGGATCTGTAGTCCAATTAGCGACATATCATTCCTCGCAAGTGAGCACGTACATGGTTTATAACGCGACTGCTGATTATTTGACCGCGCTACTGGACGGGAACCGCTTGCAACAGGAATGGCTGCAGAAGGATCAGCGCTGTATCACTCTTTGCAAGTAAAGTACGTACATGGGGCTAAACGAGGCTGCACAACTGGACGAGAATTGCTTGCAACGGGAATGGCTGTATCGGTAGCAGGGGATGGCGAGCGAGAGCGAGTGTTGGTGGTTGCGAAGGGGTCATGATACCAAGGCGTTTGAATGGCCGCAATATGGATCGCCGCTATTTTTTCCAACGTACTGTTCCCAGTATATAAAGCTGGCGGTGCGCCATCGCCGCGTGCATTTGGATCGGAGAGACCGAAGCTCGGCTCCCGCAAGGCGACGACTGCCAGGATGTTTTCTGCATCGAAGACCTCCACTGGTCGCAGAAACCAAAACGGCACGCGTGCGGCCCATAGCTGCTGAGCGACTGTCGGAACTGTTGTGAACGCGCCGACACATTGCGCAACAGCAGTATCCGCGGGGACGGGGGCCATGTAGTTGTCGATTCGGAGTTTGTAAATTGTCATGTAAATGTAGAGCGCATCGAGTTCAAGGAATGCACGTTGCAGCGAGGTGACCGCGAAGACCATCTTGGGGTATGTGGTAGGGAGAGTCTGCAGCTGCTCCATCCACGTGAGGATATTTTGAATGAGTTCGCCAAAAAGGGGTAAGGCGAGAGCTGGAGATGTCCGCCGCATCTCATTGCACTGCGCGACAAGTTCGTTGATGGGAGGGAGAAATTGGGAAAGCAGCTGATATTTGAGCCGGCCCAGCCCTCGCGTCACCGCGCTCCCGACTTCGAAATCCGCCTGCGAAGGATTCCACCACATCATATCAATCTTTGGGCGTGTCCCTTTCCTGGCAATGAGGGGCAGATGACAGTAGCGCGACGTCCATTGCTGGGGCCAGAGGGTGGGGTCGTCCGTCCCATATCGCATATCGGACCGGAGGAAAACCGCGTGAGGGACTTCAAGAGAGGGAACAGCGGGGACGTAGTCAGCGTTGGTCGTAATGAAATAGTGCTGCGCTCCGATTTGAGCAAAAGCGCCGACATTGCCATCGAAGGGTCCCGGCACCGCTCTTGGATTCCGGTTCCTCAGCAGATCAACGCTGTGGAGATGCGGCTGTCGCAGCAACTCTTGAGCCATTGTTTCTGGTTCCGACTTGAAGTCCGGAAGATCGACGTTAACACGGAACCGACGTGAAGTCTGAATCCAAGTTAACGATCCGACGTGTGAAGTCCGGATCCCGGGTTGCCAGAGACGGCGAGGAGACGGTCGGGGGAGTTGATGAGCTTGATGGTGTGGTGAGACGAAAGCGGCAGAGCGGGGAGGTGAGAGGTGAGAAGCGAAACCAATACGAGGCTGTGCCTAGAGTCACGTCACGCCGTGACCTCTCCCGCTCCCACTCCCATGACCCATCCCCCATCTCCCTCCCTTGGTCCTCAAACCCGCACGCGCCGACGGACAGCAAGTTGGATCAAACCCATGGCGTATCCATGGGATAGGCTGGACTCACATGTCAACCTGCACCCTTTCTGGGCTCGACTTCATCGTCAGCTCGCCGGACTTACATGTCGGCATCCTGTCTCTGCCTGCCCTTTTCCTTTGTTTCACCACGTCCTTTTTCTCTCATAGTAAAACAGTCTGTCTTATGTAGTCGAATAGTCTATTTTCTCGTAGTCAAACGGGCTCTGTGGATACGCATCGATATGTGTATTTTCTTCTTCAAATTGCAGTGAATCTTTGGGGTCTACGCGTCGCCGGACGGGAATCTTTTGAAGGAAGAACTCGGGTGCGGCATGTACGCGTATAGTATGTCCATTTTTACATTTTCCCTCCTCTTGCTGACGCGCCAAACGTCCTACGAAAGATCAGGGATTACCGTGCCTCCACCAAATCAATGACCGACCCATCCAACGAAGGCACGGACGAGAAATGGCGTGGTGGGACTGGACAGTGCGGTGAAGGAAATAGGGGAGCACGAGGAGACGAAACAGATAATTTGTGAGGTGAGTCAATTCAATCTCTACACTATCAACAACTGCTAATTCCTTTGAAGTCTACACTATACGCCGCTATTCCCCACGATTCTATTCCTCAACTGCGCAAGTTCTGCGGTGAACAGTTCGAGGGCCTTTCGGAGAATAGCGCGGTGGCGGACATTCGTTTTGAAGTCGGGTCGATTCAAGGGGCCGAAGAGACGGCGGGTTTCGTGGAACGAGATTACGGTGGACATAGTGGATCAGGTATGCTGCGATGTTCAGTTAGAGTACAGCAACTTATATAGTCCGTCAGCTTACCACTCTATTGCATGATGCCACAATGGACAGTGCTTTGGTGACGAGTATTCCCTTTTCGAGTCGGCTTTTTCTCTTTCCGGCCAGGAAAATGAATGTCGCTACTTCAGTTCAACAATGGGTGGCCCGGGTCATTGATCCCGCATTGATTGACTCGTGAGTGGCATTCCCTTGCATCTTCGTTTCACGCTAACTTGACTCTCGCGTCCTCAGTCTGGTTTCCACTTTCCCCCACCCTGCACCGACTCGCCACCATGTCGCGAACGAAGACCGCTAAATCCAAAAATGCTAAACCCAAAGAAATGTTCAAAGCGTACATCGTCGCAGAAGTCCCCGACATCATGCCATTCCCAGAGCTGGCGCTCGTTGCCACCACCAAAGGCGGGGAAGCAGCTGTGCCCAAACTCAACGAATACCAGCGAAGCTGGATCCACGACATCGGGCTCCGCGACATAGACCTTGCGAACCTGGAGCGCAAGGCCGCGATCGATTTCTACGACGAGGTGAAGACCAAAGCCTTCGACGCCAAGGCATTTCAGCACACGGTGCAGCCCGGCGATCTGGTGGAGGAAGCTCGCCTCCCCAAGCTCGTCACAGCCTGGAAACTGAAACAATCCAAGAAGAATGACAACACTGCGGCAGATGACGGCGACGCGAGCGAGGAGGAGGAAGACGAGGCTGGTCGTGCAGGTCTCCTGCGCGGATACCCCAAGGCAGGGTGGCGAATCGTGAGTACTTCTTCGACTTGTCTCGTGTCGAGCGCGCTCCTGACCAAGAAAATAGGCGATCCAGAAAGTTATCAGTAACAAGCGAGCGGATGCCAAACGCAAGCTCAAGACAAATAAGAACGACGGCGCCGAGGAGGAATCCACCCCAGCGGCTGCTGCGTCGGCTGCTGCGTTGGCCAAGGTGATTGGTCTCAATGTCTACACCGGTCGCGACAAATTCCGCGACGATCGCCATGACGACATCCACGAATATTCGAAGACTCTGCCAGGCGCAATGAATGCCGGTGGCAAGTTTCGTAAAGCGGAGGCCCTACTGTGGGCGAAAGAGGATCAAGCCTCATGGGAAGCCGCTGCTGCGGCTGACGAGGACGTCGACTGGGTAGAGTAAGTCATTCTGCTGTCCTGTCTTTCACCGCCAACACTTTTTCAGACGTCAAAAGCTGGTGGCAACCGGCTTCAAGAATATGGTCAACAGCCTCAACGCCAGCCGCAAGTTCCGCCCTTTTGTGGGGACCATGCTAATGGGCTGGCTGACTGAAGAGGGACGGGTGAAGATGGATTGGCAAGTTGTTATTCACTTTTGATCCTTTGCGTACGACTTACGGTTGGAGCAGGGTCGAGGCTGTTCCCGAGGGCATCCACGTCCGCCAATCGTTCGAGACGCAATACGGGAAACTCGTCGAAGAGTGCCTCAACGGCATGTATGTATGGGCAGATAAGCCTCTCAAAGGTAAGACATCAAATCCACACGACGAGTTCTTTTGACCTGCGCATATAGATTATGTGGCTACCCTTGAAGATTCCGCGAAGGACGCGCCGCCTGTCTTCCCTCTCGGTGCTGATGCCGTGGAGGAGATGTGTCCCAAGGACTTGGCGCAGACGGTGACCAGTTTCTTGGCAGACTCATATCGTGCGTCATGTCCATTTACCTGAAAAGCTCATATTATTTACTTTACGAACACGACAGAAGCTGCGTTCGGAAGTCGAGACATACCGTGGGCAGCAATTGCCAGCGCACCCGACGAGTATTACGACGCTGAGAAGTTCCCGCTCGGTTTCGCCTCCAACGGGCTGGCTGAGCTGAAGCGGAACCAGTTTTATGACTTGGGTACCGCATTGGCTTCGTGCGCGGGCGCGGGGACTTCGGGGTTGTTCCGCAAAACCCCTTCGTCGGTGCCTCCCCCTCCCCCGCCGTCCCCTCCTCGCTCGCCTTCTCCTCCTCCGGCGGAGGGGCGCGAGGCGGAGCACATGAAGGAGCGCGAAGCGGAGGAGCGCGAGCGGGAGGCGGCGCTTCTCAGGCGCGAGGCGGAGGAGCGCGAGGCGGAGGAGCGGGAGCGGGAGGCGGCGCGAAAGGCGGAGGAGCGGGAGGCGGAGGAACACGAGCGGGAGGCGGAGCGTCTCAGGCGCGAAGCAGAGGAGCGCGAGGAGGAGGACGAGGAGGTGCCGTCAGCGCCGAAGAAGGCTGGGAGAAAGCGCAAGGCGAATATTCAGCTTGTTCCAGAGCATGCTGGTGCGGTAGGGCGCCCTTCGAGAACGCGTAAAACTCCCAAGGTAAACTTTCATTCACTCATCTTGTTGCTTCGTCTCATTTAAATTCACAGGAGGCCCAACAGGCACGTGCTGCGATGTTGGCGGCCACAGTTCGCGGGGCCGGGAGACCGAGGTAAGTTTGTGTTGTGTCTATGGTGGAGGGCAACGGTGCTAATGAATTTCAGGTACGAGTATGTGGAGAAGTCTCCTGTCAAAGGGCCGGCCGCCAAAGGCGCGCGCGGGTCGACAACGAGGTACGAGATTGACCGGCTTTTGATATACACCACGGAACTGAAGATAGACTTTACAGAACTTGAGTTGCACTGGAACTTGAGTCCAACGACGGAACTGGAGTTGGATAGACCTGAACAACTGAAGTCCTCACCGTGGAACTCAAGTTGTGTAGGAATTGAAGTCACGAGAGAAACTTAAGTTCACCCGAGGCTTGAGTATTTTTTTAAATATATGGTTCTTTTTTTGTGGTCTTAAGTTTACAGATCTTAAGTTCGCAGATCTTAAGTCCGGGGGTCTTGAGCTGGGCCCTTCAACAACTTAAGTTCGGGTCACCCCCACCAACAGAAAGAAAAATTACAGTAGTACGATACATGACACGAACTTAAGATATATATAAACTTAAGTTGGATTGGTGGTTCGGACCACCTATGTCTTAAGAGGAGCTAATAAAGTACTTGGGAGAGAAAACCCACCAGTGAGCGTGGTTGGCTCGGGGGACAGAGTGGACAGAGTGACTGTCTCCGATCCGATACTGACGTTGTACACTCCAGACTCGACTCCAACTGCGACGTATGTCGTCTCCCCGTCCACACCAACCCCCGCGGCTGAAATGGTGACGGAAATTGGCTGCTGAATTGCCGTACCAGAGATCCCAGAGAATGCAGAAACATCGTAGAGTGTCTGTCCAAGTACTAGCGAGGATGAGAAAGCAGCTATCTCGTATCTTATACGGCTAGCATGCACTCACCATGCGTGGACAAGACGAGGAGCGCTATGATCGTGTTTCGGATGTAAATCATTGCAGACATCGGGAGGGCACGCGCAACAGCGCACTGAGCTCAGCATCGACCCACTTTTAAGGACGAAGTGGAAGGCTGCGGGGCACCACAGGTTCACAATAAGCGCTGGAAACTGAATGGACCCATGGCATGGATCTGCTACCAACATTGAGCAACATTTCTCCTGTAACGTGTGTCCAGCGGCAATATTGCCGCAAAGCTAACTTGGACTTTCTCCGACTTCGTCCCGTAGGGACTGGAGATTTTGACGCGATTGCCGCGCACTGGCTAGACTCGTAACCAGTCCCTACGTTGAGTAACAAGACAGAGTAGGCATATAAAAGTTATTTGAGGCCAATCGGAGCAAAATTGAGCAAGAAAAAAAAAAGTGGTGCAACGGTTACTCGAACGTAGGGACTGGGAGAACTTAACCGTAGAAAGTCCATTGATTTGGGCACGTGATGATTCAATCTGACTTAGAAAAATTTCGACACTCAAATTTCTGACCTCAAGTGATGGAAATTTTGAATCATAGGAAAGTTGCAGGGGAGATCCAGAAAACGGTCGCTTCAATCGGAATCTCCTAATTTGTCTGGGTCACGGCGAAAATAATGGAATGGCCAAGGGCCGGTTCCCGGACCGAGTGCACAGCCACCCCATCAACCCCTATGACCCTGCGTTGTATCGTGCGCAGTGTATGGCAAAGGCCACATATATTGTGCCCTGAGGTTGAGAAGCATCCATTTGGTACTTTCCTGTCTGGAGCTTTGATATGTAAACATCACAGACATACAAGATGTAGGTTATACCACCACTGAGTTTGAGGATGGTAGGGCAAGTGCAGAAGTGCATGTGGGGACTAAAAGTGGTCCAGAATAGCCAAGGATATCCCAAAAAGTCACCACCACTCATAAACTGTCTTCAGTGCCTTGAATTTGGTCATTGGGAGCTTGGACAAAAAGTGCCAAAATGTTACTGTTATATTTCCTGTGCAATACACCGTGGATTTCGACTGTTCCAAAGTCAATATATCATGTATACAGCCATACCCGCAACTTTCCTACGATTCAAAATTTCCATCACTTGAGGTCAGAAATTCGAGCGTCGAAAATTTTTTAAGTCAGATTGAATCATCACGTGCCCAAATCAATGGACTTTCTACGGTTAAGTTCTCCCAGTCTCTACGTTCGAGCATCACTTTTGCCGTTTTTTTTTTCTCGCTCAATTTTTATTCTATCGACTCAATTTCTTCTGCATCATACTCCGCTGTCTTGTTGCTCAACGTAGAGACTGGTACCGAGTCTACGCACTGGCGCGGCTTTGGTGCTGCAGTGACGCGGCAGTGACGCGGGATTGACGCGCAGTGACGCGGGATTGACGCAGCAGTGACGCGGGATTGACGCGGCACTGCCGCGCTGCCGTACATCGTTGCTGACTCCAGGCAAGGTTCAGTGCCAGTGACTGTTGTACATCACTTAGAACCAAAATAACAAATACCAAAATGCATCCTTACAGCAGATCCTGAAAATAATGGCAACAGCTTTTTTTTTCCACGCCGTTCGCATTTAAAATTCCTAACGCGGGCAGCGCGAGGTAGTTGTGATATTAAGAGGCAACCGGCCCGATCGAGTTGCCGAAATTTGCCGAGCCTCGGCACCTACAGTGTCGCGGCGGCTGCTCAGGCCGTGGGCGGCAACCGTTTAAACCATTTCCAAACGGTTTGTAAACTATTTGAGCTTTTGGGCAAACTATATGGAAATAAAAACGGTTCTTACTGTGTATAAATGTTTACAAACGGAAACGGTTGGAGCCTTATAGTCGAGGGTCTAACCAAGCCCTCCGTATTCAGTGACTGACGGCTCGGAGTCGAAGTAAGTATAGCAGTTCGAACGAGCTGAGCTTACGATAATTGAATAGTTCCAAGACGCCCTTGGCTTCACGAAGGCTTCATATTCGGGATAGGAGACCAGGGAGTCAAGGGTGAACGCAGACTTCTGTCCCGGCGAGCCTAACGTCCGGGAAAATCGCCCTTTGCTGCGTCAAGACTCAAACTACTAGTATTGAGACACGATTCAATTGAAAGTTAATTGAAGGGATCTGAGATCTAGTGCGCATATGCCAAACCACAGGCGGGACATTGGATCGAGTTTTGTTGGGCATGTTCGGGAGGAACGCTCGTTCGATGCTAAGGCTGGTTGCATTTTTGTCGCATTCGGCCACTTCGGTTGCGACGTCCGCCGGGATCGTGGTGCCTACATTATAGTACATATGAAATCAGTCGTCAGCCCGTGCGTTAGACACAAGTACCAACCATTCGCATCCTTCGCCCTCCTTCACGCGTCCATCAGGCACCGCGGCTGAAGCAGCCGCTTATGATCTGATGATTACAACGTCTCACTAATAAATTACTTGGCACGTATGTCCCGGTCTACTGGCAAGCAATAAGCAGTAGCTACTATATATTATATACAACGACACACGCGTGCGTCCCTCATCGTGAAATTCGTAAGTCTCATTTCCCCCAAACCTATGTCAATGATAATATACAACCCTCCCAAGTTACCTATTCTTCGAGTCGTCGTCATGATCGAGCTTCTCGTCCGAGGACGTCGTCGGGTCGAGGCCGAATTCTATGAAACACATACAGTGAGCGGGCGCAGAATGTATGGAGGGAGAAGAAGGGAAGAAAGTTAGAAGGAGAAACAAGAGAAGGGACGTACGGTCGACCTCGGTCTTGCTGAACCGCCACGCCGGGACTTTATTCTCGAACAAAATATCGAGTTCGCCGTACGAGCGCCCGCGCGCTGCCCAAGTCAATCAACATCCGACAAACGAAGGAATCATCAATTGAAAGAGTGGACGTACTCTCCGGCACACGTATCCAGCAATAAAGCGCACTCAGTGCTGCGCACCCAAACCAAAACAACCCACACTTCGGGCCCCAATTCCACGCCGTCGGGCTCAGCATTCTCGGTACAATAATCCCACAAATAATATTCATCACCTGATACGCACATCGTGCAAGGACGATCGTCTTGGCGCGTAGGCGGGTGGAACCGACCTCGGCGATGATCACATAGCAGACTGCGCCGATGGTGGTGTTGTAGGCGAGGTTGAGGGCGACGAGGAGGGCGCCAGAGGCCCATTTTGCGCCGTTACTGCTGGAGAAGCCGAGCGCACCGATGATGAGGAGGACGAGCGCCATTGTGCATAGGCCGGCGAAGTAGAGCGTGCGGCGGCCGAAGCGGTAGAGGACTATGAAATAAATGGTTAAATCAAGTAGACCCGGGTTAGATTAAATGAGATAAAGTTGGGTACGCACGAAACCAGGAGGCGACGGTGCCGACGATGAACATCTGTTTGTTTGAGGGCTCAACTACTACATTATATGAAGGGAGACGAAGAAACGCACGGAGTTGAGCGCCAGGTTGAGGTCGTACGCTGCGATGGTACTCATACCGGCCTGGACGAAGCTAGTCCAGGCGGCGTTAGTAGTCTGTTAGTGATCTGAGCATGGGAGAAAACGCACAACTGCACGCCCTGCCCAACCAAATTCTCGCCGGATAGCAGCTGCATGGCGAATACCATCATGGCCTACTTGCATCGCGTTAGCATTCATCGAACGAGGATTCCGAAAAGGGGGGTAGGGAACCCACAATCTCCGTCCGTCTCAAATCAACTCCCTTGAAACACTGCAAATACGACGTGCCATCCTGCATATCGCGCTCAATCGCCGTCGTGTGTATCATATTCGCCACACTGCGCTTCGCGTCCTCCTTGGAGAACAAATCCGGATTCGTAAGCCGGGCGACGCTGTGCTCGGCCTCATCGTGACGTCCTTGGCGCACGAGCCACCACGGGGACTCGGGGGCGAAGTACGCGCCGATTATGAGTGGGATGGGCCACACCCACTGGATGACGAAAGGGAGGCGCCAGCCCCAGTCGCTGTTGATCGTCAGCGTTGCGCGCACGACGCCGCTACTGAGGAAGATGCCGATGCCCCAGCACATGTTGATATATCTGTAGACAGGATATATTAGAAATCGACCAGGGCACTTAGAGGGGAAGGGAAATTGGGCGCACGCGGTTAGGTAGTGGCGAAGGACGATGGGGCAAACTTCTGATGCGTATGCCGTCGTGAGCGTCTGGAACACTGGGATGCCAACTGGTGAGTGGCGTGATATATGGAGCGGGTGCGGGCGGCGACATACCACCCCAGAATAGACCACAGATGAGTTCGGACGCGACCAGTGCTCCCAGACTCTGGCTGAATACAGGCCCAAAAATACTGATGATCATCCCAAGCATCGATATTATGTATGTTCGTCGGGGGCCAAATCTCTCGCTCGCCCACCTGGAGAGCTCTGTGAATTGTTTCTCCATTTTTCAGGGCATGGAAGCGCACCCGTTGATCAACAGCCCAATAATTCCGCCCGCACTGGATCCATTCACAAGTCCCGACTGCCATGGAGCAGGAATAACTTTAGTTCCCGTCGCGGGATTTACCACACCGAAGCGCCTGAGGAACGCAGGCTGCTCATAAAACGAGCCAATCTATGTCCGCTTCGCGTCAGCTGTCACTTTACGAAAATAGTTCCATGTCAGCGCACCACCACGACGTCGTAACCCTCCATGATGAGTGCGGCGGAGAGGAGGACGCTCCAGAACACGGCCTTCTTGTGGATACGAAACGCCTCCCGCATGGACATGTTGTGCTCCGCATAGTCGGCCTGCGCGGCGTCGGTCACGACCTCGGCGTAGTTGTCGAGCTCCTGCGCGAGGCGAGTGTTATCGGCGCGGAGCACGCCTGCGGACGGGTCTTCGGTGTACGTGGCCATGCTCGAGGTGGGGGCAAGAGGAAGAGGCGACGACCTCGTTGCCTTGTCGAGCCCTTTTTAAAGGAAGTAAAGACCGAGACGCGATTACTGTCAGGCATCAGGAAGAAGGCACGATCAAACAAGATATGCCACCGTTCCGGCACCTCAATAGAGGCTGAAAAGGGTTGAAAAAATTCAGTTGAACGGGTCATAATGCATAATGCCCATGATGAGCTTTTGGGATGCCCTACACATTTACCCCTGTATGGACATCCCATAAAGCAAAATTGTCAATGCGTGGAATGTCGGTCCAATTTGGAATCCACTAACGTTATGAATTTTGATGCGATCCGGCCTTGGGACAGAGAGAACGCTGAATGTTAGCGGAGAAAAAAAAATGCTTTGGCACTATCCGGAGGAGTGAGGCAGTAGCCGCAGAAGAGAGAAGGAAGGCAAGCGATAGAAACCAGCCTTGTGATGTTGATTGTATAGAACAGATTCGCCGCCCAGTGGTAACTGACAGTTTGCATGTTGCTTGAGGTGGTGCGGATTCATAGCGGAGTAAAGGTCAAAGCCTAGAAGATAACGAGATAATTTTGAATGGGTGGCTGATATTTCACGTGGAACAAAGAATCGCCACATACGTGCCCAAAGTGATAACATACGAGGTACGAGCAGGCTTTGTTGTAACGTCTCTTTATAAGAGACTAGTCCCAAGTTAGTGTCCTGCGACACAGTGACATAACGGTTCGTGAAATTTTGAGCAGTTGTTGAATTGCGGGTCTGTCAGACCGCCGTCGTGCCAATTTAGAAGCATCGAACCGAGCACGATTGCTCAATGTGGTTTGATGGAAGAGTGCTGTGAAGGGCAGGGTATTAAAAGGTTGACCTGATTTGACATACCGCCCATAAAGCGGAGGTCCGCAGCGAAGCTCCGATGCGTATGCAATATTGGGCGAAAGAAGCTGAAAGCCAAGTCGAGAATGACAATTACTGTACCATTTCGACCGTAGGTTCAGTGACGGGTGACACCTAGATTTTTTTGATGCATGCAAAAATCGCCTTAAATCGAAAGTAAATTTTTCGGTCTTCTCGGATGAGATTTTCCTAAAAATAGTGAACCTACGGTCGAAATGGTACAGTAATTTGACCAAGTCGGAAGCTCAGGTACAGTGTGGGAAGGAGCAGTGCCACATTGAACTGTGCGGTTTGTTGGAGGCGACGTGGCCCAACACCCGAGAGTCGGACTCATGGCATGAGGGAGAAAGGAAAGAGCTGTTGTTTGGTTCAGTATACCAGGGCCGGCATCATTAACGGCTCGACTTCCCCTTTGGTACAGCGCCCCTGTCTCCAGGCCACAATTCCTTTCTTTCTCCTTGCTTTCATCTAGACGCAAAACAAAAGTCTTATACTCTATATAACCTAACCTCACCGCACTCTGGGATTCAGCGAAGCCAAGTGCCACTCCTCTTTGCTCGTTTTCAATCGTCTTTGTTTCTATCTGAACGTCTAAACCTCTTCTACCCAAACACCCCATCCGATGTCGTTAACACGTCCTTCTCGAAATATCAGAGCTCGCGTGCCGAGCACAGACTCAGAGAAAACTCTTGTCGAGATCGAGGTACGTTTTTTCTGCCCCTCACCGTCAGGCTCCTCCTATCCTTTGTCTAACTCGTCATCAAATTAGAATCACAATGGCGCAGGCGTCACACATGGCTCTATTCCTACACTCACGCGTCCGGCTCGCAGATCCAAAGCAAACCTCTACAAACAGAAGCGCGGGCCCTCCCGTTCCCTCCTCCGTCGCGCCGGCCGCGTAATCCAGCGGGTCTCGACCTCAGCAGGGGCTTATATTCCGAGCGTACGGTTGCCACAGCGCCGATCGCCCACGCCCACCTACGTCTCGGAACTACGCATAATTATACAAGACGTTTTAGAGCGCAAGGCGCGGGAAGAGGAGGAGGAGCGCCGGCTTTGGAAGCTTTTAAATTCGAATGGCCGCGTTGTCGGTGGGGCGGATAAGTTTGCACGCGTCAATCTGAAGGGACGCCGGGGTGAAGTACAGGTCCGCGGAGAGGGAATGGGACGAAACCGGATGGATGCGGAGTTGGGCTGGATGCGCACTGTGTCGTGGGGTAGAGGAAAGGCACAGAAAATCTGATAGAGAAAGGCGGGTGTGTAGTATGGAAATGTATGTAATTAGGTTGAAGAAGTGCGCTCGCGGGAATGATATCTTTCGAGCCATATAAAGACAGGTACCATCGACAGGGATGCTACGTATTACTATTAGCGTCTCCGTCCAAGTTCAACCCAATCAAACTTAACGGTCGCGCCCCGTGCCCGCAGATGTCCACGACAAGCATGCCTCCGTATAGTTGCTTCCCGATTCTCAAACGTCACGAAGGGAACTTTACTCACGGTTGATTGGAGGATGATAGTGTTGCAGTGCCTGCTTTTGAACGAACAGGCCGCACTGCTCAGGACTTTTCCCGAATGACTAGGTATGTTTTCTGTTTATTTGGAGGAGGGATGCGATGGTGCTGAATTTTGGCGTGAACGGTCGAATGAATGACCTGTGTAGCCCCTGACCCGGCCCGGGTCGCAAGACAGCTTTGATCTGTGGTCTAGACCGGCCCCATCATTTAATTTTCTTCTGCCGCTTCTCTCAAGCTTCTCTCCTCCTTCTCATCGGGTTTCATTCTTACAATGCCTACAAACTGAACACGAAAGAGAATACTAATAATGGGAGTGCACAGGAGTGAATCCATGTCGACGTTGGAGCAGCCAGCGGCCTCCCCTCCGGAGGAATGTTGGCCGAGCTCTGCACAGTTAAGAGCAGTGGATTTTGCACAGGGTAAGACGACACATCAAATGTTGATTGGCAGATTTGGCGACTTTGAGTCCCGGAATCGATTACCTTGGCACTGGCAGTATACTTGCACACTCGTAAAGAATTTGCCGTGGTCGAACTTGAACAAAGAACCGGCGCCATTCACTCTTGTCCTTGACTTCCCTCATCAGCTACTGGAATATTAGTCCGAACAGGAATTGGAGCATTCGGATTCCCCGGATTTCCAGGCGAACATGCGCCAATGCCAAGCTAGCGTATGTAAGCGCTGGTGGACCAGAATCTGATGGCGCATCGAGACCTGATGGCGCATCACCCATTGTGACGAAAATACATTCAAGGCTATTTACAGCACTAAACCGCCAATTATTGAGGCTGGCTTTCCGCTCATGAAGAGTAGGCGGCAATGGCGGGGTCGAATGCTGCGGTGATGTTGTCCTCGACGGTGGTAGCCTCAGCCTGCAGATCAGCCTGAAACGAGGTTAGATTTCGGGATGTTGTTGTTGAAGGCGGGGGGACAGACCGGAGCGTTTGAGACGAGGGCGGCGGCGAACGCGACGGTAGCGGTTTTCAGGTTGGTGAGATCCTGGAGGATGAGGGCGGGGATTCCACCGATGGGGAGTGCGGCCTGGCAACGGAATCAGACCGGATCTTGGAGAAGACGACGATCACGCACGAAGCTGGCCTGTTTGGTCACGATGTCGGTCAGGGCGTCGAAGATGGTCGGCTCAATAGCCTCGACGGAGTTCAGGATGGTGCGAGCATCAGCCTCAGCGAGGGCACCGGTGTTCTGCAATGCTACGATTCAACAACACTTTGCAGGACAGAGAAATAATACTGACGGTAACATCGGTGGTTGCGCTGTTAAGGGTGGTAATGAGGGTGGTCGCATCACTGTGGATGGTCTGGGGAAGCCGCAAATTAGGCGGGCCCAAAGAAAACAATGTCCAATGTATACCAAGGCAGCGAGCAAAGTTCCGCCGCTGGTGGGGTAAGCCTCAATGGCGTTGTCGAGGGTGGTCACTTGGGTGGAAATCGTAGCAATGTCGGCCTCGACCTGGGCAACAGTGCGCTTCACGCTCAATGCAAGCCCGACGGCAGCAACAGAGAGGACAGTGAGGAAGCGGGAGATCTGGACCATTTTGCGAAAATTGTTCACCGAAGGGATCCAACGACCACATTCCCTTTTATACGAATTCGCGACAGGATCCGTTTACTTGGCCGCATATGAGGTGAGCAGTGTTTCAAATGATGAGGAATGGTGCGACGGGGTCACCTGTCGACGGATATTCAGCTTGAAACGCAGAGAAGTCCGCGCGACCGCAATGGCGGCAACTGTGCCTCGCGTAAAGGAACATAAATGTCGTTCCTTCCTCGTGGTACATCAGTAGCCATCAACAAAAAAGCCTAGAAAAATATCCACGGGTTCCCCTTCAGTCGTAACCGCCGGGAACGATGCGCCCAGACATAATCACGCTCGATCCATAGGCGCCGGAAGCGGCGCTTGGCGAAATGCGGGGGTGGGGATCGTGATCTATCAAGCCGGGGAATCAGTTACTCGGAAAAATCACATGTGGCCAAATGAACTTCCCAACAACGCTGTTTTTTCCCTGGTCGCCTTTAGTCCGTGCAAGCAGAGTGGAGCAAGCAAGGATGAAATAGTGTTGAAGATGAATGCACATTCTTCAAGTGGAATTGAACACGTTGAACGGGAACCTGTCATTAGGAACAGCGCATTCAACCAACTCATCAAGACGTCAAAGAATGGCCCCCGCCACTTGCCCGCCACATTGTAAGTCAACGGAGATGATCCCGAGCGGCGACCCAGGGAGCACTTGCGGACGCCGCGTGCGGATGATCATTGAACTTCAATTGAATGGTTGCTTGTGGGCGGCGTACCCGCGACCGGGGGGATCAGTACCACGAGACAACATTGAACAGAAGCCGGACATAGACCTCAACGGAACGGAGACAAAAAGCCAACAAAAAGCAGACAAAAAGTGCAAAACTCGCGAAGAATCAATCTCACACACTGCCATTATACGGGGCTATGGCGCAACCCCGGCTACAACCCCATCTGTACAGGGTCCTTCCGCCGCAATTTCCATCATGTTGAGGAGGACCCGTGCGCCGACAACTGAGTAAGCACTGAAGGTGCCCGTAGCTGAGCCTGAGGGACATATTCGAAAATAAAGTATGCAAGGACTCACGCGAATGATGGCCTGGTTCAGACTTCGTCAGAACACGGACATCGACGATGATTGGACAGGGTTAAAGTTGAATCGCGCACATCATGAGCAGCTGAATCAGGGACGCGCGCCCAAAGGCCCACATAAATATCTGCGGGGGGTTGACAACTGCCACGGTATAATCAGGATGTTGAGAAGAAGAGAAGGCGGGAGGAGGCACTGACCGACAACAGCCAGGAGCCAGAGCACGCCATCGCGCAGGAAAACTACCACAATTGAGTGTGTGTGGTAAGATCGCGAGACTGCGATTCGGCGTTGGCAGTTGTGGACTGTGAGACAGAACATGGAAAATGACTGGGAAAATATTGAGAATCCCAGCCAGATACCAACAACGTTCTGTTTCAAACGTACAACGATAAGGGAGGGGACGGGGAAGATCGAAAAATATCTAGGAACTTCTGTAGAGATGGTCCAGGAAGTGAGTTCGCTATTCAAATCGAATGCTCGGTCTAAACCTTGAGAAGCATAACAGCCCACGATAAATCTATCGTGTATAGTAGTATCTCAGCGGGAGCTATGTGAACCTGGATGAAATGTATACCCAACATGAACATACTCTTCAGTTCAGACCGTCAGAAAGAATCCGCGGCAAGGAGATACTGTATCTCTCACCGTTCAAACCGTTGACGGCACATGTAGTGATAGATAACCTAGAATAATGGTTCTCAGACACATAATCTGGAGGGAGATTGAGCCGGGGAGATACATCGTGGTGACCTCAGCTTTGACGGGAACCAGATTCGTGAGCACGCATACCCGCGGTTGAGGATTTCCCACTCACCGATGATCATAGCGAGTAGGGTATACATCAGGCGGGTGGATCGCTCATATAGGATCCAAACTCTACGGATCGGGATTAATTACAGCGAAAGAGGATCGAAGCCGCGAAAACGCACCGCAGGAGTAGTATGATATCCACAGTACCAACAATTATTGTGGCTCCAGTGCCTTGTATCTGGTGGGCCGTTAGCGAACTCGGCAGGAGTGGTTTGCATTTATTTCCCTACTTGTTGGGATATGAAGCAACTGCCGACCATCGCAATGTCGGTGTTCAGCGAAAAGCACGTAAGTTCAAGTCAACGCACGACTCCTCGAGAGAATTAAATTAGGGATCATTGAGGGTTATGGGGCGAAATTCACCAGATTCGAAGGCGTTCGCCGAAGGTAGACTGAGAATATCAGCCGGGCCTCGAAAAAGGGGGGATGAAGTACCGGATGTGCAGAAACTGCCAGCAATGTTAAATGTCCGATATTACTTGGAAGATTCTACTTCACCATGTCATCGAGAGCGCAAAGTATCGATTCTAGATCGGGTTCAGTGGGAAGGAGACAGGTTTCGGTTGCATCGCGAACCCATATCTACATGTGGCAAGGATTCAAACACACTGAGCCGGAATATATTGATAAACCCACATATAACCATTTGACGAGGGATTTAGGACGTTTCCAGACCATTTCCACCTGAGTACGGTCGCTTCATTTATTTCAAGGAATA
The DNA here is from genome assembly GCA_029289565.1 of Mycena galericulata. Classification (NCBI taxonomy): domain Eukaryota; kingdom Fungi; phylum Basidiomycota; class Agaricomycetes; order Agaricales; family Mycenaceae; genus Mycena; species Mycena galericulata. The sequence goes on along the minus strand of JARKIA010000059.1, from coordinate 267,578 downwards.
CGGGATTCGGGAACGCACCTCTCTATCAAGGGAGACAAGCCAATCGAATCTAGGAGAAAGAGGGCCAGTCATACGATCCCTCCAGCTCTTTTGCTACCGACTTACACTAAGACAGTCAAAGCGGCCACTACGGAGAATCACGTCAGTCTGAGATGGGAGAACAAAGTCGATGGGGCATGCCCGCGACATAGGCTGTAGCTTGCACATCGACCGCGAGTTGAAGGAGTAGATCGGCCTGGGTCTCGGACAGACTCATGGTGTCCACCCACAACGTGGGGGGTGAGAGGAAAGATCTGCGACTATATGTGTCAACTGCGGCTTATGTGCGCCGGTTGCGGTGATGACTGAAATTAGACCTGTGCGAGGACGGGAGAACCACCGTCCGAGACTCGAAGAAGCAGATGGGAACCAACGGATGCTTCGCAAGAACTCCGTCTCGACAAGCTCAAGGTACGAAGATAGCCATTAGAAGAACGTAGAAATAGTGCTGATGATTTTGAAAATCGGAGCTGTGCGAGGTCGCAGCCTCATTGCATCGACGGGAGAACCAGCAAATATCGGAATGAATGGCAGATTGGATTGGAATGATCCGAATGCCTCTTGTGAGTTGCAAGCTGTTGCGAGCTGTCGCGAGCACTCTGCGTCGAACAAGCAGACAGGTGAAAGATCGCAAGGCCGTGAGCTGTTGAAGGGGGAAATGGAGTCCGTTTCCACAGGTGACAGCTCCGAATGCTGTTCACACTGGAAGAGGACGATGGCAGCAGGAACTGAAGAAAGGGAGACTCGGATCAATCACAAATTTGCATCGGACCGATGGTCCGATCATGGTACGGCGGGCGGCCGCTGTGGGACGCAGAACTTCGACTGCGGCCTAAGGAACGCCTCGGCGGAATTCGAAGGTCCATATGAGACCGCCTTGCCAACTGACGGGAAAAACAATGAGTATTAGATTTTACCATTTTTAAACTGCATATAATTACAACAGAGGGAAGCAAGCCTTCAAACATACGAGCAGGGCGTAACTTCATAACCCACGGGACTCACAGCCCGAGATATCAACGTTCAGGTGCGTTTTCATCTTGAAACCGCTTCCAATATTACAACTAAACGCACTCGTTTTTCGGATGTTCAGAGAAAAATAATCTTGAATTAGATTGAGTGAAACCACCGATTTCTCAATTGTCTGAATCTGAGTCCTCGACAGCAGGAGTTACGGTAGACGTTAAAGAATAAGAGAGCAATGGAAAGTCGCAGCATTGCATTTCTGAAAGGGCTAAAAGTTGAAGGTCAAAACGACCGAGTTCATCAGAGAGAACTCACACAAGCTTGAAGTTGCGGCTACTATCTCACAGAGGGTCAATGTTCGATCCTGAATTCGCCTACACTCAAAGTGTCAGCGTCGTCTCTCATCCTCGGACCGCATACTCCGTCTGGCCAACAAAGCGCGCTTTGACCATCGATAGCAGCGATATCATCAAAGCGCGATGCATTCATGTCCAAATGGACTCAAAGTCAAAGCGTCTTTCATTCGCTTTCTCTTTGGTCGTGCGTGGTGTATGCTATAAAGGCGGCTTTGCTTCGTTCTCCTTTCCCCCGTCCTCTCCGAGCCCCACCGCTGACAAGCCACCACGCGCCACAGCTACACACAACCCTTGGAAATGTCTTCCTCCACCCGTACCCCTACCCGCACGAAGCGCACGACGCCAGAGAAAACAGTAGTAATAACAGGAGGCGACCGACGCGTCACCCGCGCGGCGGCGAGGGCAGCCACTGTGGCTCCCGATACCAACACCGACGACGAGTCCATGGAAGACGAAGAAGCGCCCCCGCCCGCGCGCACGCTCCGTGGGATCCCGCTCAACACCTCCTTTTACCGATCCTCCAACGACGCAAACAGAGCCGACGAACGAGACCCCTATTCGCTAACCGAGCTCCGTCTGCGGTCCAAGGGGGTGGGCCCCTCCCCCTTCCCCGACGTCTCGGACGCGGGCGAGGAAGACAAGCGGGACGACGCGCTCCGTAGGATCCCCCCCAAAACGTCTTTCTACCGCCCGCGAAACCTATTTCCATTCCCCCTCGATCAAACGGAGTCCATGGATGCCGACGTTTCGGAGGAAGAGGCGATCCCCCGCCTCCCGCGCAAGACCTCCTTCTACCGAGCGCCGAATCCATTCCCGCTTGGGGGCAGCCAGGTAGAGCACGAGCAGCTAGTCCCCCGCGAGGAACCGGTGCCGACCGGGAGCCGCACGCGTAGGATCCCCCTCAAAACGTCTTTCTACCGCCCGCGAAACCTATTTCCATTCCCCCTCGATCAAACGGAGTCCATGGACGCCGACGTTTCGGAGGAAGAGGCGATTCCCCGCCTCCCGCGTAAGACCTCCTTCTACCGAGCGCCGAATCCATTCCTACTTGGGGGCGACCAGGTAGAGCACGAGCAGCTGGTGCCCCGCAAGGAGCCGGTACCGGCGGAGAGCAGCAACCCGCTTGAGAAGATCCTCGGCGCGGTGCCGCAGGACACGTGGGAGTCAAGGCGCGAGGGTGACTGTGTGAGGATCGAGAGCCGCTACTTAGGGACGTATTTGGTGCGGTGAGACTGAGGGCGCGCGGAGGCGAACTTGAAGGACGTGTGTGGAGGATGGAGAAGGTCGGCGGACAGTGCGAGTCTATAATATATGTACCATGCACCTATGAATTCTATGCGGATTTCTCTTCGAGCAGCACCCGAGTGAGGGTCAAGTCACCGGCGCCGCCTTGACAGACGGAGCGCGCGCCTTTCCCGACTTCCGGCTCGGGGGAGTACAACTGTAAGGCCAAGAAGCAGCCACACCGGCGCGTGCCGTGCAATCGACCGTGAGCCCAGCTCCTGCGACCGTGACAAAGTGCCCTGTCGCCCTCGAAACCGCGTAGTTCCCGGTATTCGGATCCGGAGTCTGATTGGCGCCGCTCGCGCATATCCCGCTGTAGCCTGTAGCGCCTACTGACGTTTGCGGAGCGGACTGACAAGGATCGACTCTGCGCCCCCCGATACCAATACCGCTGTCTGGGACACAGACGTCTCGGACGAAGACCCCCGTTCCCCGCCTCCCGCAGAGCCGGCTTCTAGCAAGGGCGAAATTCGTTCTTCCTCGCGCGCCGACCCGAGGCCTTAGTGCACCCCGAGGCCTCACGCGGAGGAAGACACGGCACCGCCCACGCCGTCCCCCCGAGCTCCTTTCACCGCACCCGCGCAGCCATCCTGAGAGTCCCGACCGCAGCCAGCGTCGTACAAGAGACCGCGTACGCGTCAACCGCTCCTCGCCCAGATCGTGTGCACCGACACGGACAGCGACAGACAGCCCCGCTCGACATGCAGCACTCTGCATGAATCATGATCAGCCAAGTCAGTTTTCGACGAGGTGGCGCAAGACGCACCGTGGCATGGTATCCCGGGGAGTCGGTATCTCGGTACTCGATCTCGCCGTATCTATCCCCCCAGATCAGAGCGCGTCAGAAGCCGCCGCGTGCTCCTGAAAGAAGAGTGGCGCGCGTGCCCGCCGAATACGTCCACCCATAGTGTTAGAGAGATGAAGTGTACCATGCACCCATCATTCCCACCTCGCTCTCTTTCTCGATTCAAGAACAGCCGTCAGCCGTCAAGACGGTGGAGTGGGTGATGGCGTCGTAGAGGCCGACGCCGTAGAGGGCACCGAAGATACGGCGCCCACGGCTCGTCGAAGACTGGAAAGGGAGCAGGGGGGAGTAGACGACAAAGCAGGGCAGGGCCCTGGGTGGTGGTGGTCGTCGTGCAGTACGGATGCGAAGAGCGTGACCGCCGCAGAAAGCGAAATACAGGAGCCTTCGTACCAAGGCACACACCGCACATGCGTCGTTCTGTGCGAATCAGCCAAAAGCAAAAGCAAGTCAGTCTCCGGCGGGCGTAGAAGCAAGGTAGACGTAGACATACCATCGGATATGTCGTCCTTCCCCACCCGTCCGATTCACGCGCACATGATGCAAGTCCACGCAAGGAGACCGGCGAGGACCACCCCGACGCCAACCAAGATAAGGAGCAAAAACAACAGGGAGAAGCGGGGGACGTCCGTACGCTCCTCCCCAGCCTCCCACCCACCGGCCACCAGCCACCACAGTATGCATCCCTCCGTTCCCCGCTCCTGAATCCAAGCAGGCCACCTGCGCCCGTACGACATCCTCCCGCCCCCGCCGCCGCACGACAGCGACGGCGCCGAGATCACCCTCTCCGACGCAATACCGCAGGACCGCAGGACACGGGCGGACGCGAGTGCGAGAGCGTTGTCATCGAGGTCGGTGTGCTGTGTCCGGCGAAGAAGGGGGAGGGCGGGGGAAGGAGGAAGACAGTGGCGAGGGAGAGGAGACGGTGTAGTATATGAAGACGGAGAGTAGAAGAACGAGAGGACGGTCGCCGATTCCCGCCGTATGCCGACGTCATGTAGAATCTTGCGCGTCAGATTACTCGGGGGAGACGCGCGGAGCGATTGAGGTGATAGTCGACGTGATGCCGACTTCGACGTGCATGGGGCCGACACAACCACAACCGCGACCACGAAGAAACGCCTCCGTCTTCCGCCCTCCGCCCAAACCGTCCTCCTCCTCCTCCTCCTCCTCCTCCCGTCCTCCTCCTCCCGCGCGACGCAACGCGAAAACCACCCTATCTCGATTACGCGAAATCCATTCCACCGCCCGCCCTTCCCGCCCCTCCCCCAGATCCGATCCCGCTCAGGGTCACACAGTAGCGCGAAAATCCCTCTCGAGTCGTGTGAGGCAGCACGCGCGTGAAGAGCTGCTGCGATGTCCGGAAGTCGTGGCCACTATGTGGAGCGGTGCGGAAGGGAGGGGAGGGTCGTATCTCGTATCTCGTGTTTGTGGGTAAGGTGCGGTACGGTGCGGTGAGGCTGGGGCAGGATGTGGATGGGGGAGGGGGAGGGGGAGTGTAGTGTATGCGCGCTGAGGCAGCACCCGCGCCTCCAGCCCCGCGCCCCCCGCTTCGCCCGCGCGTCGAGAGCCGCTGCGCATATCCGGATATAGCGGCCGCTACGCTATGTGCGGCGGAGGGGTGGGGAGGGGGGGGAGGGGTGGTATTTCGTGTTTCGTGTTTGTTGGGTGAGGCGGGGTACGGTGCTATGCGGCGGGGTGTGGATGGGGACAGGGGGGGGAGGGGGAGGGGGAGTGTATGCGCGCTGAGGCAGCACCCGCGCCCCCGGCCCCGCGCCCCTCCGAGTCGCACGCGCGTCGAGAGCTGCTGCTATGTCCGGATGCCGTGGCCGCTACGCTATGTGGAGGGGAGCAGGGTCGTATTTCGTGTTTGTTGAGTAAGGCGGGGTGCGGTGCGACGGGGTGTGGATGGGAGTGTACGCGGCCAGGCCATGCAAGGGACGTGTACGCCGTGTGCGGCTTCGGGGGCTGCGCTGCACGCGTCTTCGGGAGGCGCGGAGCAGATTGATTCGATTAGATTTGGCGAGCGAATGAGGGACGCCGCGACAAAGACGAGGAGGCGGGGACGGAGACGGGGACGGAGATTAAGATGAAGACGACCCCGCGCCGTGCACCGCTGCACTTTGCTGGGAATTGGGAATGCGATTGGAATTGAGATTAAGAGGCCGCTGGACGGGTGGAGTCCGGGAATCTGCGCGGCGCTGCAGAGAGCAGAGTGGGGCGCTGGCGCATCCAGAGGATAGCCTCCAATACGAGTCAGCGCTGGCTAAACGCGAGCCACCGCAGCCCCTCGTACGCGTCGTCGAGCGTCCGTTTCCAGCTCTGGCGTCGGCGCATCTGCGTATTAGTCTTCGGGAAAGTCAAGCCTCTGCGCCTGCACGTCGCATCAACGTCGACACCAGAAAACGGCGGGTGTATTACTCGGCCTTGGCCTCCCCCGCGGCCACGGCGCCCATGCGCTTCTCCGCCAGCGCCCTCTCAAGTGCCTCGAACGCGCTGAGGGTAGCGCCCTTGCTGCCACCTCCCTGGTCCTCGCGTCGACGTACGCCCTCAGGCCACCCCGGCTCAGGAATCCCCTTCGCATTTAGCGCCGCGCGCAAGCCTTCTAGAGACGCCGTGTACACACCGAGGTCCTCCTCGTACAGGTCGTACACGCACACGGCACAGCCCGACATGCAGCATTCTGTGTGCATCCGCCGATATAAATCAGTTTTCGACGAGAGAGCAAGGAAAACATGCGTACCATCGGATTCCGGCGCCTTGGGCCGCGTGGGGATCTTGAAGCCGTGGAAGTAGTTGGCGTCTTTTGTCGCTGCCACACCGCTCTCCTCCGCAAAATCGGGTGCCTCCTGGTATTTGGATTCGGACTCGCGCGCACGCATATCGCGCTGCAGGGCCTCCTTCCCGCGCAGAGACTGCTCCAGCCTGCGATATCGCAGGGAGAGGTTCTGCCCGCCGCGTGTCGGATTTCTGAGACGCTCGATGGTGCCGGCGTCTAGGCTGGTGCGAGTGTCTGCATCTAGGGTGGGATATCTTGAAGAATGGGAGTGGCGAGGGCGAGGACGGAAGAATGGGGAGGAGGAGGAGGAGGAGGAGAGGTAAAATCTAGAGCATAGAGCACGCAAAGCCAGCATGGATTAGAGGCGCATTCTATGGGAGACGAAAAGGCTGGTGAGCGGAGCAAAAGAGGACTGTTGATCGCATCAACGGAGGCACTCCGATCAATCCCGGTCAAATCCGGGTTCTTGCCAAATTTCCTTTGCTCTTTCAGCCTCGCGACGCCTCAAATATTTATCGTCCGTGGAGTACGAATGTCCTTAGCGCATCCACACCCAGTGTCAGCTTGAGTCACTTTCCAACGGTAGAATCCAAGAATTCTTATTTTTCATCCGCCATGTTCAAAGTTCCGTGACCAGTCTTTAACGAAATGAAATGAAACCACATGAAATCGAGCTCAACGTGAGGTGGAATAATCGGGTGTGGTGTACGGCGCGCAGCTGCAGCTTCTACGTCCGGGGAAGATTAATTCAGCAGCAGGACGGGGTTCGATTCCCCGTGCCCGATTGCGGTTTGACCTGTGATTTTTTTTCTACTTCCTTCTTCTTCTCATAGTCAGAGAGTCAAATAATACTAGACAATCTTCCTTTAAACATCTAGCAGCGGGACGGGGTTCGACTCCCTGCACCCGAATTTATTCTTTGCCTTGCTACACCTCGGTCGAAGGTCAAGCAGCGACTAATGTTAATGCCTACTTGTAATACTTCAAATGCAGAGGAGTTAGTCGGGTGTGGTGTACGGTGCACAGCTGCACTTTCTTAGCATCACCGAATTCGAATATCTAGCAGCAGGACGGGGTTCGACTCCCCGTGCCCGATTGCAGTTTGGCCGGTTGCATTTTTTTTTTCTGTTTCTTCTTCTTCTCGTCAAAAGTCAGAGGGTCCAATAATACTAGATAATCTTCCTTCGAACATGCAGCAGCAAGACAGGTGGTTCGATTCCCTGCACCCGAATTTAACGGTGTTCCAGTCCCCACTGCTGAATTTATTCTTTGCCTTGCTACACCTTTCGGTCGAAGGTCAAGCAGTGCCTAATGTTGATGCCTACCTGGATTACTTCAAATACAGAGGTGGTACTCTAATCGGGTGTGGTGTATGGTGCACAGCTGCAGTTTCTAGGTACCAGTTCCACATTCAGCAGCAAGACGGGGTTCGACTCCCTGTGCCCGAATGTGGAGGGAGGACCCTACATTTGCCTTCAAATTTAAGAACCCAACAATGTGGAGTTGGATGTTCAGGGAAATCATGGGATACAGTGTACAGTGCACCACTGCTAAGAAGGTTTCGGCTCCCGAGCCCAGATAGTCTAGTTCTCGTTCCTTTTGCTGTTGGGAGTCCGAGGGTAGGGGAAGTCGATTTCGAACTCAGAGTGAACCAAAGTACTAATAGATGGCACAGAACTTGGCCTTGTTTTTCCTTTGATTTGCCCTCGGGCTTGCGTGAATTCATTTGGCTGGATATTGACGCTTGATGTAAAGGAAATCATCGGGTGTAGTGTATGGTGCACAGCTGGAGTTTCTAGTGCATCCTCTATAGATCTAGCAGCAGGACGGGGTTCGACTCCCCGCACCCGAATAACTCTGACATCCAAAAAGAACTAATTTTTTCGACTTCTTCTTCTCACAAGTCAAAGAGTCCAATAATATAATATAATACATGGTTTAATGCAAGTAAATGAGAGGAGGACTCATCGGGTGTGGTGGACGGTGCACAGCTGCAGTGCTGACGAATTTATACTTGAATCTGGCCGCAGGACGGGGTTCGACTCCGCACTCGAATAGCTCCCCTTGCTGTAACCTTTTTTCTCTAGAGTCTGCTCAGAGGCCAACCAGCGAATATTGCCTACTTGGAATACTTCAAATACAGAGAACATAATCGGGTGCACGATGCCAGCCACTTCCCAACAGTGAACTTCATTTCTTTTTCATCTGCCGCTCCTATGGTCAAAGTTTCATGAGCGGTCTTGAACTAAATGAAATGAAACAAGCGAATCCATTGCGCTCGAAGTGAGGTGGAATAATCAGGTGTGGTGTACGATGCACAGCAGCAATTTCTAGGTGACCTTCCAGAGAATATTCAGCAGAAGGATGGGGTTCGATTCCCCGTGCCCGAATAAGCTGTCAATTGTGATCATTTTTTCATCCCGTGCATCTGCCAGCTATAAAATATACTTTGAACAAAGAGCATATAATCGGGTGTGGTGTACGGTGCACAACTGCAGTTTCTAGGAAGATGATTTTGTATCCAGCCACAGGACGGGGTTCGACTCCCCACCCCCAATTCAATCAGTGATATCAGTCGCGAGAATTAATTTTCCACTGTTATAGCAGTCATCATATATTCATTTTCTACTACTATTTCTACTACTAACTACGCTCTAAAATGAAACCACACTCTAGTCAGGAATAGTCACTGACGAGAACATAGGAATGAGAATGAAACTTACGTTGCGAGATGAAAGGCAAGTGAGAAAGCAACCCTACTTAAGGAGTTAGTAAGGGTTGCAAGAAAATGAAGTCCGCACCGAGCAAGATGAGGGGATGAAAATGAAAATGAAAATGAAACAAGGGAAGGTGGTCAGCAAGGAGCCAAGGAGTAGCGTACTACAGTGACTCAGCATCGCGCCAGCGCCAAAATGAAAGTGAGAATGAAAATGAAAATAAAAGCAGCACGGGTTCGGGGAAAGGAGCGGACTTGCACCGATTTGGCACACTACTGGGGCAGTCACGAAATAGAGTGCCCGCGCCGAAATGAGAATGAAAATTAAAATGAAATACAAGAAGACGGGTCAGCACGGGTCAGGGAAATAAACAGAATCGCACCGACTTGGCACAGCCATGGCACATTGGTGCGTCACGGAATAGCGCGCCGGCGCCGAAATGAGAATGAAAATTGAAATTAAAGAATACAAGAACATGGGTCAGCACGGGCTCGGGGAAAGACGCGGAATCGCACCAACTTGGCACACTGGCGCAGTCACCGAATAGCACGCCCACGCCGAAATGAAAATGAAATACTACAAGACTGGTCAGCACGGGGTCAAGAAAGGAATCGGAATCACACCGACTTGAAGCACTGGCGCAGTTGTGAAATGAGAATGAGAATGAAAATAAAATACTAGAACAAGGGTCAGCACGGGGTCACAGAAAGAAGCGGATTCGCACCGACTTGGAGCACTGGCGCAGTACTGTTACGGCGTAGCACGCCCGCACCCAAAATTCCACTCAACAAAATACTGCAAGAGACTGACGCGAAGTCTGAAGTCTATACCGACGGATCAAAGTCAACGTCGAGGGCGAGTGTTGGTGCGTGCAGCAAGAGTTGAGTGGCGGGGGTGGCAAGGATGGGAGTTAAAGGCAAGGAGCGATGTCCCCGTGATCGCCTCTTTGACCTCTGAAATCACAATAGCGTACGGCGCGAGTACGGCGCGGAGTCCGAAACGCGGTCACGTGGAAAGGTCAAAGCGACAAGGCTTGGCGCTCGAAGTTGGGGCGGGCACTCTACCGGTGGATATTAGTCCCATTAGTTCCAGGTCAACTTTGTGCGGCTCACCATTAGGTCAATGTCCATTGCTCGAAATATTCGTCATGGAACAGCACGCCCGTGCTGAAATGAGATTGAAAATGAAAATGAAATACTACAAAACGGGTCAGCACGAGGTCAGGGAAAGGATTGGAATCGCACCTGCCGTTGGCACACACCGTCAAAATACCAATTAGATGAAACTTCCTTCCTTCTACTCACGACGTCGTCAGCAATGTTGATGTGGCTGATGCAGAGCTCTCAGCTCATCGCTGATTGCAACGTCTCTAGTTGCGCGCGCCCAGCTCGATCTTTGCGGACGTTCGGCGCACAGTCTGCGCTCGATGATAAGCAAGTAGCGTGGAATCAGATAAACGAGATGCGACTTGCCGTGGTTGAAGGACGAGGCGGACGCGTACACCCTCCCCCCGAACATCTCGTCCTCCTCCTGACTCATCTCGTACATGCCAGACACGTTCCACTGGTCCCGAGCACAAACGGCACGGACGGTTTCGGAGCGTAAGAGCGGGAATCGCGCGGACGATGTGGTGCATAAAGGCGTAGACGCGCAGCTGAGACGCGAGTCTAAGGGCCTCGACCGGCCTTGGATGAACGGTAGCTCGTTGTTTTGCAGCCCCAGAAGGTCCACCCAAGAGTTGAGAAGCGGGGCGGTCTGCGTCAAGTCGTGTAGGTAGCGGCGCACGAGGGCGGAGAGTGTGAACCGCAGGTGTCGAGCTCCATCTCATTCAGCACGGGCTGCAGAGCGTCTGTCGGAAGCGATGCGCTCCGAGTCTCTACGGCTGCCCACGCCAGATCAATGATCTCCTGCGTCATGGGCTTGACTAGCAGCAGCTCCAGCCGCACTGGGACAGTCTTCCCGGCTGCGCGTTTATCCATGATCTTGGCGGGCTTGTCCACGGCGGCGTTGATGACGGCGTTCTCGCTTCGGATCCACTCGTGCAGGTGCAGGTACGCTTCGAACCAGATCCCACTCCCCGCTTCGAATTTGATATTCCACGCGTTCCCCCGCGCGTCAAAGGAGTATGCGAAGCATTGGCCGCAGACTTCTTTGCGAAAAACGCGATAGATCACCGAGGCGTACGACTGGCGTATGTGTGGCAACGTGCTTTTTGGGATAGGCCGGGTGGCAGAGAGACCTAGACAGCCATACCAGGTGGATTTCCGGCAAAAGGGGATGGATTCCATGGCTATAAGGCATCCCGCATGCATTCCTGGGGAGAGGAGGAACGTCCCCCCCGGGTATAACAGGGACCAAGGGGGACCAAAGATAAGAAAAATTGATATCACCTACAATTTTTTTTTCTGAGAGGGTCGGTGGACCCCCCCCCCTCCCCACAGCCACCTGATGCCATCAAATTCCCTTTTCGGGAAACAGCGTTGCCGAAAGCTTTCGCGCCTGACATACCACGAGAGCGGCGTTGCACGAATAAAGCCCAAATTATTTAGGAAGTTTTGTGAGACATGCACACATTGAATTACAGAATCAATGCGAGAAAAGATGAGAGCACCTTCACCCCTCACCCACGTGCACGTGCATAAGTAGTAGTTCCGCCATAGATCCCAGTTTGGAACTCTTTGAGTCTTTACCACCTAGATTTCAGGCAAGTGCTCCTCAAAATGAGTTTTTGTAATCACGGTAAGTCGGAACAAAATTTCTCGGGCTTCTCGGATAAAAATTGATGAGCAGTTGAGATAGTACAGTAAGTAGCACGAACAGGCAATGGAAAAAAAAGTCGCAATATGATAATATGATCAGTGAAACTTGGAGAACAAATGGGAAATGGGAAGTCCGGCGATCATGTCCGGGGTGCCTGACGGGAGAACGTCCGGGGCTGATGTAATGGTCCGGCGGCACATTCGGCATATTGATCGATTGATCGCCATGGTCTCAAACAGTCAGCCGCCCCTTATCGATCCAAGGCTCCCGAGCGAGGTCTCAGATCTCAGTGTGCAGCCTTTGTGCAGCCTCGAGGCAAACAGCCCACGATGACCGTCCAGATGCACCCCAAAGCGCAGCGTACAAGGTACGTTTGTAATGATCGCGCGGATTCAAAGAGGAACGTCACAGTGAGATATTTGTTAGTCTTACAGTCTTACAGGACATACATATGCAGCTCTCTGGACATATAGGCAAGTGTAAGTGGGCAGTGGTGGGCAGCAGGAAAGGTGGCGGCGGGGAGAAGTTGGTTGGCCGAATAGAGCGTGTCTGATGGCTTGATCTGAATTCGAAGTCCGCCATGCCGCCGGACTTGCCGCCGTCTTTGATACCGGACTGATTCCCGGACTTCCCAAAACCCATACTTTCACGAAACTTGGTGGCAATGGTCGGCAGCCGATATTAATAAGCCGGCAGGGGCGAGGAATTACCTTGGGTAATCAAAAGTGAAGCGAAATTCCTTAGGTAATCAACAGTACAGCGACCGTGTTTGGCACGGGCAGGATCAGTGAGGACTGATCCGCATGCAACAAAGTATTGGTTCACATTTGATGCTCATATGGACCTGGGAGATAATTTTGCAAGTCCTGGAGGCAGCTGTGTCGATATCTGGCTCCAAAAAAAAAGTACATACAATTTTTTTTTCTGGCGGTCGGCCAGACCCCCCCCCCCCTACCCCATATGGCAATCTCTTATCTTTGGTCCCCCTTGACAGGGACATATTTTAAACACTGCCACATCGTTCCTTGATTTTTTTCTTCTCCCACTTTACGTCTCTCCATGTCTTCCGCATTCAGAAAATGCTTCTAGTCACTTTCAAAGACCTCCAATTCGCTCTCTAACAGGCCAAATTTCTGTCATATCAATATCTAGCCGCGGCAAGTAGGCGTGGATTTTTAAGTAGGAATTCTGAATCCTTTCTTGAAACATCGAGGACGAGCAAGATATACTATGACCTACTACGCCCGCCATGTAAACTACTTCGCTAGAGCTCGACATCTTGAGACTTCAAGATTAATCAAACGAGCACACCGATGCTGTTATAATTCTTGGGACTTGCCTTCCCGACAGAAAAAACAACCTGCTGTCTCAAATTGGGACCGCGCAGGAAACTGTTGCATTATAAGTATTAGCGACTCACGGAGTGATCATCACAAAATCGGCAACTCCCCGCTGCCGGATACTTCCGGTTGCGCTCAACTTTGGTTGAATTCGAAATCATACTTGACTTTCTGTTCTTCATCGTGAAATGGTACACTCATGGGTACAGGCCTGAATTTAACACACTCGTTTCTTTTATGATTGTTGAACAGAACCATTTTTATGTACACTCATATTCATCATCGAAGGTGGACAAGGTTTTGAAGGGGAGAAATACACGAGCTTTGAAAACGTAAGGTAACAAATTAAAGAAGAACATGCACCCAGTTCTGGCGGTCCTGGGCCCGCGACCGCGTCACAAACTCCTTGTCTTTTGGGCTGAGCCCAAACTCAAACTTCGAAAATGTATCCGCTGCATCGAGGGATTCGTGGCAGATGATATCGGCTTTCTCCGCTGTGCGAGGGGTGATTTTGCCCTTGAAAGGAATTGGCCCTGTCGCAACTTCCTGTGCCAGCTGAATTGGTATAGCTAGGATGAGTTTATGCTGACCTTCGAGAACACGAACATATCCAACTCGACGGAATTGCCGGACGCATCACTGTCTTTATATCAAAGTTGAATGCCCATAAAAGATTCCTGACATTCATAATCTGAATGGCAGTCCTATTGTGAGCTATAAGATGATTGAGCCGCAGTGGAACCTGAGTTCTGTGCCAAATGGATGCCAGGACACAAGGGATTTATTAAAATCAATATCGCGAAGCAATGAACGACTGACGCGATCAAGGGCAAAAATAAAATCGGTTTCAAATCCCTGCCATCGACCCGGGGTTTGATGCCATTCTCCGTCAGAAGGTATCGCACGGGGGCCTGAAAAACGAGCGACCAGAAGAGCTACCAGGGTCGTGGAAGATTCCTCTTAGAGTTACGCACGATGAACGAAAGCTCAGCCTCCAGAAAATTTGCATCTTCTTACACGCGTTGGGAAAGATAGTGGTGCCTTTGGGAATGATGTAGCCTCGGTACTTACACAATCAGCAACACATCTTGAATTGAACCACCACCACTCATATACCTCCACTGAAGCTAATGCCGCATGGGGAAGCGTGAGAGGCAGTACCAGACGGAATCGATGCATCTGAATAGTCAAGGCCAGCATGAGTTCTAGAGTCATTTAGCGGCAACATCACCCCCCCCCCCTCCAAAATCATAGCGCGAATGTAAGGTATTTGTTTAAGGTCGTTCAAAGCAGGCATGTGATGTGCATCGACAACACGATCAATTTCTTCGTAGGCCTTCTTCTGCGCGTCGGGATAAGCACCCAAGGACAGGACGAAGCTGTGGAGGTAGGTAGAAATTGTTGCTGATGCGCCTTCAACGAGACTGTCGTCGAGATACATGAACATCAACGTCAATAAGTTCGAGGCCAAGATTCATAGCTGGTAAAGAGGCTCAACGCAATCATGCCCTCATCCATCCCAAACTCTTCTCGCCTGGCCAATACTTCCTCCATATAACTCTCGTTTGCCCCACCTATCCGAAACCTCTTCTTCATTCCATCCAAAACTATGTAATACACAGCCCGCTGCTGGTTCCTCACTCTCCTTGCAAGATGTTCCGCATGTCCGCTCGCGACTCCGTTGCGACGGACTCGGACTTCAAAGAGGTTGCGCTGGATGACAAATTGGCCTGCTCACCCATTGCTTTGACCTCAGGCACGGACTCGACCGACTCGGAAGCTGAAGTCCCAAGCAAATCGAGGAGTGCCTCGGACCAGGCTCCTCCGTGACCCCCACTGTCGTGGACGCGGTGGCCTTGGGGGATAAATGGATATCTCTGTACATGTATATCAAAATGGATTCCGAATAGAATAAAACCTCCATTAGTCTCCCGGATAAATTTAATGGGTGTGCGTCCCTTGTTTGCCTGCATAGGACGCGTCTTTGCATCACGTGACAATGATGTCTTCCTCGACCATTACTTCGGATAGCACAAGTTGACTTTGCGTCTGCGAATGGCATTGACTTTGCGTCGGCCCTTGGGAAGATGGATTACTTCGTGTCAGCAGCCGCCGGCATTCCAGTCCAAACGGACTTTTTGACAAGCTTAAGACAATTGTTACTTGCCCATGGCCCAAGCGTGACGCGCTTTAGATTCGGTGGTCCCGCACAAAAGAACAAGACTCGCAAATGGCGCAGGTGTGATGACTGTTTTTTGTGCACGAGCATCTATAAGACATGGGTGAGACTCGCCACTGCCTTTTTTCCTCTCACTCTTGCATCATGGCAGACTTCGCTGCTCCTATCGCCCCACAAGCCGCCTAACCTCTGGTGTATAATACCACCAGTCGGATCACCGACGCGTACGAATCAGTGAGTCATTTTCGGTTGCATTTCATCTTCATTCTTCACTTCGCACCCCAACTCGTTGATGCAAATCTTCCCGCATCTGGTGGGCGACAACGTGATTGGGAACTTGCGAGGTGTTTCATTTTTCTATGCTTGACTTTCATTTCTACTTCATTTTCATTTGGTTCCATAGTGCACATTGCCACGGACATGGAGGTCAAAGAGGAACGCAGTTAGGTTCAGTACAGGCTGACCTTCAGTTCATTTTCATTCTGGTATACATTTTCATTCTGGTTCATTTTGGCACGGATCAGTGCTGGTTCGTAGTGGTGAAATAGTAGTGGAAATAGCAGTGAAAATTCATTTTTTGTGTACTGCTATAGTAGTAGAAAATTAATTTTGACCAGTGATAACGATGATTCAATAGTTTGCCAGACATGCATCTTTTTTATAAACAACAGAGAGGACCCAGTGGACTCCGGTGCCAACTATGAAGCATACTTCAAATACAGAGGATATAATCGGGTGTGGTGTATGATGCACAGCTGCAGTTTCTACATGGTGGTAAAGCTCTGGCAGCAGGACAGGGTTCGACTCCCCGCACTCGAATAACTCGCGATGTTATACCTTTTTTCTCTGTAGTCTGGTCAGAGGCCAACCAACGAATAATGCCTACTTGGAATACTTTAAATACAGAGCATATAATCGGGTGTGGCTTATGGTGCACCACGGCAGTTTCTCCATGGTGGTAAGATTCTGAATCTGGCGGCAGGACGGGGTTCGACTCCCCGTGCCCGAATGGATTGGATTTTGTGTCTTTTTATATATGCAAAGCAAAACACCAAAAAAAACCCAGCGCAAGCATACGTCAGCTATAAAAACACTTCAAATGCAGATATAGTCGGGTGTGGTGCACCGCGGCAGTTTCTCCATGGTGGTTGAAGTTATGAATCTGGCAGCAGGACGGGGTTCGACTTCCCGCACCCGAATACACTTTGAGGGGTTGGTCTTGTTTTTTGTCACTGCTTCACCAGTCAAAATAGGTCAACCACGGGGGTTTAATGCAAATTACATATTAGGGTGTATAGCACTATTATTTCTTCGAAATCATTTTTAAATGCAGTTGCAGAACAGGGGTCCAGTTCCTGTTCCCGAATAAGAAAGCCAAAGGTGGGGATGCAGGGCTTGTTTTTTATATCTGTCATCGGATTGAAGGACAGCAGCGATCCATAGTTTGGTTTATCTTGTATGAAGGGCAATCTGATCATCGGGTGTGGTGTATGGTGCACAGCTACAGTTTCTTGGTACAGTTTTCCAATGCAGCGGCAGGACGGGGTTCGACTCCCCGCACTCGAATGAATAGCTCTCCTGCCATTGAATTTTTTTCTCCAGAGTCTGGGCAGAGGCCAACCAACAGAATTGGCTTCAACTGACCGCACCCGAATGAATACATAGCTCTCCCGCCTTGAAAGTTTTTTCTCGGGAACAAATGTTACCTATATACTTGGAATATTTCAAATGCAGAGGTACTCTAAACGGGTGTGGTGTATGGTGCACAGATGCAGTTTCTAGATGTCGCTTCATGTCAATGAATATCTAGCAGCAGGACGGGGTTCGACTCCCCGCACCCGAATTCGGAATAATTTGAGCAGTCATCTCTTTTTTCTACTTCTTCTTCTTCTTACCACCAGTCAAAGGGTCTAATAATATCATACAAGGTTTAATGCATGGTTTACATGATAGGGCACCAGGTGTGGTACCTATGGTACGTATCTGCAGTTTCTGAGTATCAATGAATATTTAGCAGCAGGACAGGTTCACCTCCCTGCACCCGAATGAATTGCACCGATGTCATTTTTATGTAAATACAGTAGAATACCAGGGAGAACCCAGCAGGTTCCAGCTATTGATACTTAAAGATATAATCGGGTGTGGTGTGTGGTGTGTGGTGCACAGCTGAAGTTTCTACATGATGGTAAAAATTATGAATCTGGCAGCTGGATGGGATTCAACTCCCTGCCCTCGAATTTTGTCTTGGGATTTTACTCCTTTAAATTTTTGGTCGATGAAGGCCAAGCAGCGATGAATGTTAACGCCTACTTCGAATCCTTCAAAAACAGGGGATATAATCGGGTGGTGTACGGTGCATAGCTGCAGTTTCTCGATGAAAATGTATTGGAATCTGGCAGCAGGACGAGGTTCAATTCCCCGCACCCAATTATAGTTTCTTTTTTATAAACAACAAAGAGAAGGATTCCAGCTATTGACACAGAAGATGTAATCGAGTGTGGTGTACGGTGGGGATGGCCCGAGCGGTATGGCAGACAAGCAAGCAGGACGATACGATAGGTAAAGCTAAGACAGGAATGGTGTGAGAAATCTCCTTCGGATCATCCTCGAAATCCCCTTCTTCTTCCGCCTATATATTTCACTCCATTCCGCATTTATATTCCTTCTCACTGCCTCTACTCCACTCATATATATTTCTTGTCTTGATTCTTCCGAAAGTCGCATTTTCTTTTGCCTATAAATACGTACCGAAATTACTAGATACGTCGCTCAATCAACTCTGTCAATAGTTGAGTACCCGAATCCATCCTTGATTTCCCTCCGCCTCGTCCTTGACGTCTGTCCGCATCCTCCCATCCTTCCTCTTTGGATTCGGTTCTCACAAATGGTGTGATGACTAAGCTACGATGTCTATGCAAGCCGCCGAGCGGCTGCAACGGTGCCCAGCTGCAGTTTCTGTGCAATCTTCAACCAAAACATATCACAGCAGCAAGATGGGGTTCAACTCCCCGCGTGCCCGAATAACATATTGGGTCGGATCAGCGAGTTCTTAAAACACCGAAGAGAACCCAACAGAGAGTATCGACGAGAAGAATGGGAGTGGGACTCGGCTACTCTCGCGTAGAACAGGGCCGAACACCGAGTCCCATTATCAGCTTCCCATCAATGGGACTCGACCCACCGGACTGAGATCCGGCCATCAACCCCATCAATTTCCAGTGAGGCCCCGATGGATAGGCGCCGAAGGCGCAAGCCCCACGCAGTGGGCCCCCGCGGCGAGCGGGATGCCCCACGCAGTGGGCCCAGCGGCGAGCGTCAAGGGGGGTCCGCGGGGGTCTCCCCCGCGTAAGATGTCACCGAAAAATGAGTAAAAAGCGAAATAAAATAAAATAAAAATAAAACAAGCCCCACGCAGTGGGCCCCCGCGGCGAGCGGAAGCTCCACTCAGTGGGCCCCGCGGCGAGCGACAGGGGGGTCCGCGGGGGGTCTCCCCCCGCGTAAGATATCCCTTCACAAAATGTTTTGCGCGGAGAAACATTAAAATCTTGCGCGCCGGCGCTTGGTGCCGATAACAAGCCGATGTGATGGCAGACTCGGCGCGCCTCTTTGTCTTATGGTTTATTTGGTTCGATAATGGGACTCGCTTACCGTTGCCTTCGCGACGCCAAAATAAGCGAGTCCCACTCCCATTCTTCTCGTATAGACTCCCCAACAGATGCCAGCTATAGAATATACTTAAAACAGAGGATATATAATCGGGTGTTGTGTATGGTGCACAGCTGCAGTTTCATTAAGTATGTTCTCATCTGTGAATATCTAGTAGCAGGACGGGGTTCGACTCCCCACACCCGAATGAGCTGTGCGGAATTCTTCTCATTTTTTCATCCTTGCTTCACAAATCAAAATAGTCCACCCAAGGGCTGAACAGGGTTCATCTTCCTGTTCCCGACTAAGAAAGCCAAAGGTGGCGTTGTAGGGCTATGTGCCCATTCAATTCAATTGAAGGATAGCAACCATCCATAGTACGAGGGGAAATAATCGGGGGTTGTGTACAGTGCACAGCTGCAATTCCTGTGGCAACGGGGTTCGATTCCCCGTGCCCGAATCAACCAATCATTGCCATTTTTTTTTCTACTTCCTTCTTCTTCTCATAGTCAGAGGGTCAAATAATACTAGACAATCTTCCTTCGAACATCCAGCAGCAGGACGGGGTTAAGCTCCCTGCGTCCGAATTTATTCTTTGCCTTGCTACACCTTTCGGTCGAAGGTCAAGCAACGACTAATATTAATGCCTACTTGCAATACTTCAAATGCTGAGGAGGCACTCTAATTGGGTGTGGTGTACGGTGCAGAGCTGTAGTTTCTACAGGGAGACGAATTTGCATCCGGCAGCAGGATGGGGTTCAATTCCCCGTGCCCGAATAACTCTGTGGCGTCGCCATCATTTTTCATCTTCTTCTCACTAGTCAGAGGGTTTAGTAACACTAGACAATTTTCCCCTGAACATCAAGAAGAACGACGGGGTTCGACTTCCCAGACCCGAATAGTTCGACACATCCCGAGTTCTTTTTCTGGTCAAAAGCAACCAATGAATGTTGCCTACATGGAATACTTCAAATACAAAGGATATAATTGGGTGTGGTGTACGGCGCACAGCTGCAGTTTCTACGAAAGACCGATGGTCGTCCAGCAGCAGGACAGGGTTCGACTCCCCGTGCCCGAATGAGTATGGGGAATTCTCCTTTTTTTTCGGCACTGCTTCACAAGTCAAAATAGTCCAACCAGTAGGGGTTAAATGCTGATTAAATATCAGGATAGTACCATTATTTCTTCGAACTCATTTCAAAATGCAGCTGCAGAACAGGGTTGAATTCAACTTCCTGTTCCCAAATAAGACAGCCAAATGTGGGGTTGCAGGGCTTGTTTTCTCTATCTGTCGTTAGATTGAAGGACAGCAAAAACCGACAGTCCAATTAAATTTGATACAAAGGGGAATATGATCATTGGGTGTGGTGTATGGTGCACAGCTGCAGCTCCTGTGGCAATGAATTCATATCGGCGGCAGGACGGGGTTCGACTCCCCGCACTCGAATAACCCCCCAGATTATGCCTTTTTTTCTCTGGAGCCTGGTCAGACACCAACCAACAAATGTTGCCTACCTGGTATACTTCAAATACAAAGGATATAATCGGGTGTGGTGTACGGCGCACAGCTGCAGTTTCTAAGAGATACCAATGGTTGTCCAGCAGCAGGACGGGGTTCGACTCCCCGTGCCCGAATGGATTGGATTTTGTGTATTTTTATATATGCAAAGCAAAACACCAAAAAAACCCCAGCGCAAGCATACGTCAGCTATGAAAACACTTCAAATGCAGATATAATCGGGTGTGGTGTATGGTGCACCGCGGCAGTTTCTCCATGGTGGTTGAAGTTATGATTAATGAATCTGGCCGCCGGACGGGGTTCGACTCCCTGTGTTCGAATAAGCTTGGGGGATATGTCATGTCGGTTTTACCAGTCAAAATAGTTCAACCACGGGGGTTATGTAATGCAAATTAAATATTAGGGTGTATAGCACTATCATTTCCTCGAACTCATTTCTAAATGCAGGAGCAGAACAGGGTTGAATTCAACTTCCTGTTCCCAAGACAGCCAGATGCGGGGTTGCAGGGCTTGTTTTATCTGGATTGAAGGACAGCAAAAATCCACAGTCCAATTAAATTTGATACAGAGGAATGTGGTGTACAATTTACAGCTGCAGCTTCTCGATACAGTTTTCCAATGCAGCGGCAGGACGGGGTTCGACTCCCCGCACCCGAATGTGGTCCTATGAACTACTTTTTTTTCTACTTCCTTCTTCTTCTCACCAGTCGGAGTGTTCAATAATACTAGGCAATAGCAGAGCAACAAGATTTTGACTCCCCATTACAACAATATCCAGGCTTTAATTTTTTTTCCTCTGGTAAAAGACCAACCAAGAAATGCTACCGACTTTGAGACTTGAGTACTTCAAATACAGAGGAGGTACTCAATCGGGTGTGATGTACAGTGCACAGCTGTGGTTTCCAGAATAGCTAAATATCCAGCAGCAGGATGGGGTTCAACTCCCCACGCCCAAATGCCGACTTCTACTCCTCTTTTTTCAACACCAAATTGTACTGTTGCCGCGACTCGGAAAGTCCAGTTGTGACTTGGTCAATTGACTCCATTCCAAGTTTGACTCAACTCAACTTGACTTGGCCCACCTCAAGTCACTCAAGGTTGCTCAAGTCGGAGGCAGTATTTTTGAATTTAGCTATGTAGAACTACCACTCGTCAAACAGGAGTACTGTAGGTAGTTATATGTGTTGAACTTGACTCGTGTTTAAATGGGATCAATAAAAGTTCATTTATTTCATTCTCATTCCAGGTTCCCATGCTTACTTTGGGGATTTGATGCATGTGTATCCATTTATATAGCAAAAAACAAATTTTATGATTTTTGCGGTGGATAGAAAAACTCATATGGTGGTTATCCATAAAAAGGAACAGTTCCTAAAATTCCCCCGACTCAAGTCACTCAAGTTGACTTGAGTCGACTTCCACTGATTTCAAAGTCGTGGCGGAGTCATCAGACCGACTCGAGTCGACTTCCCCGAGTCGACTTCGCAGGGCCGAGTCGGAAGTCGCAGCAACACTACACCAAAGAACCCAGTGGATGCCAGCTATTCAAAATCCTTCGAATAAAGAGGGTAATCAGGTGTGGTGTAGGGTGCACCGCGGCAGTTTCTCCATGGTGGTTCAAGAAGTTATGAATCTGGCAGCTGGACGGGGTTCGACTCCCCGCGCCCGAATGGCTCCATCAGGAAACACCTCCTTTGCTTATTCCGCCAGATTCCCCCGAAAGCTGGGCTAATTCGGCCAGATAAGTTTGATTTGGACCATTAGCTGTTTCTGGACCTCACTAATAATTTAGGGGGAATAGTAGTAAATTTACCTTGCATTCCTAGACCTTTGCATGGTATTAGGGCAGGTCCGTTGCTTGATAATTTGCTCGAAACCATTGCATTGCACACGTAGGTAGCTACAAACAAGTAGTAATACTTAATGAATATCCATTGCGGCACCATCCCATCCTCATAGGCCTCCACCTCATCGTTGTCCAGGATACGACGTAACAGGCATCAGACCCTGAGAATAATGAGACCAATTTATGTAGAGTAAAGCCGAAAGAAAACATACCTAACGAGCAAACATGATGTCCACGGTAACATCTAGGGAGATTTTAGAAACGCTGTAAGAATCAGAAAAAAAAAGGTGCGCACTGACGCTGCGTTCGGCAGCTCAGGCGAGAGCCCGTTATCGGGACTACGGAGGGAATCAAAAGGTCGTATCGGAGAGGTTGTCCATTACGCGACTGTAGAACAACAAATTAGCAGCAAATAAAAACACCACGAGGCCGAAATATGGCGGAAAACGAGTTGCGCTCGCTTACGTGATCCCCCTCACCCTGTGAGTGTCTAGGACAGAGGGTGAACGAGGGGGGTTTAATTGACTAACACACGGTGTACATCGGAAGACGGGAGGAAGGAGGGAGCCCGGAAGCGCGCGGGACGGCTTCGAGCGCAGATGGACACTGTCGTGCTCTCGCCGCCCATCTTCACCGGGCACGAACCCGCCAGGGACCCCGACGACGACGCACTCGACCTCGATCAGTACGGACGACTTTGGCGATGGTTCGACGAAGAGTTCAGCGGTGGGGACATGAGAGGAAGGAGGGCGCGCACCGTCGCCGATTAGGTATGCGAGCCACGTCGATAGGAAACTCGTACAATCGGACTCGAGCGATGAGGACGATATGGGCGACCTCGGTCGCACGGGTGGGGACGGGGCCACAGACGCGGTGTCGATCAAATCGCTGGTGTCCCGCAGAGTGCTACGTGCTCCCAAGAGGAGTTCAGCAGAGATACAAATGAAGAGAAGTAGACGCACCTCTTGTGCCAACCAACGTGGTCTGTAGCCAAGGGTAGTTTCTTACTTCCTGGCGCAGGATCGAACGATTGCAACGGGGAAATTCAGGTCCATGCTAATCGTCGGGAACGCTAGGTCGAAGCCTGTGCAACACGTGGCAGTGAGCGAGCGGTGTGGGAAATGGTGACAGGAAATACATACTACCAGGCTATCTGAAGACACAGAGGTGCGGGTTATGGATAGAGACTACTGGGGAGGGGAAGAAGGCGTGGAAGAGCCCATGGATCGATAGTGGCAAGCGAGCTGGTGAGCGACAAAGTGGGGGAAAGAGAAGAGTCTGTTGACGGGTGTTGCTCCCGCTGTCCGTTTACGGACTCGAACCACTTTTTCATGGCACGTGCACGCTGTGCCTGGGCTGTGCTGATTTAGGGCCGGTGTTCCGGCAACGGACTTGGACTGTTTTCGATTTCTCTGCTCAACTGAATTTCAAAATGTTCCTCTGCGTGGACACTGTATACAAAAGTAACTCACTAGTGCTATGTATGATATGATTCCCTCCCTTCTGGTCCTCAAAAGAGCAATATTATAAATGTTGTCCGACACTAGCTCTGGAAATCCAGGTAATTTAGCCGCTTTCCCCCGTTTTGCGCCAATCTGAAGGCAGGAACCAAATTACCACTAAATCAGGAAAGGAGGTTTTTTCCTGATGTCAGAGGTCTAAAAATAACTACTTTTTTTCTTCTTCTCACAGGTCAAAGGGTCCAATAATACTGGACAATTTTCCATTGAACATTAAGCAGAACGACGAGGTTCAACTCCCTGCACCCGAATATCTGTCATCCCGCCCTTGAATGTTTACAGTTTTTCTCTGGTCAGAGTCCAATCAGCGAATATTGCCTACGTGGAATACTTCAAATTACAGCTGTTTCCGAAAAGCTTCACAATTGCAATTTTTTTTGGCTCGGGACCAACTTTTGATTGAGTGCTAAGGATTACCTCTAAATCGGGTGTTGTGTACGGCGCACAGCTGCAGTTTCTGCGTAAAGTTGGTTCGAACGATGAATAGCTAGCAGCAGGACGGGGTTCGACTCCCCGCACCCGAATAGACTCTATGGTGTCGCATCTTTTTTTTCTACTTCTTCTTCTCACCAGTCGGAGTGTCTAATAATACTGGACAATTTACCTTCAAACATCCAGTGGGGACGGGCACCGCCGTTGATCGATCCGGCGGCTTTGTACTTGTTTGTTCTCAATTGCAACTTAGTCTCGCATGTTCGACCGTTTAATGGCTTCATCACACACTTTATGCACTTATTTTGAAGGAATAAAAGGTTTCTTAGGATGACAAGTATGCTGCCTAACAGAAATATCCTGAGAATATGGACTGAGACCTTCATTCCAACACCATGGCTGGTAAAGATCTGCATTTACGAGAGCTCTGGGGTTGGTAAATACAGACACAGAGAATGTAAAAGTTTTTATACCATAAATAGCGCCATCTAGCATAAAATTTATGGGGCGATAACCATTCCGGGGCTTAAAAACTCTGCATATTACCTGTATTTTCGATAAACTAGGAATTATTGGTGCACTGGGCAAAATCTAAGGAAACATAAATGACTTTGAGGTATTTCGAGCTCAAATTAGGGTGTGTGACTGTAGCAGAGGCCCAAATCCTTGCATACTTTCTCTCAACTGGTCGAAGAATCGAAAGGTCACATATGTGTGACAAACGTCACAGTTCAAGTTCTCCGCCTCGCTCAATGCACATCCGCACACTTTTAATTATACAGAGTCAATTAATTCGTTTATTATATGTGAAGGAGCTCCCAGGTAAAAAGAAATGGAGGTATTGAACCTTTGTTTCAGCAGTAATTGCTGATTTCGCTTAAGGGGCGTAAAAAGCCTAAGGCTTTTCCAAATTTGCCTAAATTCCTTGGAGTCCATAGAAAATGTTTGAGGGACTTATATTCTTCACAGGGTCTTCGTGCCGGAATTTTGAGGTAGGCTTATTTTCCAGTAAAGTAGCTGAACATCCGTGCAATTCTAGCTTAATAGGGGGCAGTCAGAGTAGAAATTAAATACACGATTCTGGGTCGATTCTGACGGCGATTCTGAGACGATTCTCGGAATTATTTTAAATCAGAATCACCGAGAATCGATGTAGAATCGACTCTGGAGGCGATTCTACATTGATTGATTCTGCGACGATTCTGAGTCGATTCTGATTTTCAACGATTCTCTCACGCTTAAATAAATCAGAATCGCCGTCAGAATCGACTGTCAGAATCGCCTCAGAATCGACGAGAATCGTCTACTCTGACTGCCCCTAATACAGTCTTTGCGTCTTATTTTAAAAAACTGGCAAGAAAATTCAATTCTATTGCTAATTTCACTGTGGGTTTTGGTTTTGAGTAGGGTCCCAATGTAGCCAGGTAAAAAGCCTTAGGGTTTGCAAAGTGGAACCGACTGCTTCTGCCAACCAAACACGGACAAAGCTGCCGGATCGAACAGCGGTGTTGCCCGTCCCCACATCCAGACAAGGTTCGACTTCCCACACCCGAATAGTTCTACAGATCCTGGACCTGAGTTCTTTTTTCTGGTCCAAGGCCAATAAATGTTGCCTACTTGCAATACATTGAATGAAGAGGATAGAATCGGGTGTGGTGTACGATGCACAGCTGCAGTTTCTAAGTGTTCTTGAAAGAAGATGGATATCTGGCAGCAAGACGGGGTTCGACTCCCCGTGCCCGAATGAACGAACAGTCGACATGACAGGGTATTTTTAGTCATTTACCTTCAAATTTAAGAACCCGCAAATCGGAGCTTAACCTTGATGCACCTTGATGTTCAGTTCTGTTCCGGGAAGTCGGTGGTTGATTTCGGACAAGCAGCGACTTCAAGTACGGATAAGTAGATGGCACAGAACTTGATCTGGGTTTTCCTTTATCTTGCCCCTCCGTAAATTCATTTGGCAGGATAACGAAGCTTGAAGTAGAGGAAATCATCGGGTGTGGACCTTAGTGATGTACTGGCTTTGGCTTGAAGCCAGAATCCAAGCCGGTCAAGCCATGATTTCACAAAGACAGGCCAGGCCAGACAGCTGGCTTGAGCTGGCTCTGGCTTCTGGCTTCAGATTTGCCCAGCCAAGCCAGGCCATGAAGCCAGGGCTCAGCCAGGGTTGCAATTTGTGCCTGTAAATCACCCCCAGACATCGATTTTGACATCTGGATATCCCTCTACCATCCCATTAACTACATCAGATTAATAACTCACCCACTCAACAACAATGACTGGGTCTGCCCAAATTGGGACAACCCGTTTGGGATGAACAAGTTCAAATGCTAACATTGCGGTCAATATCTGTGTTTGAGAAGGTATCATGTACTTTCTGATCATGAAGAGCCACCCATAGTCAATTAAAAGTGCCAGAGACAAGCCATGGTTGGTCACCGTGTGGTGTATGGTGCAAAGCTGCGGTTTCTCGATAAAAATGGATTGGAATTTGGCAGCAGGGCGGGATTCGACTCCCCGTGCCCGAATAGGGTTGATAGCATATACTTTTCATAAACACCAAAGAGAACCCGGTGGATGGCAACGAGACACCAGCTATAAAAATATGTCAAATAAAGAGGATAATCGGATGTTGTGTACATTGTATAGCTGCAATTTCTGTGTAGTGTCATTAGGGTCGTTCACAGTAGCCATTTTCTCTCTCCTTTTTCCTTCCCTTTTTTCTTCCTTTTTGGTATTCCCATCGTTTTTCGCTCGGTTTTTTCCCCCTTTTCAGTTTAGCCATGTAAAAAGGTGTGAAAAGGGCAAAGAAACCATATATAAGTGCAAAACCCATGGAAAACCAGTGAAAAAGGAGGCGAAAAAGGGAAGAAAAAAGGGCTACTGTGAAACCCCCCATGCGAACTCCCTTTTTTCCACCCTTTTCGATTCCCTTTTTTTTATCTTATAGCAGATACTACGACTCTGGGGCTCACAATTCTCTTTCTGAAGGTACTTTTCAAACATGTATGGTCCCAATAAGTCCAAGGGAGTGTAAATTCAACATATGTAATTTATTTATTGGTGTGCTTGAAAAAAGGACTGGTGAACAGAAACGGAACAGAAAAAGGGAGACAAAAAGGGTAGGGAAAAGGGAACTGTGAACGACCCTATTGTAACGATGAATAGCTAGCAGCAGGACGGCGTTCGATTCCCCGCCCCCGAATTTATTCTTTGCATTGCTACTCCTTTTTGTCGAAGGTCAAGCAGCGACTAATGTTAATGCCTACTTAAAATACTTCAAATATGTATAGAGGATATAATCAGGTGTGGTGCATCAGCGAAATGACAAAAGTCTTGTGATCTTTTGATCTTGTTGTCCTGTAAAAAAAAAAAGTTTGCAGAAATGGTCCTTAGAACCCAATGGGATGGGTCAGATTTTTTTTTTTTTTGATGTCTGGTGGGATTTTTGACATAACCTGCGGTCTTTTTCGACCTGTACAGGCTTGTACAGGATGTCACAAGACGTCACAGGACAGTTGCCAAAATCGCGATGTGCACGGTGCATAGCTGCAGTTTCTCGCCGAAATTTTCGAATGCAGCGGCAGGACGGGGTTCGACTCCCCACCTCAAATTTACATTGCTTCTCCTTTTTTGGGCTAAGGCCAAGCAGCAATTAATGTTGCCTACTTTGTATACCTGTAATAGAGAGGATATGATCGTGTGTGGTATATGGCGCACAGCTGCACTTTCTGAGTATCCATGAATATCTAGCAGCAGGACGGGGTACTATAGAAAATATGTCGAATAAAGAGGATAATCGGGTGTCGTGTATGGTGCACAGCTGCAGTTCCTACAGAACCACTGAATCTTCAGCAGCAGAACGGGGTTCGTAGAAATGGCACAGCATTTTTGTGTCATTTGCCTTCGAATTGAGGAACCAAGGAACCCCACAATTTGTGTGGCCTGATGCAAAGGAAATCATTGAGTGAGTGTGCACCCAACTAGTGTATCTCTCCATATTTCTCTTGGGGCTCCTCCTCTTGTTCCTTTGTCTTCGCCCTCCGGGGATTCATTCAGCAGGATAATGAAGCTTGAAGTGGAGGAAATCATCGGATGGTATAGAGTGCACAGCTGCAGTCTCTGCATCAGGAAAATCTGAAATCCCCATATAGACCAATATAGACCAACATAGACCTGAAAGAGCCCATAGCAAACAGCCTTCTTCATAAAAAGGTATAGGGGCGGGAGTTGCAACATAGACCAACATAGACTCAGCCATGTCTATCATACCCACATAGACATGATAGGTAGCATAGACATTATAGTTCTCATATCTTGCCAGGATCCCACAGGAATTCAGAAAACAATTTATATTCAACAGAGTACATACAGTCGCAAACTAGGAAACGAAACGGTCAGTTCACATGGAGGATTGTGAGTCCAAAGTAGGGAGGATCACCGTGGATGTTATCCTAGAACTGTTCTATGACATCCTGGGTGCATGATGGTCTAAAGAATTTTGAGGTTTGGTGCCTCCTTCGTCGAGAACGGCGCGATTCTTTTCAGGAACCCAAATTTGGCCAAATGACGTGGAAGCGAAACACTACAAAACTCACTCAATATGCCTTGCTCTTGTCATTGGAAAAAATTGGTACCTAGATAGGCTTGATACTAGCATTTAAAAACAGTCTCCTGGACCGCTGTCCAAACTTTACGGGTGGTAAGCATCCCCAAAGATAATGATCAGAAAATAAGCCAAATATCCGTGCAAACAAAGCTGCGCTGTGCGAGCGCAATATAAGATTTTTACTTAATTCCTTTGATGTCTAAGGGTTTCATAGTGAGGAGGTTGAGCTCACAAAAATTTGGGTCCATTGGCGGCCTCTGAGTTGGTGAACGTGGCAGTGTTTCGCTTCTACGTCACGTTTCGCTTCCTAGTTTGCGACTGTATGTAGGATAGACATGTACAGAGTGAGCAAGTTGATGATGAAACAGAAGTAAGAACAAATGTATATAGCACGGAGGTCAGAGCGACAGTGGGGTTGGCATGTGCCGCGAGACGAATAGAGATCCAGAATGTTTGCATGCTTGGTTACTTGCGAATTTGAGGAAAGAAGTTTGAGGACAGAAATTTGAGGACAGAAGTATGCGAGCTTGAGTGGCCACTTGAAGGGGACTTGAATTCGAGGAAGAAAGGTCGAGAACTTGAGCCGATTGAGGCAAACTTGAGCGCTTGAATGACGTCCTGGGAAGAATTGAAGCAGGTTGAGGCAGCAGGGCCTGAGATGAGCAAAGGAGGACACAGCACAACTTGGGAGTTGATAGCGCGCGAAAGGAGTAGATTGTAAGGCCAAATCCGAGGCCGGCGGTGGGGGCACATAGTGGTCGAGGAAGAAGAGATGAAGGCAACGGGCATCAAACGATCAAGTGGCATATGCCGAATGAGGTCCGATCCGGGTTTTGTCCAAAATGGCCACTTCCGTTCACATCAAAACAAAAAATTCCCACGCTTTCTGACCTCGGATTCGTGCGTTTCTCGCGAATTCGGTTCGAAAAGGTCGAAAAGTGCCCAAATTTTTCGTCCACTTCCGTCCGCATAACCGGATCGGACCACTTTTGGGTTATGCCACTTGCCTCACTCATGACGGTAACGCGCACGGACCAAGTCACGTGCCGATGGGATGCGTCGCGTACTGCCTCTCTGAGTCTCTCATGGGCTCTGCTGAATGCTTCGGCACCATATATCCACATATGAACTGTAGTAAAACCTCCAAGACTCAGGATTTTGCTTTCCTTTGCACGCTTCCCACCGACTCGGATCAACCTTAAACTTGCTTCAAGTCTGAACCGTTGATTCATTTAAATTTCAAACAGCATTCAGCGGACTGCCAGTAGAATATTTCAGGCGGTGCAATCCCATACCTCAGGAGATGAACTTTAAAGTTAGGGTCTTCGAGGTACTGTACCATTTCGACTGTAGGTTCAGTGACAGGTGACACCTAGATTTTTTTTATGCATGTTGAAAGTAAATTTTTCGGTCTTCTCGGATGAGATTTTCCTAAAAATAGTGAACCTACGAAATGGTACAGTAACATAACTATCTATGAAGCGTGATATAATCACGCATAGTGATGGCTCCTTCTGTATAGACACTCATAGCGCAATATAGACACCCATAGACTGGCGGGATGTCTCCACCATAGACCAATATAGTCCCATGTCTCTTCATAGAATTTCAGATTTTCCTGATGTGTGGCAATGAATCTATATCCAGCAGCAGAACGGGTTCAATTCCCCGCACTCGAATAGCTTCCCAGGCTGATTTTCTCTAGAGTCTGGGCAGAGGCCAACCAACAAATGATGCCTACTTTGAACACTTCAAATGCAGAGGTAGTACTCTAGCCGGCTGTGGTGTACGGTGTATAGCTGCAGTTTTTAGCTCAGAAATGCATGAATCCGGCGGCAGGCTCCCCACGCCCGGATAGCTTTGACTCACAGTTCAAATTCCTGCTCCCGAATAAGAAAGGCAAAGGTATCATTGCAGGGGTATGTGCCATCCAATTGAAAAATAGCAACAAAGTATAGTACGAGGGGAAATCATCGGGTTGTGTACGGTGCACAGCTGCAGTTCCTGTGGCAATGAATTCATATCGGCGGCAGGACGGGGTTCGATCCCCCGCGCCCGACTAGCGTAGTCCAAGCACACCAGATAAAAGAAAATATTACAGCTGTTTCCGAAAAGCTTGAGACAACGTGAAATTTTTTGCGCGCACAAAACTTTGATGGCAGGCTAAGGATTACCGGTTTGGGATGTCGAGCCGAGATTGCCGTCGCTTCCGTGTAATCCGTTCGCCGCCCAGATATTATTCCATGGGTGAGCTCCTCCCCTCGGGATACCCAGCTGAGGCTTTCTGAGAGTCTTATGAGCCTCATATGCAACTCACATGCCCTGGGAACACATTATTGACACGAAAATTGGACTTTGCTTGGTCCATCACGAAATGGGGCTGATCCGTGTGAGATCATCCGTGCCAAATCCGGTAATCCTTAGCCTGCCATCAAAATTCGTTGCGTGCAAAAAATTTCACGTTTGTCTCAAGCTTTTCGGAAACAGCTGTAACCTAGGTTGATATGTTAGGATAGAATAGATGATTCAGTAGACAAATCCAGACCTGGAGATAGTTGAGAAATTAATTTGGTGTGAAATGGCCATGGACGTTTCCCCAATCAGGGACAGTTTCAACAGTTGTAAATTTCTTCATTGTTAGTGAGTTGTGAAAGGACTGGTGAAAGATCAACTTTCAGGAACCATTTCTGGCGAGAAGAAAGGAGAACTTTTGGGGCAACAATCTATTTTTCCTTTGTTCATCCAGCTGGGTGAGACTCCATATGGGAATGAATTTTTGGTTGAAGGGCATTGATAGCAGCCCCTGCTGCAACTCGGGGATGCCGGCCAATCTGGATATCGCTGGAGATACGCCTCGTTCTCTTCTAGATCCTCTCATTTCCCCCCATATCGTTGATTCCAATTTCCTGGCAATGCTGGCGGCAGTCAGCGTTTGGTGTCCAAATATCCAGGTTTACCGGAATACGGCGTGTGAGCAGAGTTTATGGCCGAATATACTACTACTGTACGTGCAAACGCGAAGCGACACTGAGACTTTGGTTTTGATACAATCCTGCAAGCGTCCGCCTGCGTGAATTATCGCCTCCCCGCAGGAAACACCTCTTGGAATTAATTGTAGATCTATCATCTTGCGAGTTCGCTGTCTGTGCGCACATACAATTTCCATAGTTTTGCGCGCACTTTACCTCCAAGTCCAACCTAGCTCATTGCTTGCAGGTTTCTTCCCGATATCTTGCCCAATTCCTCATCGCGTTAGGGTCATTCCGATCCAGATTGTCCGAGCTACGCGCCTCTAATAGCTCACTTTACCGCTGCATTTCCTGCATGTCGTCTCGGTGAGATTCCCGCTGCATTTCTGGCACGTCGTCGGGTAAGTACATACTGCTGCTGTGACGTTTGGGCTTCGGATGCGCTATTGTTATGGTACTACATTTGTGGCTATTTCCACCCCGAAACTGCCATTTATTGAAGTTAGCTTTCCTATCAAGAGTAGGTAATGACGGCTTTGTTGGCGTCCGCGATGATGCCGCCCAAAATCGTGAGAAACACGTTCCCTGATCATTCTGAAACGAGGTTAGATCTCGGTGTGAGGGAGGGGACAAACCGGGCAGTTGACGTCGAGTGCGGAGCTGAACTCGTAGAGGTTACTTTTTCATAAGTCGCCAAAAACGTCACTTACGATTTCCGAAAGAAACGATCGCTTATTACATAAGCACTCATAAATGAGCATGGAATATTCCATGAGCGGGTGCGCTGCATTACCTGTAGGCAGATATGTTGGGATGTCTGTGGTCCTCTGGAATGCTAATCGTTGAGTTGGGACGTTACTCAAAATGCGAACGACACGGAAACTCTTTCAACCTGACTCATATGCCAGTGCCAATCGGACATTAGTATTTATCAACCTGAACTCTCGGGATTATTCTGCTCCGCACCCAAAATGAGATTCAGTCATGATACAGGTACTAATATTAATTTAGCCGCCTCTTCCATCGCCTCTTCCCACGCCTCTTCCCACGCCTCGGGCGAGACCTTGGGTCTTCCGTTACTGTCCCACACCTTTGCGATCCACCAGACGCTAGCACGATCGCCGTGACTACTTACCCTAGAAAGAAAATCAGCTGGTTAAGCAGTTTCATCGGAGACATAACGCACGCATCGAAGTGCATCAATAGCCGAAGCAGGAACTCGTGAACATCAAGTCCCTCTTCAACCATATCCTTTATTACGCGTTCGCCTGGTTCAGCGTCCACCAACGACAGGAACGGTGTCACTTTGGAGGTCGAGCACCAACCTAGCCTTATTGAGACGAGTTGGACGACAACGGATTGGATGTGTCTGGTCCGCAGGGAGATACAGAAATCCACGATCTCCCCCTCCGCAAGGCTCTGTGCGTCATGCATGAACCGCTGACATAGCCCGTCGTCTTGCTTGTCTCGACGATATGACTTGCGGATCGAAGAGAAGGGTGGAGTCAGGAAGTGGAGTTGAGCTTGAATCGACTCCATGCAACCTAAAATTGGGACAGTACGCAAACCACACGTCGGATGGTGTATTTCGCTGAGTTTGCAGGCGGTGGAAAGGTCCTCTGCTAGTGCGCAGAGCGAGGATACGGACCCTCGAATATTACCCGAAGCAGAGGTTGCAAGTGCGTCCGCTAATTCGGTGGGACCTGCTGCGCAGATCAATCGCCACTTTGGACTCTCGAGTGCTCCAGAGGTGCAGGAATTCTGCACCGCATTCTCCAGTCGGTGTTTCGGGAGCCAAGCCTCACCCACCCTGCGAGACTTGGTAGTTATGCACAGCACAAACTCATCTGTAGGCCTCGCGCATTGCCCATGACCGATGAGAACGAGAAGGAATTGTTCTCCCGGTTGCACTTGAGATGCGGAAGCGCTGATGTCTTCGCAGCACATATCCACAAAAACCTTAGCAGTGTCGACGAAATTTGGATTGGCGTGATCATCGAAAAGACACTGAGGGAGCCGAAAGCCTAGGCGATCGCAGCCAGCTTCCCCGAAAAGGAAGGTATTGTCGGGACAGAGGGAGGTGACGTCCCGGATGGACCGGTAGCGGAATCGCCGTCTATCAAATCCGGGGTGACCGGCAAGCAGGGTGGTGAATAGCAGCGAATCCAACACCATCCGGCCTGCGTTTTCGTTGTTGAACGGACCGACTATACCGAGGACCGAAAAAACAACGATAGCGGGGGAGGCAGAAGACGAAGGCCTGTCACCATGATTCTTAGCGTGTGAAAGCCAAAAGAGGAGTACACAGACATAGTTTTCGCCGCGCCTTGGCCTTTGGGTTTCCTCTTGAAGAATGGGGACAATCTGTTACGTGTCGACGAGGGCGACGCGGAGTCCGCTCTAAAACATGCATTTAATAGCTGACTCACAGATGAGTACACAGAAAACCTTGAAGAGAAATGGGACCTGACCAAGTCCCGAATACTCTGGAATCGACTCGGACGGCGTTGAACTTTAGGTTGAATGATTTTGGCTGATTCGGACCTGATTAGATGGGAGTTAGAGCGATTGAATGAGCACATAAGCCAGAACGCACGGCATCTCGACGAGGAAAGAGGAAGAGGAGAAAGGTCTCATTAGTCATCAGTTGGAGTCATTAGGGGCAAAACTCCCACGATCGACCATTTTAAACGTCGCATGACCGAATGAGACAGTGAAACTCGAATTTGGTCTTTGAATTTTAACTTTTACTCCTTTCTGGTTGAAGGCCGACCGCTGAATGAACAGACCGAAAATACGGTGGATTCCAGCGGAGAAGGACGCACGGACGGCGGCATACCGCTTATACTGACTGCCCAACCCGAAGGTCTCGTTCCCGGTGCCGAATGGCGAGCCGAGCGAGGGGTCGTCGGGATACAGCTGGAGTATTCTATCCGCTGCGGCGGCGAGGGCTGCGGGCCCGCGAGGTGAAGGCGTGGCGGGCACGATGATGTAGTCGCGGATGACGGCGGAGGAGTTGGTGTCTTGTGGTACGAAGAGCGTCCCTCCATGATTCAAAATTATTAGTCTGGGCTTCGAAAGTACCATCCCAACCCACCTTCATCCTTATTCGACCCAATCATAACCGGCAGCGGCGACTGCGGCGTCACCGTCGACGGCAGCCCCTCCATCAGCCCCCCCAGGCCCGTCGATAACGGGGTTGAAGCACAAGTTCCCGTGTAGCGCGCTCAGGCTCGCAGCCGCCCATGCGTCCAGAAGTACAAGTACTTGTATTCGCGACGCGCTGCAGACATGCGAATGTATGCGTCGTGTTCGTCTGCCCGGCGCATTGCGGGACGGATGCGACGAGCGTCTCCCATGCCGGCGCCCAGTGCAGGGAGTCGAATTGTGGGTCGCGGTAGCTCGATTGGATGATCTTCATCCATGAACAGAACGATTATTAGCGAATGTGAACACAGGCATATCGGGATGATGGAGTCAACACACCGCACCGCGCGCGATGACCTTGAGATTCGAGCCTAGTATGTGGATGTCCACGCTATGCGCACCGGCGGATTCACCGAAGACGGTTACCTGCTCTATCTATTCAGCACTCACTCCACATGGTGGTCAGGAGGAGGGAACTTGGACTCCACCTTGGCCGCATCGCCGCCGAACGCATGAGTCTTCCGCTGCACCCACTGCATACCCAGCAGCTGGTCCTTCAGGCCGATGTTAAGCGCGCCTTTCGAGACGGCTTCTTGGCCCTGCGGAAATCCGAACGGGCCCACCCTGCACGGGAAAGATTTCAATGCGATACTCAAGCCGCCGAAGTAACACACATACCTGTAATTTATACTCGCGTAGATCGTCGGTGTGCCCTAATTATCGTTGGGAAGTCAGAGCAGGTCATGCAAGCGGAAGAGGAGGGGAACTCACTCTTTCTATGCTCCGAGCTACGAGCGCGCTTCCGTCATACAATGAGGACGCTCCCGCTGGTGAAGACCCACGTACATTAGAAATTCTCGGAACAGAGCTGACGCGATCCTACCGATGAAGTCACCTATACATTCACAGCAAATCGATAAAAGAGCCGAATGTGAGTGATACAAATTCGCGCACCTCCATGGATGAAAAACATTACAGGGAGCCTGTCGTCTGAATTAACAGTCGAAGGTCGGAAAACAGTGATGGTAAGACAGTCTTCGGAGATGGGGGTCATTGCGGCCTACAATGCAGGGGATAAGCACGGTGAACAGAATAAGAGGCAAGTATGGACGTTCTGCAAGCAGCCTGGACCAAATTGTGTGGCAATGAACTGCGGTGTGTCGAGCGCAACTTTTACGGTCGTCGGCAGGAATCGCAGTTTTACAAGGGGAGGTTCAGCGTAAGGGATCCCTTCAAGGGAAGAGACTATGAGAGGCGCACGCGACTGGGTGAACAGTACACGTACCTGCAAACAGTTCGACGCCATTCGCAAGAGGAGAGAGGACGCCGTGGAGCTGAGTCTTCCCGAGTTTAACCATAGGTTCGACGTCGCAAAGAGCTACTGCCACCGAGGGAAGGATGGTCAGAGAATAAGCGGAGATGATAAAACGCATGTGAGAGCAGGAGGCAAGAGAGGACAGAGCGTGCCATTTGCCAAGCAACTAGTGACGTTATGCATGGATTTTCATCAGTGAATTGATGCGAGGGGAGGCCACATGAGGATGCGACTTACAATTGCCCCATAGCGAGAAAATCCCGCTTCCCTCATGCTTCACGCCCGCGGGAGACTGACTTGCTTTTGGCTCCTTCGTGCAGTGCTGCATGTCTGTGCGGTGTGCGGTTACATGTGACGTGAAGTTCAAGGCTAGTGCCCTACCCTACTTTGTCTTGTACTCCCCGTGCTCCGCCTCGCTCCCCTTTCGATGAGCCGACCTTCGTGTCGTGGGTGGCGTCCTCTTTGGCATACGCGGCGGCCTCGGCGACGGGTGCGCACTATCTGCCGTCTGGCGGTTGACGGCTTTTCTTGAATCGAGAAAGAGAGCGATGTGGAAATGATGGGTGCATGAGGATATGGCATATATGTCGCAGTACTCATTTCCCCTCGTACTTGACGTAGACCCCACTTCCTCTCTACTCGCCATCTCATGATCTCGCGCGAGGTCAACGGGCACCGGATATACACACGGGTGCGCGGTGGACGTATTGGGAGGGAGGCGGGAAACGTTTTCGGATTCATGTTCCCAGGTTAGAGATTTTCATGTCGGAGACGAGACGAAAGAGACAAAGAGTCGTTTGATCCGGGATTGATGAACGGATGCTCGGCATGCCGCGGCCGGAATTCTCCGCCTGTTTGAACTGAATATTGAACCATTAGGTTGGCGGCCAAGCAGCCGCACAGTTGCTGCAGCCCTAACCGTGGCGTGCGGTGCACACCGCTGTAACAACATTGTCAACATCGCTGAGACGGCAGCCTACCGCAGCTGGATTGGGTTTGACTCCGTGCGCCCAAACTCGGAGAATGTTGCTGGGTCCCTTTTTTTGCCAAGCAGCCGGGGGCTCTTCAAATACAGCTGGGTTAATTGGGTTTGGTGTATGGTGTACTTCTGCGCCGCAGGGTCTGCATAGAAGGACGGACACTCCCGAATACAGGAGGACAATACCATTCTTTTATCGACATCTAGCTCTGATAATCTTTTGATACAGGAACAAATCCAATTTATTTACGATTATTACAGCCATTTGCATAATTGATGACAGTCGGCGGGAAAAAGAAACAATAACAAACATTTGATCCGGCGCCTTACCGAGGTCAAATCTCATTCATTTCTGAACCGATTCCTACGAGTGCGGGCGCGTTCAAAAGGCCGGAAGCGGCACTTTAAGTTTAGGTCACTCTTAAGATGCAAATACTGATTTCTCTGTCAACCAAATTTCACCCTGTTTGGTTTCAACCCCCGAATGTTTGTCTTATTGCTCGTTCAATTCATGGCCGATTTGCTTGATTCTGGGCTCGTTTGAACGCTGATACTCAGAGAATTTTGGTGCGCAAAATGAAACGTGTTGCATCAGTCGAAAAATACCTGGAGCCACAATTTACTGCTCCTTACATACATTCAACCAGAGCGAGGGCATTTTTGTATGAAGCCATTTTCTCTGTTATTCAATTGATAGGCATCCGCACTGCCTTTAAAATGGACCCAAACTTGAAAGAATTGGTTCAGATTTGATTGAGCAGCGGCTGCGACATGTTGAGGTCCAGTTCAATTGTGAGGATTTTGAAAATATTGGATGAATTGAAATTACATAGTGGACTGGCCGAAGAACGCAAGCACTGCTTATTTACTTGCTAATGCGCCCAAAATTGCGTAAATCGGCTTCGAAATGAGCGAGATCTGGACCCGGCAAGTCGCCGGATCAAATATTTGTTATTGTTTCTTTTTCCCGCCGACTGTCATCAATTATGCAAACGGCTGTAAAAACAGCGTTGAGAAATATAACACACAGCAAGAACATGGAAACAGTAGGCATAACAAAGAAAACTTAGCACTAACTGCGACCCAACATGGTCACATCTATAACTTACCCCCTGAGAGAGTTTGAGTTTCAAAGGCGGCGGCGCATGGAAATAGTTCGTGCCACCCCCGCGGCTGAAGCGTCAAGCGAGAGGGCCCGAATCTGCCCCTCTTTGAGGATCTTAAAATGCCTCGCGATCAGCGCCCCACACTCTGTTCAATATTAAACAGAGAGACCCACCTCGATGTCGGTTTCCAGGGCCCGAACCTCCCGGATGCATCGCAAGATGGCGAGTGTACGGCGGAATTTGAAGTACTGAAAGAGCGGGGACCAGTGGGAGAGGTAGTCGTGCAGAGCTGCCTCGCGGAGAATCGACACGCTGATCTGCAGGCTTTATTTGACTGTCAGACAACATAGCGAGGGGACGCGGAGGATGCGTACCTGGTGAGGCGTTCCGCTGTGGCGGCGTGATATTGACAATGATGGAAACTGCCCCCTTCAACAGCCTGGATATAGGAATCCTCTGCGGCAGCGAGGGCAGACAACAGAACACGGGTGAGACGCGCGGGTGAAATGGCGTGGATAATGAAGCCGAAACAGGCGAGGATGGACGTGATGAGGATGAATTTGGTGGTGCTTGTAGGCAGGGCCGCAGAAATGAGTGAAGTAGATGATTCGCTGATGGGAGACATCGAAGCGCGAGCTAACACCTGTCGTTGAGAGTAACCCATCTCCGCCTGCGCGTTATATAGGTTTTGATGTTCCGCAATCCCCGACTTAAAATTACTCCGGGAACTGATTTGAATCCGCCTTCATTCACGTGTAGGTATGGTACGGATTACGGACTTAGCGGTAACCTGGTGTGAACCAAGTCCAGATAATCCGTTCCCGGAGTAACTCCAACAATCGATCAACATAGCTGTTGAGAGTGCGTGGGAGTACGCGTGGTGCGGGAGTACGAGAAGGGGTTTTGCCGTAAATTCTGTGAACTTGCAAAGGTAGGTAGATAGCTATGATTAACACGGAACGACGCTAAGGGGCACCGGGGATCAAGGACTACACCGCCAACGGTCGGCCACATAGCCGTCAGCTGGAACCGTCACGCGTACCAGGTGCGATGATCAGCTGTGTGCCAGCTTGAGCCTGAGAGTGTCGCTGTTGACACATCCCCGTGCCAGCTGCCTGTCAGCTGTATATCGGCCGACGGAGCAAATGGGTCCACCATGGACCAAGGGGGACCAAAGATAAGAAAAATTGATATCACCTACAATTTTTTTTTCTGAGAGGGTCGGTGGACCCCCCCCCTCCCCACAGCCACCTGATGCCATCAAATTCCCTTTTCGGGAAACAGCGTTGCCGAAAGCTTTCGCGCCTGACATACCACGAGAGCGGCGTTGCACGAATAAAGCCCAAATTATTTAGGAAGTTTTGTGAGACATGCACACATTGAATTACAGAATCAATGCGAGAAAAGATGAGAGCACCTTCACCCCTCACCCACGTGCACGTGCATAAGTAGTAGTTCCGCCATAGATCCCAGTTTGGAACTCTTTGAGTCTTTACCACCTAGATTTCAGGCAAGTGCTCCTCAAAATGAGTTTTTGTAATCACGGTAAGTCGGAACAAAATTTCTCGGGCTTCTCGGATAAAAATTGATGAGCAGTTGAGATAGTACAGTAAGTAGCACGAACAGGCAATGGAAAAAAAAGTCGCAATATGATAATATGATCAGTGAAACTTGGAGAACAAATGGGAAATGGGAAGTCCGGCGATCATGTCCGGGGTGCCTGACGGGAGAACGTCCGGGGCTGATGTAATGGTCCGGCGGCACATTCGGCATATTGATCGATTGATCGCCATGGTCTCAAACAGTCAGCCGCCCCTTATCGATCCAAGGCTCCCGAGCGAGGTCTCAGATCTCAGTGTGCAGCCTTTGTGCAGCCTCGAGGCAAACAGCCCACGATGACCGTCCAGATGCACCCCAAAGCGCAGCGTACAAGGTACGTTTGTAATGATCGCGCGGATTCAAAGAGGAACGTCACAGTGAGATATTTGTTAGTCTTACAGTCTTACAGGACATACATATGCAGCTCTCTGGACATATAGGCAAGTGTAAGTGGGCAGTGGTGGGCAGCAGGAAAGGTGGCGGCGGGGAGAAGTTGGTTGGCCGAATAGAGCGTGTCTGATGGCTTGATCTGAATTCGAAGTCCGCCATGCCGCCGGACTTGCCGCCGTCTTTGATACCGGACTGATTCCCGGACTTCCCAAAACCCATACTTTCACGAAACTTGGTGGCAATGGTCGGCAGCCGATATTAATAAGCCGGCAGGGGCGAGGAATTACCTTGGGTAATCAAAAGTGAAGCGAAATTCCTTAGGTAATCAACAGTACAGCGACCGTGTTTGGCACGGGCAGGATCAGTGAGGACTGATCCGCATGCAACAAAGTATTGGTTCACATTTGATGCTCATATGGACCTGGGAGATAATTTTGCAAGTCCTGGAGGCAGCTGTGTCGATATCTGGCTCCAAAAAAAAAGTACATACAATTTTTTTTTCTGGCGGTCGGCCAGACCCCCCCCCCCCTACCCCATATGGCAATCTCTTATCTTTGGTCCCCCTTGCCATGGACCCAGCTTTCCTGAAAACCAGCTGGATAGCCAGCCTGGGTGCAAGCTGTGAGAGAAGATGGTGGTAGTCTCGAACACAGCCCCTCATGACATCCCAATTCGGGAACCCTGTCATGAGGGTCTGGGCTGTAACCAGCCAAACAACCATACATGAAGCTCTCGCACTAGGACCCCGGAACACTGCCACATCGTAGCGACTATCCCGCCCTCCCGCACTCCCCTGGACCTCTAGCTAGTCTCTATTACTTCTCGCGTACCTACTTCTGAAGCAATATAAACTGTTTCTCCTCATGTCACACAATTACGGCCTCCGATTCACCTCAAATGAGCTCGAAAACATGGAGACTGACGACGACGCATCCTCCTCGATCGCGCCGAGTTCTTCGCCGCGCCTCCCTTCCGTTGACCTCGGAGCACCGGCCCATGTGCCGTTCATGGATATCGACTCGGGCTTCCTGCCGAGCGATGATAACGACACTGAATATGCACCGTCGTCGCCGTCACTCCAGCGCCGAACCAACGAAAACAAGGCAGTGGAAATCCTTGCAGCCATGCGGGCCATGCCCAAATTCTCCCTTCGGACATTCCTTGAGACTGTATTCACCTCCGATGAGCCTTCCATAAAGAATTCAGCCGGTGTATTCATTCGCGACAACGGCCCCATCTCATTGATGCAGCTCTGGTTCATGAAGGATGGGTTGCGGGATCTGGACTCAGATATCAATCAATGGGTCATGTCCACTGCTGGAGCTGTGGGGGCGAAGGAATTCAGTCGGCTGACTGACCGTGCAGCTCGCGGCCCGCAAGCAGACGCTGCGAAGTCCCTTCGCGTGCGGGCACAGGATGCAACTGTTAAACTAGTCCAAGATTTTCGGCTGTGTGATCTGACAGACACATATGATAAGACAACACCCAATGTCCAGCGCTTTTTCAAAGCCTTGATTGGCAAGGACGAGCAAACCAGAGCACCGGGAAGTCGCAACGTGGATGATGTGAGTTGTACACGCTATTCTGTTGAGTTTAATTGACCGTATATCTCCCAGGGACGAACCTTAATGACCTCTATCGCACTGAACCTACGTAGCCGGCGTCTGAATCTTCACCAGGTCGTCAATAGTCTTATCTTCTGGGACAACAAAATGTCAAAACGGCTTGTTCAGGCGATGAATCACCTCGGTGTATGCACATCCTACCAGTTCAGGACAGATTCCGTCACATACATCTCGAAAGACTCTATTAGGCTCTCGCGGGCAGTTGCGGCGGACCCAAAGAAGTTGAAGAAGCTCCCCTATGATAATTTTAACTGGGTTTCAAAGGTGTACGAAGCATCCGTAACACATGGTGTCGTTAAACATGACCAGGTGTCCGCGTTGCTTGTTGTTATCAATGTTCCCCATGATCCACATATGTTGCCAGCGGAGGAGTTGGCTAGTGTAAAGCGCTTCGAAGAAGCCGCTGGAGTCCGACATACCCTTCCTGCACAAAAATCTCTCGCAGATATCATGCCTTCACGGGACCAGATTTCATTCCGAGATAATTGCATCAAGCACATCGGCTTTATTCTGTGCGATGATGTGCAGGAATGGTCGGGTTTCCGGTCTCATCTGGATGTATTTCTGGATCCAACCGCCATCCTTCCCCACATCACAGAGCTGTATTATCTTCCAACATTTGACCAGGAGCAAGGTTCAACTCGGGGCAATATTCTGGTTCTTCAACATTACTTCCTCGATGTCCTCCGAATTCCGAAGGAAGTATTTGAAAGAATCATGTTCTTTGTTCTCGGCGATAGGCTCACCACTAGCCGGGATCGCGCAGCCCAGGATCAGCGTTCACTGGACCGCTCGGAGTACCGAGCTGACCACTTGTCGAGCATTGCTGTCACAAGTGGACTTATGCATGAGTGTCTCAACTTCATAGAAAATGTCGGAAAGAATTATTGGGGCGACTCGGATGATTCAATCGGGTTGATTTCGATGCGGAATGTTCTCCCCAATCGTCAAGAGATCAACCTACGAAAGGTTGACTTTTACGCGTGGCTGAGGTTCCTTGACGCTGTCCTCCGATCTCTGATTGTTCGGGCTGCGATGGTTTCTCTCGGCCTCAGTTCTGTGGCACAGCTGGCGAAGCACAAGCTTAATTTCGAAGAATTCCAGCGCCTATGCACATCTATTGCTGATACATTCCTGCTCCCATCCATTGACCGTCTGGAGGCTGATGGAATTAAAAAAATACGTGGAAGTACTGTCTCTGGCCACGCTGTTCTCTTAACCCACGACTTGATGACTCTACGCGAAATGAGACATGCCATAAAACATGGACATCCCGGCAGAATCCGTCGTATGCTCAAGTACTGGGCGCCCATGTTCTATGCCGGCGGGAGCTATAATTATGCTCACGAAACTATGGAACTGCTTCACAACATTATTCACGACTGGCCAAAACAAACAGCTGAAATCCTCGAAGCTGACATGCTTTTCAATACAAAGGGTGGCCCTGCTGACTTTCTCGAGGGGGACATGGGAGTTGAACACTTCAACGACGTCATTAAGGAGCATGTTCATGGGTCCAATGCATCGCCGGCACTGCTGGAAAAAATTGTACCGGCTTTGGGGCACATTCAGCATCTGACAGCCCAGATGTACAGGGATTTAGGTGTGGAGGACCTCAACCAACATCACGCGAAGGTCCGCCAACATAAAGATGTTCAAATATTGACGGGAAACCTTGCTTCGTCGAAGGTGTTTGATTTCGGAAATGATAAGATTTCAAAGCAGAATGTTGTTGATTTATATCGACACGGCCTGAGTCGTCTTGCGGGAAGTACTGGTGGACATGCCAAGCATCTTTCCAGGCACAAATTACGATTTCGAACGCGCCATGACGTAGAAGGGGACGAAGCAACCATGGCCCTTTACCGAGGTGACCGCGAACTGCAAGAAAGCACAGATGTCAATCAATCCGTGTTCACCGTGGAGGACGAAGATTACGGGTATGATTTAGGTACACTAGATGGCATGGAACATACAAACGAGTTCTCCGATGACGAATAGCTACAGTAAAATTAATCCTGGAATATGTATCAATAGTTATGTTCAATCAGTAAGATTATATAGAAAAGTCAATGATCGTCTCGCCGTGACCTAGTTTTGCGGCTGCCTCAGTTTTTCGCCTCTTCTTCGGTCGGGTTTCCGTGAGAATCTGGTCCAAAAGATCCACAGGGGCAGGAAAATGAATGTCTTCAGCAAGCGGGGGAAGTGCTGGTGCCACAGCAGACTCGATGGGCCCGTGAACTGCAAAAAAAATATTGATTTAATGGTGGCGAGGAGAACCGGCGCCAATTCCTCCCAGTGTACAACACCCTGAACAAGGGGAACAAGATCGTCGACCGTCTCGATAGATGCCGCGTGCTTGGCAAGATTGTCGAGGTCCGAGTCGGGGATCAGTGATTTCGGACCGTAACTTGGCCATTCATCGCGCCAGTCACTACGCCAGTGCCGCAATCGCCATTCAATCAACATTTGATACATCTCTTCCTTCTCCTCTTCCGTAGTGCGGACCTGCACAGACCTCCCAGGTTCCGTAGGTCCTGGATTTTCGATGAACTCGAATTCTTGTCCGGTAAAAGGGTCGGGCAGCATCTATAACACTGACCGCAGGTGGGTACTGGATCACGGGGAGGGTTTTCAAGCCAGCGATCAAAGATGAATTCTGCACATTTGAATGACTGGATGAGGTCAATAAGGTCCGGGTCTTCGTTTCCAGGATTCTCGACAGAAAGATCACCCTCCGACATGAAAGCCTTCTCTGGCATCAGATACATGACTGAGCGCCCATTTTCCCCCCGTCCACCTCGGCCCTTGCGCTGGCGCAATTTGGCAAGTGTTAGACCCTTGCATTCGAACTGGATAACGCGGGAAACATCTCTGAAATTCATCCCCGCACCAATCTTCTCGGAGCCGAGAAGAAACATGGTACGGCCGTCGCGGAAATCCTTCAGACAGATCCGCTGATGTTCTTCCGATAGCCCCGCAAGAATGATATCGACTAGGTGAGCAGGTAGATTGGCAGCCGCCAGTCGTGAGAGGAGCCACCAGAACATCTTCGTGAGA
Source organism: Mycena galericulata (assembly GCA_029289565.1). Taxonomy (NCBI): domain Eukaryota; kingdom Fungi; phylum Basidiomycota; class Agaricomycetes; order Agaricales; family Mycenaceae; genus Mycena; species Mycena galericulata. The sequence continues at coordinate 222,589 of JARKIA010000059.1, read as the reverse complement.
AGTTCCAAATTGTCGGCATAGATGATTGTTTTAATGAGATGGCAGATGCGAACACCGAATGGGAGAATGAAATTTAAATCTTTGAAGCTCGTGTGTGGATATTTAAGTGGTAGAACAACAGTGCTGAGTTCCGGACGGAAGCTTCCCTAATTCAACAGTTTGTAGTCGGGTTTTAGACCGGCAAATGTAACAAGTGAGCGTCGATAAAGGGAAGGACAAGTGGCCGAGATAGCAATGATCGGAGTTTCATCCCCGATGAATGAACGAATCCTATCGGCTCGGGAGTATCCAGGTCGCCAGGTATGTGATTCATGGACGAGATGTGCCTCGTCAAAGTAAACACCAGACACACGGCTGCACCATCCTTTCGAATGAAGGAGACGGGCAAAGGATGGACTTGCAATCATCTCGATACATGCATAGATGACCATCATATCACCGGTCGCAGCGCGTTCGAAATCAGCCGAGGAATTCTGTTCAGAGTATAGGAATATGGAGGAAACACCCTCCCCGTGGTTACTATGGACAGTAAGTATCACAGAGTTAATTGAACTAAATGAACACACACTTTGTTTCCCCTTCGCATCCCAAGCTTGTATATGGGGTAACCACCAACGATATCCCACCTCCCATAGCATGCAGCGGAAGGACCCATAGGAGTGATTTCCCGCATCCCGTCGGTCCGATGGCGCACACGTCGCCCCCGCCGCTCACAACGATGTTTGAGCATTCAATCTGTAGGGGTCGCACATGGCTGTCTGCCGGTATCAATCCCGCCTGTCTCGCCACAAGATCCCATGCAGCGGGCAACAGCGGATCGATTCTGGCGGGTGATTCCCGAGGGGTTATGGCATAGGCACGGTGGTGTGTGCGCCCAGTGGTAGCAAGCCGATAGGGTGTGTATGCTGGTTGTTTCGGAGTAGCAGCATATCCGTTTCGATACTGTGTGTGATTAGATTTGTCCTGCAAGGGAACTCTGGAGGGAGTCTCAGACTGTGGGGCTATGTCTAGTGGGGGTAGCGACACGATTGGCGCGACTGGGTCGTTGGTAGGAGTAGAATTGGCTGCGTTTCGGAAGCCACGCCATGGAGGCCACGAGAGCGTCCATCAGGAAAAAATGAGGTTGCAACCTAGCACAATATAGTCAATATAGCCACGGTAGCCCCATAGCTAAGTCCCTGGTTTGTAGGGACAGGCGGGAGCTACAGACTGCTACGGAGTTAACCATAGCTTGCGTGAGGCTCATATACCCACCATAGCTTCATAGCTTCACAGCTCCCATGGCACTCAGTAGTACTGGGAGCTCAACATAGTCCGGTGTCAGCCCATTGAAGAAACCATCAAAAAGAGCAAATGGGAATTCATTCGTTAACTAGTTACTACAGACAGTCTGACTAGCCAACGATGACCAAGGGAATCGACGCGTCGTACACACAAAGCAGCACTGCGGTCGAACAAGAAGGCGGGCAAGGAAGAGGGTGCAATTGGGGGTAGGGGAGGGACACGCGGCTGTCGTAGGGAGGCGGCACTACTTGGAGGTGTGGTTAGGAACAACGGTCTGTCAATGGACCAATGACTCAGCAACATAGAAGGAAAGACAGAGCCGAGGATCTTAGACACTGAGAACGATGGAGCGAGGAGGCATCTTGCTGTGAGTGAGTTCGAGGAGCTAACAAAGTGCTTGGGTGTCTTGGCAGGTTTTGTGGTCTCACGGTATAGTATATTGACGCCTTGACCTCTTGACGTCCTAACTTGAGGTAATGAGGGGCTGGACGATGAACTGCTTGGGCATATTGGCAGATTGTGGTCTTGGGGAGTAGTATCTTGATGCCTTGACCTCTTGGAAGTTCGGGCTAACTTGAGGTAATGCGTGCTTGAGGGAACGACGAGCGGACGGGTAAATGAGGGGAGGAGGAAAAGGGAAGATGGAGGCGGGAGGCAAGGAGCAAGCGAGTACGACATCAACCAACCATCTTTGATGGAATCACGCGCACGGACCTTCATCGGAGTTTGAACGACTTGTGTTACGATCAATGATTAATCGTTCAGGCGAATTGATGATCAATCTGCCTGTCTCTCGAACTTATCCTCTAGCTTGCAACTCCTCCAAGTCCTCGCGGAAGCCCTCAACCGGTTATGTGGTGTACTGCCTAGTGCACATCCCACTAGAAAAATTATATTTGGTTGAAGATTCAGAAGCCGATTCGGATGAGTATGTGGTTGGTATGTGGTGTGCACCAAAGGTTAGTCGCGAATTTCGGGTGCCAGTCATTCCTGGTCCTTGGATATTACTATCCATACTCGTTTAAATGGTGCTGATTCGAATTTAATTCCTTCAGAAACAACGAAAAGTTGTAAAGATGCCGGTTACATAAAAGATGTAAGATCTGTAAGACACATGTGTAGTTTTGCTGATGGCACAGTGCGAGCTATGTTGATCTCCATAGCCATCACATATGGCTATTGTAGCACTGAAGAACTACTGGCTGGTGAGCCAGAGCTATTACAGCTATGCACCACTATTTGTGACTACATATCTAACCACCGAGCTATTTCCCGTGGAGTTTTTCCTGATGTCGGTTCAGAATTATCGGGCATATTGGACGTGTATTAAGGTATTAGGTAGTCATTAGATGTAGTAGTAAGGCCGCCGACGCGTCCAGGGGCGTGCGGGAGGCCGGGCGTGGGCGGGATACTCGCTACGATGTGGCAGTGTTCCGGGGTCCTAGTGCGAGAGCTCCATGTATGGTTGTTTGGCTGGTTACAGCCCAGACCCTCATGACAGGGTTCCCGAATTGGGATGTCATGAGGGGCTGTGTTCGAGACTAAGATGGTGGTTATTGGATGGCCCATGTAGTAGCCGCCGTTTCTTTTCCGCTATATTGCAGATATTCGGGCCACTGCACATGGAATGGGCTCATCAGCGAGTCGCCGTGATATATCAGTGGCTCTCATCTCTCTAAGTGCGTGATGTATCATCTTCCTACGTGGCTTTATTTGGGTCCCTCTAAAGTGGGCGCACCTCCGCCCACTGGCTCGGGCGCATGCGCTTGATGGTCCGTGCACGAAAGGCGCGCCGCCGTCCCAAACAGGTAATTAGTTTGCACATGTTATGATTACACTCCTCCGCCTCCTCCTTCCAGCCCCCCTTGCTCCTGCCCCTCCCCCGCGGCTCGGTTCCTCCTGGATCGGTGGTAATATCTTCCTGGGCGTCACCTCAATGCCCTTCCAACATCTAATTGCTGCTCCCGGGCTCCAGAATGCCCCTGGCGCCTTTTTTGGCGTGGGCTCATTTAGGGCATTTTTGGCGGCACCCGGCGGCCGCCGCTCCCCTTCTCCCTTGCGGCGCCAAGCCTGATATGTGAACATATGAATTCCCCACCGTCTCCCACCCCCGGACCTCTGCTCGGTCGCTGGGAGCTATCCCCGTATGCTGCCACGCTGCGTTTGCGTGGCGCTTGCCCCTCGTGCGTGTTCGCTGCACCCGGACCCCGGTGCGCTCTCCTACACCGTCGCATTGCTTCCCCGCATCCTAATTGTACCACATGTAGCGCTCGGCGGGCTGCGTTACCCGCCTTCTCCGCGACGTTGCCCGCCTTCCCCACGATCATACGCTGCCTGGGCTTCAGCAGCGCCCCGCTCGCTCGTTGTACCACCCCACCCGCTCCTTGTGCCGCGCTGCGTGGCGCGCCTTCCGTACGCTTGTACGCTGGCTGCGCTCCAGCGGTCCTCGTGTCGCACTGCCCGCTCGTTGCCCTTCCACGGCCCTGGCGCGCTCGTTGCGCCCCGCGCACGTTGAGCGGCCCCACCCGCTCGTTACGCGGCCCCCTCCGCTGGTTGTGGCTCCTGCCCGCTCGGTGCGCGCCACGCTTGTTAATGTGGTACCCCAGGGGCTGCTCGCCCGCCTGCTGCGCTGCGTCCGGCCCGTTCGCGGTGGCCACTTCGCGGTGCCACATCGCCATTCAGCGCTACGCCGGTCCGCTCTTGCTCCCCTGCTCTGGGTCTTCGTGCACATACCTGTTACGCTGTGCCCTGCTAGCTTTCTGCGCCACCCCACCCACTCTCTGCGCCGGGTCCCAGCTCCCCGTTCGCCCTCGTCGCGTTTTCCGCATTGCGGTGAAACGGTGCAGTGGCGTGCAGCCGTGAAATCTAATACCAAACTGAGTGAAACGAAGTCCCACTAAATCTAATACCAAAATCCAACAACTAACAACTCCAATACAAACGTGTGTATGTTCGGGGATATAGGTCAGGCGTATCGACCTTCAATCTCAAACTGGCGCCAACTCGATACTTCTTAACTTGAATAGTCAAAACAGGGTCTATTAAGCACCTCAATTAGATTACTCTCGTGTTCTAAACAATGTGTAGGACTGGTTTAAGGTCACAGAGTGTATATAGAGTCAACCCCAAGTTGATAGTTTTTAACGGCTAGGTGGGTTGAAGACAACTAAGACTCTAGTTCAAGAGCTTATTGAATTCTCAATGGGTGTAAGTACAAGTTGTAAGAGCGGCTAATTAGGCACGGTCTTAACAAAATGAAACTTAGAGCTACTAAGAGCTGGGTGCCAACAACTGGGGGAGTATTTCACTGCCTAATTATTACTGTACATGTTGCTTTTATAGTATTTACTACCTATTAATCTAACCACCGAGGTGAATAACTTCGGATAGCTATCCGGATACCTTTGATCTCCTGGCCGTTCTATTGGCTAACAGTTTCTTGCTGACTGAAGGACTTGAGCTCATTTATGTTGAACCAAGCCCTTTTGGGATTTACTTGGCTCCTAGCCTTGTTGAAGGCCTGAGAGAACTCCCGGAAGGCTTTCCGTGCCTAGTCCCTATGCCTATAGGTCTGTCTAGACCATTGAAGCGTCATCTGTCTGTTGTAGTTAACCTCCTTGAAGCCAACTCGCCTCTCTCTTTAGAACGTGATCAAACACGAACACATAATACTTCAGGGCCGGGTTTTGATCAAGTCTTGCCTGGGCAACACATTTAATAAACCCTCATATCCGGCACACTGTGAATATAGTGGTTTTAAACCTTTTTGAGTTAGATATTACTGATGATTAAGTAAGCTATCAATCGTCGATCCATAGCTTACTTAATCATTGGAACTCGACCTTCTTGCATGCCATAACCGCGCTCCCAGTTAAATGCCCTTCTAGTAGCCTGGTCTAGTTTATTTCCTTACTTCTGTAGTGCACATTTTAATAGTCTTATGCTGTTTGAATCCTTCCAAAGTCCCTTAGTCGCCTGACGTCCATATTGAATCCGAGCTTGTTACATCTTTGACATATAACTTGCCAGGATATTCCTATAGCTAGCTGGGTTTTGCTCAGTCACTATTGCAGGCCCCATTTGTGAAGGTACCGTTAATACTGCCTGACTTTGATAGTTATGCTAGTTTGCAACGCTTCAAAGGCTTAATGCTCAGTTCCGGGATTAAACTAGCATCCTCTAGTCTTACTTCTTGTATACAGCTATCCGCGTGTACTAGTGTAAAATCGATGAATTCAGGTGTGTATTGATACACGCCTTATCAGCGGGTCTGGCCCTCTCCACGCCTGGTACCGCAGCTCCCGGACTTGATTCAGAAATTCACTGGCTATCGCTCTCCGCCCTTCCCATTGCCTCTGCACTCATGGGAATCTTCCATTATTGTGTATACTCCTCCCTATCCCCGATCCCCCACCTCTCCTATACACATATTTCACTCATCCTTTCCGTCTAACTTCGATATCATTCGGTGTTCACATAGTTATTCACAATAAATTTTGACAGCCTCTCATTACTACCTCCGATACTTTCCACCTCGCAGTACTGGCCTCAATGGGTAACATGTATCCTACGGCCTGCGAATGCTTCTCGCTCGAGTTCAAATTTTGAGCGAGCTTGATAAATTTTGGTCAAACCTTATTAGCCGAACATTTTGAGTCTTCGTGGGGCCCTGACCCCTCAAACTCGCTAATTCTATCCTCCGTGGGATCTCTCTATGCTAATTCAGTAAATTTGGAAACGGCAAGGCCAATGTTCCTGACATCATATAGCCATCCGCGGGTTGGGCCGAATCGGGTTTGAAGCGCAGAAAGACCTGTTACCCTTTTACCGCAGTGCTATGTGCGATTCCGAGCTTTTGAATGCTTTGAATGTGCTTATCTACCTTGGAATATAGGTTGTGTGTGATTCTGAGACAAATTTTGGGCAGGAGTTGTATTTCGACCAAATGGTACCAGGTATCCAGACCTTTGTGTCATTGAGTTTGTGAACATGCCACGACATGTTCAAAACATTTTTTCTTCCACACCTTCTCGGCCTACTAGAACTTGATATCATATCATTTGGTTAATCCCCCTGAGTCCCTTTCTTGATTCTTTGGCCCAAATGACCAAGTAACACCGCTGTAATGGTCAGTACAGTATCTTTCTGATTTTTGACCCCCATTGTTTCTCAAGTTTGAGACGTCTGTAATACTCTTTTCCATCGTAGAAAATGTTCTGCCGATGCCATTTTCCATCTTTCTCAACGCAACACTTGCTATAAGGTCGAAATTCTCCACTCAAAGTAACTCAAGAACAGTCGAAATAATGGGTATGAGCTTTCCAAAATACATTCAGGATTCATTGGTATACATATCTGACCCTTGCCTCAGTGTTGGATGCTCCCAGAAAAACTAGGTGCCCGTATTCGCGACCACTTGAGACCCAGTCTGATTTTTTGACCCCCTCGGTTGACTGGATTTTTACCTTGGATGGAATCTTTGAGTAACTATAAGGTATAAATCCGAGTCCAAATTTTGTTTATTGTCTCCTATACATTACAGGACTAAAGACGATTTTCGGCGAATCTTCCGAAAATGGACATGTTTGCGTGACTGTCACTCGTGATCCTGTCTTCCCGCCACGATAACACCACCGCGGTCTTTCTCCTGCTGCGCTATCCCTCCCAAATCATGCCAACGAAGCGATCTGGAGGCCTTCTGTGTGCATATCTGGGATGTAAGGTACATTTTTATGTGTTTCCCACCTTTCATTTCGCCCTGGTGCCCATGCTAGCCACAGCTCGTTGTGCACGCTCCTGACGAGCCAACACATCGAAAACCGGGTGCAGCGCCATGCGCTGAGTCTTACCATAGGCACTATGGTGGCGCTGTGTCCGGTTTTTGAGGAGTTGATGTGCCAGGAGGGTTCCAAGCACCATTTGTCTCTCCGAGCGCAGCCACGTCATCGTACTAACGCCTGCGGCTCCAGGCATCTCGCACCCGCCTTGACATGCCGCAACGTAGTTCCTTGGCAAATCTGACTCATCGCGCGCCATTCGGGTCGAGGGGCGGGCAAAACCAGCCCCTGGATTCTTCAACTCAAATCAAGGACTCTTGACACCGAGATGATCTAGCGGTCACGTCCACGGGACGATGAGGGTACGGAGGTGCGTGCCCTGCTGACCATCTATCCCTACCCTAACGAATCGACGCTGAGATGTGGACACATGCGACCTGTGCACCCATCGCCCCGGCATCCTGCCCGTGGGGTGCTGTCGAATGCGCTGCGCATCCAGTGCGAGGCTTGATGGTGTTGTGGTCGTGCCGCACTGTGCACGCTGAGACTCGAGGCATATGCGCTCACAGAGCAGTAGGATCCGCGCTAACGGCGATGCGCTCTGCGGTGCATGGGGAGATAACGGGCAGTGTGGTGGTGGTGAAGGCGGTACGGCGTGGGGTGCGCATAAGCTCACGATATCATGTGGTCGCGCGTGCGTGCAGTAGGCTCGTCGGGCCGTGGCGGGGAGAATCGGCGACGTGGTGGCGGCGACAGCGACAGGGCGCAGCGCGTGCATGCGCACGCAGGCAGTGCAAGAGAAGGCCATGGGTGGTGGGGTACCGCGACGGGAACGCAGGTGTTAGAGGGTTGCAGGAGAGAATTTGAGGTGGTTTGGTATCGCGGCGAGGGAGAGGCGCGGGGACTGCAGACCCCGCGCGCGCTCGCGCTCATGGGGGTGTGAGGGGTAGAGCAGGTATGGTGGTGCGCGCCGCATCCCGCGGGGATTCAGAGCGGAGCGGTGTAGCAGGGGCTCTCCATGCGGCTGCGGCGCTTAGCTCGCGGAAGCCGTCAAGGCAGAAGCGAAGCAGCCGGCTGAGCATCGTCTGGAGGGGACCACGCCGGAAATACGCGAGGAGCGATCACGGAGGCTGGGATGTAGTTTGTAGGCGCGTGCAGGGTGTGGTGCCCGGATGGAAGCACGCAGTTACTGCGCATCTGTTGTATCTATATGCCCCAATTTTTCTGTAATTACAGCCGTTTGCATAATTGATGACAGTCGGCGGGAAAAAGAAACAATAACAAATATTTGATCCGGCGACTTGCCGGGTCCAGATCTCGCTCATTTCGAAGCCGATTTACGCAATTTTGGGCGCATTAGCAAGTAAATAAGCAGTGCTTGCGTTCTTCGGCCAGTCCACTATGTAATTTCAATTCATCCAATATTTTCAAAATCCTCACAATTGAACTGGACCTCAACATGTCGCAGCCGCTGCTCAATCAAATCTGAACCAATTCTTTCAAGTTTGGGTCCATTTTAAAGGCAGTGCGGATGCCTATCAATTGAATAACAGAGAAAATGGCTTCATACAAAAATGCCCTCGCTCTGGTTGAATGTATGTAAGGAGCAGTAAATTGTGGCTCCAGGTATTTTTCGACTGATGCAACACGTTTCATTTTGCGCACCAAAATTCTCTGAGTATCAGCGTTCAAACGAGCCCAGAATCAAGCAAATCGGCCATGAATTGAACGAGCAATAAGACAAACATTCGGGGGTTGAAACCAAACAGGGTGAAATTTGGTTGACAGAGAAATCAGTATTTGCATCTTAAGAGTGACCTAAACTTAAAGTGCCGCTTCCGGCCTTTTGAACGCGCCCGCACTCGTAGGAATCGGTTCAGAAATGAATGAGATTTGACCTCGGTAAGGCGCCGGATCAAATGTTTGTTATTGTTTCTTTTTCCCGCCGACTGTCATCAATTATGCAAATGGCTGTAATAGCAATTTAATGCATTCATCATGGCTACGAGCTCATCGCCGATTCGCCGGTGACGACGTCGAGCATATGCTTGACGTCGAGTGCCGAATTGGGATGCTTAGTTAATCTGGTTTAAATATAGCCACACCGATGCTCATCGTGGGCCACAGCGAGGACCCCGGTTTATCCCTTTGGAGGCTAGGTCAAAAAAAATCCGGAATCAATATTTTTTGTCCGCACCGATTTTCGCCAAATCTGGTCGATTTTGTCCGCACCGTACCTAGCCGTCGGTGATGGCATCACCCAAAAAAGGCAATTTCGCTCTCTTGAGCGGCGTTAAAACTCAAATTTTCGCCTCACAGCCCATTTTTGGCTTTTTCCGATTGGATCCAACAGAATCCCAGCCATTTTGACGGTTTCCGTCTTGAAAAGAGGGTGCTGGTTTTGGTCTCTGAGCCCCCAAGTGGGTCATTTTTGTCCGCGCGCAACCTAGCCTTTCCACTCTAAAGGGTTGATTTTTGTCCGTTTTGGACCTAGGTTTCGGGCCCCAAATCCCAATTTTTTGTCCGCCTGGCCTCCAAAGGGATAAACCGGGGTCCTCCACAGCGACGACAATGGGTAGCTCGGGAGACACATGGGAAAAATGATATATCACGCAGCTTTGTAGAAGAGCGGCATAGATATATCACTGATACTCGGAGATCTGCCGGGTAGGTAGGTAGGTACCGGTAGCATTACACGGCACGGTCCAACTCATGAACGCCGGTTTCCAGGAATTTTCCCGATGTACACGCACTAACTACATCATCGTCCCTGGGCCCTCCTAATGATGTATCATTCCCCCAGGCTGTGGTGGATTTTCTATGTTCTCGCCAGCTGGGATTTCGGCCTGGACCATCCAGCTGGATTCCATCCCCCTCGCAGCTGGTCACACCTGATGTGTTTTCTGGGATCCAGCTGACTATCTCACCTGGAGACGGCCTGACGGCACTTTGGCGGTGTATTGTCCCAGGACTTGAAAACATTGTTATTACGTCTGTTTATAAGGTAGTAAATATCCCCTGATTTGCGTGCTGTGGGGCCGGCGGTGTAAGTTGTTCGACTGGCTTGATGAGCCAGTCACGTCTGGGCCGTCCCTCGGCACAATACTGGTCGTTTAAATCCGGGTAGTAACATGTCGTCCGGACCGGGACAGGGAACTGGATCCAGGATCTTTTAGTCATCTCGTTTCTGTTCTCGAATTTGAGCAACACCACCTGGCGGCTTTGGTACCGAGGACAAACGGGGGATGAACCGGTCCCTCGTTATCTCTTCAGGCAGGCAGGTACCCACCGAGTTGTTGCTCTAGTGACAAGAGGAAGGTCAGCTGATTCCATGGGATGGGATTCTCGGTGTTTAGTGCGCTGGCGTCCGAGCGCCTACTCTCCGGTAACGAGACAATTGGCGGGGAAATGATTAGTATGTGGGGGTGTTTGTTTGGATAATGCCGAATAAGAGAATACAGCACAGCTATCTCCTCCGAGCCCTTCATTCCTCCTGTCATGACTTTCTCACTTTATTTCTGGTTCCGCTATCTACGATGCTATCACTCCGCGAAATTCACCAAGACGCGTCTCACGACATCAATCCGGAGAGCACGCAACATGACCCACTGAGCGTGTGTGACGGAAGCGTGAGGTACGAGTTCCGGCACACGAAGCAAGAATCAATCACACAAGACTTGACTGGAGTAAGTTGTAGATTGACCGAAGAATCGTAACTACGCGTACAGTCTTTAAATACTAGATCACAGTGGCGGTGCGTATTAGTAAGATAGCAACGACCCAAAAATAGAGGAGCGCATCGACGCGACTCGGAGGGAGAAGGGTAGGAAGGGAGGAAAGGAAAGGAAAGAAAAGTAAGGAAAAGTAAGTGACAAGTGAACAAAATAAAGAGAGCTCGCTCAGCGTGATAAGTGACGGTCACTTCCGTTACATACGCCCTCCAGATCGTCGACTACGACGATCTCACGTCTCCTCCACTTCGCCTTCTTCGCCTCCCGTCGTGTTCATAGGGTCATCCGGGATAGTCGGAGTCAAGGATGGCGCCCGCGGAGTGGATGACACAGAACGGCTAGTCCCAACTCGGGCCCGATACTCCATCTCCATTGTCTTCGCACGCTCAGCCAAGGCAGCCCGCTTTCCGGCAGAAGTAACGTCGCGGTAAACCTGCAGTTCGCGACCCTGCTTCTCCTGCTTGGACTTGGCAATCGATCGGGCACGACCCTGCTCGCGCTGCCACAAAGCCTCTGTCGCTCTCTCATAGCGATCAATGTCCACGAGCATCTTGCCAGGAGGGATTCCCGACTCGATGTCCTGGTCGCGAACGAGAAAGGCCGTCAGGGTAGCGACTTCTCCTTCCACATACCACTGCGTCCACTGATCCTCCGGAACGTAGTACGCCCACTTCATAGTGCTATGATCGAAGTCGTTCATGATCTCAGCGAACTTTCGATAGCCGAACGGGTTGTGGGTGATCGTTTGCTCGGGGTCGTTCATCAAGAGATTGTGCCGAATGAAGAGCTGAAGAGTCTTCGCGGTAACCACAGACTCCGCGTTCGGAGGGTCGGAAAGGGGATCCTTGATAACGAAGGTCTCGCGGTCCTGCCGGCGGATGAGAGCGTGAAGCCGATTAAAGTCGGAGTAGATCGCCGGGATCGTGGTGACATCTCGAATGGTTCCATCGGCGGACATGGTGGGATAAAATGCAAGCAAGAGGTTCGCACTGCGACAGGGAGGTGAAAATTCGTAGGTGAGGGCCCAGAATTCTTCAATTCCTATTTTATTACCCTCTTCATGGCCAATTTCAAAATCCATTTTAATGCAACCGACAATTAATTCCTGGTCGTCCGATGGAAGCACACCATTACCGCGCGTCAACTGACCAATATCAGAGATCCCCAAGACCTCAAAGTAAGCCTGCAATGCTGCTAAGTGGCTTGCTTGCTCATATGGCATCCAAGTACGGTCCCCCGACTGCCACAGGATCTCAAAGACAGCGTCGGCCCGACTTCCAGAATGGCCGACAATGCGGTCAATGGCCCATTCGTGGTTAGTTGCATCTGCTGATATGCTCAGCTGGTTCTCCAGTCTCCCTGGAAACCGTCGGTCATCATTTGGCAAATGGATCCGAAGTAAGGATGCATGGAATACATCATGGACACCTCGCTGCTTTAGATTGGACGGCAAATCGATGCGGAAGGATGAGTTTCCAAAATCCTTGGTTATCAGGTAAGGCCCAATGAAATTGGGAATCAACTTTCGAGCCAATCCTTTCTCGAACTTGATATTTTTTGTGGACAGATACACAAGGTCATTTTCCGCAAAGGGCTCACTCTGACGTTTGCGATTCGCATTCCGAGTTTGTTTGACCCGGGCCGCTATAATGCAGTCATGAGCCGCCATAATGGCGAGTCGCCGCTGAAGCACGAAATTCGCGATCCCGGGGTATTCTCGTGTTCGATCCGAGTCCCAAATCAATGACCTAGGCATCCGGCCATTATTAAGAAAGAAGGGTGAATATCCGGTTGATTCTGATCGTGCTGAGTTCATAGCAAACTCGACTGCGGGTAATTTTGCAACCCAATCTTTCTGCTTAGGTCCGATGCACTGACGAAGCATTTGGGTTACGGTCCGGTTAGCCCTCTCAGTTCCTCCGTCGGACTCGGGATGATAAGCACTTGACATATTCAATCTCGTGCCCACCAGCTCATGAAGGCGCTTCCAGAAGGTGCTAGTGAATAACACATCCCTATCACTCACGATGGCTCTCGGTAACCCATGGAGCTTATATATATGCTCGAACATGAGTTCAGCAATCTGACGGGCCGTATAATTGATTCGGCTCGGGATCAGATGAACCATACCCGTAAGAAGACAGATTACGACGGTTATCGAGTTGAAAACTCCATCACGATTCTTTGATTCTGGCAACGGACCAACGAAGTCAATCCCCAGAGCTTCCCATGGCTGCCCTGGAGGTGCCAAGGAATGTAGCAAGCCGTAAGGTTTCTGGTTGCTAGGTTTGCTCCGCTTGCAGGTCACACATGTCTCGCAGAAGCTGCGAATATCATCGACCATTTCTTTCCACCATACATACTCCCGAATATATTCAAGAGTTTTCCTGGTTCCTAGGTGAGCTAACACAGAATGGGCTTCGGAAATAATAATCTCCCGGATATTCCGACCTCTATACGTCAACCTAGGAATACAGAGGAGACGTCGGTCCTTCTCGTTAAGATAAACAAGTCCTGCTTCCACCTCGAAGTTCCGGTAGGCCTTGGGATTCGCAATCATCTCCCTATAAAAGGGATCTTGTTCGAATTTATTACGAATAAAGTTTGATACGTCCAGGCCATCCCAGCCTCCTGATATCACGGGAAGCAAGGAAGAATCAATTTCCTCAATCTTTTTCTGGATGTCTGGCTGCTCGGCGGCCCGAGATTTATCTGCACTGCGCGTTTGGATTGACGATTTATTCGTGTTTGGGTTAGAGGTTCCAGGATCACCTGACCGGAAACGCATTTCCGGTCTCGATTTTTGGTCTGTACTCCCGCCCTCCTTTGGCTCTCCAGGACTTTGGAGGACAAACGAAGTCTTTTCCGTTTTATTGGCCAACTTCCGGGTTTGAATCCTCTGACTGGACTGCTCTGAGTCCGATTCTGTCTGTTTGCTGGCAGCGGCTTTTGCCTCGTTTGCCAATTTTCTCTCGTCAGCTTCTCTTGCTGCTCTTGCAGCAGATCGGGTAACCCGATCGCTTGACATTGCTAGCGCTTCTTTTCCAGCAAACACTGGCATTGAGATGGATCCAATCTCAAGAACATCATTGTTGACTACATCATGATAGGTATATTCACTGCGAGCCCGTACAGTCCCGGGAGCTTCATTTGAATAAATCCGCGACAAGGCATCTGCCAGTACATTTTCTGTTCCAGGAACATATATAACTTCAAAGTCAAACTCCGAAATCTTTTCGATCCATCTGGCTTGCCGGCCCGACAGGTTCTTCTGGTTCATGAGGTGAATCAAACCTTTGTGGTCTGTTATCCATTGAAAGTGTAGGCCCTGCAAAATGTCGCGATGTCTAAGCATTGCCTCAACGCCGGCAAGCATCTCAATTTCGTGTACAGGATAGTTTTGCTGGGCTGAATTTAACTTCGCCGAGAAAAAGGCGGCGACTGTTCCACTCTTCCAGTCGCTTCCTTGACAGACAACACCCGCAATTCCTGAACTGCACCCATCTGTGACTAGGAAAACGGGTGGTGCCCCCTTTCCATAATCGAGAGGCTTACGATGATGATCACGCCAATCGTGAGTTATCCGTTTAACGTCTTCAAAGGCGCGCTGATGAGTATAACCCCATCTAAAGGGTACGGTATCTCCGGTTAGCCCGTGAAGTACCGCCATCGGTACTCTCACCCGAGCAAGATCTTCTGCTAGGTAACCAACGGACCCCAAAAATCCTCGCAATAAGTCACGATTAGTTGGGGTTTTCCAGTTGAGTACCGCATCTACCTTGTCCGGGTCCATCCGGATTCCGTTGTCATCAACGATTCGACCAAGAACCTTTAACTCAGGCTGCAGGAATTGCAGCTTATTCGCACTCAGGTAAAGTGTTTCTCGCCTCAGGACATCAATTATGGCCTTAACATGGGATTTGTGATCCTCTAGCGAATCGGAATAGATGATTATATCATCCAAGTAGACATCCATAAATCTCCCAATGAAGTCCGAGAATAGATAGTTCATCAAGGACTGGTAGGTCGCAGGTGCGTTGCAATCTCCGATCTGTATGACTAAACTAACCATATTCCCGTCGGGAGTGGTTACTGTGGTGCGGTCAACATGCTCAGGAATAATCCGAATCTGTTCGTAGGCATCTTGGCCATCGATCAAGCTTCGGTACTTGCACCGAGCGACCCGCCTCAAAATCCCTTCCATATCCGGGAGAGGTGAAGATAACTTGTGCGTATTCTTATTCCTAGCCCGTAGATCAACGGCTGTGCGAAGCTTAGGAGGATTGGATTTCGCTTTGGGAATCAGCAGCATGGGTACAGTATTCCCAGAATTGGTAAAATCTCCACCGCCCTGTCTTCAAGTAATCTCGCCTCTTCTCATCCCATTGAGGGCGAAGTGCCTCAGGGCATCGAGACGGCCTCCACAGCAAGATCTTATTCTCATCAATGAGAGGGATAGCATGATTAATTGCTCGTAACGGGGGTAAGGGTGTTTCCGACGCCTTTTTACAGATGGGTTTAGCATACTCGATCAACTCATCCCGGGCGGCCTTCACCGCAGCGCCCTCCATCTCTACACCATGAGAATAGATTCGCGCTGTCGCAACACCTTGCAAAGGTAAGCAATCAGCACTTCCGACGCAAACACGGGATGGATTAAGACCGATACTCACCTTGTGCTGGAACAACCAAGACGTCCCCAAGATCATATCATATCCACTCAAGTTCGCGACGTAGAAGGTTCGGGGCCCTTTGATATCTTGATAGCTGAATTTGACACTGACAGAATGATTAATTTTGGATCGCGAGCCTTGGACAGCCAATTGCAAGGTGATCGGCTCCTCCAATTCCTTACGCGCTAATGCCAACTGATCCGCCACCGTTGTCGATATCAAATCTCCGAGGGATCCAGAGTCGACAAGAGCCCGAACAGGTTGACCATTCACCAAGACTACGATGACAACGGGCTTCGCCACTAGTTTGTCAGGTACCCGAGGCATAGAAGCTGTGCGTGCTATTCCATTGACATTGTCCGCAGGAATCTGAACTGCCCCGCAGGTGAGCGTCCATTCGAATCCTTGAACAGGACGCTGACTAGCAACCCAGTTTAACAGGTAGCTGAGACTGGGAAGCGGGGATTCAGGAATGTATCCATCTTGCATTCGTTCCCGATGTTCTTCGATGAGCTGAATCGCATGCAACAGTTCAATCTCCTCCTCTGTTATGTTCTGCTCAAATAGAGTGTAGAAATAGCCGAAGGTGACCGTTTCACCCAGGCCGTTCTCGTACTCATTTTCCTCGAGTTGAGCTTTTAATTCAATCTTTCGCGCCCATCCGACAAGGTCGAAAAACTGATTTAATAACAGGTCTTCCGGAAGAGAGTGACAACGGAGATCCCCATAGCCACCCGGTCTCGTCAAGACATATTTCTCCGAATATGATTTTGGGTAACCTGCGAGCGATCGCTGCCGAACCTCGTAGCCCGCAAACTCGGGCAAATGGCCATTAATTTCCTGGAAATATTGATTCGCTCCTGCAAGAACTAGATCGTCAACAGGCACCCGGTGAATGGGACGTGAGTTCTCTTCTGGATAGTCAAGCTGATCACGTCGCTGTCTGGCATACCACGCAGCTATCTCAAAGCTCGGGTTTTTCAACAGCCGGACAGGTAAGACCGTGATCTCATGAAAATACTCATCCCAAATCGTGTAGTCATTTTCAGACACCCGGAGTAGATTGAAACGCGTTCGAGCCCGTCGTTCATCTTGAAGAGGCACGAGCTCATCACCCGGGTAAGGTTGCAGGAACTCCAACATTGCGTGTGCTCCAATTCCAAGCAAGTCCCCAATTTGGTGACTCCGCGGCGGAGCTGGATCACCCATAGAGGCCAATACCAGAGGATCCGAGGAACCAAACAATCTCTCAATCAACGCGAGTCGGCTTTCGACAGTCTCGTTCGCATCTCCTGGGTACAGAACATTATTTGTTGGTTCGCCGTCAGATTCCGAATCACTGATAGGTGTCAACCCAGGCATTTCGGGGTCGGTATCATCTGTATCTTTAACAGATGACACGTAAGAAACGGACGACACGGAAGACACATCCGAGAAGTCGGAGTCATGCGCCACAAAATTGTAGCCCGCAAAGCCATCCACTGAGGTAAGGACCTGGCCATTGTCTGAATAAATGACGCGAACACCGAAGGCGTTCTGATACCACGCCGTTATGTCGAACAGATGGTCTCGCAGACAAGACTTCAACAGGAGTCTTTCCTGCTCAAGATGCTTGTCGAATACAATGTATGTGTCCTGATCTTTGTCGCGGATGGAAAACATGCTAAAATTCTTGGTTTCCGCTGATCCTTGCCATCGGAACTGCTCGAGAAGCAGAATCGCCCCAGCAATGTAAGCATCACCTAGTTCAGCCTCATAGCGGTCCTCTGAAAGCTCGCCATAGTCCTGCATGCCTATGGCTATCTGCCTTTGCTCGGCATACCAGAATCCAAGCATGAATTCATGGTCTCGGAGAAACTCTGTGGGTATCTCCACATCTTCCGAAGTCAAATTGTCCATAATGACGTGGTGAGTCGGCGAGATCTCATAGACCAAAAACCTCTTCTCGTTCTGGGTCTCATGATCGCCAGGATAGGGCTGTGCCATCTGCAGGACAACTTCGGCATATTTCGCTAGCAAATCTCCGATATATTGAGCTGGTCGCACTTCTGAAGGTAAGGAGTCGAAGTTTATATTCGTGGTCCCCTCGCCCTCCTCGGCTTCGATACCGAGAGCTGTAGACCCAATATGAAGTGTCTCAAGCACCTCTGTCGACTCGTATAGCGCATCTTTCACCGGAATATCGATTCCGTGCGCTCCGAATCCGGGCGGCTTGCCTTTCTGCTTCGAATTCATGGTCGTCAGCTTCGGACAATTACGCGCGAAGTGACCCGCCTCCTCGCAATTCAAGCAAAGGCCGGCCGCTAGGAGCTCATTCTTCTTCTGCGGTGAGAGTTTCCTCTCCATCCACGGCTTGGACGATTTATCCTTCTTTGCAGAATTTTGCGGTGGGCTACTTTTTATGCCAGGTTCGGAGGAACTCTCCGAAATGCCCGCGGCCGAAGCCTGAAGAACTTGGCCGTTATTTTTCGGAACAAATCGCCCTCCACGTCCGCGCCCTCGTCCTCGGAAGGACCCGCGGGATGAACCAGCTTGCGCGAAATTATTGTTGGCACCAGGAGTGGGATTACCACTGCCTTGATTTGTCGCCAATAAAATTTCAGCATGCTCGGCTGCCTCGCAGACCTCTTCCCAGGTGGAACTCTCCGGATCGAGCTTGTCCCGATACATTTCGGTCTGAATGTCGGGCCGAAGACTGCGCCATAATTTAACCACCTTCTCTTGGTCATCAACGAGACCAATCATGTTGTAAATTTCTTCCAACTCAGCGACATGCTCTGTAACTGATTTCTTGTTTTGGAAGCATCGGGCCAGCCTATCTCGCTGCTTGATACGGAAATTAAGAGGGAAGCAGAAGTTGAACAAGCCCCAGAAGAACTCTTTCAACGTCCAATTTGCCTCATTTCGCACCACTTTCCGATTATAAAAATCTGATGCTTTTCCCTCGAGGTAGTAGCTCAGCATAAAAATCTGCTGATCGCCCGGAACTTTCCCCATCTGAAGGTAAGTCGTTCCCTCGCGGACAAAACGGGTAAACAGGAACGGATCATCCGTTCCTGAATACTTGGTAGGTGCAATCGGCTTCAAAATCATCTTGGATTTCCGTGATTTCTTAGCCTTCTTAGAGGAAGTACTCTTCTTAGATTTGCTTCGCGTCCGCGTTGACGAAGATTTGCGCCGTTTTGTCCAGGGTTCCGCCTCGTTACTTGAGTCGGATTCAGATTCAGAATCTGAACTCGAGCTCGAGGAACTTGAAGACGAATCTGGAGAAGACGGGTCGGATACAACATCTGCGGAATGGCGGATCGCTTTATCAATGGTACTTCCTTTGGTAAGCCTCACATCTGCTCGTTTTGGCAGAAGCTTCGAATACTTGGATTCAGGCTTGATGCGTACATGGGTCATTATGCTGTCCTTGACAGCTTGTTTCGCCTTGCTAGTTGGACCCTTCATCACGGGTTTCGACGCTTCTTCGGATTGTCGGAGTGAGTTTAATTCCTTAGTTAAACTTGCAATCCTTTCGGACTGGGTCTGGCCAGACTCTTTGCGACCTCTCTTTCGAGGTGGCGGACTCTCAACAATCACAGGAGACTCTTCTCCAGACGAAACAACTTCCATTGGTGCCATATCATCGAAAAATCCAACGGGAGTAGATTTCTCTTCTAATTTAATGACACGATTGATTTCTTCGAAGTTTTCGAAGGCAGCTTTCTGCGCCTCGAAATCCTCTTCGGAGAATTGCTCGGACAACTCGGCAGCACCCCAGTTACGGGGGTCGGCACCTTTTCCCTTGCTTCGCGACGGACCCTCACCCGACGGAACAATCGGGCTAAAGGTAGCAACGCGAAGCGGAGGAGGAGTGGATACCGCAGCAGGGGAGGTCACGATGGACGGTTCCATCGCAACCGGACCACTGCCGTTGCCAAGTTCAATATTCGGAGTTTTTTCCGATGACTCCGAGCGGGCTGACCCACCGTTCTCTCCGCGAAGCCCTGCTGCAGCGAGGGCCTCATTGGCGAGGGACTGGTAACGGCGAGCAATTTGAAGCAGCTCCTCCGAACTCATATCCTTAGTAGCGCGCGAGACAGGAGACGTAGAAGACTTGGTGTCCATATATTCAGCCTTAGACGAAGTATGAGACACATTACTAGTACGTGAAGTCGAGCGGCGCTCGCGATGAGTACGAGAAGTCTTACGGGTAACCGGAGTCCACTGAGTCGGGTGGCTCTCGTCAGAGCCAGGACCATGGTGGTCCACTTCGGCGCCCGAAGACGTAAGCTGCGTAGGTTCGGGACTTTCCCTCGGCGTCGCCGGGGTACTAGTCAAAGCACCAGACTCCTGAGGAGCCGGTGAAGCAGACACAACCCGGCTGTACAACAGCTCGGGAGTGACTGGGCGAGATTTGGGCGAACCCAAACCTGCCTGCGGAGTTCCAGCCAGGGAACCCGCGGGAGAGGAAGATCTAGCAGACAAATCACCACGCCCCGTCTGCCCGGTAACCGTAAGGCCACGGCGAGCAGCAGAGCGAGTGTGGTAAGCTGGATTTTCCTGAGACTGAGACATACTGGGATTCTTCGGTCTTGTGTCGGTTGCAAGACTGGCGGTGTCGGTTGATCAGACCAAGTAAACCAAGAGGAGCAGCGACAAAGCTTTAGGAGTCAAAAATATGTGACGGAAGCGTGAGGTACGAGTTCCGGCACACGAAGCAAGAATCAATCACACAAGACTTGACTGGAGTAAGTTGTAGATTGACCGAAGAATCGTAACTACGCGTACAGTCTTTAAATACTAGATCACAGTGGCGGTGCGTATTAGTAAGATAGCAACGACCCAAAAATAGAGGAGCGCGTCGACGCGACTCGGAGGGAGAAGGGTAGGAAGGGAGGAAAGGAAAGGAAAGAAAAGTAAGGAAAAGTAAGTGACAAGTGAACAAAATAAAGAGAGCTCGCTCAGCGTGATAAGTGACGGTCACTTCCGTTACAGCGTGACCCCGCCTTTATTCCCACCATCTTCCCGGGCCCGGGGCGGGAGCTGAACACGGCACTTACTCGTGTCGACACGCACCAAGAGCCTTCAGTCATTCATTAAAACAAAATACATACTTATCCCGCCGAAATTGATAACCGCTTTGTTCTTCGACACCACCACAGTCACTCTGACGTGCGGACTTTTTTTCTCTCGATCGCTTCTTTGGATGCTCTGGGCGTTTGTTCCACAGTCAGGATTCCTCAAGACGTGTTACACCTCGCGGCAGCTACATATTTTGTCTCGGTTCGGATTTCTCAGGAATCATCGGCGATACAAATGACCAGCCGTGTATTATCTGCGACTGGCTAGTGGGCCACACTAGGTAGTGGGCCATTTGGCATCTAGTGAGGCAGGACCTCCTGAAAGGTTCGAGTTTGGGGTTTGGGGATGGAATGGGACCCCCAATAATGGTTCATACAGTTTTTCACCCGAAAGTGATGTTCGGATCAAAAGGTATGGCACGTGCACTTTCGGCCGAGGGGCTCCGACCGCCGTTTTCTTGCCGGTTTCTTCTCTCCCTCGCCGTTTCTCTGTCAGTTCTTCGTCTTTCAACGACTTCCTGGACTCATTTTACTCGCACGATGAAGGCCTTGAATACCTGATAGGATATGGCCCTCATTCGCCTCACGCGCTCTTTCTATGGCGTAGATACACCTGGGCTTTGATCTTGAGTGCCTCAGGCTGGCCACGTCCCCAGTGCGCGACTCATCTACGCTATGGGTCTGGAATTTGGCAGGGATTTGAAAAATTAGGTATACTCCAGCTTGGTTCATCCTCCCACTTTTCTTTCCCTCAATTCCTATCTCACTGCTGTCATCTATCCCAAACCACCCAAATTCGGTGCCCGAGACATTTGAATTTTCTTTGGGAGCTAGGGACATCCCGGAATGGGGGTTGGGGTCCTAGTATGTCGGAATGCTTCATTTAAAACGAGCTGTGTTTGATTTTGGGCCACCACAGCTGCTGGTCCTGACGAGGCGCCCGGATAGTCCGGGACCTGCGATTCCGCCGGTTCCTTTGCCGTCTCCGACACATTGCTTTTGACCATCTCATGGCTTCTATGTGGGCAATAGCTATTCAGAACCCTCCCTAGTACACGGCTATCCCGGCAAACCTTGGAATTCGATGGGTTTGATGCCCGTCGGATTTCAATGGGCAGATTACTGAATCCCAGTAAATAGGCAGCTCTTCGGATTCCAATGGTTCAGGCATCCAAATTCCAAGGGCACTCCCTGGGCAGCTAGCGTCTCACCCAGCTTGCCATCGCATCAGAAAAATGCTGCCAGGTGTTGCCAGCTCCACCCGCTCACCAGGATTGCAGCTCACTCAGAAAGATACACACGAGATTAAAGGTCGACATATGTATTGTCTACATTACTACTGCTTACTACATGAATTGAGCCCTCAATAGTGATACAGCTCATCTTTCCGAATATACCCCCGCATTCCCCGACACCGACGCCTACGCACGCCAGCCCAGCGTCGTTCCCTGAAACGCAAGAAGGGCGGGTGCGCATACCCGCTCCGCGCCGCCCATCGCACGAACGGACGCCCTCCCGAAGACATGTAGACGCGACGTGCGACTCGTCTCCCGATCCGACATCGACATGAATGCCGACGCCGATGCCGCCTCCAGTGCTCCACAGGTACGTATACCGCCACTCATCTCGACATAGGCGTGCATACAGAGTGATAATTGTCGCACCGTGAATACTGGGGTGTGTGAGACATACAGTCTGAGGGCTTGAGGTTGTTGAGAGGTCAAGGATGCTTGGAAGGACTTCAAGATGGCTGGATAAGGCTTGGGCATGCTGGCGGGAAGCAGAGCGCGCATTGAAAACAGACGGGGAGAGACGAATAGAGACGACATGGAAAGGAAAAAGCAAGAGACGTGGCAATGGTTGGCCATCAAATCACGCCATACTGACACCACGTGTGCGGCGGAGTTTGAATGACTTCGTAAGATTCGAAATCAAACGTCTCAAAATTGAATCCAAGATTGAATCCGTGGCCCTCCCATTGAGTGTATTGCATGTATCAGTGAATCCATGCTATGAAGCGGTATGGGAGTAATGAATTTTTAGGAAAAGTTGGTGGTTGCCAATTCGGACTCCGGAGCAGCATTTGGGACCAGTCTCTGCTAATGCTGTCCATAAATACGATACGCCAAAATATATTTTGAATATATTCGAATACATACAGATACGATACGGCCCCAGGACGTCCACAAGAATATGAATACGAGTGAATATGAATATGATATGATATGGATATAATACGATACGGCCGTCGGCGTATTCAAATATATTCAGTTACGGCCATCACTGTCAATCACGATCGGCCCCGCGGCAATCTTGGCGGCAATTGTGCATACAACAAGCGGATCAAGCTGCTGCACAGCTGACATGACAGCACATCAGCAAACAACCAGACAGAAGCCAGAATTTCTTCCCTCACCTGCGGCGCATCAATGGCCGACTCCGTGTCACTCAACATGGATTTGAAGACTTTGCTGAATGATGCTCGGGCGTCCATGACTGCAGACAGTGGACACGGTGTCTGTGGATGTTGTTTGCAAGGAATGGTTGAAGTCGGGCCTTGCGGAGGGGGTAAACTACACTGACTATAGCAGAATTCACGAGGGGTATAATATATTTGAATATATTTGAATATATTCATATCATATTCATATTCAGTGGGTTGAATATGAATATGATACACTACAAATACGATACGGTACCTCCGAGGTGAATACGATACGAATATGAATACGATACGCCATTTGCCGTATCGTATTCGTATTCGGCCAGCACTAGGACTCTCTGCGAGACACAGCTCCAAATTGAGGAGTACAAGGGATATATAGAACAGTCTGAATGCGTATCTGGGTGCGGGTCTGATAGGTAATAAGAACCAAGTCCGCATCGTGCACGGACTCGGCGCACGACGGGCGGAAGTGATGCGCCGAATGGCACGTGAGGCAGTACATTGGATTTCAAGCGTCGAAAAATGGTGTCGTGGGCAGAACACAAAAAATCAATCAACGCCCCGTCGGAATCCAAAGATCTGCCTATCGACTTGTATTCTACGATTGACCCTCGAGATGACACAAATAAAATCATTGGATTCCGACGTTCCATCAATCCGATGAAATTACAAGGTTTTCCGGGATAGCCGTGTACTTCCCTGTATTATTCCTGAACAAATAGGCCGCTAGTTTGGGCGTGTGGAACTCAATTTGACGGGGTGGCCCGCTAGGTAGTATTTGCATCTATTGGGGGTACCGGCGGAAAGAAATTCACCAGTCGACCAACACCCCATGTAAATTTGTGGAAATGGGCTTGAACCATTCACAGGATACCTGCCTTCATTACGCCACACAGTCAATTGTACAGGGACAGTATGCCCTTCCAGAACTAACGATTAATCCTAAGGTGGCCCGGTACCCGGTCATTGATAATACCCCCTCCAAAATACAACTTTTTTGGTTTGAACCAAGAATATTTTGGTAAAAATGGACGACCGTCGGGAGAAAAATGTAGACCGTTCCGCTCGATTCGGGTACGGGGATTCGAACCTCGTGCTGCCGTGCAGAGCCACATTGGAGAGGAACTCGAAGATGTGTTACTTACACTACACCCGATTACTATTCCCATTAAATAAAAAGGTGGGTAAGTGTTCGAGATTCTTCACATGGTGCAAGGAAAGGTGCATTCATGTGAGCCAATTTAGGCACGGGCAGTCGAGATGGTTGCTACTGCAACTAGAGAAGCAGAATTAAGCGCAGCTATATACGATGCAACCCACCCATGTAGGTGCTTGGACCGTCTTTGTACCCATACGCAACCCGATACGGCGCATGCTACACCCGATAAGTACACGAGTACATCTGGTTTTCCATTGGGAGAATTACAAGATATCATCTGGTCTGCAGACTATGAACGAAAGAGTTTGTACTCAGGTGCTGGAGTCAAACCGCCGATCCTGTGAAGAAATAGACAACGTAGTGGTGAACTACGGATAACTCCCTTCAAAATTGATCCTGATATAGAACGGTTTGGGTCGGACAACAGTTGCAGCGAGTGTAAAGGGCACTATGGCGGTCAAAATGCACATTTAATCGTGCGCAACTTTTTTTTCCAAATTTGGGTATGCCGCAACTTTTTTGGCAGATTTGGTGACATGCCGCAACTTTTTTTCCCTTTTTGTCAACCAAAAATAGTTGCGGCACAACGCGTCCTGCCGCAACTTTTTTTTTGCATGTTGCGCAACTTTTTTTTTTTCGTGTTACACAACTTTGTTTCATTTTATTCTATCATCTATTATAAGTATTTCTGTGGTGTCGAGAGGCTCATTGGCGCGTTCCTTCTCACGATATAGCCTGACCGAGAACACCGAGGCACCTCGGGTAGCATTCAACTGTCAAGCGCTGCGCTCCGATGTTACACTGCGTCTCATTCGGCGGTGTGAACCCCATCTATATATTGGGGGGACCGGAGGCCATGCCAGTGTTCAGGTCTGTATGATTGGAACTCGAACCGTGACAGATAGCTTCTTCCCCTGGGTATAGATACCAGAACAACTTTGCCGCGCTCCCATGGGTCGAGATCCCCTCATTCAATATGATCATGGTGCACGCGCCCACCGCGCCTGCCAGCGTTGCCGTCTTTGCCGAGTTGTGCACAGCCACACTCGAGGGTATAGAGATCCCGCACTACGGCAATTGCACCGTGATCCAGGGGCAATGGAGGAAGCGGGGATCTACATGCAGTCCACGGACGATTTGCGCACCGTGCTATCCACACGCGGGATGGGGAGGAGGGCAACAATAGTAACAGTAGCCTTTTTTTTTTCGAAAACTAGGCCATAGATACTCATGCTAATGAAATAGCATTCTAGTCTTTTGCCCTTTCTTTCATTTCTCGTCGCATTTCAAGACTCTAACTTACTAACACGTTCCACCTGGACCCTAACTATCTTGGGAGCTTGCCCACGGCCAGCAATGCCGAGCCTGCGCTTTGATCACATCCGACCGGGGTTGAGATGGAGGGCTAGGTAGGTAGCTATAGGTAGCAACAAACTCAAAGAGTCGGAATAGCCTTAGAATAGCCTAGAAATCGAGTGCAGAAAGGTGCAGCGCGTGCCTCGGTGTTCTCGGTCAGGCTGTATCGTGCGAAGGAATGCAGCAATGAGCCTCTCGACGCCACAGAAATACTTACAATAGATTATAGAAAAAAATAAAACCAACTTGTGTTACACGAAAAAAAAAAGTTGCGCAACATGCCAAAAAAAAGTTGCGGCAGCGGCAGGACGCGTTGTGCCGCAACTATTTTTGGTTGACCAAAAGGGAAAAAAAGTTGCGGCATGTCACCAAATCTGCCAAAAAAGTTGCGGCATACCCAAATTTGGAAAAAAAAGTTGCGCGCGATTAAATGTGTATTTTGACCGCCATAGGGCACGGATCCCGCGCCGGTCAGAGAAGAAGGAATCAAAGAGCCGTTTTCCCATCCCTGCAAACGACCTGTGTAACGATGCTTTATTACGTCCCAGCGTTCAGCTTACCGAGAATGATCATGGCCGAGATCAGCCTGAGTGTTCTTCATGACCGACGCTGCAATTCCCGACTCGAGATGATGCTCGGGATTGGTCGAAAATGAGGGCATCGAAATGTTGGAAATGTCAATTGCCATGCCCGTTTTGCCAATTGACTTGGCGTGTTCCCGGGTGTTGAGCCTGGAACGATCAGTCAGTTGCGGGCGAAGCAGTCAGGGATGAGGGATGAGAGCGCACATTGCGAGCATGCTGTTCATGTACACTATATTCAACCCGTCAGTACGCTTTTGCTTTCAAACAAGCCAACCAGATAGCGCGTACATTTCCCGCTGATGAGGACAATGAGCATGAAGTAGAACGTTCCTGGTTCAGTCAAGAACTACAAGCTGATGTCGGTCCTTCTGAATGGCCGGGACAAGGAAATAATGATGCACCAAGACCATATTTAGGAGCGCGGTGACCATGGTCAGGACGCCGCGGTTGACGGCATTCATGATCAGGAAATTGATCAGCTTGTTCGTTCTAGACCCAGATGTCATGACACTTGTGGTGATCTGTGCTGGAAGAAAGACACTAACGTTTGGATACCGGACCTGGCACCGTTCAGGGTCCAGGACAATCCACCAGTAATGAGGACATCAGCAGCCAGGGCGAATGCGGCTTGAATATTTGTGGATGCCTGATGAGTTCTTTAGTTAATGAACCGCAAAGATGTTGAGAACAGACCGATGTCTTTTCGAGCTCGGTCCAATGTTTGAGGTGCGAACTTTAGTTTTTTTTGGTACTCCGGATTCATTGAGCATACAGAGATAACTGACGAAATAATGGCCTGGTCTCGATTAACGCCAACGTGAGTTAAAAGCTCAACAACTCGTACCTATCGCCCCACCTAGCAGAGAACGAGTAAGAACTCGTTTTACTCAATACTCAAAGGCAGCACACACCCAAAGCAACCGTGGACAGCAGCACTATGATCGCAGGGAGAATCTTGCTTCGTTTATGCACTGCAGAGCCCGTGAATATGACTGTCAATGAGCGGGAAGAAGCAACATACGAACGTAGATACAATGCGCGAAGTACCTAACGATGGTTCAGACATTATGTTCCCCGGAAACATTCAACTCACGTCTGGGACACAAATATCGAGAAATACTGGTCCGAGATAAGTAGTGGTCACATCCGATGCTAGCATTCTCACCAGGGCAGTTAGCTGAGTGAGCGATTGCCTGCAATGTCGTGAATATGGGGGAGGTCTTATGTATTGGAAATATTCCTCACCAGGGAATGAAAAGCAGCTTATCGGAGGCCCCAAAATCATTGATGAGGAAGTTGTAAACTAGGACAAAGAAGGTGATCGTTTGAAAGGTCTCCAGAATGCTGCACAATAGTCTGAGGTAAATCCGAATAACGAATGCAGATACAAACGTGATAAGAATGACCTGCAATTGGGAAACGTCAGAGGTGATCGTTTGACAAGGGTCTTCTGCATACCGTTCCCTTAATCCCCCAACTGTCTTTGTGGTACCACAGGAAGTATCTGTTGCAGCTTGAATTTTGTCCGAACTCGATAGGAGAGACTTACAGATACACTTGAAGGAGTCCCATTCCATACAATCTGGGACGGGAACATTAGTTGAGAGTTAAATACGCCCCCTCAAGACGTACATGGACTCCAGGAAGAGGGCCACCAACCAAACACCGAAGGTGGATGCGAGAGGGCTGGTCATGGCTGTTACAGGAAGTCCCGCAGAGACGGAGTGATTGAATGGCTTTATACGTTGCTCAACAGAATTAGGGCACAGGTTCTGTCTTGCAGATGGCAGCGGCGGAAGAATGGCGATGATGGAAGATGGCGGGTACAACCGCCATAACTCTGCCAGAGCCAATGATACTGAAACTTCACACGCCGTGGCGCGACGAAATCGGGCACGAATGCGGTCGTGCATCTCCTCAGAGTCACATCCCTCTGGCCGGGTTCTAAGTCCAAAGCCTCACACTACGGGTTGGGAGAGAATGACTATGTCGGGCCTGGAAACGTCTTAAAGCAGCACTCCTGACGCGGACGGGGAGCTACAATGCTATCGCTCCTCGCTACTCAAACGTTCCACAAAAAAGGATGGTGTTCGGCAGCAAAAACATTTCTCGATGGAGAAAGCGTGGACGCAGAGGCATACCATGGCTTAGTTTCCCATTGGTTTCCAACTTCCGGGACATCCATATTAGGCTTCTTACATTGGCTTGACTGCCGACCGACATCACTTCACTGCTGCAAATTCGACACTATCCGATGGCATCGGAACCACGGCGCTGCCCCTGGGTACTTATAATACCAGCTGCCAATAGCTCTGATCTTTCCGGTCCTCTGGAACCCGATAAGTATTCTTGTGCCCACAGACCTTTCGCATCATCGTTTGGGCATTTACGTGCAGCGATGGTATCCGGTAGTCTCACTAGTCAGACCAAAATCAAAAACTTTTTTTTTTCGAAAATTTGGAGAGAGCAAAAAAAGTACCTGATTATGGTCTGATTCCACTCGCGCAGCAAAAGCCGTAGGTCGACCTTCCGGATTAGGAAATTCCCAATTGGGAAACCCTTCCTTGAGCTCAGTGAGATTATGGTGGGTTATTTTGACCCAGAGGTGGTATATATTGACTTTTTTAAGGTATTTGGTCTTCAAAAAACCTGTTGAACTGAAGAATTGGGGGTGTGGTGCATGTTTTAGTTTGCGATGATGTGGCTGTGCATGAAAGTCGCACGACAAGAATATTGGTTTCTGGTAGCAGCTTAGGTAGATAAATCGAAATAAAAATACTCATAGATACCTTGGCATGCTGTCTAAACTTATGGTGACTTTAAAGATCATAAATACACGTTGTGGCCACAGTGCAGCAGTCGCAGCGGAAGGTTGACCTACGGTTAATACCTGACAAGTAAAACTAGACTAGGTATCCGGGATACTCACGCAGCTCCGAACACCATTCAATTCTGATGTATAAATGATCAGGGATGGCCGTTCAGTGACGGCATCAGAAATGTCGTTCGAGGGAAAGACGAGATCAAAGCGGAATCCACGCCAACTCCTGAATACAAACTCCCATATGGTTCACTACAGATCACGGGCGAGCGGAACCCACCTTATACAGGACCTTACCTTTTTTCGCTCTTATCAGAACTACCATGGGCATGGCGTCTCAGGACCCCACACTTTAACTTCTTCCTTTCATTATCGCTAATGCCGTGACGACGATGGTCTACGCGTACGTGCGCGCCGTAAAGTCTCCCCCTTCCCTGAATGCGCCCTTCAACCCAGCGGACCCCGCAGAGACGCTTCGCCAGTCTCCGCGGAGTCGGGTGCGAGGTGTCGCGTCTGGGTCGCGAACCCACGACTTCGATGCAAAGAGTGGAGTAATGGGCCACACCATATCTAATTATTGAAATTTGAAGGGTGTAAGTGCTCGACAATACCTGTTTGGCTTGTTTCAGAAATCATGGAGATACATGCACATTTTCGCTGCAGCTTTGCTGCATGGAATCCTCCTTGATCTTTACTGCACTCTAATTTTAGAGTAGAATATACTTAATTGGGGGCCACAGTAATTTGAGCGGTGCTCCGCCGCCGATGCCTTCAAGCTGGTGATTTAACCCAAGTTCAACCATCCGGGAAATGCCGGCCGAGATATGCCGAGGTCCGATCACCATTTCGGATCACCGTTTCCGGCCGGCTATCGATGATTCCTTTCCTCGTCCTTACCACACCGTTGTCGAAAGTGGCTCAGCGCTCATTCGTCTTTTACTGACAGTCTTTCTGCTTGCCACGATGGCGTCCTAGATTTTCAGCAATATCAGCTTCACGACTCGCGATATCCCGATGCCATTCCAGATGAGGCAAAATTCGCCCTCTGCAAATCGTGCGGCATCGATATATATTGCGTGAGCGCATTCACTTGACATTCACGACATGATTTCTGAGATGGGTGTCAACACAAACCTTGACAGTCGACAAAATGTCAGGCGGCACAGTGGTCGTCCCACAAGGCCGAGGGCCTGGACATTGCGAAACAATCCGGAATCGAGTCCGTGACGCTGGACCTCTATGTTTGGATAAAATACTACGGTCACTGCGCCATCACGGCCATACGGTTGCCCGAAAACTTGCGCTGCACGCAAAGCGTGACCGTTTTCTCTGTGCTGCAACTCGGGCGACGAGAGCTCGTCCAGTTGCACGCCTTCTCGGCACTGCTGCGGGCTACGGAAGCACGTTACGCAGAGACCTGGTATACTTGAGGTGTCCTTGAGGCATATCCTCGGTACGTCTTCCCGTTCGGCGAGATTACCTACCCGTTCCTGAGTTTCAATAATTCGGCCCTAGTGCACAAGTTAGCTGCCACCTGCCAAGCTCGGAATGCAGTGTCTGTCGCAGTGTCGTACACCGCCCGGAGGCTTTCCACCTGCCTCGTGGTCTTCTCTCTCTTTACTACGACGCCGAGACTGAGACGTTGATAAGGCTCGAAGACGTAGCACCAAGTACGATGGAGCCTGAGATCGTGCGGCTCGACTTCTCTCGAGCTGCCGTGGCGGCATGGGCGTTTGACAACGAGCGACACAGCAACTGGCCGGTCGTGTATTTACTGGACGACGGGCGCGACACTGCTCGTAGGCCAAACGAGCTGATCGATGTCTATGTGGGCGAATCGCTCAATGCCGTGGGGCGCATGCGCCAGCATCTGGACACGCCTGCGAAGCAGCACCTCAAGCGCATTCGCGTTATCCTGGACGGAACATTCAACAAGTCGGTCTGCCTGGACTTGGAGTCGTACCTCATCCGCATGCTGGCCGGCGACGGGGCCTACCGGGTCCTCAATCGGAATGACGGCATTGTCGAGTCGAATTACTTCCAGCGCGATATATATCGCGAGCGGTTCCGCGACATCTGGGAACAGCTCGCCCGCGATGGCGTCTTTACGCGCAGTATCCCCGAGATCGAGAACAGCGACCTCTTCAAGCTGTCGCCGTTCAAAGCCTTGACTGAAGATCAGGCGAATTCGGTAGAGGCCATTGTCAAGGGGCTCATGGCCAACGTCGCGAGAGGCGCTGGAAGTACCACCGTGATCCAAGGCGATCCAGGCACCGGCAAGACGGTCGTCGCCATCTATATGATGAAATTGCTCAGCGACATTAAGACCTTCACGTCGCTCGAGGATCTGGATAGCGATTCGCGATTCGCCGAGTTCTTCACCGAAGACAATCGGACGCTCCTCCAGGGTCTCACCATCGGCCTGGTCGTTCCGCAGCAATCCTTGCGTGAATCGATCAAGAAGGTCTTTCGAAAGACCCCTGGGCTCGATCCCTCCACGGTGATGACACCCTTTGATGCAGGGCAAGCGGATGGACAGTTCGATCTGCTCGTGGTGGACGAGACCCATCGGCTCAACCAGCGCGCCAACCAACCCTCGGGCGTGCTCAACGCGAAGTTTGCTGCCATCACCCGCGCGCTCTTTGGCGCCGACGACACCAGCAAGACGCAGCTCGACTGGATCCGCGCCAAAAGCCGCCACCAGATCTTCCTCCTGGACGCCGCGCAGAGCGTGCGCCCCGCGGATCTGCCCGCGGAGCTGCTGTCGGCCGTTGTAGTCGAGTCCCGTGCCGCGGGGCGCTACTTCCAGCTTCGAACCCAGATGCGCATCCAAGCCGGCTCCGACTTCGTCTCGTACATCCGCGCAATCCTCGACCCCCGCCCGCGCGCCGAGCCCCCGGCGCGCCCGGACTTTGGCGCGTATGAATTCCGCGCGTTCGATGACGTCGCTGCCATGCGCGCCGCGATCTTCCGCCGCGACGCCGAGGCGGGCCTCGCGCGCATGGTGGCCGGCTACGCCTGGGCGTGGAAGAGCAAGCGGGACGCGGCCGCGTTCGACATTGAGATCGGGGCGACGCGCCTGCGTTGGAACAGCACCGCGACGGATTGGATCGCGTCGGCGAACTCGCTCGAGGAGGTGGGGTCGATCCACACGGTGCAGGGATACGACCTGAACTACGTGGGTGTCATCATCGGGCCCGATCTACGGTATAACCGCGAGCAGCGGCGCCTGTGGGTCAGCCGCGGGTCGTACTTTGATAAGAAGGGCAAGGAGAATAACCCCGTGCTGGGACGGAGCTACGACGACGAGGACCTGCTGCGCTTCATCACGCAGATCTATGCCGTGCTCATGACGCGAGGGATCCGGGGTACGTACGTCTACGCGTGCGATCCTGGTTTGAGGGAGTACTTGAGGGATTTCATCCCGCCGAGTTCCTAAGTGACATGAGCTTTACATTTCTCATGCAGGTAATCTATACATACAAAGCCAGAGCTTTGTTCGACGTTATAAACATATTTGTGGTTCTCAGATAGCCTTGCACTTCGCTAGGAGAGGTATATCACTTTTACTATAGATCAGTTGTAGATGCTTTGTTGCTACGAAGCCTGTGTAAGCGTGGACCAGATCACCTGCAGCATTCAGGATCTTCAACCTTGGCGAACGGTTCAACTCGACAAGCGTGGTCCCACCTTTGCCAGCCGTGTTGCTCTGCCAGATGCGTGTGCCATTGGGGAGTGTATTGAAGTTGTATCAAACCTCTTTTGCGCGTGCAAATGATTGTTTATACAAATGAACCCTCAAACTTACGAGTCGGACTCATACTCAAAAGTGTCGGTAAGCGTTGAAAAAATTCTTGTGATGGACTAGATCCTTTCTACGCGCACAAACTCTTAATCAATGGGCCAGATAACTCAACATTCAACAGGGCCTCACACAACTAATTGAAATGGTCCGGGCTTGCTTCGGATGGGAGACCACTGTGGGAGTGTTTCATCGAGTGAATATCGACGATTAACAAATCTAATTCTATTTGAACATGTTTCGAACTCAAAGAACCTAAAAGGTCTTGTTTAATGCCCGTTGAAATACATATGTTCTCATTTTTGCTACGTGGAATCCTCCTTGATCTGGACTCCAACAGTAGAGTAAGAGAATTTGAATCTGGCGTCGTAGTGAACAGAACAGCGCTCCTGCTGCCGACGCCTTCAAGCTGGTGCTTCAACCAAAGTTCCACCTTCGGGAAATTCCGGCCGCTCCATGCCGGTGATCCGATCACCGTTTCGGATCCTATTTCCGACCGTTTGCTGTCTTTCCCTCGGAACGTCCTGGACGGTAGCCTCGCTCATTCGTCTTTGACTCTCGCCTTTCTGCTTGCCACCATTGCGTCCTCGATTTTTCAGCGATCTCTGCTCCACGACTCGCGATCTCGTCAGGACTGGTGGATTTTGTTGAGGGAATATGTCGAGCTCGGGGCAACAGTGAAGTTCTGCCGTGGTCGTTTCCGGGACTGGACGGTATGTTTTGTTGCGGCGGATGGGTTCACGACGCGTAGTAAGTGGTACATCGCCACTTAGACCCTCCTGAAACGTTGGCTGACACTGGACAGAAAGCTTCGAATAAACCACGCTTATTGTCACACTTTTCGCTTGGCTCGCTGCGAAGACCTTTTCATTAACACGATGGTTCGTTTGTTTTCTTACCATCCGTCGGCCTTTCCAATCCCAGAGCAGCTGAACGACCCCTCATGCGTTCGCGCTAGCTTAGAAGCTGCCACGTATTTATCTTCGACGTCCGGAAACGATCCACCCCGCGCCGACACGAAGCGAAGGCTCGGAGTGCCTCCGATTAAGCTTCTGGTTCAACAGTGGGCTAACTGGGAGTCGCCGCCGCAGTATCATCCTCTACACTTCCTCGGCTAGAACCGTTCAACTTTACCAAGTACGTGTCTCGCGCCCCCTCACTCCACGGCGTCATCTTCGTGCGATTAAAGGGCAACTCCGCCAGGCTTTAAGAGCTGAATCTTGCCTGTATGACCATCATCTCAGCAGCAATGATCGACGCCTCCTGGATGTGGGCCCTGAGCCTCGGAGTCGGCCTTCTGCTTTACTATGGCCTTTCGTGCACAACCCGCGCGAAGTTGCCGCTACCCCCCGGACCTCGGAAACTCCCGCTCTGGGTAACCTTCTCAGCGTCCCGTCGCGCCGTCCATGGGAAGCGTACATGGCCTGGAGCAAACTCTACAGTACGTATTGGGCTTTCCTCTTCCATCAGCTCATCCCAACACCGACAGAATCCGACATCATACACGTCGATATCGCGGGAACATCCATCGTGGTTCTGTCTTCACTCGAGGCAGTGGAGACACTGCTCGAGAGACGCTCTGCGATTTACTCCGACAGGCAGGCGACAAATTTCCAGATACTAGTTACGCTCATGGAGCTTGCTTCCCAGAGCCCGGACTCCGATGCTCGCCGAGCTCATGGGATGGAATACTGCCTTATGTCGATGGTAACCACTCCGACTCATCAGGCGAACGCATCGACGGCTACTCAAGCAGGAATTCACTCCCCAGGGAATGGTGAAATACCGATCCAATCAATTGGTAGCGGCTCATGGCGTCCTCCGCGGTTTTTTGAGCGCACCAGAAAGTTTTATGGATCACCTCCGACGGTAAGTTTACGTTTTGGTGAACGAAGGATGACCACCTCTTAATGAACCGCAAGGTCGGCTGCAGAGACTATTCTATCGGCCATGTATGGGATCGACCTCCAGCCATCGGACGATACTTATATCGCCCTCGCGTGCGAGGCGTTGGAGAGCTTTTCCGCGGCCGTGGTTCCCGGCAAGTATCTCGTCGTGAGCAGTCTCCTCCTGAATGTCCCACTTAACTAAGGACGTTGATTCAGGACTCACTTCCGATGTTGAAACACATTCCAGCGTGGTTTCCCGGAGCAGGGTTCAAGCGCGATGCGAAAGAATGGCGGAAGCTTGCGGCTGCTATGCGGGACGTCCCGTTTACGGAGACGAAGCGGCAGGTGGTGAGTGGCATGCATGCTGTCTTTCTTTCTTCTTTCTTCATCGGATTTTCTATCATACTTACTACCGGTTATCGAACAAAGGAGTCGGGCACGGCGCCGCCCTCGTTTGCGGCGGATAGTCTCACCGCGCTGAAAGAGTGCGAGGAGGATTATTATACGGAAACGACAGTGCGGGACACGGCGGGATCACTCTTTGCTGGAGGCGCGGAAACCACTGTGTCGGTCGTCAGCACGTTTCTGCTTGCCATGCTTGCGAACCCCGACGCGCAGCGCGCGGCCCAAGCGGAGGTGGATTCCGTTACTGGGTGTAAGCATCTCCCCGACTTTGAGGACTCCGACGAGGAGTCGATGCCGTATGTGGCGGCGCTCGTGAAGGAGGAGGTCATGAGGTGGAGAAACGTGACGCCTATCGGTTAGTAGTGCGACCGTAATCCATCCATCCATCCGCATTTTCTCATCTTATTGTCTATACTTGCGGGCTGCAGCTATCCCCCACTTTATTGCCGTCGAGGACGAATATCGGGGATGGAGAATTCCTGCTGGGTCGATCGTCGTTGGGAACGCATGGTGAGGTTGAAGTCCACGTGGGATCCGCATCTTCCTACTTACGTTCCGTGCTATTTACCAGGGCCATTGTGCACGACGAGGTCTCGAGCTCGTATTATATATAGTTCAGATTTACTCAACTCCAAACGACTTCGCTTTAGGTGACCTACCCCGACCCATACACATTCGAGCCTGAACGCTTCCTGCTAAACGGGAAGCTCAATCCGGACGTCCAGGACCCAGAAGGAATTGCGTTCGGCTTCGGGCGGCGGTGGGTGTATTAAATCCAATTGTTGCACCATTGAATCAACGCTAACTTTTGTGTGTCCGCTGCGGCAGACAATGCCCGGGCCTCCACTTTGCGCGCGACGCAATATGGATCACCATCGTCTCTATCCTCGCAACGTTTGACATCGCGAAAGCACTGGATGAGGACGGGCGGGAGGTGGAGCCGTCTTATGAGTTTGATTCTCGGTTTATCAGGTACTTCTATCTTCACGACGGGTGCACCAGGGGAACTGATTATGGAGCGACATCATGTAGTCTTCCGTTGCCGTTTAGATGCTCTATCAGGCCGAGGTCAGAGGAGGCTAAGGCGCTCATTCGTGCGACGGCCGGTGTGTGAGAGCGGCGGGTGGCGATGGAGTACCCTCTGTAAGGTAAATACAATGCACATGGGCCCAGGCGATAATGAGTGGGGAGGTGACCAATGCAGGGCGGCATGAAATCAAGTGCACGTTCAAGGATTATATGATCACGCGCCAGGCCCAGGGACCTATGGATGATTATCACATCGACGATAATTGAACTTCCTTTTTCTCCGGTCGTAGGCGCTAAGATGTTTTGAACATACAGTTGCTTGGGGATCTCCGAGTCAAGCGCGCACTTGAGTAATCAATTGCCTCTGCATTCTCTTCTCAGGCAAATGGTTAGACTTGAGCACGTACAGATTCTCGGGCGGGACGAAAATGACGGTCTTGGTGAATACGACATCCCACGGCTTGGGCAGTGAGAATTCCGCGCCTACGAGTACATCACAACGAACCTGTAGATGTCGATGGCTATCAGACAATGAATTGAACTTCCATTTCTGGTTCTATGGTCCTAGTCTAATACGATTTTAGGCGTGCGGCAGTTGAGTTCTGACGTGGGATGCGTAGACTGGATAATTATCCCTCTGTCTTCGTGGTGTCTTGTTCTAGTCAAGGATGGAGTCCTTGGTAATCGATGAATCTTCAGGCTAGTGCGAGTTGTTCGAACTCGGGGTTGCATAAGGAGTTTCAACGACACAGTATCATATTGTGCTGGCCCCAGAGATGTTGTTGCACGCACGCGCGCCGGAACGACCGTGATGGACACTGTGTAACCGATAGATGGATGACAGATTATCAGTCACTGGTACTTATTGAATTGAGGAGTTTCTTCTTTGACAATATACTAGTGGGGGCTAGAGTTCAACAAGCCGTGCCACGCCCAACCACATAAAAAGGGTTTGCGAAGGCGAGGAAGAGTCAAGACCTCCCTCTTCCAAGTCGTCTTCCTTCAGACCTTGAATTCACAATGCGCTTCAACATCCTCAAGCTGACCTCACTCATCCCCCTCGCCGCTATGTTGACGCTCGCCAACGGGTCGCTCCTCTTCGATTCTGCGGACGCCCTGAGCGCCCGTCAAGGGTGCTCCATAACCTTCTGCGGCGAGTCCGACCCCGGTGTCAACTGTTGCTCTGGCCTATTTTGCTCGAGTATCAACGTCAGTACTTCCCCATCCCACGCCTCGCTACCACTGGTCCATCCATCGATACATCTAAGACTAACTTCCTGTGTAAAGCGCTGCACGTCCTGTGGCATCTCCGCCGGATTCTGCGGCGCCGCGGGGGACAACGTGCCGTGCTGCGCTGGGTTGTTTTGTTCCGCGACGGAGGTGCGTCTTGCTCTGCGATTCCCTTATCTCATTGGGGGAGTTTGGAATTTTGAACTCACTGAGGGTATCAGCGCTGCAGCCCCTGCATCGGGACGGGGGGCCTTTGCCAGGTGGATGTGCCGTGCTGCTCGGGGCTTTGTCCGAATGGTCAGGTATGTTTTTTTTTCCTTCCCTTTTCGTTTGGAAGACATGGCATGGTGTTGAATTTGGTGTTAACAGACTTGCGAAGCCTGAGCGAGGCCAATGCAATGGCGGTTGACGAATATGGAGCTCGATACGGAAGTCTGGATATGTTTGTATGTACAACTAAGTACTGGGGAATCTATGGGTACGAATGTGCTTGACGGCTTTTGCAAGGAAAGATATCTTAGTCTAAAGATGTCAACTAGGCCTCCACGCTCGCCGTACCTACGGATGCAATGGCTGGAAATGGTCAAGCCCGTCGTGAGATACTAAAACCAACCCGAGCAAGTTGAAGTAAGTATTCCCATGCTCCTTCCTCACGCGCTGCTATGGCCTATCAGGCTATCACTGACATATGCCGTCAAGGTCTACAAGCGCATACCGGCAGCCCAGATTTAGGCAATAGGAAACAGCCAGGAAACAGCTAATATACAACGACAGACGCACGTCCCTCAAGTTCGAAAATTTCCCCAACCTATGTCAATCATAATATACACCCCTCTCTACTTAGTCTTTAAGTCTTGGTCGTGGTCGTGGCTGAACTTCTCGTGCGAGGGCGTCGTCGCGTCGAGGCCGAATTCTATGCAACACACATTCAGATCAGCGGGAATGTAGGGAAGAGCGAAAAAGGGAAGGGACGTACGGTCGACCTTCGTCTTGCTGAACCGCCACGCCGGGATTTTATTCTCGAACAAGATGTCGAGCTCACCGTACGAGCGTCCGCGCGCTGTCGAGGTTAATCAATCAACAAGCGACAGCGGAATCATCAAGTGAAAGAGGGGACGCACTCTCCGGCACCCGTATCCAACAATACAGCGCACTAAGCGCTGCGCTCCCAAACCAGAACAACCCGCTCTTCGGGCCCCAATTCCATGCCGTCGGGCTAAGCATCCGCGGGACGATGATCCCACAAATAATATTCATCACTTGATACGCACACCGTGCGAGGACGATTGTCTTTGCACGCAGACGCGTGGAGCCGACCTCGGCGATGATAACGTAGCAGACGGCGCCGAGGGTGGTGTTGTATGTGAAATTGAGCGCGATGAGCAAGGCGCCCGAGGCCCACTTTGCGCCGTTCGTGTTAGAGAAGCCGAGCGCGCCGATGATGAGGAGGACGAGCGCCATTATGCACATGCCGGTGAAGTAGAGGGTGCGGCGGCCGAAGCGGTAGAGTACTACGGGGCGTTAGTTGAATTAGATGAAACGGACAGGGAAACTGGGAGGGACGCACGGAACCAGGACGCGACGGTTCCGATGATGAACATCTATTTATATAAAACGGGACAATTACCAGAGTGTACGAAGTGAGAGGGAGAACGCACGGAGTTGAGCGCCAGGTTGAGGTCATACGCTGCGATGGTACCCATACCTGCCTGGACGAAACTATTCCAGGCGTCGTTAGTAAATAATCTGTCCGGAATTTGACCAAGAAATAATAAACGCACAACTGCACGCCCTGCCCAATCAAATTCTCGCCGGAGAGTAGCTGCATGGCGAATACCATCATCGCCTACGCACATCGCGTCAGCACCAACTAAACTATATATCCATAGGGATGGAAAGGGGAACTCACAATCTCCGTCCGCCTCAAATCAACTCCCGTGAAACACTGCAGATACGACGTGCCGTCCTGCATATCGCGCTCAATCGCCGTCGTGTGTATCATATTCGCCACACTGCGCTTCGCGTCCTCCTTGGAGAACAAATCCGGATTCGTGAGCCTTGCGACACTGCGCTCGGCATCCTTGTGCCGGCCTTGGCGCACGAGCCACCAAGGGGACTCGGGGGCGCAGTACGCGCCGATGATGAGTGGGATAGGCCACACCCACTGGATGACGAAGGGAAGGCGCCAGCCCCAGTCGCTGTTGATTGTGAGTGTCGCGCGCACGACGCCGCTGCTGAGGAGAATGCCGATGCCCCAGCACATGTTGATGTATCTGCAAACAAATTATGAACGATCCGTGAATTTAGAGGGGAGAGGAGCCGCACGCGGTGAGGTAGTGGCGCAA
Organism: Mycena galericulata; assembly: GCA_029289565.1. NCBI lineage: Eukaryota > Fungi > Basidiomycota > Agaricomycetes > Agaricales > Mycenaceae > Mycena > Mycena galericulata. The sequence continues at coordinate 182,989 of JARKIA010000059.1, read as the reverse complement.
GACGATGGGGCACACTTCTGATGCGTATGCCGTCGTGAGCGTCTGGAATACTGGATGCAACTGGTGAGTCGCATGATACATGGGACGAGTGCGATCGACTCGGACGTACCACCCCAGAATAAACCGCAGACTATTTCTGAAGCGACGAGGGCTTCCAAACTCTGGCTAAACACAGGTCCAAAAATACCGACGATCATTCCAAGCATCGATATTATATATGTTCGTCGAGGGCCGAATTTCTCGCTCGCCCACCTAGAGAATGCTGTTAATTATTTCGTTCATCGTGCAGGGCATGCAAGCTCACCCGTTAATCATAAGCCCAATTATTCCGCCGGCACTGGACCCATTTCCAAGCCCCGACTGCCATGGAGCGGGAATAACTTTGGTGCCCGTCGCGGGGTTTACCACACCGAAGCGCCTGAGGAATGCAGGCTGCTCGTAAAACGAGCCAATCTACGCCTCGCGTCAGTTGGCACTTCACGCACATGGTTCGATGCCAACGCACCACAACGACATCGTACCCCTCCATGATGAGCGCGGCCGAGAGAAGGATGCTCCAGAAAACAGCCTTCTTGTGGATACGGAATGCCTCCCGCATGGACATGTTGTGCTCCGCATAGTCGGCCTGCGCGGCGTCGGTAACAACTTCGGCGTAGTTGTCGAGCCCCTGCGCGAGGCGAGTGTTGTCGGCGCGGACGATGCCTACGGACGGGTCTTCGGTGTTCGTAGCCATGCTCGAGGTGGAGGTAAGAGGGGCGGCAACTTGAGTAGTGCCTTGGTCGCGTTGTTCAGTCTTTTTTAAACTAAGTAAACACCGAAGGGAGATCACAGTCAGGCGACCCTGCGGGGCAACCTCGGAGTGAACCACCCGGCCCGCCCTGGCGCGTGCCTGAGCCTACCGGAGCCGCTATTATAATGCGCCATGGAAAGGATCCAAGTTGCATTGAACGTCGAAAATGAAACTCGCCGTTCGATTCGTGATATTTTACCTGGTTGAAGCCTGGAACGGAAACATACCTTGACCTATTTCTGCTGGCGTCACAGCTAAGAGGAAATCGATCTCGAACAAAGGGGTCTTAAGGTCATGGACAAATCAAAGATGTTCATCAAGGCACAATATGTCGCTGAAAATGCTAGCTCCCAAATTCTCCCTTCTCTTCCCTCCCCGTCGCGGCCAACTTCAATGCTTGGTCCTTGAAAGCATAGATGAGCACGGCAGAGATCCAAGCGCAGCTGTTCGTCCTGTTATCGCACTTGGAACATCCATATACTAACTTCCTAGCCACAGGAACTCGAGCTACTACTTGAGCGCCATCTCTTTTAGTAGGTACGCTTCGTATCGTGTCGAATGGCCAGCCTCACGGTTGACTCAGCGATCCTCTTCTATGACTACTTCCTGACGCTCCACTGGGAAACATCGAGATACTGGGGAACTAAGATCACTTGGCCGTCGGGCTTGTTCTTTGCGAATCGCTATGGGACCTTGCTCGGAAATATCCCCATAGTATTCCAATCATTCTGGACTACGCCAGGAACAACGGATAAACTCAGAGTACGCACATATCCGCAGCCCTATCGGATTTTCCTTTACATTTTGTCAGATGTCTGGCTTTTTCCGGCATTTTGTCCTACAAGGCTAACTATACGTCTGTCTTTCGCAGATGCCGTTTTCTGAATACTTACCACCAATTTTTCATCGTTGTCATGCAGACAATTGGCGGAGGTGTGGCGCCCGATTGGCTCATGCCTGCTCTTAAGTTCTGACAATCGGTGCCAGTGATGCTTATCCTACGGACGTATGCCCTTTACGGGCGAAATAATCGCGTTCTTGTTTTGATGGTAGTCGTCGCCGCGGCAATAGTCGGTGTCGTCGTTGTGCGTTCCTCTACCGTCCGCCGCCCGTCCACCGCTCAATATTCGTAGTGGGGGACCCTGTCTTCCGGGAAGGCGGCTAGCAATGGGCCCAACCTACTCTTATATATTGGTTGTACCTATGAAATAACTCATGCCCAGTACGTCCTCTCGACCTCGACGAACACATTTTCGAATTCAAGTTGACTCCAAGGAGCATCGGCCTCGTCATCGCCTGGGCCTCGCTGGGTGGATTCGACTGCATGATATTTTTCCTCACGTTATACAGGGCGTTGAGCCAACGGCACTTAACTGGGTTGAAACTCATCACTGTCTTGTTGCGCGATGGTACGTTCGTCGAGTTCCCGTTGGATCATTCACGCATTGGACGTATAGGATCTATATATTTTGGGTGAGTCCAAGCTCAGCTATTCCCAGTGTCGTTGACGTTGGATCGATCCAGTGTAATGGTGATCTCGAATTTATCCAACATCCTAACCTTTGTCGTGAGTTTGTGGATTTGCTTGCTGTTGTGACGTACATACTCATCCATCTTCGCAGTTCGGGGCGGTGCGTCTTGCTCCCGAAAATGATAAAATCACTGTTAAAAGCGAATAGGGGCACACCCGCGGCGTCGCCACCACCTTCACGAACATGTCAGTTCTGCTTCAAATTTCCGTTGACGTTGTTGTTTCTCAATCCCTGCATCAGAGTATCTTCGATAATGATTTCGAGATTAATGCTCAATCTCCGCGATCCTGCCCTCTCGAGAATTTCTACCCGGTTCGCGGAAAGCACCAGGGATACAGATGCTGATGGCGTCTTCACGTCGTATCTGACTCCCAGCGGCGCCGTAGAAATTCCAAGGACCCCGGCTAGAAGATCGTTGGGAACAGAGATGAGTAGAGATGTGATCGTTGGGCTTGATACACCCTAGAAATTATATCTTCCGGCCTTTGTTCAACTTACGGCTGACGAAGCTAGTTGTTGCCCCGGCGAACGAACCTATTTCATTTAAACTTTGACAGCAACTGTCGTACCAACTAACGCATTGGAGGTTCCTTATGGTCGACGACCTTACTCAGCTTCAGTTGATTTTCTTCGACGAACTACTGGGCTCAGTTCAACGGTGTACGGCATTGTTAAGGATCTTAGGCAGTTAATCATCGAGGGCATAAGGTTACTATGACAGGCTACAGCTTCCATCGTAAAGCTGTCTCCCAGATCCCGGGATCAACGACGCAGCATCGCGGCGCATCGCCTCCTGATGTGTTCGCGCATTTATTCTGGTGCGCCCACTCCATTTTGCTTCCCAACTTTCATCTCCTTGGAACCTAAGTTCCATGAACTCGTCGGATATCCAGACAGAAGTGTGGGTAAGCTTTCGCCCTCGGCCAAACTAAATGTCTAATTCCAGGAGCAGGAACTCGGGCTATTACTTGGGCGCTATCGCTTTCAGCAAGTACCTTTACTTAAACCTTTCGCCACCTCACTCATGCCGAATCCGATGCAGCCCTCCTTTTTTACGATTATTTCTTGACATTCGAGTGGGAGATCTCGCGGTACTGGAGCTCCAAGATCACTTGGCCTACCTTCCTGTTCTTCCTCAACCGCTATGGAACACTGCTAGGCAATATTCCCGTCGTTATCCAGACCTTCTGGACTACTCCGAGCACGCCCGAAAAATCCGCGGTACGCCGTAGGGAATTTTACATTAATATTGACACCAGGCTAACATTCCACTAAGATGTGTGCCTTCAGTTGTGGGTTCGTGGCAGAATAGAGTCTGACCATGCGCTTTCAGATGTATCTATCTTGAGTCCTACCACCAATATTTTCTCATCGGAATACAAGTAGTGGTCGGAGGTGCGCCGGACGCAACCCATTCTTGAGGTTCTGACACGGTCCCGCGCCACTAGCGTTACTCATTCTGCGGACTTATGCTCTCTACGAGAGAAACAACCGCGTTCTTGCATTTATGCTCGTCATTGGCGTAGGGACAGCCGGTGTTTGTATCGTGCGTTTGGTTCAGCAGATCCTAGCCATTGTTTGTTGACTCAAAATGGTAGTGGAGGTCGTTGGTTGATGATAAGTCTCTCCTGCAAGACGGCAGTAATTTAGGCCTCGATATTGGATGTAAATATGCGATAACGGCTTCTCAGTGCGTTCCTCTGTTTTGAGCAAGGTCACTCTCAAAAATGGTTACTGCTGTGGTAGGAGTGTCGGCCTGATCATCGCCTGGATGGCCTTGGTCTTGTTCGATTGCATGATATTCTTCCTTACCCTTTACAGGGCCCTCAGCCGCCGTTCGCCTGGTGCACATCTACTCACTGTCTTGTTGCGCGATGGTACGCCGGACTGGTGTCTCTCATGATTATTTCATTCCTTATACTTGATGAATAGGGTCTATATACTTTGGGTACCTTTCTTTTTGCCGCAATCTCCCTAGAATATAAACTTAATATCATAGCGTCATGGTGATCTCTAACGCATCCACCATCCTAACCTTTGCTGTGAGTGAACTTCGCATCCGTCCTCCTCGGAGTACTCATTCCCCCGCCTATTACAAGTTGGGTGGCGTATGTCTTTATCAGCCTGCAAATAATCCGTGCCATACTAACTGCCCCAGGACTACGACCGCAGTGTCGCCACCACTTTTGCCAACACGTAAGTCGCTGCCGCTTTGAATGCCTCAACGAATTTATTAAAGATCGCAGAATATCGTCAATCATGATTTCTCGGTTGATGTTGAATCTGAGGGATCCCGTTCTCTCGAGCTCGGGGATTCCGACACATACACCTGAGCTTTCCGATGTAGAATTCACAACCCATCTAACTTTCACTGGTTTCAATGCCTGCTCACAAAACATCAATACGAACGTGTAAGGGACCTGCGATGGACATTTGATATTGGACATGTAATTGTATACAGTCTATACTGATAGGCAATGGAAGCGAACACTTTGCATCCTCGGCACGGGCACCGCCAATTCGATAGAGTTGTAGGATCATAGATATGTCATTTTCAGAAGTTCGAGGCTACAGCGAGATGCTCGAAAATCCCTAAAGACATAGCCCCAACATCGCTCGTAACGTTGATCTACGTCGCATTCCAAGAAATTAGTGGGACTATATGAGACAAGCTGTGGTAGACACTGACCATGTCGAATCCTTCGGCCGCTCTTTTTGCGGCTTGCGATCCAGAGATGCAGTAGATGGCGCTGTCCGGAAATCGGTCAAAGAAGTGCTTGCTTGGGACAGATTCAGATGCTACCATTTTTTTCCGGCCATCTGTACCACCTTGCGAATGTGTTGGATGACCTTTTCGACGTCAGGATGGGGATCCGGCGAGGGTGCGGGGTACCCGAGCGATATCGAAAGATCGTAGGGTCCAATGAACAAGACATCTAGCAATCCATTGTCAATGACCGTCGGACAGTTGATATGCAGAACTTCACCGATTCCATCGATCGCGGCGATTTCCTTGACGTTTGTGAGACCCTCCTTGGTTTCTATCTGTACCATGACAACGACAGCATCGTTGGCAGCCGAGAGGTATTCTTCCACGGATATCCCCCAGTTCCCGTGTGTGAACGGGCTCCCGAAGCCACGCCGGCCGAGTGGCGGAAATCGACTGTCGCCAACCACTTCTTGCGCCTTTTCTGCGGTCGAAACCTTTGGGATTGGACATGAGATAGACATGAGGTATATTTCATGCGAAACTTTCAGACACAAGCACCATTGGGACGAGAACCCCCCGCGCGCCAGCATCCAGCGCGTGCTTGATCTGCCAACTTGTGCTAGCGCTCACCCCGGTTGCTGGGATCCTCACGAGCGCACTGGGCGCATTGGCGGGTCGAGCACCGTGGATAGCCGCAACGCTCTCTGAGAACCCAGGGCCGACGGACGTCAGGCCGTGCTCGCAGTCGATGAGCACCCACGAAAGCTTAGGGCTCGCCTGCGCCACCGTGCGCGCGTGGAAGAAGCCCGGGCTCGTCAGCCATACACCGAAGGCCGGCGTGTTTGCTTTGAATGCGTTGAGGAGTGCATGAGTGGCCATGAGAGAAAACCTGCGTCGAATACAGTGCGGCGCGGTGGGAAGACCTGGTGACATAGGGCGCGAAGCGAACTAATTTTAGTGTACGACACGTAGAAGAGTCCCCAGTTTTATAATGTACATAGTAATCGAGGAGAAGTCGAGCGTTCGACAGCGTCACGAAGAAATCCGAGTTCATCCTATGAAACACCCGATTAGATCGCCGAGGAGTCGGAAACGGAAAATCAGCATACGGAGTAATGTGTGGCCAGCTGGAAGATAATAGCGAGACAAACTGGCTTTAATCCGTAGGAGAATTCAGCTGAAAATTGAGATGACCTGGAATCAGGCCGTCGTTGACACGAGTAGGACGATGACTGACCTCAAATGCGAATTCGACCCAGTCGATCATTTTTTTAGTCCGTCTTCTCAACCCATATCTGTGCGTCCTCATCCCAGACGACGTCCAGTTTCCATTTTTGCGTCCCGGACCATTGGTCGGACAGGAATCCATCCCACCAACGGATGTATACATTTCCGCCCCCGTCCATCTCGTATCCCGCAACGCGCGGATCTGGACCGAGGAATTCGTGCCTATAGTCAATTAGATGAGACCAAAATGCACGAGCCGGATGCGCACCGACGGGCAACGACGTTGTCCGCATGGACAAAATTCACCCATGGCACGCTTTCGGGGTCGATCGTCTCGAGATAGTACTGGTGGACAAATTGGTTGAGATCGGTGCCGTCATAAACGACTTGTATGTCCTCGCCGTCTTTGGAGAGGTAGGAGCGGGGAAGATGCAGTTTTGAGCGGTGGCGGACGATAAATTTTTCCATTGGCCAGATATGGAGCTGCCATGCCCGAGCACGTTTGACAGCGATTAAGGATTTGAGGGAAGGGCCACGAGACTTTGCTTTTTCTTCCTCCGTTTGTTTTTGGGCGTCCTCAGAGGCGGAAGTCATGGTTGTCGCGATCAAGTCGTGATTCGCGATTGAAGAGTGTCTTGCTTTGTTTGCATCTGATAGGCAGTGATAGCCTGATACAGCGAGTAAATAAACAAATGTTTTAAACACTGGGACTTATGCGCAATTGATAGTAGCCGTGGACATAGATTTGGATCTAAGGGTCAGGATCCATCGATACAAGCAAAAGAAATTGTGCCGGGAATGGGAGGACTGAAACGGTCACGCCCCTCCGAATGAGCAACGAATGAGTCACTTGCTGCAACAGAATTCCAACGAAATTCCTGAATTCGCTTCAAATCCAAAAAATTTCTCAACTCAAGCATATTAAGGGTAGAATCCAGTTACTTGATTTCAATCACTGCTTCCAACTCATCTGCGGAATCGGCCGGGGCTCGAAACCTTATATCCCCTTTGGTTGATAATCGTTCACCAACTGGGGTGGTGTCTTGACTCTGCTTACCCATGCCAACACGGACGAGGATCAGTGTTGGCGCAATATTCTGTAAACCTTTATGTGAGAGGCTCGTATTTCGCCGTTGTGATGCAACTGACAACAGTTTGTGCGATCAAACCACCAGTGATGCCGGAGAATATGGCGGCCTTGTTTTGGATTTAGGTTCGGAGGACATGGCTTGGCTGAGAACTCACAAATTCGCCGGTAGGGTTAAGGGTGGTAAGGGAGATTACCCATAGGATGAGACAGAAACAATACATTGCGCCAGACTCGAGTCTACGAAGTTGGATCAGAAAACGCGTGTAGCGCTTGATCGGCTACACGCACACCAACGCAATAACAGTATTGTACCGCCTTCGAAGACTTGGGCCGAGGACGGCGCGCGCTTCGCGTCCAGCATACCATATTCGACCAGCTAAATCCATTAGCCGTGGCGCTCATGAGAGTTGGAATCACTCAACTTGTCAATAACATGAGAAGTACATTCGTTCCCAACATCATAATGAAAGGTGCCCTATCGTCTTGAATATAATACCCCTTTCCTCCAGGCAGCTTCAGCCAGGAGAAAACCATAAGGACTACCACATAAGTAATCAATTCCGGCCAATTCGGTGCCAACGGATCAGACTTACCGACAGTTGCCAAGATGCACAATAACGGCAGGACGAGAACCCTTTTTTTGACCCCCAGATAATGTAACAGCGATACAGCTGAGAACGAAAATTACTTGAGGATTTATTAATAGGATCCACGGGTGGAAGGGTTTACAAAGAGTAAGTCCGTCACTGCACTGATTTTGTGATCAGCAAAGGGCAGAAAGCTGAACTTGTTACTGACTTGTTCATGGCAATCAGGATTACTTCGGTCAGTTGGAGAACATTGAGTATCCCAATTAATCTCGGGAGGTTGGTGGACCCTTGAACAACTGCTTTATTTATCCGAATGATGACCCCGGCCATTCCGACGCTGACAAGAGTGCCGCATGTCCCCAGGAAGAACATGACCGAGGTGGTGCCAAGCAGAACCCGGCTTCCCGGTAGGTTTCGAAGAGTCAGTGTGCGGATTGAGACCACAAACAGGACGATGTATAGGCCTTTCACTTTCAGTCAGATCCATGTATGATGTGGCGCGAGTCATTCACCGTATAGAACGAGGTTAGTCTAGGCCACGCGTTAACTCTGGAAAAGTTCTACTCGAACACCTGCACGACGTGACTCACGGAAGCTACGCAAACGATGTCCAGCATGATAGTCCACAATGGATCGAACTCTCCCGAATCGACGACATACCCCGACATAGTGGTGTGGTAAAGGTGGGCGAGGGGTCGCGGATGACCACAAGGGATAGCTTTATACATTAGCTGTCAAGATAGGGACGTGCCCCATGACCGCTCTCAAGTAGACATATATCGTCTGACGGTAAGTCAAGGATATACGTACGTGAGTAAGTAGGCAAGTATGCATACCAATTTCAAGCCGAGTTTAGCACCTCTACTTTGATGGAGTTTAGGTCAAATCCAAGCCAAGCCCGCAGCTCCGAGGGACCGAGCTGGATACAAAGACCCAATCTTGCTCCTTTCCTTTTTAAAGCGGGAAGGCCCTGTTTATCACAGAATCAGAGTCGAAGCTTGATAAATGGGGTCGTATAATTAGTCGGGCGGTGTCCAGCAATCAGGAAGAATACATGGCCCTTTCTGTAGCATCAAAGAACGCCTCTGTAAGTAATACGCGTATAAATTAATCTATAACACCAGCTTCATCAATCATTGGCGGTTGATCCTCGAGTTGAAGACTCAAATCCGAGACTCGAGTGGAAACGGGCGACGGCCTTGTTTTATCTTCAGAAACTGGCAATCACATATCTGACTGCTGTCTGGTGCCTGTCATTGGAGTGGAGTTTAGAGGGTTATTCGAAAAAAGGGTACTCCAATCCCTTACATGCTCTTTTCATTTGCCTTTCACACCCTCGAAAAAATATTGGATTTCAACTGGACTTCCTAATCGGGCAGATCATGGCGCATCAGTGGCAGTGCGGCAGTGATCACCTAAACCTACACCATCATCCACACGCAATAAGCGGACTCGGACGTATCGCGCAGAATGGGCATTTGGCTAAGTTGGCTCGTTTCAAAACTGTTTCACCCTTCTTTCCGGCTCGAACCCGCCGTCTAGTCCCGACGTGAGCTCAACGACGGTGACGCTCAGCCTCGGCACTGGCAGAGCATAACTCACCAAATATCGGTCTTGCTCAGACCCCCTGCGTCGTGCGACGTCGACTCTTCTCAATTTCTGGAACTCTGTTTCAACAGGATATCATCTCAGAAGCAATCAAGTCAGACTGGTACGTCGTCTTTTAGCACCGCCATTCTGCGGTCCAAGCGGGAGGTCAAGCCACCAAAGAGTCCTCCTGGAGCCTCCTGCTGTCGTCCATAATTGCATGCCAAAGCGGATCAAAATGAACGGATACCTCTACACCCACGCGCAAAGATTCCCGACTTCTCACTCGAACCGTTGCAAACTCGAATCATCTTGGAAATCGACCTCGCTCGTTCTGCTCATGGCCCAAAATACGTGTGGTTGCATGAATAGGTGACCAGGAAAGATTATTATGGCTCGGGTGCTCGGACATATCATTTCACTCCACATCAAAGCGGCAGAATTCAAGAGAAACCGCAAACCTGGGTTTTCCCAAAATGGAATCAATCGGTGGCCCTCGCACCAGTGCATTGTGCTACGCGCTTACCCGTTCGAGTTGGGCCAAACAGCGACCCACAACTATCCGGTATATAAAGGCCAGCTTCAACGAACCTTGCCACTTCAGAGTTTTCTCCTCTGCCGACTTCATTCTTCAACCGAGACTTTTGTCACCTTCTCAAATCTTCTACCCCTTGCACTCCACCATGTCTACAGTAACTACGTTCGAGAACACCATCGATGTCCCCCCTGCCCTCAACTTTGAGGAGTCGGACTTCGACCTCAACTGCCCGTACTCCCCGACCAGCTCTCTCAAAGGCGTCTTCGTCCGATCGCGCCCCAACTCCATGGCCATCTCGGAGAGCGACCTCCCCTCGGAATTCGAGCAGTTTGGCATGACGGTGAATGCCACCGTCCCGTTCCTTGAAGCTCCCCCCGTATCCAAAGCTCGCCACCGCCCCCGTGAACCCAGCTTCCGCGATGACTCCACCGTGCGTACCGCCAGAACCATGCCCGCCAATGCCATGCGCGCCGTTCGTCGCGTCGAAGATGATGGCGACGAAGACGAAGAGAGTGTGCCACCCACTGCCAAAGCCCCCACCACGCGTCGCGGCACCTGGCCCTCCATGGTCAACTTGCGCAGCCGCGTCTCAGGCATCTTCCAGCGCAAGCAAGCCCCCACTCACAGCCACGCGCCGCCGCCCAGCCCTACCGCGCCCTCCGCCTCCACCTCCACTTCCTCTCCCCTCGAAGCCGACATCGAGCACGTCGCCCCCCGCTCCCGGCGCACCTTCTTCTCCCTTCGCTCTCGTGCAAGCAGCACGAGCAGCAAGGTCCCCCCCTCGCACACGCCCGTCGGACACACCGCTTCCGCGCGCACCCGCCGCGTCCGCCGCTCGCGCTCCTTCTCCGGCTTCACAAGCATGGCGCACGCCGTCCTCGCGCCCATCGCGGACGCTGACGCGGAGCCGGAGGAGGAGGAGCTCGACGAGGTCGGGATGGAGGCGTACCGCACCGCGCGCGGGGTGGGACTCTTCTGGGTCTATCAGGAAGAAGATGAGGAGGAGGAGGAGGAGACCGCGGCTGCGGGGATCCTGGAGCGCGGTGTCGAGGGGTGGTAGATGAATGTCTGGTTTCTTTCTGTCGTTGGGTTCTTTCTTTCTTTCCTCTGTTGTCTACGCGCGATCCCCCTTTCTCACTCGGTGCCCGATCCATCTACTTACCCTATGCCTATGCCACCTATGCTCTTATGCTTATGCCACATGCCTTCCTCCTGTTCCTCTTGTGTACATTTATCTTCTCTGGATTTCTCTCTCCTCTCTCGTCTGTCATTTGTATTACCGCTGCACAATCATCATTCTCTGCATTTTACTGTCTGCTCTTCGAATTCGGAGCTACCTATGACAACCTTCGAGAATCCTATCAGACTCCAGTGACTTAACTCGAGTTCGCCCGACGTGCCCACTGTTTTCCGTTTGCGAGTCTATACGACGAAAATAGCAAATAAAAACACTGTACACGGGGCTACATTATATTCTATCTTCACAACTCTCTCACAATACATGCATCACACTACTGCGCTCAACATCCCTACGAGGAGGACGACGAACTGCACAGCCGCGAACGCGGGCACAAACGAATATACACGTGGAACGCGCATAATTGCGCCATTGCTCTTGTCCACGGCTTGGGACGGGCTTGCGGCGGGGCTACCAGTGGGTGAGAACGAAAGCGTGAGCGATGAGATGGGGATATTGTCCTGCGCGCATTTGCCTGTGTAGTCTGTTGGGCGGCCTTGTCAGCTGTTTATCGTTGAAAGACCCATGCCCCAACACAAGACGAAACGGAAGCCAGCAATCCGAATGAAGAGGCGAATGAGACGTACCGCTCAGGACACCCTCCCCAGCACTCTGCGCAAGACTGTCGGGATCGGTTCCCACCACGCAGTCGATGCACTGCGCGAAACTATTGCCGTTCGTGTTGGTGCAAAGGCAGGTGAGATTGGTGCTGCAGGTCTAGTCAAAAATTCGTCAGCCGACCCGGGTATATAGGCAAAGATTGCTCGTGACTGGCGGACTAACGGATTGAGCGGAGAGAGCCGGCTGGCACGCGGAGGTGCATGCTGCGGGAACGAGACTTGCGTTGATATTGCGCGGAGCCACGAGTGCGAGTGCGGAAACTAGAGGTCTTTAACGGAAACATTTGCGGAGAAACGCTGCAGTCCGTACCTGGCGGTAGCGACAGCAGAAATACCGGCGCTAGCGCAGCTAGCGTTCCCACAACGCCAAAGAATTGGGAAATAAACCTCATCGAGTCTTGTTGTAATGTCGAAGGGCAACTGCTCGTCGAAGAAAAAAGTTCTAGGCAAGAACGAACAGAAACGGAAATTGAGCAGGGGAGAAAGAAGTGAAGAATCCGATAATCACTAGTCTTGGACCTATTTAAATAGACGGCGTCTTGTGTCTGATCTTTGATTGTTGGGAGGCGGAGGCGCGCTCCAAGCTGTGACGTGTGCGGCAATTGTTGATGTGAAACGACATTGCAGTGGAGTTACGGTGTTTTGCAGTGCTCAATTCAGGAACAATGGTGCTACTTAACTGCGACGAGAGAAGCCCCGTGCGCAGAGACAAAGGCCATGAACGTCGAGCTAAGGTCACCTAATTTCTTCGTGTCGCCAGTCGTGGATAATCTTTGACCTGGGGCAAGAGAGACATCGCAGTAAGTTGTGTGGAGAGAGGAAGGAACTGGCGCATCAACCAAACAAGGACCGTCATGATGCGTTAACGCGGTGCACGTGATGAGATCGCTTCGGCGACTGGATAATAGTGGATTAGGAAACAAGTCCCAGAACAAAGGAGTACTCAAGTCAATTTACGGATACAGTCTATGATACAACATTCCCCGCGTAAAGATGGATGAAAAAAAATTAAGCATTATGCAGCATCGACCACACCTCCTGCAATGTCTGTTCATCCAAATCCCTCAGCGCCGACACGAGAGCATTTTTTGTACCCAGTGATCGTTGAGCCTGCGACCGGGAACGCAAAACATTCTCGACGTTCTCGACCCGGACCACGAGAGAATCAAGGATCGTTGTAAGCTGTGAATCAGCCATCTCCACATTCGGAGGGAGTAGGACGTCAGGATCCCCTTCGAACCCCGCGACTCCCTCGGGGTTCGGTCGCAACACTCGATCCGCGGCCGTCATTTCTAATCGAATACATACGGCGGCAAGTTCCCGGAGTTGCGAGATGTTGAGTTGAGTTGCTGGGGGGCTGGTAGGAGCGTTGATAGCCATAGCAGGGTCGACTGAAACTGTGTCTTTGTGTTCATTCCTCCCCCTGAGCACCTCCGGAAACACACAAGAGAGGGTCTCCGGTACTTCCAGTCCCTTGAGCTTAACTTCACCCTTGAGCATAACGAGGGGGGAGAACTGCCGAACCACGTCCACAGCCTCCTTGGGCTGGGAATCGGAATACTCTGTGGGCTCCCCGCCGAATAACTGGGCGTTGATCTCGTTGAGCACATCAGAGCTGCACACGATCTGACCCCCAGCTGCGACGCTCGCGATGCGGGCCGCGCGCGTTACCATCAGCCCAAAGTAGTCCATGCGGTTTGTGACGGGGTCCGTGAGGCAGAGCGGCGCGCCGCAGTGGATTCCGATGCGCATCGAGAGCCCGCCATATATCAACCGGCCTTGCTCGTCGTAGATTTCTTTGCCATCCGCGCATTCGAGGATATCCTGTGGCCACGCTACCTCGAGGAGCGCGACTTGGATGGTCAGACACCACCACACGGCCGCAAACACGGTAGGGAACACGCAAAAAAAACTGTCTCCCTCCGTTTTGCATTCGTAGCCACCGCAAGTTCGCAGACACCGGCGCAGCAGACTATTATGTAGGTGGATGGCAGTGATCATCCCGGACGGCGTCGCCTCCCAAAAATGCGTCGAGCCCTTGATGTCGGTGAACACGATCGCGACGTGGCCGATGGGCGGCGGCACCTCGCCCTTCAGGCGGTCGAGGGTGCGGTCGATGACTCCGACGGGACGTGTGAATGGCTTGCGGCGGGGGTCGACCTGGGTGAGATTCGCCAGGCGCACAACCATGATCATAGTGCTCCCCTCCGCACCGTAACTGATTGCCAAATCGCGGAGTTTCTGAGCGGCCGCCGTTGGCTCCATCTGCTGCACAAGATCCACCGCGGTCTGGTAGTCCACATAGTCCCACAAGCCGCGGTTGGCGATGACGATCATGTCGTCCCGATCCGTCAAATCGTACTCGCAGATGTCGGGACGCGCAATGATCGAAGGGAGGAGGTGGTAGAAGCCGAACGAACGCGAAATATCCAGCTCGTCGTTCACCAGACCCGAAGGGGAGATCCAGCCCTCCGCAGCACGGATACGCGCAGTCTCCGCATCGTCGTACGGCTCGTGCTTGCGCGACACGGCGTGCGCGGTGCCCCCGCGCGAGACGATCGCCAGTGCGTTGCCCACGTTCGCGACGTACATCTTCTTCTCGACAATATACACCACAATTCCGGACGCGCCATTGTGCAGGAGCGACGACGCATCAGCTGAGACGGGCCCATTATTGCCGCTCGCCGTCGACATTTTGCGTACAGCCCCGAAAAGCACGTCGTGGAACTCCTGGTTGAGCTTCAAGAACGCGCGCCGGAGTGCGTCCGGCACGCCTTCTGCGCGCTGCGGATCCAGTAGACTGAGATGCTTGATGAACACGCGGATAAAATTATCCTTGAGGAACCTTGGGAGCCCGTTGCAAGAGACAGTCTCGGCTGCGGGCATGGAGCGCCCGAACATCGCGAACACCGTGTCTTTTTTGATTCCACGGAACTCATGCACGAGATCCATCATGAGGGGGTGGTGGTTTCGTCCGAGCGTGTCCGCGATACCGTAAGACATGCCGTTGACGAGCGAGGAGGACGAGCGGACGCGCCGGTCGTCCCCTTCATCTGGGATATCCGAGTTCGTGCTTGTGCTGGTCGTGGTGATGGTCACATCCATGAGACCCAGAACACGGAGTTTCGAAAGTCCGGAGAAGCTAGAAAGGGACCGCCTACTAATGGAGGACGTGCTCGGTCGTTGTCCGTGGCTGGAAATATCCGACTTGATCTGCAGCTGCTTATTCGAGGAGAGATTCAGGTACATCAGATTCTTGTTGAAATTCCTGCAACGAAAATCAGTACAGAAGGTCTGCCATGTCGATGGGAACTCACCAGTTCCAGTCATAGTCGACGTTATTGATGTTATAATTAAGGAGATTGTTGCCAACGTCGAGATGCGCAAGGCTCTTTACCCGACCGAGCTCGTGTGGCAAATTCTGCAGACGATTTCCGTTGACAAATAACGTTGAGAGGCGCGAAAGCGTTGGCAAGTCTTCACCAGGTATATGCGTGAGACGATTGCCGCTGAGGAATACGTCCTCCAAATTCGTCAAATGTTGGAAGAAATGAACAGGCATCTCTTGGATGTCATTGAACGAGAGATTGAGAACGCGCAACTCCTTGAGCACCATCAGCGGATGTAGCATCTCGTCAGTGAGAGCGTTCTCGCCAAGGTAGAGCATCTCAAGCGAGTGCGCTAACGGTGAGATCTCCGGCATGGTTGCTACCGACGGTCGTCGAGGAGGGAACGCGGGGCTTTGAAGCGAATTTCCAAACGATGAAAGCTCGTTCTCGTCGGGTACGAATGGCGGTGGGTCATGCCAGAGCACCAGCAAGTTCGATGTCGCGTTCAGCCGCGAGAGTGACGCACAATTCCATAGCGATACTGGCAGCGAGGTGAGGCTGTTGCTGTGGACATCGAGAAACTCGAGTTTCTGCAGGTTTCCGATACTCTGGGGGAGCTCTGCCAGTGCGTTGTCCGCACATGACAGAGTCTCGAGCCACTTGAGATCTCCGAGCGACTCGGGGAGCGTGTGGAAGGAATTGTGGTCAAGCTTCAGTGTCCGTAGAGAGACCAGCTGTGCAAGCGTCTCGTCATCCAGAACGGAGAGCTTGGCGTTGGAAATGTCCAGTGTGGTGAGCGCAAAGAGGCACATGCTATTTCCGCCCCCGCGGCCGATGGTCAACTCGGTGATATCGTTGTGCGAGACATCGAGCGTGGCCAGCGACGCTCCCAAAAACAGCGTATGACTGTGGAGACTATTGTGATCGGCAGTCAGTGTCATGAGCTCCGGAAGAACACACGCTACGCTGAGGTCAACGATGTGATTCCGCCTGCAGTCCAGCTCGCGGAGGCGCACAAGGTTGCTAAACTCCGGAGGCAGGGCGGAAATCTGGTTGCCCACGATCACCAGGTGCTCAAGGTTCGTCAGCCTCCCGATTTCTCGAGGCAGCTCCGAGAGTGGGTTAAATGAAATATCCAGATGTGAGAGGTTCGACAGCTCGGTGACGCCGGCAGGGAAGGTCGTAAATTTATTATTCGAGATATTGAGCTCGGTGAGGCGATGAAGCTGTGGGAACGTCCGCGGTAGCCTGTCGAGGCGATTGTTTTGGATATGAAGTGTTGATAGACGTGGGAGGGCTTCGAAGTATGCGTCGTCCAGTGATGCAAGACGATTGGAGGACAGATCGAGAAGCGTCAGGGCCACGCCGTCTCGGATGCTGGGAGGAACCTTTTTCAACGACATATGCGAAAGGTAGAGTTTGCTGAGGGCGGTGCATGATTGAATGAAATCGAGTGGAATGTCAATCATTGGGTTACGAGATAATCGGAGCGATACGATGGACTCGGCATGCTGATGCAGTGAGACTGGGATGGTGCTTAGGCCACGCCCCGCAAGGTTAATATATTCGAAATCGTCGAACGAAAGTTCTTGGGCCTGCGAGGATTTTAGGATCGCGAGGAGGGAGACATCAATCAAAGCGCACCGTGGTGCCCAAGTACTGGCTCCGATACACAAATTTGAGCAGAAACGGTATCCCCGCCATCCCCGCTCCGCTGAGCAAGTCATACTCATCGGTTTCTTCGTACCCGGCCTGAAGTAATCGATGTCGAAGGATATTTGCAGGGCGCTCTTTCTGTCGCAATATTCGTTCTAGGAATGGATGTTCAATAAGCCAGCGAATAAGTTTGAAAACGAAAGAACAAAACGCACCACGCCCGCGCTCCTTCAAGTACAGCTCGTGCCTTTCTCGCTCCTCTCCAGCAGGAAGTTTTAATCGCTTTAATCGAGGGGTGAGGTCGGAGACGGTTTCGTTCGTCGACACAGTGAGAATATGGACATGGTTATCTGGTCCATATATTCGAATCTTCCATCCAGGAAGAACGTTGCAACCGGTACCTTCGACGTCATCTGAGCTAGACTCCTCCTCTAGATGCTGCCCGGTTTTCGTAGCAACGAGCCAGCTCGGAGGTATATGGTAGTCGGAGCTATCGGTGGGCATAATAGCCTCAGAGCTACGGGTCCAACGCAACAAAGGGTTGGGGTGATTTCCGTGAACGAAAGGGTTATTGAATATCGGGTGGGGCTGTGAGCTGCCGGAATGGGAGTACGAGACACTGGAATACATTCCGCTGCTGGGGGAGCTCGCCTCGCTGCCACCACTGTACAAGATGCCCGGGTCAACGATGCCGTCCATCACTTCGAGATTAGTATCGAATTCCATCAGCTCATCGTCTTGGTCCGGTGGCAACGGTGATACGGGAGGCGCCCCTTCCATGCTGCGTTTACTGAGAAGGCGGCCTTTCTTCCGAGCGGGTTTATCCGGCTGGAATGCAGGATTTGCAGACGTGGGAGTCCCAGTACGTAGAGACGGATGCTCCGAGTCGTCTGCGCGCCCAAAGCCGGAGCGAATGTTTTTAATTGATACAGTCCGATGAAGAGTCTTGAGAAATCCAGTCGACTTGGATCTTCGTGGTCTGGATTCGGACGGCGGCGAAACCGAACGGTCGCGGGACCCCCGTTTAGGTCTCGAAGACCTATCCATCGTTCGTGCTGGAGCGGTCGAGCTTGGTCAGATTTGGTGGTGAACACGATGAAAAGCCTTTGATTCCGCGTGCATACGCCTTTACTGTGCAGGCTGAGAAACATATTAGTATCTGCGCGCTTGCTTGAGATAACTGACTGACCCTCCTGTCGGTACACTCTGGGCGCGTAGTCGGGTCCTCGCAAGTACTCTCAAAGCGCTCCCACCGCCAGCGAAGACGCGGCATCTTCTCAATGTCAAAAGATTCCCCAGTAGGACAGATTAAATGTTTTCATCATCCGGTGGCAGTGAAAATAGACTGGAAGAACATTGGACCTGAGTGGGATTGGCCTAAGAAGTCTCTTAGCCTGAGAGAACTCAGAGAAGGGGCAAATCCGGACAACCAGAGCCAGTGAGCGACTCGCGGCGGTGAGATTGACACCACGTGACCGAACGCGTCACACGAAGTCGAGAAACAAGGGTCAACAGTGAGGTGGATAAGTAGTTCTCGACCATGCGTGCCTAGACACTGCGTAATATTTCGGGACCATCAGCGGCTCTTTTGGTAGATATATGTGCTTACTGAAAAGGCAGCAGGCCAGAGTCTAATTCCGCTCATCCTTTTGAATCCTGGACTTCTTTATTTATAATCCTGATTTAAACTGTGTTGGCTTTTCCAACATTTGTCTGCCTGTTGGCGGGAGTAAGGGAATAGTGAACACAGACATTCAGGTGGGAAAATTCAAGAGGGGGATGGAGTGCACGGTGTACAACTGGGATGAATGAAAGACAGAGCGAGAAGTGGAAGCAGCAGGCTGAGGTTCCGCTCCCCCACATCCCAATTTACCAAATTTATCAGCAGAGTCAACATGACATTTGTACCACTCATATAGGTGTGGCATGCATTACAGAAGAAAGGAAGGAAAGGGACATGGTTCATGGTGCACAGCTTCTCTACCATTGGTATGCACCCATTAGGAATTACAGTAAGGTAGTGGAGCCTGGGGTTCAACTCTCCATGTCTGAATGAAGGAAAGAAGGCAATCATTGCATATATCGTCTGTTGGAATTCTTGACAAGAGAAAGCAAAAAAGGGAAGGAAAGGGGTGTGGTGTATAGTGCACAGATGCTCACTGTAGATTGCATCATCACGGCTTATGAATGTGCAGCAGGCTGGGGTTCGACTCCCTATATCCCAATTAGAGTGTAGCACGAGTAGCGAATATCACGAATATTCGTGCCTGTCCATTCGCGAATTGCGAATATTCGTATTCATGAATTGCTGTGGCTGTGCTATTCGCACGAATGCGAATATCAGTTTTCAGGAAAGTTGATATTCGCGAATATTTGTGGCTGTAATACACAGCTAAAATTTCAATCAAGCATGGTAAATTTGGGTCTGTTTAACACATATCCTCTCTGGAACCATAACACACTTCATTTACACCAACTAGATCTGTAATTCATATGCAAACCAACCACTTTAAAGACATCTTTGCTTTGGCAACTGCATGACAGGTTGAACACAGCAAGTATGATGGTCCATCAAATGGTTGAACATGCAAGA
The DNA here is from genome assembly GCA_029289565.1 of Mycena galericulata. NCBI lineage: Eukaryota > Fungi > Basidiomycota > Agaricomycetes > Agaricales > Mycenaceae > Mycena > Mycena galericulata. The sequence goes on along the minus strand of JARKIA010000059.1, from coordinate 163,490 downwards.
CAAGGGCTTGTATGTGTCTTTGACAATGTTTAAACTCACAGGATAGCATAAAAGTGTCCTCAGCGACTCATTGGTGGCTACTAAACCCCAAATTCTCAATATACTCACTGAATATTCATATTCACGAATATTGCTGACTAAGCAACGAATATTCGCCATCAATATTCGTACGAATGCGAATATCAATTTTTAGATTTCGGCGAATATTCATATTCGCGAATATATATTCGTGCTACTCTCTAATCCCAATTCAGTGTACTGACGAGTTTGTCTTTTTAGTTCACATGCTTCTACAATAATACATGTATTGCTTAATGCTATATTTTGGTTGATAAAGGACAAGGATAGTCTACAAGGGATGTAGTGCATGGTGTACAGCTGCATATCTTAGCCCGATATTGCGGAAACCAGAGCTGTAGTCTCGGGTTCGACTCCCCATATCTCAACATGTGTTTTAAGGCCATTGCTGTGCATGGCAATATGAGTCCTGACCAAGTCTCCCATATTATACTTCCTCCCACAAGCTCAAAACCTTTAGGTTATCAACTCCAAAACTCAAATGGCTGACTAGCTTATCTGCCTGGCCACCCAGTCGGCAATATTACATCCAGGATTCCGGGAGGCTCGGAACGCTCGCCCAACCTTTGGTCGGCTCGAGTCCCTCGCACGGATACCCTCCACTCGTCTGCGTGCACACTCCTGATCCATCAATTCTAGCAGGAGTGAAGACAGGAGGTGGCTGTGCTGGTCTGGGTGGGTGACGATTCCAACAACACGGTAACGACAAAACAACTAAAAATGCTTGAGAAAAAAATAGAGTGGCTGTGCTGGCCTGGGCCAAGCGACGATTCCAACACGGTAAAGACAAAACGACTGAAAAGCGGTCGAGGGAAAAAAAGGCTGTGCTGGCCTGGGCCCAGCGACTATTCCAACACGGTAACGAAAAAACGACTGAAAGGTGCTCGAGGAGGGAGACGAGCGGGCCGGAGGTGGCTGAGTAAGGCCTGGACCGCGTGGCGGTTCCAACACGGTAACGACAAAACGACTGAAGATGTCGATTCATCTCAGTGAAGAATAGATGAAATAACAAGTCTAAAATTGCATTTTAGGACTTGTAATTGGTCAGATCAGTGTTCTATTTTTAAAAAATTTCATATCATTATCCTGCCATATCTGAGCAATGAGATATATTTTGGAGGGAGGGATGACTCTTCCGGGCATCTCCAATTATACGAACAAACTTTGCCAGACATTTTGGTATTACATAGTATGATAGAATCCATTCAGGTCCAGGTTTGAACAGAACAGATGCTGAGAGGGGATGTAGTGCATGGTGCACAGCAGCTCTCCATTTCCCACGACAGGATAGGGAGAAGTGTTTGAAGCAGCAGACTGGGGTTCGACTCCCCGCATCCCCATGAGCATTCCCACATCACCTTTTCCCCCCGTTTTATGTTTTATCTTGTCTACTAGATAAGATTCGGGACCAGGTATTTCTTATGCCGCAGCACGCTGGGGTTTGACTCCCTGCATCCTAATTATGCCTGGATACTAAAGTATCCGGGTCTTCACTCGTCTTGGTCTTCCGCAAAGTTACAGTACCCTTCTTAGGATAAATTACCATAAATGGACGTTTTCTGCGAAGCACGAAAAGCACAGCCACCCCATTCTTTCGGTGATATCGGCGGATGAGTTTGGCGAGCAACTTGTTCTACTCTCTCCTCCTTGTACCACATTCTATTCCACTCTTTATAAAATAACATCTGTCTGAAGCCTTTGAACGTTCGACAGGAGATCACCGAGGGTGGCACCAAAGGAATTGGAACTAGACCGCCACGACAAATTTAGCAGCTTTAAGCCCTTTAAAGGTCAATTTCCAATCTCCTACATTTCAGATGAAGCATAAGGGCGCTTTGCACCCTGGCACACTCTTGTAATTTGCTACAGAGTACGAATATCGAAAGTTATGTGCGGCGTAAGCTTAGTCATCTAGGATTGTTTCCAATTGGGCGTATCCAGGCTCCACCCGGAGGGCCATTACCTCGGAATTCTTCAAATACTTTACATAAACTTTTTCCTACTGTAATCCGGTCATGCATAGAATATATTGGTTTTAAATGTTGGATATGGAAGGGATGTAGTGCACAGTGCACATCTGATCTCCTTTGACCATAACAGTGAGAATACAGTAGTTAACCGGGAAGCGAAACGCTACGTAAAAGCAAAACACCGGCTTTTTCCCGGATCCCAGGCATCCGAAGGGCCCCAGTTTTTGTGAGAGGATAGTTGGCCATGAGAAATGACTCATAGCAAAAGGAATTGCGCAAAAGGTTCTGTAGAACCTGTGGCAGATCACTTTGTGTTCGCTATTTTTTGGCCTATTTTGTTGGATATAATCTGTCGGAGGCACGGTATTTCGGGCACGCAATTCCTCCTGCACATGTGTAAACTGGGGGTTTTCAAGGTCGTAGAACACGAATATAAACAGCCCTGGGACTGGATTGCAACGAACTGCGGCCCACAGGTTATTTTGCAGTGTTTTGCTTCCACGTGATTATGCAAAATCAGATGTTTGTAGAAGAATGGCCTCATTCTCAATCAAAACACAACATTTTCCTTTAAAACTATATATTGCCAGGTAGCCCTCACATATATCTATCGATCTATGAAGAGATCCCCAGCAGCTTTATGCAATCTCGGCCCGGGAATTGTGAATTTGCTTGAGCGTTTCGCTTCCCGGTTAACTACTGTATTTGAAGCAACAGGCTGGGGTTCGATTCCCTGCATCCCACTTCGTTTGAGGTACTTTCCAACCTTTTGCTAGGATAATCTATCCATGCATGAGTTCAGATAATAATAATGTACTGGGAGAGAGAGGAGATGTGGTGTACAGTACACACCTGCTCTCCAGCATCTATACCAGCCAGAACATTTGAAGCAGCAGACCGGGTTCGACTTCCCCCGCATCCCCATAAACTTAGGATATGTTGTGTTGAGTTTTTTTTCTTGTCTGCTAGATAAGATAAGATTCTTGACCAGATATTTTGGCTGGGAAACAGAAACAGAGAGAGGGAAAGAAAGAAATGTAGTGTACAGTGCACTATGCACAGAGTGTGTTTAAAGTACCAGGCTGGGATTCGACTCCCCATGTCCCCTTGAGGTCATCAGGAAGCTTTCAATTTGTTCTTTATGTGTAATTTATATACAATAGGTAGGAGTTGAACAAGCACTGCGATGATGCATTATGCACCTAAATTCATATGTGGAATAAAATGAGGCCGCAGGTTGGAGTTGGACTCCCCACATCCTAATGACTCCTATGAAGTGTTTTCAACTTTTTCGCAGTAGAATCATCTCATACATAAAAACATTTGAGTAAGGGATTTAGTGTACGCTGCACAGCTGCTCTCTCCTGGGAAATTCCCACTTGGAATTAAATGAGGCAGCAAGCTGCAGCATCCCAGTTTGGAGTGTGCCCAGTGGCATCAGGGTGTTTTTATAGGCCCTATCACTACTTGTCTAATCCTCACTACAGTTTGTGGGATATGAAGGGATGTGGTGTAAGGTGCACAGCTGCCTCCATTGACAGCCCGAGTAAGCAGTAGTCCCGGGTTCAACTCTCTGCATCCCCATAACTATTCTGAATTCTTGTCCCTTTTTTTTCTCCATTTTATTTTTTTCATCTTTGCTACTGAAACTCCTGGTGAGTAGCTGAGGACTAGATATAGAAAGAAAGGGATGTGGTGCATGGTGCACAGCTGCTCTCCATTGCCCATAATAGTGTGTTTGAAGCAGCGACTCCCCATGTCCCCTTGATATTATGGGGAGGTTCTCTTTTTCGTTCTTTATGTAAGTATAATTTCAATACAGTAAGTAGGAGTTGAGTTAAACGAGACTGTCATTACGTTCAAGCATTAAGTCCCTGGATTCATATGTGGAATCAAATGAGGCCTCAGGTTGGGTTCGACTCCCCCAATCCATTTACAAAATCTTCCCTCAAGTTTTTCCCCCCCTGTTTAATTTTTATTTCGTCAATTGAAACTCCTGGTAAACCTTTTGTATTTTAGCTGAGAAACGGAGAGAGGGAAGGGACGTGGTGCACCGTGCACAGCTACAATGCATATGGGACAAAGAGTACATTTGCAGCAGCAGGCCGGGGTTCGACTCCCCACGTCCCCATAAGTCTTCCATGATTGAGTTTTTTTTCAACATGTTATTTTTACCTTGTCTGCCAGGTAAGATTCTGGACCAGGTATTTCGTGTGAGGCAGAAAGCCAGGTTTGACTCCCAGTATCGGAGTAACACTTCAATTTTTTTTTCGGCCATTTCTCTCTCTTCAAACACGAATATGTTTGAGTTTGAAAGTTAGATATGGAAGGGATGTAGTGGATGGTGCACAGTTGCTCCCATTGAACCTGAACAGTGAGAATATTTGAAGCAACAGACTGGGTTCGACTCCCCACATCCCCCTATAAGTTCTGTCTCCTCTTTTTTTCTTTCTCCAATTTTTATTTATTTTCATCTCAGATACTGAAACTCGTAATTGACATTGAGGATCGGAAACAAAAAGAGGAAGGGAAAGGGATGTGGTGTATGGTGCACAGCTGCCTCCATCGACAGTTGCATGATAGTTTGAGTAAACAATAGTCCAGGGTTCGACTCCCTGCATCCCCATACGAATGCTGTCTTGAGCTTTTTTCCCCCTATTTCATTCTCAGCCTGTCTGCTATATAAGATTCTGGGCCAGGTATTTCATGTGAGGCAGCAAGCTGGGGTTTGATTCCCAACAACAGAGTGACGCTTCAACATTTCTTTTCGCCATTTATCTGTGCTTCCAATAGGGAATGTGTTTGAGTTCGGATGTTAGATATAGAAGGGATGTGGTGCACGGTGCACAGCTGCTCTCTCTGCGAGATCCCAGGGATAAAATGAGGCAGCAGCCTGGGGTTCGACTCCCCGTGTCCCCTAGGGTAAGGAAGAAATCGGGTTTTTTTTTGGCTTGTGCATTTTCTTTTGTTCTTCCTTCCTTCCTTTCACTTCTCTCGTTCTTTCGTTCTTGACATATGTGACTGAGATGCAAAAAGGGGTTGAACGTGTGAAAGGAGGTGACTCACATTATGCACTTGCACCTACCACTGTTTTGATCGAAATATCTGCTACCCACTACCCACTATCCACTATACACCATAACGGAAGCCGGGCTTGGGGTTCCAATCCCCACGTCCCCATGGAAAATCACTCTCCCTCATTTTTGCTCCATTTCATTTTTATCTTGTCCACTGAAACTCCTGGTTGAGAACTAGATACAGCTAGAAGGGGTGTAGTGTACGGTGCACCGCTGCTCTCCATTCACCTTCGTGTATGATTGAATATTCGCAGCAGCAGGCCGGGGTTCGACTCCCTGCATCCCACTTCGTTTGAGGTGCTTTCCAACTTTTTGTTAGTATAATCGTCCCATGAATGGAATGTATCTGATTTCAAATGATAAGTGTAGGAGGGGATGTAGTGCATGGTGCACATCTGCTCTCCATTGCCCACACTTGTGAAAGCAAGAGCAGCAGGCCAGGGTTCGACTCCCCGTATCCCCATATTAGGTCTGTCTCATCCATTTTTTTTTTGCCCCATTTCATTTTCATTTTTATCTTTTCTACTGAAACTCCTCGTATAGACCTTTTGGATTTTAGCGGAGAAACAGAGACATAGAATGGGAAGTAGTGCATGGTGCACAGCTGCTATTCATATAGATAAGGAAGAGTCAGTAAAAGTGGCAGCCGGCCGGGGTTCAACTCCCCTCCTCCCCATGAAAACTTTGCCGGCTTTTTCCTCAGTTTCATTTTTATCCCCTCTGCTAAAACTCCTGAGTATGTATTTTGGTGAGAAACAGAACAAGGGAAGGAAAGGGATGTAGTGCACGGTGCACAGCTGCTCTCCATTGGCCTTGGTATGAGAATATTGGCAGCAGCAGGCTGGGTTCGACTCCCTGCATCCCTCTTCGTTTGAGGTGCTTTCAACTTTTTGCTAGGATAATCGGCCCATGGATGGAATGTATTTGATTTCAAGTGTTGGGTATGGGAGGGGTCTGGTGCATGGTGCACAGCTCCTCCCATTGCCCATTCTCCTTACTATTGAGAGTATTTGAAGCAGCAGGCTGGGTTCGATTCCCCGCATCCCATGTCATTAGAGGTGCTTACTTTTTTTTTGATAGGATAATCCTCCCATGGATGCAATGTATTTGATTTCAAGTGTTGGGTATGGGAGGGATGTAGTGTACGGTGAACAGGCTGCTCTCCATTGCCCGTGAAAATGATAATGAGAATATGATGCAGCAGGCCGGGGTTCAAATCCCCATGTCCCCTTGAGGTTGGGCGAGGTTCTCTTTTTCGTTCTTTATATAAGTATAATCTAAATGCAGTAAGACTGTGATGAAGCATTAAGCACCTAACTTCATATGTGGAATCAAAGAGGCTGCTGCAGGTTGGATTCGACTCTCTGCATCCCCATGTAAAATCTGCCTCCCTCATTTTTTCTCCATTTTTTTATATCCCATCTACTGAAACTCTTGGGAAGTAGTTGAGGATGGGATATGGGTACAGAGAAGGGACATGGTGCATGGTGTACAGATTCTCTCATTGCCCTCTTGATATGAGACAGGCTGGGGTTCGACTCCCCGCATCCCACTTCGTTGCTTTGTTTGAGGTGCTTTCCATTTTTTTGATAGGATAATCCTCTCATGGATGGAATCCATTCAAGTTAAAATAATAAGTGTAGGAGGGGATGTAGTGCACTGATCTCCATTGCCATTATCCTTAGCATTGAGGCTATTTGAATCAGCAAGCTGGGTTCAACTCCCCGCATCCCAATGCTTGAGTTCCAGCTTTTTGATAGGATAATCTACCAATGGATGGAATGTATTTGGTGTTAAATGTCAGGTATGAAAGGGACGTGGTGCGCGGTGCACAGCTGCCTCCTTTGATAGTTGCATGATAGCGTGAGTAAGCAGCAGGCCGGGGTTCGACTCCCTGTATCCCCATATGAATTTTCACCAATTCATTTTTATTCTGTACTGAAACCCCTGCTAAGTAGCTAAGAACTGGATACATGTACAGAGAAGGGATGTGGTGTATGGTGCACAGCTGCTGTCCACCGTCCATAACAGTGGAAATATTTGAATCAGCAGTAGGCTGAGGTCCAGGGTTCGACTCCCCGCATCCCACATTACATCAGTCTCCCGCATTTTTGCCCATCTGCTAAAACTCCTGAGTATTGTAGCTGAGAAACGGAGGAAGGAAAGGGATGTAGTGCACAGTGCACAGCTGCTCTCTATTCAGCATAGCATCAAGAGTATGTGAAGCAGTAGTCCGGGGTTCGACTCCCCGCATCCCCATGTACATGTGTTCATTTTCTTTTTACATGTATGTTCTTCTTCAATTCCATTTTTGTCTTGTATGCTACAGGTAGTTTGGCTGAGAAACAGATAAAGGAAGGGGATGTAGTGCATGGTGCACTGCCCCAATGCATGTGGGTGAAAGAGCACATTTGAAGCAGCAGGCCGGGGTTCGACTCCCGGCATCCCCCATACGACTTCAATGTCAGCTTTTTCACCAATTCATTTTATCCTGTACTGAAACTCCTTGTATTGTTTTGTATTCTGGGCGAGAAACAGGGAGATGAAGGAAAGGGATGTGGTGTATGGTATACAGCTGCTCTCTATTGACTGAGAGAGAGAGAGAAAATTTGAAGCAGCAGTCTGGGGTTCGACTCCCCGCATCCCCATAAACAATCTGCCTCCCGCATTTTTGCCCCATTTCATTTTTGTCTTATCTACTGAAACTTATCTCCTCTACTGAAACTCCTGCTAAGCAGTTGAGAACTGAGAAGGGAGAATATTTGCAGCACCAGGCCAGTGTTTCACTCCCCGCATCCCCCATAAGCATTTTGTATAAGCATTCTGTATAAGTAAGTATTCTGGATATATTCCACTTTTTTTTTTCTCCAATTAAACTCATTTTTAGCTTGTCCGCTGAAACTCCTGGTGAGTATTTGAGAACTTGTTACAGATACAAAGAAGGGATGTAGTGATGGTGCACAGCTACTCTCCACTGTCCTTGGTTTGAGAACATTTCAAGCAGCAGGCTGGGGTTCGATTCCCTGTATCCCCATATGAATTCTGTCTTAAGCTTTTTTCACCAATTCATTTTTATTCTGTACTGAAACCCCTGCTAGGTAGCTAAGAACTGGATACAGGTGCAGGGAAGGGATGTAGTGCGGTGCACAGCTGCTCTCCATTGGCCTTGGTATGAGAATATTGGCAGCAGCTGGCTGGGGTTCGATCCCCCCTCCCCATATGAATTCTCTCTCATCCTTTTTTTTCCCCAATCCATTTTTATCTCGTCCCCTAAAACTCCTTTGTATTCTGGCTCAGAAACAGAACAACGGAAGGAAAGGGATGTAGTGCGGTGCACAGCTGCTCTCTCTTCATAATTTTCATGCAAAACGAGAATGAGGCAACAGGCCGGGGTTCGACTCCCCGCGTCCCCCTGGACAGGAATGTAATGAATATACTTTTTCTTCTGCATTTGCTTTCGAGTTACTTGTAATTAGGAGGTGACTCATGATCACCCTGATCGCCGCTGTTTCCAATCGAAATATTCGGTACCCGCTATCCGCTATTCGCTATACCCCATAACGAGAGCCGTCGTACTGTACCGTGTACGCACGCGCAACCAAGGCCAAGGCAGAGGCAGAGGCAGAGGCAGAGGCAAAGCAGGGTTAATTAAATCTGCATGGACTTGCTTATCGTGTGCATTTAAATTGCTCCGATGGGGACAGCTCCGACGACGCGGGCGGAGTCCAGCCGCGACGCGCCTTATCTGGACAGGAATATAAAGAGATAAGAGATAAGAGTGTACGGTGGACGAGTTGGGGGTCGGGAACAACCGCGGCGGGTCTTCGGAGTCGACGTCGAGGATCATGACTCGGGGATAGGGCGTAATTATAAAAGGGAGAAAGAGAAGAGGAAGAGGAAGAGAGAAGTCGGCGATATCGGCCGTCGGCCGTCGGACTCCGTATGTCACTCAATATCGGTGTCGGGAATGGCGGGAAGTGGTAGCAATCGAGGGTGTTGGCAACGTTTCCGCACTCCTGAGTCCCCAAGGACCAACTGCCTGTGCATGAGAGTGAGAAAGATATTTAATATTGAATGTGATTCAGGCCCGCTGCCAGCGTTCGGCGTAGGTACTGACAGGCTTTATGGATAGATGGATAGATTGTCTCCGCCGTCCGCTCACAGCTCACAGCTGTGGACTTCGCGCTTGGCGTGCACAGAGGATAAGCCAAACACCCGCAAGGCACGCACGCCGATTGGGCGATAAGACACGTCAATCACTTGTATCCGCATCGGGAAGTGCGTTCCTCCCTCCGATTTATTTTCGTGTGGGAGGAGTGGGAGGGGTTTTATGTTATGCTTATCTATGCCCGGGGGCGGTGGTGGCTTCCTTCCTTCCCTTCGCCATCTCTGCGCTACGACATCGCCATCGCCATCGCCATCGCCATCGCAGAGGCGTGATTTTGTTGGATTTTGGTGAGGGCCCGTGCGCGGTGTGCGTAGGATGTGGACGCTGACGGTGGCTCTCTTCTATGAGCAGACGCGAAGGAACAACGCACGAAAGGACACGAATAGGATAGGAAGATGGCAAGCACAGTGAACACGGACACGGTGCTGCACCGGCTCGTCGCGCGCGGGCTCAACATCACCTACGACTCGTCGGGCGACCTCAACTGGGTCGACCCCGACACGGGCAAGCTGTGGGTCTATAATGGCGGCGATATTGCGTGGGTGCGTCGCCCTTCTCCGTCTCCTACTACTCCTCCGTCCCTCTGCTCCTGAAAACTGTGCTGATGGGTATTGTTCTTGCAGACCCTCGCAGCGATGGCGCTGGTATGGATCATGATCCCCGGCGTCGGGTTCTTCTACTCGGGGCTCCTCCGCAGGAAGAACGCGCTCAGTATGATTTATCTGAGCATGATGACCGTCGCCGTCGTCTCGTTCCAGGTGCGCTCGCGCCTTTCCTTCCTTCTTTCCCCTCTACTCCTTTGCGAAGTACTAACGCCCGCCCCCTCGCAGTGGTTCTTCTGGGGCTTCTCCCTCGCCTTCTCCGAGACGGGCAGCAGGTTTATTGGCGATTTGAAGGTGCGTTTTCTCTCTCTCTCTCTCTATTCCTCCCAGTCTATTCCTTCCACCCTTTGCCTCCCTCCCTGTCTACTCCTCCCTCCCTCTCCCGTGCCTCCGTAGCGGGGCGCCATTCCATGTCGGAACGGCGGCTCGTGTCAGCTTCAGTTTTACTTTCGGACGAGAACCCGGCGGCGAGGCGTATTCGCGTCCGCGGCCGCGGCCGACTGCGTTCCCGTTCCCGTTTCGCCGCGGACTATCGACGCCCTGCGGGCAGTGCGCGTGGAACCGGCGTCCGCCTCTGTGCCCGCGTCCTCGTCCGCGTATCCGTGCGGACTAGACGTCCTGCGGCTTTGTGCTTGGAGGGTGGGTGGTGCGGCGGCTGCGGGACATGCACGGCTTGCGCGCAGCCGGTGTGCGCGCGTCCCGCGGGCAGACGAACGCTTTTTTTTTGCGGGAGGCGGAACGCGGGCTCGGGCTCGGGCTCGGGCTGGACATCGTCCCTACTAGTACTACGCCCCCCCCCCACTCTTCCCCGTCCCGACTCCGATTCCCGGCGGGCTATCTATCGCCGCCCTGGGTAGGGCGTCTTGCGTTTTGCGGAAGGCGGGTGGCATCTGCGTTCCTCGCGCGGCGTCTACGGGCGTGCGCGTCTTGTCCTTGTCCTTGTCCTTGTCCTCGCCTGTCCCCCCCTTCCCTTTCCCTCCCCCTCACTCCCCCTCCCTTCCCTTTCCCCCCTTCCCCCCCTTCTCACCTCGCTAACCCGGCCCCTTCCCCCTTCCCCTTTCCCCATAACTCACTCTCCTCCCCTTCCCCTCCCTCCTTCCCCCCCTCTCTCCCCCTTCCCCCCCTCCCCTCACCTCTTCTCGCTTCCCCCTCATCGTGCTCACTTCGTTCGCCCACAAACAGTACTTCGCCCTCCGCAACGTCCTCGAGCAGCCCTCCATCGGCTCCACGCGCGTCCCCAGCATCGTGTTCTGCATATATCAGTTGATGTTCGCTGCTATTACGTGCGTCTCTCTTCATTTTATTTCTTTCTACTTAACGCACTTTTCGTTTTTTTTCTTTCTGCACTTTTCGTTTAAGAGGGGGAGGGTTTTTGAATTTTGAGAGGGAGTTTCGACTTCGTTTCGCCTTCGTTTTTTTGGGGGAGGGGTTGACGGAGTTTGACGGAGTCTGAGGCGTTCCGTCCTGCTCTGCTCCCTTTTCGCTCTCCGACCCTCCCCTCGTCCTCCCTCCTTTCCTCCCTCCTTTCGTGTTCGATTTCGTTTGCGTTTCGGAGGGCCCCGCGCGCGGACGGGGGAGGGGAGGAGAGGTGTGCCGCGCGCGCGCGCTTTTGCGCGGTTGTGGGGCGTTTGCGCGGTTGCGCGGTTACGGGGCGTTTGCGCGGTTGCGCGGTTGTGGGGTTGTGAGGTTGTGGGGTTGTGGGGTTGTGGCGGAGAGGTGGAGGTGGAGGTGGAGAGCGGGCGCGGGCCGTGGTCGTGGGCGAAGACGGCCACTGGCCGCTCGTACCTGACCCGGACCCGGACTAACGAGCGCTACCCTGCGCGCTGGGCGATGCTGGGGTGCGCGTGCGCGTTTTTGCCTTTGCGTGGTCGTTGTCGCTTGGGCGGGGGCGGGGTGCAGGCGCGGGCTGGGCGCGACGAGGAAGAGGACGCGGACGAGGACTCGCGAGCGTCGGCGCCTCCTTCCACCTTCCTCCTTCCTCGTTCCTCGTTCCTCCTTCCTCGTTCCTCTGCCCTCTGTTCTGCTCTGCGTTTGACGGGAGGCTCCCGGCTCTTGGCTTGCGCTACGACTGTGGCTGTGGCTCTGGCTCTGGCTGGGGGACGAGCCAGGGGGTGTGCAGCTCGGGCTCGCGAGCGTCGAGTTTCGCGTGTCCGCGTCAAGCGCGGGTGCAGCGTGCGGAGGTGGAGTGGTAGCGCTATAACTGTGGCTATGGCTCTGGCTGTGCGATGGGCCCAGCGCCGCGGGCGTCGTGGGTGTCGTGGGTGTCGTGCGTGCGCGGGCGCGGCTCTCCCTCCCCTCCCTCTCCGCGCGCGTAGCGGAGCGGATGTTTTTTTGGGGGGGTCTGGCGTCTGGCGCAGGCGAGGGTGCAGCGTCTTGCTCTTGCGCTTGGGATTGCGTCTGGGATTGCGCGCGTGGTGTGTACTTGTCGGGACTTGGTCCTGGGGGTACGGGACACGGGGCGTCCTATCCCCTCCGCGTGCGTGGCGTCGGCCGGGGGTGGTGTAGCGCGCCTCTGCTTTCGGCGGCGGGCGGCACGTGTCGCGCCCCTCGCGTCTTGTTGTTTTCTTCTCCTCTCCTCTCCTCTCCCCTCTCCTCCTTCCCTTCCCTCCCTCCCCCCTTCCCTTCCCTTTATACTCGCCTTTACCCTCCCTTCTCCCACAAAAATCTCTCCAACGCTCGGTAACGCTCACTGACCCCCCTCCCCCCCGCAGCCCAATCCTCGCCATCGGCGCCGTCGCGGAGCGCTCGCGCCTCTGGCCGCTCATCTTCTTCGTCTTCGCGTGGAGCACGCTCGTGTACGACCCCATCGCGTGCTGGACGTGGAATAGCAATGGGTGGTATGTCCTCGTTTTCTTTTGTTTGGAGGAAGGAGGAATGGGTTTTTTTGGGGGGGGGAAAGAGGAAGGAAGGGTGGACGTGCGCCTCGCGCTCCCGCCCTGTCTGTCACAGTGACCATCCTCCGTCCTCCTCACACACATAGACGTGACATACGCACCCCCGACCCTTCCTCTCCCCCGCTCCTCCCATGACCTCGCGTGTCTGCGCTCCTTTGCCGTTGCCTCTCCCGAACCTTCCTCCTCCCCCCACACACACACGCCTTCCCTCCTCTCCTGCTCCTCATGTCTCCAACACCTTCCTCGCTTTCCTCTCCCCCGCTCCCCGCCATGAGCCCCCATCCCCCCGCGTCGCTACACTCCTTCGCCTCTGGCTTTGCCTCCCCCGGCCCTTCCTCCTCCCCACACGCACGCGCGTGCGCCCTCCTCCCTTCTCCTCGTGTCTCCTACACCCTGCTGTCCTTCGTCTTCCCTCCTCCCGCCTCCCGTCTTCTCCCACCCCACCAGCATCCCTCCCTTCTTCTCCTCCCCGCACGCGCACCCTCCCTCCTGCTCTTCCTCCTTCCCCCACTTTCCCGGCTCCCTCCTCCCTCCCTCACCCACCCCTCCATCTCTCCATCGCATCTTCGCTCACTCACCCTTTCTCCCCCCTAGGTCCTTCGTCCTCGGCGGGCTCGACTTCGCCGGCGGCTCGCCCGTGCACATCTCCTCCGGCTCCGCCGCGCTCGCGATCAGCGTCTACCTCGGCCGGCGCACGGGGTGGGGGACGGCGAGGTGTGTTTTGTTTTGTTCTTTCTTTTATTTTTCGTTGGAGTTTCTTTGTTGGGATGCTACTCTTCCTTTCTACCCGTCATCATACTCGCTCATACATGTCCTCCCTCCTTCCCTTCCCTGCCTCCCTCCTTTCTACCCATCATCATACTCGCTCGTATATGTCCTCCCTCCCTCCCTTCCCTGCCTCCTTCCTTCCTATTTGTCCTCCCTCCTTCCTTTCTATCCGCCTTTTCCCCTGCCGCCTCCTCCCTCCGTTCCTCCTCGTCCTCGTCCTCGTCCTCGCCTTCATCATATCCGCACCCGTATCCGTTCTCCCTCCTTCCCTTCCCTGCTTCCGCCTCCCATGCCTCCTCCCATCCTCGATCTCGATCTCATCCTCATCCTCTTCCCTGTATCCTTCTCCCCCCCCCCTCTCTGTTTCTCTTACCCACACCCATCCACACCCACACGCATATACTCACTCCCCCCTCCGACAGACTCGCGTACAAGCCGCACAACACGTCGTACGTCATCCTCGGGACGGTGTTCCTGTGGTTTGGGTGGTTCGGGTGCGTTCTTTCTTGTTCCGTTCTTTCTCCTCTTTCGCTTTTGTTTCGTATTCGTTTTCGCTCGTTTTGCGGTTTTCGCTTTTCTTTGGGGATTGAGTAGACCGTGTTGGGTTGGAGCAGGATGGGCGGGGCTGCACAAGCTCGGAGCGGAGGGTGGGTGCCCATGGAGGTCGTCGACCGGTAAAGGGGGGGAGGGCGAGCGCGTGGGCGAGTCGTGTCGGTGTGCTTCCTGTGTCTGCGACGGCGGGGAGGGTGGATGATCTCCCCGGACGAGGGCCTGCTCGTGGAGGATACTTTCGCTCGTCGTCTGGAGCTGGGGCGGCCGAGTTCTGCTAGCCGTCGTGCTCTGCGACGCGATACTGGGGAGGCGTCGTCGCTTCGGACAGTCTCGCGGTTCGCCGTCCTGTCGTTGTCCGCTTCTGCCGTCTCGCACCTCTTATTCTTATTCTCACTCTATTCACCGTTCGCCTCTACTCTTACTAACTGCATTCCATTCGCGCGTAGCTTCAACGGCGGCTCCGCCCTCTCCGCGAACCTGCGCGCCGCCAACGCGTGCATCATCACGAACCTGGCGGCGAGCGTGGGCGGGATGGTGTGGATGTTCTGGGTGCGTACTCACCCGTTCTCTCATTCATCTCACCCGAATCCGACATGCTTCCTCTCATCTCCCGCGAATTCAATACGCTAACGCTCAACCTCCGCAGGACTGGCGCCTCGAGCGCAAGTGGAGCGCGGTTGGTTTCTGCTCGGGCGCGATTGCGGGGCTCGTGGCGATTACGCCGGCGAGTGGGTTCGTTGGGCCGCGTGAGTGTCTTTTTCATATGTCGGTGGGCGGAGGGCGGCGGCGCGTCGTCCTTTCTTCTTTCGGAGGGATGCGCACACAAGTCCTGCGCTCTGCAATGGATACCTCGCCCCCGCTCGCTTCCCGTCGACATCCATGCACTAACAAACTTCCTCTCGCAGCCGCCGCGGTTCTCTTCGGCTTCATGGCCGGCACGCTGTGCAACTTTGCGACCCAGCTCAAGTTCGTGTTTGGGTACGACGACACCCTCGATGTGCGTTTCTTTTCCCCCTCTTTCTCACTCCCCACTTTCCACCCACGCCAAGTCCACTCTACTTCCACATCTCGTCACTATTTCTCCGAGTCCACTATCCCTTATTCGTCGACTCCCCCATTCCGACCATCCCCTCCCACCGCTGCCACGTCGGCGCCCTGCCCAGAACATCCTCGTACTTCGCCGCATGGAGCACCCATGCGGTCGAGTTACGATAAGGATCGTGTAAAGGATGACGCGTGTCCGACAGTTCGCAGACGTGTCTGACCGGTGTTCCGCTCCTCCGCTGCTTTCCGTTCCTCCCGATACATCCCGCTGACCCCTATTTCTCTTTGCAGATCTTCGCCTCGCACGCGATCGGCGGTATTGTCGGCAACCTGCTCACCGGGCTCTTCGCGCAGTCGCAAATTGCGGTGCGTTTTTCTTACTCCCTCGACGAGAGAACGTTAGCTGAGTGTGCGTGTAGTTCTATGACGGCGCGACTGTGATCCCCGGCGGGTGGCTCGACCACCATTACATCCAGCTCGCGTACCAGCTCGCGGACTCCGCTGCGTCCCTATCATACAGCTTCGTCATGACCGTGCGTATATTTCTCTTACTCTTCCTTTCGCACAACCACTGACGCGTCGCTTGCAGACGATCATCCTCTGGATCATGCACTTCACACCGACGCTGCGGCTGCGCGCGACGGTGGAGGAGGAGCTGCTCGGGATCGACGACGCGGAGATGGGCGAGTACGCGTACGACTACGTCGGGCTGGAGCAGGAGATCGGGCACACGCTCGAGATTAACGGCGGTGTCGAGGCGGAGACGGGCGGGCGCGAGGGGGACCACACGCACCACCACCACAAACAGGCGGAGGAGAAGGTGCTGGATGGAGAGAGCGCTTGAGTGGGTTTGCGTCTTGTTTTCTTGGTTGTGCGTTCACGAGTTACTTATTAGAGTCGGGGGGAGGGAGAATGAAGGAAAGGAAAAAGAAAGAGGGAATCTAAATATCGACGAAGATACGCCGTTGCCTACATGCATCCTACATATACTTAGAGCTTTCTTTATTCTTCGATGTTTAGTTATTTTGCTGAACCTTTCGCCTATGCGTGACGGACTTTTGTGCTTCAGACTCACGTTGGTGAGTCACCTCTTTCTACGGCACAGTCAGGCCCTGAGTCAATGCCAATGGTGGCGAACGCTGGCAGCGGGCCTGGATCAAATCCAATATTAATATTCCCGCTGTTATCATGCACAGGCAGGCACTTGGCCCTTGGAGACTCAGACTAGAGCGCGGAAACTCAAACGTTACTCACACTCTGCGACTCAGATTATTACCACTTCCCGTTTGCTTCCCGACGCCCGTTGAATTGGTGTTGAATTGGGCGGTCCGAGGGGCCGACGGTCGATATCGCCGACTTCTGGTTGTTCCCGACTCCACCTCATCGCAGGCCTTTATCCGCAACCTAACGAGAGCCGGAATTTGTACTCGAACTCGAACTCAAAGCAGTCGAAATCAAAATCTTACTTCTTTTACATTCAAATTGACAGTGGCCGGGATACCTCCGACGACTCGCGTGGACGCGGAGTCCAGCCTCAGAGTTCCAACGCGACGCGACGCCGCGACTCTAGATGGGTGACCCGATATCACCGACCCCGCCTTCTCCTCTGCCGCCCAATTCCCGCACAACCCGAGCGCGAACTCGGAGCGGCACAGCGCAACTTGGAACGATAGCCCTCTGTGAAGAACTCAAAGCAGGCTAATTAACAGCTTATCTTGCCCCTCAGCCTCAGCTCGCGATCGAGTTTCAACGCGACGCGACGCGACTCCGACGCACCGATAGCCGATATCGCCGACTTCTCCTTCCTCCTCGCGTTCTCGAGTCCTGACGTCGAATTCCGAAGACGCGCCGTGGTTGTTCCCGCCAGCGGGCATCCAGCGCACATCCACCTCACTTATCCAACGCGCAACTCCAGTCTAAACGATGTAACGAGCCTGAGAGCCGGCCTCTGTACTGAAAGCAGGCTTAATTAACGGCTTATCTATCGATGACACCTCCAAGTTGTGAGTCAGTGTGACTCGATCGCGAGCGACGATTCTCGACGCGAAGCGACGCGACTCTAGACGGGTGACGCGACGCCGACTCTAGACAGCGATCCACGAGGGGCGACGGCCGACGCCGACATTGCCGACTCCTCCTCTTATAATTTCAATTACGCCCGATTCCCGCACAAGAGGCGGCATCCACCGCCCTTTTATCTTATCTCTACTCTCCTTACAGCTGGACTCCGCGTCGTCGGAGGTGCTTAGGCCTTGTGTCGTCGGCGCAATTTAAATCAAAATCCACGCGTACACGATAAGGATGTTTTAATTAACCCTGCTTTTGACTCTGCCTTGGTCGCGTTCGCGTACAGTACAGTACCACAGAGTCCGGCTCTCGTTATGAGGTATGTATAGCGGGTAGCGGATAGCATCTAAGTAGCGGATATTCCGATCAGAGCAGCTCGGAGTAGGTGGGTGGATGGTTGCGTGAGTCACCTCCTAATTACAAGTCGCATAAAGGAAGGAAGAACGAAAAGAAGTGTGCAAGAAAAAAAAATCGTTCCTTGTCAGGGGGACGCGGGAAGTCAAACCCACGGTTTCAATGCTGCCTCATTTTATTCCATGTGGTGATTATGAAGAGAGAGCAGCTGTGCACCGTGCACCACATCCCTTCCATACCTAACATTTGAACTCAAACACATTCCTGTTTGAAGGATTATTCTACTGAGAAACCCGGTTTTCAATGGAAACCCCCATGAAAAAAAATCGTGTTATTTGGAAGCCCTGCTTTTCAGAGGTTCTCCACGGCCGGATGCCCGGGGAGGTGCCGAAGCGGCAGTACAGCACGCGATCACATGATCATTCTGCCGATATTTTGAGTACACCCAGACGCCGTCACGCCTGAACAGCAATTCATAGACAAGTTTTTATGACTTTAATCTCATTGTTGAATTCTACCTGCATATGTTCCTTGTTCTTTAGAATTGCTTAGCTGTACAAACCGGGTCATATTTTACGCCATTGGGATGTTGAATAAATTAAACCTTGTTGCGACATGAATTGTGTCCTACAGACTATAACTGCAGATGTCACTTTGAATGATTGTGTCCCTCCTGCTTACAGAGTTTGTAAGTTCTACCTACCTGGGACTTTTTTTTGCAGGAGAGACTCAAGCAGGCTCGGACTGGTTCTGCGTGTTAGTTGGCTCAGCGCGAGCATGAAACACCGCATTTTATTTTCCCTGGTTGCTATACATCCAGGTTATCACCCTTGGTTCAGGTGCATGCCACCATGAGTCGGACTGAGCGAGCTGAGCAACATTGCCAGCACAGTGTCTGCTTAGATATTCGAAAATGGGCGGTGAACCAGTGCAGAATATTATAGTAGCACCGAGATAATGAACTACCACCATTGGGATATACAAAGGTTCATACTTCAACCTGGGTTCTCTAGAAATTTTTCATCCGAGTTCCGCCAGGTTAATTGGACTGTAAAGGGCCACAAGATAAAATTAGGGAATAGAGAGGCTCATACAGCATACAGCCTTCATCAAGCAGTAGCAACTAAGATCCTCCGTGATTTTCATAGATGTCAACGTTAACTTAAAGTGATCTTTCGGTCGGGTTGCACACAAGGAATATATTGAAGCCCATAGCTACTGCCCAGAGAGCAAGTACATCCCGGACAATTTCACTGAATTTAAATAAATCCGGACTAAAGTGTGATCTGCCTGCGGGATGTGTGCAATCAGGGACTTATTAAGATTGTGGTCAAAGCACGACGTGGTTGTGTCCTTGACTTTGATTTGATCCGGTCAGCTTCAAACTCCGCCTGGCTCTCGGCAGTGATGTCGGAGGGGCTTTCAATTAGACATTTGAAAGATTTCTCCGAAAAGTGGGGTTTTTATTGAAAGCCGGGTTTCTCAGTAGAATAATCCAATTTCTACGTTTTGACGAATATATATTTGTGCTACTCTCTATAAGATTTAACCAAACCAACTCAACAATAATCCAAGTCCAGCAGAGACAGGCTAGAGTTGGCCTGCCAAGCTGTTCCTGGGCCAAGAGTCTAATGTGACTCAAGTATGGCCTTCGTAATTGCTGAACCTTTAGGTTTGGCTACCCAGGGGAACTTCGATTTTGTGCATCATTGCTGAACCTTTAGGTTTGGCTACCCTGGGGAACTTGGATTTCGCCCAATTTTTGCTACAAGGACAAACAAAGATTTTGTCATATAGATTTGGTCATAACAAAAATAAATCGAAAGAAAGTGGGGTAAGATATTTAGAAATACACCAAAATGCAAGGATATGTTCTTCAGATTGTTACTGACTTGAATCCTCATGCACGAGCTCGTTTCACTACCTGGAACCAAAGAGATTCTCTGAGTTCAATTTTTTGTTATTAGTCATTTCTGCTTCGTGTTCTGGCTACTATCCGTCGACGTGAGAGAGTTCTTGATCCGGCGTGTCACGGCCGGAGACACCGAGGTGGCACGACCACGTGCTGCAAAGAGGTATGCTCAAGGTTTTCTCAAGGATGTGTTTCTGAGGTTTGTCAAGCCCCTTAGGCAGACTACTCTTTTTGAAACCTTTTATGTAATTGGGATAATAGCACGATGCAGCCTCAGATGGAATTTTTGCAGTGCGGAACCTGATGGCTAGTGGCTCTTGTGGCGCTGCGTTGGAAACTAAATAGCAGTTATTCACTTCACTAGAAATTCCAGAGACCGAGGTTGTCAGGGGAACCCCCGGTCCGCGCCGATCCGGTACCGGAACCTCCGGTTCCGGCACCCTCCGAAACCCTCCCCACACTCCCTTCCGCCCTTCCCTTAACCGTCACCTTGACTCTGCCTGGCACTCGGCCTGTGACAAGGCCCGCGACCTCTGCCGGAACCTCCGGTCACGTGCCCCCGGGCCCTCCCGAACCACCGGATCACCGTAGGCACGTGCTCCTAGCTAGTTGGTAGTTATACCCACGGCCCGGCGTGGGAATCCTCAGAGTTTCTTCTCTTCGGATCCCCCTCGCCAGGTTCGTGCCTCGTGTACTTTAGCTCTATTTATATATAACTTCGGATCCCCCTCGCCAGGCTCTTGAGTACGCTCGGGCCCTGAGGTTGCCCTTACAGCAGAAGAAACTCTCTCAGGGATTAACCGGCCAAGATTGCGAAGTTTAGTTCCACCCCCTCCGACCACTCCGACAGTGCTCCGGGCTCCCCTACTTCGAATCTTGTCCCCTCCTCCGAGGCCCCTGCTCCTGATCTCGATATGGCTGAAGATGATTGCCTAACTCAGATCGAGGGCACGCTTGCACGTCTCCTGAGTCTTCTCGAAAATCAAAACCCACCCTCTGCCGCACAACCTGCCCCGTCCCTTGCCGCTCCGGCCGCTCCGGACCCGGGTCCAGGGATTTTCGGAGACGCCCTTACCTCACCCCCAAAATCGGTCCTGCGGCCGAACCCCCCGTTCGTCTTTGACGGCGACCGCTCCCAGGGCTGAGCGTTCCTTCACTCCGTCCGGATGTACGCCCGGCTCGTTCCGGAGGCGTTCCTCGAGTCCGGACAGCCTTCGGAGCCGAAGCTCGTCCGCTTCGCCATGTCATACATGGCGAAGGACTCCGCCCAACGCTGGGCCGAACGCCACGGCTCGAAGCCGGCCTTCCCATTCCCGACCTGGGACTCGTTTGTCTCCGAGTTCCGGCTCCGGTTCGTGGAAGAAAACGAGCAAGATCACGCCCTGATCAAACTCGAGTCCCGGGCCTATCACATGGGCTCTCGGGACGTCTTCCGGTACACCGACGAGTTCGAGGACCTCGTTGACCTCGCCGGGTTCGTTGACCCAATCGTCAAGGTCACCAAGTACCGGACCGGACTTGATCCGGCGATCAATTCCGCGATCACCGGGTCGAGCGACCCTCCTCCCCTCACGGACTACCCGGCGTGGCGCCAGCGGGCCTACCGAGCTTACGAGTCCCGGCTCCGCCTACGCAACACCGGCGGAACCGGAGCTTCCGGGCGTGCTCCGGCGCCTCCGGGGCGTTCGACCTTCCCGATCCAACGCCCTGCGGCAGCTGTCGCACCTCCGGCCCGTGCCACCGCTCCTGCTCTCCCCCCTCCGGTCCCCATGGACGTAGACCGCACCCGTGCACGTAACACACCCCGTCGCGGCTGCTTCCGTTGCGGAGGCGACCACTTCGCCCGTGACTGCACAGCTCCGGTCGACGTCCGGTCTGCTGATATCCTTGACGAGGTGATCCGGCAACTCGAGGGTGACCTCCTCGAGGAGCTCCTCGCACGGATGGCTTCGACCGAGGCCGCTGCAGAGCACGCTGCCTCCGCCGAGCAGGAGGGTTTTCCCACCAGCGACGAGTGAGCGGTGCGCCCTCGTTCGCTTCCCGTAATCGTTTTGCTGTCCTATGTACCGAGTCTGACAATACATCTCTTGCATCCGACGAAACGATAGACGCACCCCCTGAGCCGTGTAGCGCCATTCCGGCTGCTCCGGCTCGCCCCCGGATGCGAACCCCAAAGTGGGAACGCAAACTTCCGAAGCGATACACGATCGCCGCGGAGCCCACTGCCAACTCTCTCCACCTCCCCTTGGAGATCGAGTCCATCACTGACGGCTCTAAACTGTTGCTGAATGGCCTCGTAGACTGCGGAGCTACGTCGGAGTTCATCGACACGGAGTATGCCGCGCAGAGCAAGCTCCCCCTCTGTCGACTGTCACAACCCATCCCGGTCTACAACGTTGATGGCTCCCCAAACGAAGCCGGAAGCATCCGGGAGGTCGCCGAGGTCATCTTACGTTACCGAGGCCACACCGAACGGGTGGTTCTTGCAGTGACCCGGCTAGGCAAACAGAAGCTCATCCTCGGGTACTCCTGGCTCCGGAAGCATAACCCGGAGATCGACTGGGAGACCCGGGAGGTCAAGATGAGTCGATGCCCCTCCGGGTGCGCCACCTGTACGGAGGAGTCGAAAACGGAGCGCCGTACGTCCCGGGCTGCTGCCCGTCTCCTCCGACGCCTCCGGGCCGGACCACCCCCGGAGATCTGTGCGGTCGATACCGGAGACCGCAGCGGCGAAGACGAGGATGACCTATTCGAGGACGAGCTGCCGGAGCTCACCCCGGACGCCTGGGACGATTCGGATGAGGAAGACGAGGCCCTTGAGGAGGGTGACCGCGTCTTCTACACCACGTTTTCCCCACCGGAGGAGCTCCGAGCCACCAGCACCGTCTCCCAACGTCTCACGGAGGCTTTCTCCCGGAACTCCGGCCCCCCTCTGGCCTCCCTTCCGGATTGGGCACGCGAGTTCGAGGACGTCTTCAACAAGGATGCCTTCGACTCCCTTCCGGAGCGCCGGAGCTGGGACCACGCCATCGAACTCGTCCCGGATTCCAAGCCGACCAACTGCAAGGTCTACCCGATCTCACCCGCCGAGCAGCGAGAGCTCGACGCGTTTATCGAGGAGGGCCTTGCGACCGGCCGGATCCGGCCATCGAAATCTCCGATGGCGTCTCCGGTCTTCTTTGTTAAGAAGAAGGACGGAGGTCTCCAGTTCGTTCAGGATTACCGGGCACTTAACGCGATGACCGTGAAGAACCGGTACCCGCTCCCCTTGATCAACAACCTCATCAATCGGTTGAAGGGAGCGAAGTTCTTCACGAAACTCGACGTCCAGTGGGGCTTTAACAATGTCCGGATCAAAAAGGGTGACGAGTGGAAGGCCACGTTCCGGACTAACCGGGGGCTCTTCGAACCCCTAGTGATGTACTTTGGCCTTACCAACTCCCCGGCGACCTTCCAAACCATGATGAACGACATCTTCCAGGACCTGATCTTGTCCGGAGACGTCATGGTGTACCTTGACGACATTCTCATCGCGCACTCGGACCTCCGGAAGCACCGGGAGATCGTCCGGGAGGTCCTCCGGCGCCTCCGGGCGCATAAGCTGTACCTACGCCTGGAGAAGTGCGAGTTCGAGAAATCATCCATCGAGTACCTCGGCGTGATCATCTCCCACAATCACGTCGAGATGGACCCGATCAAGGTCGCCGGAGTCGCCGCCTGGCCCGCCCCGACGTGCAAACGGGATGTCCAACAGTTCCTCGGCTTCACGAACTTCTACCGGAGGTTCATCCGGGGCTTCTCGGATGAGGCCCGCCCCCTTTTCGACCTCACGAAGAAGGGTGTCACGTGGACTTGGGGTCCGGAAGAGGCAGCCGCGTTCCAAGCCATCAAGGACGCGGTGACTTCCGAACCGGTTCTCGGACTTCCGGACCCGGAGAAGAAGTGGCGGCTCGAAGCGGACAGCTCCGATCGGGCAACCGGAGCGGTCCTCTCCCAGCCGGGGCCCGACGGGAAGTGGCACCCTGTAGCGTTCTACTCCAAGAGCTTGTCTCCGGTCCAGCGCAACTACGAGATCCACGACAAGGAGATGCTCGTGATCATCCGGGCTCTCGAGGAGTGGCGGCACTTCCTCGAGGGTTCACAGCATCCGGTGGAGATCTGGACGGACCACAAGAACTTGGAGTATTTCCGGAAGTCGCAGAACCTCAACCGGAGGCAGGCCCGGTGGTCCCTGTACCTGTCCCGGTTCGACTTCACGCTGCACCACGTCCCCGGACGCCAGATGGGGCGCCCCGATGCTCTGTCCCGCCGTCCGGACCACGGGCCTACTCCGGACAATCAGGACGTCACCCTTCTGTCCCCGGAACTCTTCCACGTCCGTGCGACGGAGGGTGTGGCTATGTCCGGTCCGGAGGTCCCGCTTCTCCGGGACATCCGGGAGGCCCTTGCCGGAGACCCGGACCTGGAGGACCCCGTTGCCCTGGCAGCGCGGGAACTCCTCAAGGTCCGGGGGGTCCGGTCATCCCGGTCCGCAGTGGCATGTCGCCGGCGGTTTGCTCTACTTCCGGGGGAAGATCGTGGTCCCCCGGGACAAGGACCTCCGCCGTCGGATCCTAGAGCTGCACCACGACACCAAAGTCGCCGGGCATGCCGGCCGCTTCAAGACGTTGAAACGGTGCAGTGGCGTGCAGCCGTGAAATCTAATACCAAACTGAGTGAAACGAAGTCCCACAAAATCTAATACCAAAATCCAACAACTAACAACTCCAATACAAACGTGTGTGTGTTCGGGGATATAGGTCAGGCGTATCGACCTTCAATCTCAAACTGGCGCCAACTCGATACTTCTTAACTTGAATAGTCAAAACAGGGTCTATTAAGCACCTCAATTAGATTACTCTCGTGTTCTAAACAATGTGTAGGACTGGTTTAAGGTCCCAGAGTGTATATAGAGTCAACCCCAAGTTGATAGTTTTTAACGGCTAGGTGGGTTGAAGACAACTAAGACTCTAGTTCAAGAGCTTATTGAATTCTCAATGGGTGTAAGTACAAGTTGTAAGAGCGGCTAATTAGGCACGGTCTTAACAAAATGAAACTTAGAGCTACTAAGAGCTGGGTGCCAACAACTGGGGGAGTATTTCACTGTCTAATTATTACTTTACATGTTGCTTTTATAGTATTTACTACCTATTAATCTAACCACCGAGGTGAATAACTTCGGATAGCTATCCGGATACCTTTGATCTCCTGGCCGTTCTATTGGCTAACAGTCTCTTGCTGACTGAAGGACTTGAGCTCATTTATATTGAACCAAGCCCTTTGGGATTTACTTGGCTCCTAGCCTTGTTGAAGGCCTGAGAGAACTCCCGGAAGGCTTTCCGTGCCTAGTCCCTATGCCTATAGGTCTGTCTAGACCATTGAAGCGTCATCTGTCTGTTGTAGTTAACCTCCTTGAAGCCAACTCGCCTCTCTCTTTTAGAACGTGATCAAACACGATCACATGATACTTCAGGGCCAGGTTTTGCTCAAGTCTTGCCTGGGCAACACATTTAATAAAAACCCTCATATCCGGCACACTGTGGATATAGTGGTTTTAAACCTTTTTGAGTTAGATATTACTGATGATTAAGTAAGCTATGAATCGACGATTGATAGCTTACTTAATCATTGGAACTCGACTTTCTTGCATGCCATAACCGCGCTCCCAGTTAAATGCCCTTCTAGTAGCCTGGTCTAGTTTATTTCCTTACTTCCGTAGTGCACATTTTAATAGTCTTATGCTGTTTGAATCCTTCCAAAGTCCCTTAGTCGCCTGACGTCCATATTGAATCCGAGCTTGTTACATCTTTGACATATAACTTGCCAGGATATTCCTATAGCTAGCTGGGTTTTACTCAGTCACTATTGCAGGCCCCATTTGTGAAGGTACCGTTAATACTGTCTGAGCCTTGATAGTTATTCTAGTTTGCAACGCTTCAAAGGCTTAATGCTCAGTTCCGGGATTAAACTAGCATCCTCTAGTCTTACTTCTTGTATACAGCTATCCGCATGTACTAGTGTAAAATCGATGAATTCAGGTGTGTAATGATACACGCCTTATCATCTCCCCCCAACTTAAGATCTTAACCGTCCGCGGTTAATGGTTCCTCAAATTGTGGTTTGAACACATTTTTCTCCCTTCTGGCGCCACTGCAGTAAGACACCTAACAGTGACACGCCAATATTCTTTTGCTATTTGTGTGACCAATTATTTCATTATTTCTGCAACGTCGTCTCGGACGTTCTCGGGACCATCTTGGCCAACCAGGTTGGCGCCAATTCGTTATGAATTGGTTCAAACTTCAGTTACGAGTTGTACTCCTTCACCTGTCGCAAGACCCTCAACCAGACCGGTCTTGACCTCAAATGGGTCTCATCGTATGGTAATTTCTTTTCTTGCTTCTTGGATTTAAGGTTCCTAAGCACCCTTCAGAATTTTCTTACATCTACTGTATGCACGTACTCTGCCTTTTTCTTGAGACTTTACACAGTCAATACATTTGTAGTTTAGTTCCACACTAGCTACTCTCTGTATTATATATATCACAAACTCGGGACTCAGAGTCCTCAAAATTGTTTATATAAAGCTGTCGTCGTTCCTTGTCTTTATTCCAGTGTGACTTGTAAGAAAAAAGGTCCTTCAAAGCCAGAGTTTTAGGGCCCTTGTTAAAATGGCTTTCAAAACCGACATGCGCTGTCTAATTGGTTTCATTCGAATCGGCACCAACTCAATGCTGCACCAATTCTACTGTCTTTCCTAGGTGGTCCCAAGTATGTACTTTAGGGCCGGCGCTACTTATGAGGAAAATACCTCGTAGACTTGGCGCCACTTCATTTTGTTATTAAGTCATAACTGACTTTTAGGGCCGGTGCCAACTCATTTGGTGCTAACTCTCAAGTCATAGTGTATTGACTCAATGTTCAATCGGCGCCACTTCATTTCTAATGAGGTATAGATTGAGAGGGCATTGGCTTTTGGTGCCAATCTGTTCACCCCTTCAAGTACATTTCATTTTGTTTTTGCGCCATGTGATCCTCTTTAAGCTGAGATGTGAACTGTACAAGGCTAGCTTGTGCCATGCTACTCTGTTTTGTACATCTTCTCTGTGTATGAACCCTTCTTTAATTTCTAAGATAGTGCCTTGTACTACGTTTATCAGTTGCCGGCGCCACTTCAGTAAATGACTGATTGGTAATCCATCAATCGACAATTGTTCGCTTATTAATCCTCTATAGCAGTCATATTTCTTTACTCCCTCCCCCCAACTTTAAGATCTCAACCATCCTCGGTTATCATCTTTAATATCTAGCTTCAGGGAGGTTGTATCACCAGTATGGTTGCGAGGGCACATCAATTCTATTGTTGCTACTCGGTCGCGCCACTTGGTTCCTTTCTCCTATCTTCCCGATTTCTCATTTTCATATAGCCTAGAAGCTGCTTTTATTATATTGAACCAGTGCTTCAAGTTGGCGCCATCTCGTTTTGAGACACCAAAATGTATGGACTTTAGGGCCGGCTTAAAACACTTGCAGAACAACTTGGCGCCATCTCGTTTTCTGTGAGTCGCAGCTGACTTTAGGGCCGGTGCCAACTGACTTGGCGCTAACTCTAAGGTTTTCGTTGTTCACCTTTCTTATTCAATTGGTGCGCGGAGTCATACTGATTCTAGCGCCATCTCCTTTGTCCTGGGTCCTAAAATTGTCCTTTACAAGCTACTAACACATTCACTTGGCGCCAACCGATTTCTGAGGCTTTTTACTATTTTCAATTCCAGCCTTTTAACTGGTTCACACCAACTGATGTGTTTCTTTGAACTTGAAGTATCACATTCCTTGGCGCCACTTCGTGTTTGTAGTCGTGAAGGGCTTCACAATACAATTGCCTATTGGCGCCATTTCATTTTTCTTTTCATACGATTGCCAGGAGGCTTATATCTTCTAACTAGTCTTACTTCTTAGTTCATCTTTCATCGTTAGTAGCTTTTTGACCTTCTACTGTTCGTTGTAGACTGCATTTTTTGCTTTGAATACGACAATGTCTGATATTTCTTATGAAATCCATAATTTGAAAAAGTGTTTTCTCTTCAAATGGACTATCATTTCTGCTATCCGAGTGACAAGTACTGGCGCTAAGTTGAGCGCTTTTTACACTGTTGTCACTCTCGTCTTTAAGTTTCAATAGTTGGTACTATTAGGACATCCCTCCCCCCAACTTAAAGATCTCAACCGTCCTCGGTTGTTATCCAGTTGTGGTTTGGTGGCGCCATTCCCTTGTGACTTTCATTCCTCTCTTTGGTTAGCTTTCTTCAGTTAGGCTAATCCAATTGGCACTAAACAATGCATCCGATTGTTTTCTTTCTTGCCAACTGTCCCAAGCCTTATCGAGTTGTTCAACTCGTTCTCTATCTAAAGCTTTTCCAATTTTCTTTCTCATTCTAGTTTGGTGAACTTTCGGTGCGTCAGAATCCTCAGATTCTGGTTCAATCTCTTCATCACTCTCATCTTCGGGTCTAGCTTCAACGTAGTCGTCATCATTGGCGCCAAGTCGGATTTTATCGAATTGAAAGTCTTTTCCTTTATACTTCTTTAATTCACCGTCATCTACTAGTTCAGCCAAAGTTTCCTTAGACAAGTCAATTAGGTCGTGAATGTTAGCTGGTAGTTCAATACTCTTTCGCGCCAAATAGGGTACTACCCTAAATTGTGCAATCTTTGATTGAAACACCGAACCGTCCATTTCTGCTACGACATAACTTCCACCTAATGTCCTTCTGATTA
The DNA here is from genome assembly GCA_029289565.1 of Mycena galericulata. Classification (NCBI taxonomy): domain Eukaryota; kingdom Fungi; phylum Basidiomycota; class Agaricomycetes; order Agaricales; family Mycenaceae; genus Mycena; species Mycena galericulata. The sequence goes on along the minus strand of JARKIA010000059.1, from coordinate 135,187 downwards.
TAATCATAGGTCCCAGGTACCTTGTCGCCATCTTAGTATTCAATGACTTTTCAACTACAGTGTTCCGTATAAGCACTAGATCTCCTGGTTTGAAATTGTAGTCCACAATAGTATTTTTGTTAACTATTTCATAGCGACGCACTGCAGCTTTCTTTTCTTCATTCACTCTAGCTCTCATTGCTTCAACATGAGTATGATGCTTTGCCAGGGCTTGCGCTCTGTAGCCTATCAGTTCGTCAGTTGAAAGGACCCTTCCGGGTAATTCAACTAACCAGGTAGCTTCCTCAATATCTAACGGTAGAATCGGATGGGCGCCAGTTGCAATGAAGTACGGTGAACACCCTAATCCTCTTCTAATTGTTACGCGGTCAGACCATAACATCTGGGGGAAGAACCAATACCATTTGGATGGATTGCCGCCAGTCGCTTTGAATAGTGCTTGCCGTATATCCCAATGGCCCGTTTCGATTGGTCCATTACCTTGCGAGTTGTAAGGTGAAACCCTTATGCCTCGTATCCCATACTTTGATTCTAACCAGGCAACTGCCGCTAAGAACTGAGGTGCATTATCTGTAACCAATTCTTCAGGGCAACCCCATCTACAAATTATCTCCTCTAGAATGAACAAGGCTAGCGTCCTTGCATTTTCATTCTTAATGGCGCGAGCTTCTAGCCAACGGCTTAGAGCATCTCTCGCGTCAACTATCTTGTTGAAACCGTTCGAAGGAGTTCCAACTACCATTACATCTATATGTACTTTCTGGAATAAGGAAGGAGTGTGTGTTACTACCGGTGGTATATGCAACAAAGTCTTCTGACGTAGTTGGCAAAGTGTACAGGTCCGAACGTAGTGACTAACGTCCCGTTCAAACTCAGGCCACCAAAACCTCAATTCTATCAGTGCCTTTGTAGCAAAGAAACCACGATGTCCTAGACTATCGTGCGCCGATTGAATCATATACATCCTGTGTTCCTTACTCACAACTAATTTATGAGTAGACCCCGCGCCTTTCTTATATACACGGTTAGTTTTCTTATCAAGGAAGAACATCCGCGCCCATCTCATAAATTTCCTATAGTCAGGATCTGAGAGTCCTTCCGGCCGAACCATAGTATCTTGCAACCATAGTTTCAATAGATCTAGCCGTTTGTCCCCGTTCATTCCTGCTTGTGACCTATGCTTTTCATCATAAGGTTCTCTTTTCTCAGGATCGAACTTTAGTTCAGAAGGAGGGAGCATTGGTTCACCGTCCTTCTTAACTGACCTGTTTTTACCTTTCTTTAATGCTTGCGCCAACTGAACTATTGGAGCCATTATTTCGGCATCTCGCGGACATCTGCTAACTTCGGCTTGCGCCAACTCAGTTTTGAAGTCTGCGATTGTCTCAGCTTCATCTCCTTCAAGTACTTGAATCATATAGCCGCCTCTGGTATCAATTTCATGCTTGAAGTCCTCCAAATCAAGTGGCGCTGGTAACAAATCACTTCCTTCAAGATGTAAAGGAGGCGGGTTATTATCAAAACCGTCCTCTTTGTTAGGAAAGTCTTCATCGCCAGGTTGTTTTAATCTCCTAGACAAGCCATCTGGTCCAAAGGTTTTTCCAGCTACATGCTTCAAAGTAAAATGAAACATCAGAATGTCTTCTATCCAACGGTTTATAGTAGCATTAGGCCCCATTCCCGGGTTATCTAGCATTCCTTTCAGATACTTGGCGTCCGTTTCTACTATTAGTTTGCGGCAACCAATTAACCAGTAATGCATATTTTCTAATGCCCTCTTCAATCCGTATAGTTCCCTCTTAGGTTGAGAGTACCGCGCCTCTCTTTCATTCAAGGGGATGGACTGGAACCGGGCGAAGTACTTCTTCAAAGGATTATCTGGGTGTAGTTGGTATAGGTAAAATCCTACCGCCATCCAAGATGTATCAACTGCTAGGACTACTGATGAAAGCCAATTATAATTAATAGGCTTCAAACATTCGCAGTGCTGTAATGCATCCTTAAGTGCTTGTTGGGAGGCTTTCTCCAAATCCCCCCATTCAAATATAATTCCCGCTCTAGTGAGCCGATTGAGTGGCGCCGCTAGTAGCGTGAAGTCCTTTATGAATATCCTCATTACTCCTACAGTACCAAGGAAGGATTTAACGTCGGTGTAAGTGTGTAGATCGCCCCAACGAGTGATTACTCCAATTCTATCAGTTGAAGGCTTTAACCCTTCAAATGAACAGATATGGCCAACTACTGTTGTATCGCTCCTACATAAGACAGCTTTCTTTCCAGAAAATGTCCCACCGGCGTATCCCATTCTTGTTACAACTCTATTCAAATTCTGGAAGTGTTCCCAGACAAATCTTCTTATTCCATTGTTATCCGGGATCATTTCATACGTTCCATCTGGTAGTTCATACCTAGTGTCCGGGCCTCTAATTGGTACATCATCAATGTATGGCCTAGTAACATGCGGGATTTCATCTCGCAATATATAAGTAACATCATCGTGAAATATCGGTACTGAGTTAGTCCATCCTTGCGGTAATCTAACCAGTCTAAGGGCGCCAAATGGCGTCTGAAAGGTAGTATAATCTCTGGAGTCCTTATGGATTTTTCTGTGGTTGTATCCAGAATACAAATCTAAGCATCCTCCACATGCCCTTCCAGCGAAATGTCCAGCTAACTCTTCGGCGCCAGGTGGTACACCTGAGTGTGCTACTGTGGCTGCATTCAAAGGTTCAAGGGAGTGTACCAATCTAATGGATTTCCCGTCACTCTTCAGTACACTAAAGTACTTAGTGCGATATGAACCATTTGACGGTTCATAGACATTAGCCTCTATGCTAGACCGTAGTACCCTACAAACTTCTTCTAATTGACCGGGCGGTATAGGAATATTCCTTTCAACCCATACTTTATGGTCCTTCATTACTGGGAAACGTACTGGAGGAAAGAACTCTTCTTTGAACGTCCCACGTTCAGAGTCTTCCCAAGCAAAGTTCTGTTCATGTAGCATCATGAAATGGTGCATCAGCTTCTTTTCTTGGGGTAGTAAGAAGTTTTCTTCATGTAACTTGTCTACGATATCCCTCCTTTCAGCAGTGTATCTACCTGTAGGTTTGAACTCTGGTGGATTAGGATTCAACGAAGGCAAGTCCTTCAGTGGGTCCCCAGTGATGTTCCTTTCAATTCTAAATTCATCAGGCAACTCTTGCAAGAGTGGTCTAACTTTTAGCGCCACTGGTTTATATTTCTTTTTACCAACGAACACTTCAAGCATTGGACCCTCTTTTATTTGAGTTGGCGCCTGATTTTCTCTGGTGTCTTCTGTTGGGAATACCCAATCAGCGTAGTCACAACATCCACAGCGGCCCGAATGCGTATGGCGCCGGGATTTCTTCTGACACTTTGGTTTAGGTGCCTTCGGTTTCGGCTCATACATACCAGGTATTTCAAAGTCTGGCGCCGTTTCGATTGTATAGACCCCATTCACATCCTTTCTAGGATCAGTCAGATTCATGAACTCTTGAAAGAGTGCCGCCGCTGGATCATCTTCAAGGTACGGCAAGGCTTGTTCAGTAAACAAGTTAGTTAACTGTTCCTTTGAAAATGAACCATCGGCGCCAACTGAATGTTGAGTACTTTTAATCCAGCCTTGACCGTCCTTATCTATTTCGACTATTGCTGCAAACTCTCGTTGATCGTCTATCAATTCCTTGAGTTGTTCTGAAAACTTGACTGTTCAGTTGGCGCCGCTTTCTCCTCAGGTATTTCCGTAGAAGTATCCCTGGATCGCTTGAGAATTGACTTCTGCGCGCCCCTAGCAAATGTAGGGAACGCAACCCTCAACTTAGAGCTTGGGTCAGTCAGAGTAATGGTTTGATTTCCATTAGTTTCATTCTGAACCATGCTCGCGGTCAATATCTCAAATGGCCGACCAAGCAGAACCTTATAAGCTGGTGCCCTAATAATGTGCACCTGTAGGTAGATTGTAAGCTCCCCAAACCTGAAGGGTACATTTCTAGCTAGTCCAACCGTCCTTTCTACTTGAGCGTTCGCGCTCTGCATGAAAATGGTTACATCTGGGTTCCATGCTAGACCCAATTGTACCGCGGTTTCTAATGCCATGGACACAATTTGTGATCCTCCATCTAAAATGGATTCTTCTTCAGCTCTCCCGTGAATTAAGGGATAGACTACTCGTAGCGCCGCCGAGGTCTGACCAGTTACTTGATCCTCCAAAGCTACGAATATTTGCTTTGGCGGCCGTCCTTCCGGTACAGTCTTTAGATACTCTAAGACTGGATCATTAGCAACTAATGCCCCCTTTGGTACGAGACCATCAGTACAAGGCGCAATATAAAATTGCTCTACAAAAGGTAGTTCTCTTGTACTAATAGCGTTCCCCTGTATATATTGCTCAGAAAAGGGATCACTAAAGCTAGGCTTTACTCTCTGGTCCAAGACCCGTTCTAATGAACTATCTTGATCTTGGTCCAGAAAGTGTACTTGTCCTGCTGACCCCGCAGGTACCCGTTTCTTTGTGACTAACCCTTTCGTCTCCTGTTGAACTTTGGGCGCTATGGCTATAAGGTCTTCAAGGGAGATAGGAATATTGGTTTTCCGCAGGGCTTCCATTACAGCTTTTAAGGCCGTTTCCGTCAAGGAATCAATTGGCACCTTTAATTTGTAGGCTACTTCTTCAGCAATTTTATCCAAATACTCGGGTCCATCGACTGGCGCCTTTTCTTTTGATACAAATTTTACTGGTGGTACATTTTTGAAGGGTAGTTCTGCCTTTTTAATGGGCGCCACTTCCTCTCCTTCATCATCTGAACCCTCAATGACTTCTACGATCCTTGCGCGCCTAGACTCTTTCTCCATGTTTTGAGGTGGAGTGGCGCGAGCCTTTTCGTTCTTTCTCCAGTTAGGTTTTTCAGCAGTCTCCCGTACATTTTTATTCAGGTCCTCCAGGGGCTTCACGGGTGGTTTCTTTACATTAAACCGTTCCCCTCTCCTCGGACCTACTGGAAACCCTCCTGGTTCTGAGAAGACTTATTAGGATTCGCTCTAGTATTGACCACATATTGTTGCAACTGATTCATTTGCTGTTGCAATTGGCCCGTAATACCAGTTAAAAGTGTTACCGCTTCCGCCATCTGGTTGTCTTCTGGTTTAGCAATTTTAGGGGCCGGTTGAACGACCCTTTGAGGCTGCTGATGTTGGGTTAGTTGAGTAACCTTGTCCTCTTGGACATTTTGCGCCAATTGCCTTCTAAGGTTCATCTCACTGACTCTCATGGTTAAGAGTTCATCATTGCGAGAATCATATTCGGCGCCATCGTCTTCACTATCAGTCATCATGGAGTAAACTCCAGAAATGCCACCCTGATAATGTTGGGCTGCCTTTCCTCTATAGTATTCGTCAATGATCGTTGCCCGGGATTTAGGACCTAGTCTGGGGGCATACATGGTAGTACCATCCCCAAAGAAGTCCTTTCCGTCAATCACTTTCAACTTACCTTCTTCAATGCTCTTGCGCCTAGTCTCACATTTATCCATAAAGTGACCAGTAAAGCGGCAATGATGACAATCCATGTTAGGGAGCGCCCTATTATAGTTTGGCATCCGACTAGGAGAATCAAATGTAGTAGTTTTAGACTCGCGCTCAACCATAGATCCATGTGGCGCCGAAGTCTTAAGATACTGTTCGACCCTTTCCCATCGAGCATCATTAGCTTTCTGTAGTTGCTGGTTAGCTAGATTATTCTTATCTAGTTCTTGAACCGTCCACTGTTTCAATTCATCAATGCTTTCTCTTTGTTGCTTTCCCAACTCGAGTTTTACACCGACAATTTCCGTCTTAATCCTCTTTCCAGAGGATGTTTGTAGAGTGGCGCCAGTATCATACTCGCCACGGTCCGCACTCGTTGTAGCTAACGTTCGCGCCACTCGAAGAATATCACTGAACATGTACCTTTCGGTTTCTCTATCAGTTTGTCTCTTGAGTTTGGCCGCGACGGCCGCCACATCAGTCGGGTCAATAGGCAATGCATCTAGCGCCACCTCATCCATGTCTAGTCTAGACCATATCCTACTAGCAAACTCGGGCGTTAGTTTCTCCATGAAACGTGCAACCGCAATTTTGTTAGTCAACTTTGTAGGAATGAGCCGTTTGACTTCGACTTGCATTGGCCTTATGAGGTCCATTAACTCGTCTTGATCATCGATAGATATACCATGCGTATCGAATTTATTCAAGAGTTTGTTCAATGTTACAATAGAACCCTTTTCTTGGTCTCTAATTGAAGGGTAATGATTTACCACTTCTTTCAGAAACTCAGTATGGGTTCCATTCTCAAAGGATGGTAGGCCCTTCCACTCCTTCCTGGCACTCATCTTCACGTAGCTCACAATTTTCTTATTGCGATCTGCCGCTGGAATCTTGCCTTTCTCCATTATAGTTCCCATATGTTCAAGAAACTCCATTAGTTCTTCCGGACTATCCGGGTCGAACTTAGGTGCATTCCTGTCATAGGGCTCTGGTATTTTAGTGTCGGTTGACATGATAACAGGGGGGGTCTGGTTCTGGGAGAGTGGGTTCTGGTTCAAAGGATCTGCAGTGTTCGGGGTAACAGGGGAATTTGTAGTAGTAGTTTGTGTTCGAAGTGTATTCGAACTGGCGCCAATGGACTTATTAGATCCAGAAGCGTGAATCGAACTGGCGCCCGAAGGTGCTGATTTTCTTTGTTGGTCGAGGCTAGCCTCAACACGGTCTCTAGTGGATTCTGCTGCTGTTTCTCTAGCGCGGGCAGCGATTCCCTGCGGCACCGAGTTGTTTGTTACAACTGAAGCAGATCTTCCTCGAGAGTTGCTAGTAGGTCGGGATGCCCTCCTAGTCTAGTAATTGCCTGCGTTTGAAAGCGGAGGTGGATATGTGGATTCAGTTGGGCTTCTTCTATTACTAGATGAACTGGAGCTGGACCTTGAATGGTCACGGCTCGACAGATTGTATTGTTTTAATCCGGATTCAATAGAACCTCGGACTGGTTTTCAGTGTTCTGTGATTGTTCTTTTCAACAGTATCCTTGTGAAGGAAGCTGCCCTTGATTCAGGTTTTCAAGTGTGTACAAATTGCGACTTTTTAAGACTGTTACCCCTCGCGGTGGGCTCCAGATGAAACGGTGCAGTGGCGTGCAGCCGTGAAATCTAATACCAAACTGAGTGAAACGAAGTCCCACAAAATCTAATACCAAAATCCAACAACTAACAACTCCAATACAAACGTGTGTGTGTTCGGGGATATAGGTCAGGCGTATCGACCTTCAATCTCAAACTGGCGCCAACTCGATACTTCTTAACTTGAATAGTCAAAACAGGGTCTATTAAGCACCTCAATTAGATTACTCTCGTGTTCTAAACAATGTGTAGGACTGGTTTAAGGTCCCAGAGTGTATATAGAGTCAACCCCAAGTTGATAGTTTTTAACGGCTAGGTGGGTTGAAGACAACTAAGACTCTAGTTCAAGAGCTTATTGAATTCTCAATGGGTGTAAGTACAAGTTGTAAGAGCGGCTAATTAGGCACGGTCTTAACAAAATGAAACTTAGAGCTACTAAGAGCTGGGTGCCAACAACTGGGGGAGTATTTCACTGTCTAATTATTACTTTACATGTTGCTTTTATAGTATTTACTACCTATTAATCTAACCACCGAGGTGAATAACTTCGGATAGCTATCCGGATACCTTTGATCTCCTGGCCGTTCTATTGGCTAACAGTCTCTTGCTGACTGAAGGACTTGAGCTCATTTATATTGAACCAAGCCCTTTGGGATTTACTTGGCTCCTAGCCTTGTTGAAGGCCTGAGAGAACTCCCGGAAGGCTTTCCGTGCCTAGTCCCTATGCCTATAGGTCTGTCTAGACCATTGAAGCGTCATCTGTCTGTTGTAGTTAACCTCCTTGAAGCCAACTCGCCTCTCTCTTTTAGAACGTGATCAAACACGATCACATGATACTTCAGGGCCAGGTTTTGCTCAAGTCTTGCCTGGGCAACACATTTAATAAAAACCCTCATATCCGGCACACTGTGGATATAGTGGTTTTAAACCTTTTTGAGTTAGATATTACTGATGATTAAGTAAGCTATGAATCGACGATTGATAGCTTACTTAATCATTGGAACTCGACTTTCTTGCATGCCATAACCGCGCTCCCAGTTAAATGCCCTTCTAGTAGCCTGGTCTAGTTTATTTCCTTACTTCCGTAGTGCACATTTTAATAGTCTTATGCTGTTTGAATCCTTCCAAAGTCCCTTAGTCGCCTGACGTCCATATTGAATCCGAGCTTGTTACATCTTTGACATATAACTTGCCAGGATATTCCTATAGCTAGCTGGGTTTTACTCAGTCACTATTGCAGGCCCCATTTGTGAAGGTACCGTTAATACTGTCTGAGCCTTGATAGTTATTCTAGTTTGCAACGCTTCAAAGGCTTAATGCTCAGTTCCGGGATTAAACTAGCATCCTCTAGTCTTACTTCTTGTATACAGCTATCCGCATGTACTAGTGTAAAATCGATGAATTCAGGTGTGTAATGATACACGCCTTATCAACGTTGGAGCTTGTCTCCCGGAACTACTGGTGGCCCCAGTTGTCCCGTCACGTCGGCCGGTACGTTGCGACCTGTGACATGTGCTGCCGCACTAAGGCGCTCCGGAAGCTTCCGGTCGGTGAGCTCCACCCGACCGAGATTCCTCCGGAGCGTTGGCACACCGTCTCAGTCGACTTCGTCGTAGAGCTCCCGGAGGCCCACGGGTATGATGCGGTCATGGTCGCTGTCGACATCCTCGGTAAGCGTGCGCACTTCAATGAGTGCACCACCCGGATCGATGCCGTCGGAGCCGCCCGGTTATATTACCGGAACGTTTGGAAGTTGCACGGAACCCCGGAAAAATACATTTCGGACCGGGGTCCGCAGTTCGTCGCGGAGTTCACCGCTGAACTGTGGCGCCTTATCGGGATTACTCCGGCGACTTCTACGGCCTACCACCCGCAGACCGATGGCCAGACCGAGCGCGTCAACCAGGAGATGGAGCAGTTCATCCGGATCTTCACCAACTACAAGCAGGATGACTGGGACTATCTCCTGCCGGCCGCGGAGTTTGCGTACAACAACCACATCCACTCCTCCATGCAGCAGGTCCCCTTTATGACCGACACCGGTCGGCTCCCCCAGATGGGGTTCGAGCCGAACGGGCTGCGTTCGAAAGTGGAGTCCGCGAACGAATTCCGCGACTGGATCGCCTCCGGAGTCTCCGAAGCCTGGGCCGCACTGGTCAAGGCCAAGGAGGAGTACAAGCGGTACTACGACCGGTGCCGGAGCCCCGCTCCGGACATCAAGGTCGGCGACCGGGTCTGGCTTGATGCGTCGGACATCCAGACCACCCGTCCTTCGCAAGGGCTGTCCCACCGGCACCTTGGTCCCTTCAAAGTGATCAAAGTCGTCGGACGCGGGGCCTACAAGCTAGAACTGCCGCCCCGTCTGTCCCGGCTTCATCCGGTCTTTCCGGTAGTGAAGTTGGAACTCGCCGAGGACGACCCCTTTGAAGGGCGTCCGGGCTACGACGAGCCGGCTCCCGTACTGCCGGAGGCTCCGGGCGACCCTCCGGAGTGGGAGATCGAAGAGGTTTTGGATGCCAGAATCCGCTACCGCGGCCTCTGGTATTACGTTCGCTTCAAAGGTTATAACTCCTCGCATGACCAATGGGTGAAGCACTCCGACGTCTTCGCTCCGGACGCCGTAGCCGAGTTCTACCGGAAGAACCCGACGAAACCCCGCCACATCTCCGCCGCCACCTTTGACTCCCTCCCCTTCCGGGACCCCGCCATCCACGTCCGGACCATGCGTCGAGGCGCCGCATTCCAAGGGGGGGATGATGTCAGGGGAACCCCCGGTCCGCGCCGATCCGGTACCGGAACCTCCGGTTCCGGCACCCTCCGAAACCCTCCCCACACTCCCTTCCGCCCTTCCCTTAACCGTCACCTTGACCCTGCCTGGCACTCGGCCTGTGACAAGGCCCGCGACCTCTGCCGGAACCTCCGGTCACGTGCCCCCGGGCCCTCCCGAACCACCGGATCACCGTAGGCACGTGCTCCTAGCTAGTTGGTAGTTATACCCACGGCCCGGCGTGGGAATCCTCAGAGTTTCTTCTCTTCGGATCCCCCTCGCCAGGTTCGTGCCTCGTGTACTTTAGCTCTATTTATATATAACTTCGGATCCCCCTCGCCAGGCTCTTGAGTACGCTCGGGCCCTGAGGTTGCCCTTACAGAGGTCCATAGTTAGCACATGCATGAAAAATGGTGATTTTGAGGTTTTTGACAAAAAATGGGCAAAGATGCTAAAATCACCAACTTGTGCCAGGTATTCTGAGCTCAATCCATATGGATTTAGGTTTAGGTCAACTAAAGGATGGATAGGGCTTCTTTTGTGATTGCTTTCACCCTCCTTATATATACACCACTCTTGGAAATTTGATGAAACCACAGAGTCAATTTTTCCCACACCCTAAATTATTTTATTATGGAAGAATTGTACACAAATGGCGAGGTTTAAACGGTGCCTACACTCTTAAAATTTGTCATAATTCATACTACAATTTTATTTGAGGACATTTGGCCCAGAAATGAGCTCAAATCAGCGTGTGCAAAACTTTATAGCGCCACTGTATGCAAAGATATATTAAAACCAGTCATCCACGTCCCATTCCTCGTTTTGAGCATCTGAAACCACTGGAGCACCTGCTTCAACTCAGGCGAGATGAGTTCCACAAGTGCTGGACCTGACATATTCCGCTTCTGTGGAAGTCGGGGAAACTGTAATCCGGCTGCTATGTAGGCTGTACGAGCAATAAGGAATCCAACATTGAAGCATCCGTAGAAACAAGAGCAGACTCGGGCTTCGCTAAAATCGATAAGTCACACAGTTTCTTCCACACGCTAGCAATGAAACTCGTTAGTAACTCTTCAGGCAATTCCTAGGCCATTCGCACCTGGTTGCCTCCGGGCCTCCCCCTCGATGGATCACATCCACAGTAAGGATTTCCCCGAGCTTCTGACCATCAGGTCTCCAGATGGGGAAGAGCTTCCCTTATCTGAGCGTAAAGTAGAGGGTTACCAAGATCATGGCAAAACTTTGATTTCCTAAAGTAAAACGAAACTTGAGCAAACCTTCTTATGCTATCTCTTCATGTGCATGATCTCAAGTCCAATTCTTGCTTAATTTGAGTCATAACTATTGTACATATATATCTCTCAGAAAGCCTCTGTGATGTCTCCAGCAGTCCTTTTATAACTCATGACTAAATAGCAGGCCCATCAGGGAAACCCTCCCTTGGTAATTTCCCTGAATCACCCTGAATTACCAGGAAATTACCGCAAATCGGGTCAAATTAATTACCTTCATTACCTTCATTACCTGTTTTACACAAGTGCCTAGAAATTCCGCCAAATTACCAGTCAATTACCAGTCAATTACCAACGATTACCAGACCATCCGCCGCCTTTTCCATTAATTTTCTTGCTCAAATCTCAATGCATATTGATAGAAACATAAGAAAGGTGTATATTCAATGAGATGTCTACTACATACAGTATACAGAATGTACTACAAGGTATAGATTCACTCTCGGGTGGTGAACAAAGCTGGGAGACAAGGTATCAGTACAACAGAATGAAGAGTAAGAGCCTATTATCAATAGAGGAAACACGTACCCTAAATGAGCGTACAGCTTGGATGCAGAGAGACACGGAGTGCGAACAGAATTAAATGGACACGAACTACATAGGCCAGGCAAATTAATTTTCGCCATCGCACGCATCAGTGCTAAAATTCTAGTGATATATGTCAGTGAGAGAGCGACATGTACGTGAGAACGTAATAATCAAGCCGTTGCACCTGGCGGTCCGACTCGGGAGCTCACTCAAGAGGACTGCTGCAGACACCTGAGTGGGTTCAGCGTGAGGAAAATAGAGATGAAACGGGAAAAGGGTACCCGACGGCAGAATCTAGGCACGGCCTTGAAACGTGAGACGGAATCTTGAGCTGCCGAAAAAAGCTGTTAGTCCGCGGACTCTAACAAGGAGGGGGCGTAAGAGAGATTACTGACAGAATTAGTACAACGCACGTACCACGGAATACAGGTCAGCAATCAGTGGAACATGGCATAGAGTGCTAATGCGCTAGACGTAGCTCGGAATGGAAGGGACTTTGGCAGTAAGAATATAGTCAGCTACGATGCTCGGTTAGATAAACACATCCAGGGCGAGCGGAGGTCACACACCATGAACTGATGACTCTTGACAATTGACAAGCAAAGGTTAGATAGTGTAGAGAGAGGGTACATTAGCGCACCGTGGATTCATCGGCCATCTTCGTCAACGCTGCGGAGTTGTCAGCAGGGGTACATCGTGGATGGCCAGTCGTCTTGTGCAAGAGTCAAACAAAGACCGTGAACGGGTTAAAAAGGACTCACCAGAGCATATAGAAACTGATACGAGTGAGGCAAGGGGCTGCGGAAGATATTGGGAGAGCGGGAGGAAGTAGTCTCTTATAAACAGACGCTACAACAAAAAATACTCGTACCTCGTGTGTTGTAGTCTGTCAGATCCCTGATCGGTGTCATTGGAAGTCGACCTTATTATGTAAGCTCAGATTTCTCGGCTCTCGTTTACACACTTAGGATGAATGTGGGGGATTTATTTTATCAAATTATCACTCAGGGAGTCAGAATGGACAAACTTCCCACTCAAGTTTTTTGCGGAATAGCACGGGTTAAGAGGTCAAAATTTGATGGGCCGTTGACCGGCCTTTCATTCCACGAGGATTATAGACCCGAGAAAGAAATCCGAAGACACAGATCTATTCAAAATGAGAATAAAACTCATTTGGCTTCTTAGATCTTTGAACATAGGCAGCTGGAAGCGCCATAGAGCCCGAGCCAAAATTCAAACTCCGCACTTTACGTAATAAGGTCGACTTCCAATGATCGGGCGCGGTTAAACTACAGACTAGGGAGGAAGAGTGAGTAGAGGAAGATGGGCGGAAAGGAAGAGAGTTGATTGCCAGTGTTGTGACAGAATCAAAACGAACCATTCTCCACGCTCACGTGCGGCTCGCGTACCGTCGCGTAGCATTCTCCGCGGAATCAACAGTTCAGGGCCAGGCTTGATGGGACTTGAATGTCGTCCCGTCGGTCTTAGAATTCGATTCCGGAAAGATGGTTTGTTCAGTTCTTGACGGGTTATGCATGTGGTATACTTGTGACATATCCATTGAAGCTCCCTTGAAGGATTAATGCAGTTCTGGGAGGTTGAGAAAACCACCCCGTAGGTAATGTTGGAAACCCTGGTAATTTGGCCAAATTACCTTAAATTGTGGAAATCTAAAGGAGGCTTTGGTAATTTCCCCGAAATGGGGGGAAATTACCAAAGGAGGGTTTCCCTGATGCCTTCCTGAGGGTCCCCAGCTAGAAATGTTATTAGCATGCGAGTTTCCAACACAGAGTCTCTAATGTTATGCAAACCATAAGTATGCTCCGAAACTCTTCCTGGTCCATATTCAACAGGTTGGGCCATAATTTCCGCTGAGCCTGCTCAAGCCGGGGGTGAGGGCCTGGCCTGGTTGGGCTGGCCTAGTGGGTGCTGCAGGCTTCAGGCCAGCTCTGAACATCACTAGGGAGGAAACTTGAATTGGGAGATGCATCCTGTCTATGATCCCATCCTAAAGGTTCAGCACCTGCCTCGAAGAGGCCTAATCCCACGTCATTTTTGATCTGTTTGTCATGGAGAATTAGTCATAACTACGAAAAAATAAATTGAAAGCAAGTATAAGGAAACCTGAAACAAGCAATTCAAGTGTAACTACTTTGTTGCCAACCTTTGTCTGCCTGTGAGCCACTTCACTCAAGAAATTCGCTCAGTTCTACTCTAGCTATTCACCATTTCTGCTTGATGTTCGAGGCAATATCCGTTGACGTGAGAATTGGGCCCGGACAGTGTTAATGTTCCGATCAGGTCGGTTGTTATTTGTCGTTACTTGGCAGGTCGGGCTCTGAGCTCTCTCCTACATGTCCTCCCTTTATTATCCCTTGCTATCTTCTGCAATTGCCTGTCCCTACTGGATTTGATGGTCATGCTGCACACTAGGCCCCCAGAGACTATGTATTAACTACCTCCACCAAAATCTAAAATCCCAGTTGATTTACTGTACAATTGTCGGACTCCAGCTGCAGGGCTTTGATTTACTTTACAGCGGAGGGAATTCGGCCAAAATTTCCACCAAAGTCATCAGTAATGGCTTTTTTTTCCCTCCTGGGGTCCATTTCTTGCATATCCCGGTTGTTTCGGCTGTTCTGCGTCGAAGGTTGAATTTTGGTTGGTAAAATTGGCACTCAGCCCAGATACAGGCTCAAAAAGAAATTCTGGAGATGCATGATTTACTTTATGTCAGAGCAATTAGCCTCGGCTGGCTGTTGATTTACCTTATAAAACGGAGGGAAACACTCAAATTTTGAGTGTTGATTTACTTGACGACGGTGGTACTTATTTAGTAGGTATGTCCAGCCTTTGGGCTGTTGCACGCTCTTGTGTTGTGGCTGGCTTGCACCTTCCTCTTTGCCGTTATCAAGTGATCTGAGGGCCTTTATCTAAGAGCCCCTGGCACCATTGTTTTGCTGGATAAAAGTAATGAGGTAATGCTGCAAAGTCCTAAAGGTTCAGCTACCGCCTCGAAGAGGCCTAATCCAAGTCATACTATACATATTAGCAATATGGGCCACCTGCCGCCCAATATCTGGTCATCTCATCTTATTTATTCTGATTCTATACTTAAGGTCCCACCATGCACTGGTGATGGCCCACCATTCAGATGAGCAACCCGACGGGAGATTTTCAACTCTAATTGCTGAACCTTTAGGTTTGGCTACCCTGGGGAACTTGTTTTTTTTTTTTTTTTTTGGTGGTACGATGTCAGCGTTAGTGCAATTAACACTGGGTTAACCCGCTAGGCTGCGTAAGCTCGGAGGGGTCTCGACCTCCAGAGAGAAGGGGAACAATCCACCCCCAAGGTAATGCCTTTACGCACACGGCTGCCGCCGTAGTGTGGGACTCATAATGTGCAATGTCTCATCCACCAGGATCTGGAGACAAGGATCTTCGTGATCTCTTCGGCACGATACCCACTAAAACCTCGGATGGTCGAAAAGATAGAAAATGTCTCAAATAGGAAAAAAAAAACGGCTGCGCCCTATGTTCCGCAAAGGGCTGTAAATTGGACTTGAAGTATTCCGTCTCGCGAACACTACCAGGTTCCCAATGTTTAATTTCTTTTTGAAGTGCCTGTACTCCTATAAGCTAAGCCCCTGATTCAGGTCTTGTTGTGGTTTCCTTTCTAGTTTCAGAGCTGCACTAGCTATCGTCTCTGATTGGCAACTAGATAAATTTCAACTGGAGAAAGATACAGTCTCCACAATTCATCCTTATTGAATTGTGCAGATATACCAAGCAGTGGGGACAGGATGAGAATTTTCTGTTGAACTTTCACTTGTATGGATTCCGGTCGCATGGACCAATACTTGATCCCTCGTGATGCTTTCAAAGAAAAGATAGACAGAAAGAAGAAGTACAGACCAATCAGGGTCTATAGCAGTTCCATACTTATCACAATCTGAAGCAGCTTGATTATCGAAGTACTTTGCGTATCCAACCCAATTGTTGAAAATTGAGAATTAAGTTGAACCTAAAGGTTCAGCACCCGCCTCGAAGAGGCCCAATCCCAAGTCATAATACATAGTTGTAACAAGCCTGGTGGCCACTTCAAATGAAGTACAGTAAAACTTGAAAGTTCATCTAATCCAATCAATGTTGAATTCACTCATTAATATACAGGCTTACGGTGGCCTGCCAGGTCGGTTCAATGACTACAATAGACCTTAGTAGTCCTAATAGACCTTAGTAGTCCTAATTCAACCCTGGCAGCCAGGCACAGCGATAGGATTTGCCTGCCAATTTCACAAGACAGTTCTGACTTTGTGATATAATCTTCTATTCTGGCTCGGGTTCCCCGCTGGGTTAATAACTCCTCTCTGAAGCATACCGGGTGGTCCATAGTCTATTCTGAGACTATTAGAGGTCCCTGGAGCTGCCCGTCAGCCTCTGATTTACAGAGATAATTAAATATCAGAAGTCTCATCCTCAGATACTGGTTCATAACATCCCTTTGGTCACCTTGCACATACATAATGTGCCCAGCAGTAGGGCCCAAGGTGTTAATATGTCCCCATATTAAAGGTATCATCATAACCACCTGAACATGTATTTGCCCACTGGCTTATTGCTGAACCTTTAGGTTTGGCTGCCCTGGAGAACATCGATTTTGCGTATCAGTTTTTGATCTGTTTGTCATGAAGAATTGGTCATCACAAGAAAAAATTGAAAAGCAAGTGAGGAAAGAGAAAATAAGCAATGAAAATGGAATCATATTTTTCCAACCTTCCTTCTGCTTCAAATTACTGCGTGCTAGCTCGTTTCATTCACAGAAGGCAATGCAATTCTCTCAAGTTCGATTTTGGTCATTAGTCATTTCTGCTTGATGTTCGGGTCAGTATCCGTTGATGTGGGACTTTTGGACAACATCCGAAATTCGGACGTTGTTCGGACGCAGAGAGTGATTGGCGAATATCTCCGAGTCTTCGGCGACATCTGCTTGCTACTCCTGGTCTCCATGTTGGTTCTTGCTACATAACAAGTGTAGCGCGCTTCCCGGTAGAGCCTACTAATTTGGGACTGTTAATTTTTTTTTTAAATCCGTACAAATGGATACCAGTTTTGCAAGCAGAATCTCAAGGACTCCCGCTCTGCTACCCTCTGTTAAATCGACTCGGGAATATTCTGAGGAGCTAATAGGACGGACTATCAGGGACATACAGAAACGTGTTCCTGGTTCAATTTTTTTTTTCGGTCCAAATACATGCCAGTTTTACAGATCTATCAGAACTAAACATCAAACAAACAAAACCTCGGGGACTCCCACTTTGGTAATACCCATTGAATCGGGCCAGGAATATCCAGGGGAGCTTATAGGATGCTTATTAATGTCCAAAAATGTGTTCCTTGTTCAGAGACTTTTTTTTTCGGTACCAATACACCCCAGTTTTGCAGATCAATCAGAGCAACCAAACATAAAACAAACATAATCTCGGGGACTCCCACTCTGGTACCCCGCGTTCAATCAACCTAAGAATATTCAGGGGACCTAATATGATTCTCATTAATGTCCAGAATATCTTCCTGGTTCAGAAAAAAATACACAGCAGGATATATGTATCATGTAACTACTGGCTTAAGCCTCACTTTTGTTCGGAACTTTTCATTAGAGATTCGCGCATCTAAGTGGTGGGGGCTCAGTGTCACCATGTCCATATATATAATATGGGGAATTCATTGTTCTATCCACTACCAAGACCCGAGTCATTCTCGTTGTGCCCCCTCAGACGAGGCTGAGTATTTATGATAATATCCCTGTCCACACCTACCGTCTTTGCTATGTTATGAGCCCAAATATTTATCTTGTATCTTGTAATAACACATTATAGTAGCACATTATAATCAAGGTTTCGTCATCAGAAGCCAGAGGCGAGCAGACAGTTCACTGGTGCATCCACCTAAAGGTTCAGCACCTGCCTCGAAGAGGCCTAATCCCAGTCATGGTGGTCAACAGCTAAGTGCACCACTCCAGGGAGAGTGTCTACTCTGATTCCTAGTCTCACTTGGGAATGTAAGTGAATGAAAATTCGATTTTCATGCATGTCTAGATACACACCTTATCACCATGCTTCAAGCCCAGATGGTGACAGATAGCATAGAGGATGAAGGAAGGGACTTACAGATGCAATCATGCCAGTTGGGAGTGCCGGCATACCGACGACCAGCATTCATGTTTTTGGGGGAATATGATTGTTCAATTTCACTATGCAGTATCATACATGGAAAGCATACTAGAGAAGGTGTGAACAAGAAACTACAATCCATAATGCACAAATGGGACCCAACGCCTGAACGGAATATTTGGCTCTTCCCGCAGTTTGCAAACTGCAAGATGGAGTGCTTTGGCAGCCTGTGTTAGATCTGGGAGGACTGGAGGGTTAGAATTGGGATCACAATTTTTGAGCAGATGTTCATAAAATTTTTCGGTGATCTTGGGACCATCGCGATCATCCATTGTCCTGATCTGAGGGTCAGGTTCTATTCACAGAGTACCACAAAAACCCTGCCAACTCACCACATTGTTGCCACTACTCCGTGGAAACCCCCAAATAGCAGTGTTGCTGCAAGATGCATGGATTCATCTGGGACTTTCTGATCACCCTTTGCTGTCTCACATGCACTGAGGAATGCAAGGGACAAGGATTTTTTGACATCTGATGCAAGGTCACCATCTGCCCTGCGCATGATCTCGGAGACCTCGAGATGGCCACCAGTGAGGATAAGGCTGCTGGCAAGAGGCTCTTGCAGATCTTGAATTCCATGGCATGCAAAATGCACTATTGATGATTCATGTAGATGAACCAGTACAGTTTCAGGGGTAGAAGCTACCAAAGCAGTGAGCCATTGGTGGGGCACTTTCTCTGCAATTTTCTGCAGCTCTGCCCTGGCACCAGGCAAAGGTTGACAATCTGGTGCATGTGGTTCAATTACAGTGGTGATTTTGAACTGAGTGTCAGTTTGAGCAGGAGAGTCAAGCAACACAGCGAGTGTTGGTATATAGGATGAAACCATATAATCTGCTGCACAATCTGTGTCTTTGCCATATATGCCAGCTGCATGAAGGGGAAGGAAGGCAAAAGGACCCGTTGGGCACCACCATATCCGTGGTGGATCAATAGATTTCTATTGGGAGATGAGATGAGACATAACACATTGACTCTGATTTACATACTGATAGATTTAGAGCACCCAAAACTGGTGTGAGGACTGTTTCCCAGAGGTCACCCAAAAGCAGTTGAAAGATGTCATCAGACTTCATGTTAATTCTTCCTTCTTGGGCACCAAACAGTCGTCTCAGAAATTCTGACCTATCTTCACCACCAGTGACTCGTTGATATTTTTCTAGGAATATGTCCGGGTCAAAGGTTGGGGTGGAAAGTGCATGAGAGAGGTCACCCAGGACCTCTGCTTTAGTAAAGGTCATGTCCGGCAGCTTCACACATTGAATTTCAGTAGCTGATGTTAAAATCAATGCAGAGCAAAGAGCATCGCTGGTGGTGAGGATGATGATTGGGCCAGAACCCGCAGCTTGTTTCAACACATCTATAGTTTTGGGTTGCATAAAATCATTGAACCCAGGCAATGCCCGAATATCTTTGATGACCTGATCCCATTCACTGTTGAGTTGGCGAAGATAGATAGCCTCAGATTCCATGGATATGATTTTATGCTGGGTGTCTGTTAATGAGTTCCTAGAGGTGTCACGGAAAGATGCCTTCTCCAGTTCATTGGACAATGCCATGAGTTTCCCAGCAAAGTCAGGCTGGATGATTGCTAGGTCATCAAGGGGTGTTTGGAGATGCAGTACCTGAGACCAGAATATTGAACGACTAGCCTCCAACAATTCAACAGCGACATTGTATTGACCCAGGCTCACGGCACAAGCAGCAGCCTCAGAAGCAAGATTGGTACCTTTTGCAGTCAACAGAATCTGGTGGCGAGATGATAGGTTCAAATGAAGGGCAGCCAGTTGGGGAAGCAGCGCAATTGCTGTGCGGTAGGCAGTCAAAGATGAAGGATGGTTGCATCTAGCTACTGTTCGGGCCCAGGAATGAGCATGCCGGAAGCGAGTGAGAAGTGACGATGACAAGTATGTTGCAGCCTGTTGGAAGAGTTCACATGCCTCATTGAGATCATCCATCTGATGGGTATGTTCATATGTAGTGGCAAGACAATCAGCGAGGTCATGGAGTGAAACACCACGACCTGGATGAGGCGGAGCCTGCAGAGCCAGTGCCTCCCTGTGGAGGCCAATGGCCTCATTGAGGTCCCTTGAATCTGCCTGCTGCTCAAACCTTTCTTGTATAGCATTTGCCAGATTGTTGAGTGAGGTGCTACGACTGGGATGAGGAGGGGCATAAACAACCAGTGCATCTCGATACAGCATTATTGCCTCATCAAGGTCCCTTGAGTTCCCTTGTTGCTCAAACCTAGTTTGGATGGCATTTGCCAGATTGTTGAATGAGCTGCCAGAATCTGGGTGAGGTGGGGAACAAAGATCGAGTGCTTGTCTGTAGAGGCCAATGGCCTCGTTGAGATCCTTTACATGCTCTTGCTGCTCAAACCTGGTCATTATTGCAGTTGCCAGATTGTTGAGTGAGCTACCATAGTTGGAATGAGGTGGGACCCGGAGAGTTAGTGCCTCTCTGTGGAGGCCAATTGCATCATTGAGGTCCTTTGAATCCCCTTGCTGCTCAAACCTGGCCATAACCGCATTTGCCAGATTGTTGAGAAAGCTGTCACGATTGGGGTGTGGTGGGTCACAAATAGCAAGGCCTTCTCTGTAAAGGGTGATAGCATTATCAAGGTCCCTTGTATTTCCTAGCTGCTCAAACCTCATTTGGAGTGCATTTGCCAGATTGTTTAGTGAGCTGTCACGATCTGGGTGAGGTGGAGCACGAAGAGCAAGTGCTTCTGTATAAAAGGTGATGGCTTCGTTGAGATCTATTGAATTACCCAGCTGCTTAAATCTGGCCTGCAAGATATTTGCCAGATTGTTGAGTAACCTGCCACGTGCTGGATGAGGTGGGGCCCAAAGTTCCAGAGCCTCTCTATGAAGGGTGATTGCCTCATCGAGATCTTTTGAGTCCCCCCACTGCTTGAACTTTGTATGTACTACATTTGCCAAATTATTGAGTGAGCTGCCGCGGTCTGGGTGAGGTGGGGCTCGGAGTTCCAGAGCCTCTCTATGAAGGGTGATGGCTTCCTCGAGGTCTCTTGAGTCCCCTTGCTTCTCAAACCTGGTCTGTACTGCATTTGCCAGATTGTTGAGTGAGGCGCTGCGATTTGGATGAGGCAGGGCACAAATAGCTAGTGCCTCCCTGTAGAGGGTGATGGCCTCATTGAGGTACCTCGAGTCCCCCAGCTGCTCAAACCTTGTATGGAGTGCAGTTGCCAGATTGTTGAGTGAGCTGTCGCGATTTTGGTGAGGTGGAGCACGAAGAACCAGTGCCTCTCTATGAAGAGTGATGGCTTCATCGAGGTCCCTTAAGTCCCCTTGCATATCAAACCTGATTTTTACTGCACATGCCAGATTGTTGAGTAACTTGTCATGATCTGGGTGCAGTGGAGCAGAGAGAGCCAGTGCCTCTCTGTATAAGCCAATGGCTTCTTCAAGGTCCCTTGAATCTCCCTGCGAATTAAACCTAGTAATCACTGCAGTCCCTACACTGTTGAGTGAGCCTCCACGTTTAGGATGAGGTGGGGGGCGAAGAGCTAGTGCTGCCCTATGGAGGCCAATGGCCTCATCGAGGTCCCTTGAATCCCCCTGCTGTTCAAATCTGGTTTGTACCGCATTTGCCAGAGTGTCAAGTGAGGTGTCATGATTGGGATGAGGTGGAACACGAAGAGCCAGTGCCTCCCGGTAGAGGCAAATGGTTTCATTGAGGTCCTTTAAATCCCCCTGCTGCTCAAATCTGGTTTGTACCGCATATGCCAGAGCAACGAGTGAGGTGTCATGATTGGGATGAGGTGGAGCACGAAGAGCCAGTGCCTCCCGGTAGAGGCAAATGGCTTCATTGAGATCCTTTAAATCCCCCTGCTGCTCAAATCTAGTCTCCACGGATACTCCAAGATTGTTGAGAATCCGGCTACGATCTGGCTCATGCGGATCACAACGAGCTAGCAACCGTCTATACAATGCAATTTGCTCATCAATATCCTTAGAATGAGATGGATTCAGAGGACATTCCATGTTAGCAATGTGCTGGTTGCATAAATGGAGTATGGCTGACCGTTTCACCACTGCACGGATTCCATTTAGTGTTCCCCATACAATTCCCCATACAATTTGCTTGTGTGCGGTACGGTGAAGCTGGGTGGTGGACAGTAGCGGAGCAACGTGGGCCTAACGCAATTCTGAACAGACCCCAGATCTTTATACCGAAGCCATAGGCTGATGGCTGTCAAGACTCATACCACTTCCGATTATGGCGCTATATATATCGAACCAACAGGAGGTTGTGAATTTGACAGCAGTGTCGTAAAATGGTACAACTGTACGGTACCCGTATGTTCCTCAATGGGACCACGCGGTAATAAATCTTCCTCCTCCTCCTCCTGTCAAACTGGATGTAATTTCCGATGCAACCAAGCCTGGTTGCACAAAACATACCATTGAACTATGCTTCAGAAGTGGACGGGGAATATATGGCACTCGGCATGCCATAATATATGTATAGCGTAATAAATGCTTCTTAGAAGGACAACAGCTTTGGAGCCCGATATTACTCCGGAAGCGCTCACACAGCACCAAGAGCGCATATATTTCATATTTGGCTTTCACTGCTGCTTTCGCCGCTTCCTATTGCCTCGAAGAGAGAAAAGAAAATGCGACCATCTATCTCCGAATGAAACAAACACAGGATCAAAGTTGGGTCAGCGCGCGCTTAGCAGCCTTAGCTTCGATTTCACAACCCGCCGCGCAATCCACATTTGGTGAATCAGAGCCAACGCAATGGAAGGAAGAAGAGCGGCATGGAGATAGGAATGAGTGGAATGAGTAGATTCTGGGTCTCATCTGGGGAAACACTGCCCCATAAACATTGAGCTAGCGGTCGTTTTCTGTCGTTTTCTCATGAATAAAGCGGGGGAGGCCGACGAGCGGCACGGCCCACTACCGGATATTCTTGCCGTCATTGAATAACTTGAACTCACTGGTGAGGACGAGCATAGCTCCGTGTCTTCCTCAAGCACTGTACCCAAAAATACAACAAGAGTTGACTCAGTGATCATTGAATACATTGTCATCTGGATACAACAGTGTGTCTCCATGTTCTTTACACGACAATTCACTGAGGGAAACAGTTCCGTATCAGCCGATGCACCAATCAGGATTGGGAAGAGATGTAAGTGCGTGCAACTTGCCCTCGAGGGAAATCAATGAGAGGCTGGGGATGTTGTTTGAAGGTGTATAGTGAGTCACATATTAACAGAATCTGACGGACTTCATGTTTGAAAAACTGAGGCGAAGCAGTCATTTTTCGGTTCACGGAAATTAATTGAGTATGTATGGCTGGATAATAAACGGGAGCGGCTCAATGGAAGATTGATACGTAGAACCAAGTTAAACTGCACACACAACTGCCTACCATTGGAGGCAAGTCCAATTTTGCGTATAAAATCGAGATGTATCGCGGACATCCGATCCCCGCCTAGCATGTGTACCGCCATCCAGCAGATCGATAGCTAACAGGAAAATCCAGCTGCGAGGACCGTCAGCAGTTGCCTAAAATTGTTTTAATTGCTCCTTGGAAACTCATCGTTGGATAAATCAATCAGAATAAACCCGCATATTGCTGCGCTGCCACTGGTTCATTGACACATACCAACGGAAATTGACCGGAATTTAACAGCAGCTGAATGGATGGGATGGAAGGGTGCTTTGATTTTGTGTGCCGGCAGTGGTCATCAAAAGCCTGGAGTCTGTAGTAGAAAAGTGAGAGGCAATCAATGTGTCGAAAAAAAGAATGCTGTAGAGCAATATACGACCCGGGCCTACAACATACAAGGTACGAGTATTTTTTTTGTTGTTGTGTCTGTTTATAAGAGACTAACCCGGGCCTGAGTCGAATAAGCACATCGCGATTTTGACAGATCACTTGGCAGTGCTTGTACGTGCTTGTACAAGCCAAAAAAGTGCCCAAGCTGACAAGCTCGCAAGCCATGTCGAAAAGTCGACAAGTTCG
This sequence comes from Mycena galericulata, assembly GCA_029289565.1. Taxonomy (NCBI): domain Eukaryota; kingdom Fungi; phylum Basidiomycota; class Agaricomycetes; order Agaricales; family Mycenaceae; genus Mycena; species Mycena galericulata. Next base: position 111,192 of record JARKIA010000059.1, on the reverse strand, counting down.
AAAAATAATAGTTTTCTCTGAGGCGTGCATTAGAATCTAGGCATCGTTTCCGTGCTTTTATTTTTTTTGCAACAAGTGAACAAGGTGCACAAGCCGCTAAGTAAATTGGGCTTATAGAGTCAGGGATTTTATTTTACTGATGCAGGTCTCTTCCAGTTCGCGGAATCGAAAACTACTATGTTGTGTAGATGTGGACCATCCCGGACCATCCGCCACTGAATCTGCATGAGGTTTGGATGTAGGTTGAATAGACAGACATTCGTTCGCCAGATGGAGATTTGGCCGAGATCCCCGAGGTGTTGGCGGCGGGTCCAGAGGAATTCGTGGCCGCAGTCAAGGCGACGTTTGAATACACCCAAGTCTGGGATTTTGTTTTGAATATATGTTAGAAAGTGGAAAAAGGACAAGAGAAGGCACATGTACGACTCTCAAATTGACTCGGGCCTGAGTCGAACAGGGGCTTCCCACCTAATACGATTAAGTTGCGTGGATGCGGACCATCCGCCACTTAGTCTGCATGACACTGGGATTTGGGTTGAATTGACATATGTTGATTCTGTTGAATTGCATTGCGCGGCGCATTAGTCTTCAGGAGAAAGTTAGTTCAAGGCATAGATTGCTATTGTCTGAGTGCCCTCGAGGACTCGAAGTTGGCAGGAACCTTGTGGCGTCTGATAAGCAAGGCTGAGGTTGAATCTATCCGAGTCTGAGCATTATCCAATAGATATCACACTGGGCGTAAGGACCTACGCATGTCGCAACGACATGGGTGGAACGCATGTGGTCCCCACGAGGAGGAAATTAACCGGGACGAAGCTGCGTTCGCTCTCCGGAGGCTCCATCTTTAGACTGGCCGTGCTACAAATGCAATTTGATACATACACACGCGTGCAGCCTCGGGATTGGTGTATATTCTATATTTCGCGCTCAGCGCCGGCTGAACGCGAGCCACCGGAGCCCTTCGAAGTTCGTAGGCGTCGTCGAGCGTTTGGTTCCATTCCTGGTGGCGCGTCCTCATCCTTAGACTCGGGGGAGGCTCAGCGCACGTCATATCAACTTCATTCGCGAGACACCAAAATGGGGGTGTATTACTCGGGTTCCACTTTCGCGCGCTTATCCTCCAGTGCTTTTTCCAGCGCCTCAAACGCGCTGAGGGTAGCCCCCCTGCTTCCCCCGCCTCCGTCGTCGCCTCTACGTCCAAGCACACGAACACTCTCCGGCCACGCCGCCTCAGGAATCCCCTTCGCAACCAGCGTCGCACGCAAGCCATCTAGAGACGCCGCGTACGCACCGAGGTCCTCCTCGCACAGATCGTACACGCACACGGCGCAACCTGACATGCAGCATTCTGTGCGGATCCACCATCAAGTCAGTTTTCGACGAGAGAACAAGGAAAACATACGTACCATCGGATTCCGGCGCCTTAGGTCTCGTCGTAATCTCAAAGCCGTGGAAGTACCTGCCGTCGTCTATCCCCTCACCCGCCCACGTTCGTGTCTCAACAGACTCGGCTTCGGACTCGCGCGCACGTATATCGCGCTGCAGCGCCTCCTTCCAGCGCAGGGACTGCTCCAGCCTTCGATAGCGTAGGGAGAGGTTCTGCCCGCCGCGTGTCCGCTTTTTGAGACGCTCGATGGCGCTGGCATCTAGGGTGGTGTCTGCATCTACGGCAGGATATCTTGAAGAATGGGAGTGGCGACACTGAGGAACGGGTGAGGTGGAGGAGGAGACAACGAGAGAGCGGAAAAGAAGTGGACGTAAAGCCAGCATGGATTCATCTAGAGGCGAAGAGAGCGCATTCTGTGAAAAAGCGAGCAGCGAGCGTAGGAGAAGAGGACTGTTGATCGAATGATTCGGATCAGCGGAGCCAAAACCGGGTTCTTGCCAAGGTTCTTGCTAAGTTTCCTTTCACGCAGCTTGCTCTTTCGGCCTGGCAAACGCCTGAAATTTTCGTGAAACTTTTAAGACTCGGGGATTGCTCGGGGATGCCTGTCATAATGCAAACAATCCCCATGGTTTTTTCTGCGTACATTGCCTCCGACTCCCGCCTAGTTCGCTGCTCGCAGCCCTGTCTTGCGCAATTGCTCATCGCATTATAACTGGGGTCATTCCGATCCAGATTTCCCGAGCTACGCAGTTTTACGCCCCGAATGTCTCACTTTATCGCTGCGTTTTTCTCCACCAATGAAATATCAGGGCTATGGCTCTTTCCCGTACAGTGTATTGTTTCGGTGAGATTCCCGCATTTCTCGCACGTCGTCGAGTCCATATTTCTGCAGTGGCATTTCTGACCTGTACGATTCATTCGGATGCGCTACTGTGATGGAGCTACATGCGTGGCTATCTACAACCCAAACCGCCAGTTATTGAGGTTGGCTTTCCTCTCATGGAGAGCTTGAGGAGTAGGCGGCGATAGCGACGGTGATGGCCACGGTGACGTTGTTCAGAGCCGTGGTAGCCCCGGCCTGCAGCTCAGACTAACGAGGTTAGATTTCGGGATGTCGGTGTGAGCGGGGAGTATACCGGGAAGTTGAAGATCAAGGCGGTGGAGAACGCGGTGATGTAGCCCAGCTGGCTGGTGAAACCCTGGTACATAGGGGTGATGAATCCAAGTGCAGCCTGGCAACGGAATCAGACCGGATCTTGGAGAAGACGACGAGCACGCACGAAGGAGGGCTTCTTGTCCACGATGGCGGCGGTGGCGGCGAAGGTGGTCCGCTCAAGCGCTTCGATGGAGTTCAGGATGATGGTAGCATCATCCTCGGCGAGGGGACCGTTGTTCTGCAATGCTACGATACAACAGCACGTTACAGTGGGGACAGAAATAACACTCACATTAACAACGGCAGTTGTGGTGTTGAAGGCGGTGTTGAGGTCGGTTATAGCATCGAAGATGGCCTGGGGAAGCAGCGAATTAGGTGGGCTGGGTCTAAGGGAAACAATGACCAGTGTATACCATGGCACCGGACAAACTTCCGTCGCGGTCGGGGAAGGAAGAAATCACCTCGCTGAGGTAGGTCATTTGGTTATCAATGAGGTCCAAGTCGGCCTCGACCTGGGCAACAGTGCGCTTCACGCTCAGTGCAAGCCCGAGGGCAGCAATAGAGAGGACAGTGAGGAAGCGGAGGATATAGACCATTGTGCGAGGAGTGTTCACTGGAGAGACTGCCGTCGTCCTGCGACCACGCTCCCTTTTATACAATCCGCTGTCCACTTCGAGCCGCATACTGGGGTCAATACTCGAAATGAGGAATGGCGCGACTGTGTCGACGAATACCCGGTTGGAAACGCAGAGAAGCCTGGGCGACCGCCGGGTTCTTCTCCTTTCACTGCACTTCTAAAGCCTCTGTTGTGGCGCGCAGAACGAACCACGCCGTTTTCGGCATACAGGTGACTGCCCCTGCAAGAGGGACGCCCGCGATACATGGCCTGCATCGATCGCCATCTCGCGTCGCGTCGATGATGACGCGGGATGCGGATCGATTTCAGAACATCGTATGTACGCCTCGTCCTAGTTCGTTTGTAAACGTACACCGCACAGCCGACGTGCAGCATTCTGTGCGAAGTATCAGCGATATACCAGCGCCCGTGGAGCATGAATCACGACGCAATGAGAGCACACCATCGGATACTTGGTCGATCCGCGGAAATATCTGGCGCCTTCCTATCCGGATCCGCCTCCCTTCAATATGCAGTGGGACGCTCTCGCGGTATTCAAATCTGGGTTCGGGCGCGTTGATGTCCCGCTCTGTCCAGAAAGACGAAGACAACGACCAAAAAACCAAACCAACCAAAACGACGGGGACGAAGACAAGGACGTCCCTCCGCTCCTCCCCCCGTCCTCCGCAACACCTCCTTCCTTCCTACCTCCTTCCACCGTACCCAGATCCAGCCTGTCCACCGCGCGCAGTTATCCGCTTACCTCTCGCCTAGGCCTCTCACTTCCCGTTTCTCGCTCCCAGCTTTGGATTGATGCCCCTGGACCACCAGTAGTAGCACCACGGCTCGCTCACGAAGCATGTCACCCTACTCCCTTCCCCTAAACACACAATCCGCACCGGCGGCAGAGGGGGCTCAGCAGGACACCCCGAACAGAGCCAGAGTGTGGGAAGGGACGGGACGGGGTTCGTGCCGAGGGGACGGCAGGGGAAGGGAGGGGGAGGCGCGGCGTAATGGCGAGGGAGGGGATGGAAACGAAGATGGAGATTAGCGCGTAACGCAGTGGAGTACATACAGAAGAGCGAAGAGGAGACAAGGCTGCGCGGGTGCCGCGCGCGTCGTACGCCCATGTTTCGATGCCCAGACTGTCGGTCTGCAGTCGACGTCGACGGGGACTGCCACGAAGACGCCCCGTGCTCGTTCCCCCGCCCTCCGATCCTCCCTCCGCTGAAAATCCCATCCTCCTACTCCAAGAAGGATGGGACAAGTTCGAACACGATCGACGATTCCTATTTGGGTCGATTGATCGTCTTCTCTCGATTTCATCTCCAGGGGAGGGGGGAAGCCGAAGGGCGTGTGCGTGTTCGCGAGGGGCCCGCGCTTTTTTTTCTGCCGACGCGCATCTCGGGGGAGACGCGGAGGAGAGAATGCGATGTCGCGCGAAATCTATTCCTCCTTTAGGGATGTATGGCCGGTCGGGCGTGTTCCTTGCACCGCGTCGCGTCCGCCATGTCCAGTCCCACTCGAGTAACGCGTCCCGGAATCGTATCAAATAGATGCCCCAGCTCCACCTTCCCACTCGTTCCCCTTGCGCGCGCATCCAGAGCCGCTCGTATTCAGTGAGGGTAGGGGCTATTTACTGGGGGAGCGGAAGTTGGGTGGGTGCGTCATCGCGAGGGGGGTGGGGGGAGGAGAGTAGGCCCTAGGTGGGCGCGGGGGCCGACTACATGCCGTCATGAAACGGAATCCTGTGCCGATTTTCGATGTTCGATGTTTCGAGTCTTGCGCCAGCTATGGACGCAAGCGATGGATCGGCCGCACGGAGCAGCCGAGGACCGACTACGAAGATTCAGCCTGAGAGATCCAAGCGAAAGAGAAAGACGCCGATTGGGTGTGCTGCGGATGCGATTCGCGTCCGCGCGACGGGGGATTTTGGGCGAAGATAGATTTGGAGCGGGATCATATGCAGCAGAGGGTAGGCGAAGGCGGGGTGGGGTCGTCGAGTGTCGTTCAGCGTACGTATCCGTGTATGTGTGCTTCTCCACGCACCGAAAGATTACTCTTTGAAACGAGTAACATTCAGCGCCGGCCGAACGCGATCCACCGGAACCCTTCATATGCATATGCGTCGTCGCGCGTTCCAAGCCAGCCCAGTCGCGCAGCGCGTCTGGGTTCGGGGGGTGCGCGCAGAATCCGCTTGGATTCGCTGACAGCGGGGCGTATTACTCAGATTCCGTTTTCGCGCGCTTATCCGCCAACGCTTTTTCCAGCGCCTCAAACGCGCTGATGCTGCCGCCTCCCTGGTCTTCGCGTCGACGTACGCCCTCCGGCAACGCCGCCTCGGGAATCCCCTTCGCAGCCAGCGTTGCGCGCAAGCCCTCGAGAGACACCTTGTACGCAGTGAGATCCTCCTCGTACAGATCGTACACGCATACGGCGCAGCCCGACATGCAGCATTCTGTGTGGATCCGCCGATAAATCAGTTTCGGCGAGAGAACAAGGAAAACATAAGGACCATCGGATTCCGGCTCCTTAGGCCGCGTCGGGATCTCAAAGCCGTGGAAGTATTTCGCGTCTTTTGTCGCTGCCACACCGCTCTCCTCCGCAAAATCAGGTGGCTCCTGGTATTTGGTTTCCGACTCGCGCGCACGCATACCACGCTGCAGCGCCTCCTTCCCGCGCAGGCTCTGCTCCAGCCTTCGGTATCGCAGGGTGAGGTTCTGCCCGCCGCGTGTCGAATTTTTTAAGCGCTCAATGGCGCCGGAGTCAAGGGTGGTGCGAATGTCTGCTTCTACGGTAGGATATCTTGAAGATTGGGAACGTGAATGTCGACAGAGAGGATGGAACAATGGAGAGGAGGGGAAGAGTGAGAAGTGGATAGGACGTAAAGGTAAACGAACGGCCAGCATGGAGTCATCTAATCTAGAGGCCAAGTGAGCGCATTCTATGGGAGAGGAAAAGGCTGGTGAGGGGAGGAACAGATAATTCTTGATCGGATCAACGGAGAGTGAATCCGATCAATCCCGGCTAAATCCGGATTTTTTGGCACTTGCCCGGTTTTCTTTCCTGAAGGCTGAAGCTTTTGTTTCCGTAGATCCCTCACTCCAGGTATTCAAACTCATCACATCGATACTCACTGGTCACTTTCCAACGGTGGAGTACTTATTTTGAATCCGCCGCATCTTCAGAGTTCAAACCGTCTTCGACGAAATGAAACAACCCAATCCATCGCATTAAATTGAACTTAACGTGAGTCGGAGTCATCCGGCGTGTTGTACGGCGCACAGCTGCGGTATCTATCGTTGCAAGGAAATCCAGCAGCAGGACGGGGTTCGACTCCCCGCGCCCGACTATTACAGCGTAGTTACAATTTTGTCTTTCTCTTTTATTAACCCCGACACAAGCTACCTGAGGGCTTTCTGATAAAGGATAACCGGGTGTAGTGTAGGGCGCTGAGCCCAAGTTTCTCGTATCGCGTTGATCAATGCATCGAGCTGGGTTCGACTCCCCGCACCCGAATGACACGCATTTCGTTCCCTTTTTTGCTCAACTGACGAAGAGGGATGCTTCTGACATGGATTTCAGCGTAAAAGCTTGAATTTATTATTGAACAGCGAGACATTATCTTATAAGTACACAATCAGTTTTCAATTAGAGATACCACCACCATGCATTACAATGCATCTACAACCCGATCCAACCAACCCAAATCCATCCCTTTAAATCGAGCGGAATGTGAAAGGAAATCATCGGGTGTGGTGCACGGCGCACAGCTGCGCTTTCTCACATGGAGTTCCGCGTTGCATGTAGCAGCAGGACGGGGTTCGACTCCCCGCACCTGAATGGTGAGAAGATTCAATAAATTACATTTTTTGCGGGGAAATGGGAAGCAGCTACAGTACTTGGAGCTCTTCAAATAAGGAGATGTAATCGGGCGTCGTGTAGGGTACGTAGCTACGGTTTCTGGCGGATGTGTATGGGGAGGATGACGGGGTTCGACTCCCCGCGCCCGAATAGGAACACGTTGAACCCATTTTTTTCTGAACCACAGAAGGGACCTAGATCGTAGTATGCACACCCCTACCTCGTTCAAATAAGCATTCTGCTCTCAATGGCCATCAGACAGGGTGCATCCTACTCGACCAGAAAGAATCGAGGAAGTCCGCCCGGTGTAATACGACTCTGAACGCAGACTCAAAACCAAGCATTTGAAGACCGCGCAGGAATCAATGCGGGACATATAGCAATTTTTCACGCTTCCCCCGCGTGTAGCGTGAAGTAGTGGGCCGGGAGGTTTACTGCTTGGGGAAGCTCGACACAAAGGGACTCAGAGGGTGCGTCGTACAGCGCACCGCAGCAGTTTATATGTATACGTGAGCCAAATAAATCCAGCAGCAGGAGGGGGTTCGTTACACCCAAATCAGTAGGTTACTTCTTTTGTCAACAGGATGAAGGGCCTGATGGTGGGGTTCAATGCAATTCAACGCAACTAAATGCTAAAGCGCTAACTAAGGAGAGATCGGGTGTGGTGTACGGCGCACCGCTGCAGTTCCTAATTTAGGTCTACATCTACAGTAGAAGGACGGGGTTCGACTCCCCCCACCCGAATTGCGCGAAGAGGTGTAGCATACTTTTTGTTTCCCAAACTGAACACGAAAAATGAGGGATTTACTGAAGCTTTCTTTGAAGGGCAATCATCGGGTGTGGTGCACGGCGCACAGCTGCAATTTCTTTCAGAGTCTTCACCCTGCATCTAGCAGCAGAACGGGGTTCGACTCCCCGCACCCGAATAGGGACTCGTATGTATTTTTACGTTTCTTTGTTACATAAATGGATACACATGGATGGGCAGTGCGCCCTAAGCCGCTTCGAAAACATTTAATGCCGGAAATAATTACGGGCCTACGGCCTGGGGACTCAGACAAGGGGATAATTCTCTTCTTTTCGAACTCCTTTCGTGATGATTTTGATCTGCCTCCGATTGTGTTGTCGTATGAAGCAGGACAGACGTTATATCATCCACATGCACATCAAAATCTCCGACCCATGGGGTGAATGAGCGACGGTCGCAGGGATATGACTCCGCCCCTCCCGGAGACTTGTACCACGATACGTTTCGATACGCGATCACGTGTCTTGATGGAGCGCGACTCCTCGCGACGCTGGCGTGCCGTTGCAGTCGTGACACATAGGTGAGACCTGGAGGTGTAGAAGATATGAAGAATGTGAGTAGTAGAACCAATTGAGAGGTAAGGGAAAATTAGAGTGGTCACTAACACCACACAACCGGCGTGAGCTGCAGGCGCGACGAGTGGGCCTGAAGCCACTTCCACACCGAAATCGGGTGATTTGAGATAATGGTCTGTAGAGCGATCGGAGGTGAATGGATAAGCTCTCGAAATACCTCGCAGAATGAAGGATTTGATAGTAAAAATTGATAATATTTTATTAAAAACTTGAACGGAACGGAACTAAACTAAGAATTGAATGCCCGTAATAAGCGCGTAGCAAAATACATACTGCACATACATACAGACGCTTTAATCCCCAGCCAATAAATTCACGGTAGATTATGAGCCAGATATCTCTCGGTTAGGAGTGGACTCAGAAGTAATGGATCCCAAAAATTACAGCATTGCGTAGTATGTTTGATACGACACTTCTACTTAGTACGATATCGTGGGGAGTAGATGTGCCACACGGAATTGCCGCTGCAAGCGTACATGACAGCCTCCAGGTACGTCTTCAGGTCCTTGGACAGGCTGGGATTGTTTTTCGACTCCTCCACAATTTGGCAGAACTGGGCAAATAACCTTTTAATCTCTACAATCAAGGCCGTTTTTGCTTCCGCCTCGTTCACCGACCGCTCCTTCATGATCACTGCCATAGCGTTAAAAAAAATGCAGCTTTCTTCTTTCCCCGCTCGCACGGCTGCGGCATATTCCTTCTCCCAGGAGTATAAATCGTTCGTCAGACCCCAAACGGCATACCCGGGTCCCCCGAGTTCCAGGCAAAGATGGTATTCTTCTTCTGCAATCGTGAGCCCCAGTCCGAAGGTCAAGATACCAAAAAAAAACCTGACAGGGTCTGGGTCGTCAGCTTCAATCAAGTATGAACGAGAAACGAAGTCCTTACAGCTCGCCGCAATCTGTGATTCGAGTAGGCACGTACTCGTCCAGGGTCTCAAACGGCGCGGTGCGTACGGAGCGCTTTCGGACACTTAGTTGCGCATAAGAAGCCCATGCTTGCAGCGAAGTAGTTGCTCGTGGGCGGTCGATGACCATCATTTCCCTCAGAAGCTGCGCCAGGAGATGCTCTTCGGGGCGGGTGCAGCGATGGTTCGAGTTAACAGCCTCGTCCAGCACACGCTCGCTCATCTCGTCTAGGTTGCCAGGATCCCCAGAGTACTCCTCAACGATATAATCTCGGAGAAATGTTAGCCTAGGTCGAAGGGGTACGTTTCGCTGCAAAGGGAGGGGGTACATACCATCATACAGCCACATATACTCATTTGCATACGCTACCACCTCGAACCTATCCGGCAGGCACTCTGGCACAGTGACACTCACATAGCCGTAGGGCCCTTGACCGCCCATGTATCCGCTCAATGGTCTCACATGCGACGACCAATCCGAGTGCACACGTCGTGCGCTCTCGATTTCCTTGGGCGAGTCCTTGTGCATGCGAAGCGGTACGTTGTCGGTGAGTCCATGCGTCTCGTAGCTCGCAGGATCAAGCTTCTCCGAGTAACGGAATTCCATTTTTTACAATGGTGTGAGGCGCAGCTAACAAGTATCTAAGCAACTTTCAAGACGAAGAACGGACGCCTTACCAGCTACCCAGATATATAGAGATCAATGGTCTTGTTTTCGCAACGGGCGCTGAGTACCAACTGCTGGATGTGCCTTTAGAGACAATGGCGCAATGGCTTAAATACTCGCAATGATCGTTAATATGCGTGTCCGACGGACGCCAATTATGCGTTTGAAGGAGAATGCGGAGATTTCAACGTTGACGTCACAGTATCTCTATCTGTATGGTAGTAGACTAACGCAGAGCATGATTCACATGTACTTCTCCTCCACGTTGGCGTTCGGAGTCCCGGACACTACCTTATCCGGCGGTCCTAAATCAACAGATAAGAGATCAACAGCCTCAAAATGGCCAATGTTGGACCTAACTCAATCGAGCGAAGCGTCATAATGAGCTATCCGATGTGATCCATCACCCCACCTTTCAGCGATACGCTGCCAGCGGTGTGGCAGGAAGGAGTGGAGGTGGGTAGGCCCATCCGTCGGGGTTCGGTCAATCGGATTAGTGTGCCAAGGGTTGGCCAAGGGTATGCCAAATGGAAACGGCGGGCTCTCGGAAGATCTCTGTGTGCGTCTCGGCACTCGGCACTAAGCGGCTCGCATTAACGTCCTTATCACAGGGCGAAGTGAGTTCGCAGGTATTCTTTAGCCTCCTTCACCCCATCGTAATTCATGATAAGCGCCTGCATCTCCCGAGCTACGGGATCAAAATAGTCAGAGGGCTGATTCCGATTAAAAAAGAGGAACGAACATCGGCTGTACAAGCCGCGCTTGGACGGGATGGTGACCTGCTCTACGGATTCCGTGAGTATGAACTCCCCGCGCTCCTTGCGCAGCGTCTGATATGCCTCAAGCCGGCGGGGGATCTGCTCCGTCGTGGTCCCGAGCGGAAGCAAACACGCGATGACGGATCCATCCTCAATGGCCATCCCTGCGCCCTATTTGGGTTGTTAGCTGTTGAACCGTGGATAATTCATTAACCATGGGGTATGTACCTGGCCAAGGGTAGGGAATGTCGCGTGCGCCGCATCTCCGATGATTGCTGCGTGTCCGTTGTACCACGTCGGGAGGCACGGCAGGGCGCGAATCTGCCACAGATGCACAGGTCCTTCGACGAGCTCAAGCAGAGCCGTGAGCTGCGCGTCAAAGTCGTCGAACGCGCGTACGAGCTCCTCCTTCGTCACCAAGGCGTTCCAATCTATTTAAAACTAAAGTTGAACTCGCAAACAGGGAAGAATATTAGTACGATGGCTTACTGAACTTGTCCTGATCCCGGAGGTCCGGATGATGGGCGACAATGTTGATCAGAGTATTGTCTCTGCACGGATAGACGAAGAGATACCGCCCGCTCGTATCCTTGGGCCGTACTCCTCGCGGGCCAGCCGGCCCAGAGAAAATCCAGTCAAATTCAGCTCGTCCTTCGAGTTTCGAGGCATCGACGAGGCAGCGGAAGGCAGCGCGCCCGCTGGGGCACGCGATCTGCTGGTATCCAAGCACGCTGGTTCGGATCGTTGACTACCGTCCAATAATGAGGGTTTGACAGTTATGTGAGACAAACAAAAGGTACGTGAATCCCATCGGCTCCAATGATCAGATCGGCGTGGTGGACCTCGCCATTCTTGAGTGTGAGCGTTCCGGTAGCGGGATCGCAGGAGAGGACGTCGGATTTCAGATGTATGGTCGCTGGCTTCCCGGAACGGTCGCCCGCTGTTGCAAGCCGCTTCAGCTCATCGTGCAGATCAGAGCGATGGCACAAAATCCCGGGCTGGAGTTCATTCTACTGTTTTGAACCAGGATCAACCGAAGAGGGGAAGGACTAACCCGGCCCAACGTATTTTGCGCATCGTGCAAGACGTCAAACTTGCCTTCGCCGCCCATCGAATCGAGCCACATTCTTCATGGAGGTTACTTGTTAATACCACGCATGGATTATCGCCAGGGAACAGAGACATACACGCCCATATAATCACCTGCCCGCAGTTTTTTTATGTTGAATCCTAGATAGGTCAGAACCCGGAGAGAATTGGCAGAAAGCCCGATGGCTGCGCCGATTTCCTTGTTCATGGAGGAGGATTCGAAGATCTGGAGTACCCGTTGACATTGGCAGGCATGCAGAATCGTACAGCAAACGCGGCGGCGCCGCTACAGCATAGCAGAACTCACCTGAACATCATGCCCCTCCATTCTGATTGCAGCAGCCACAGTCAGTCCGGCGATGCCTGCCCCGACGATGGCAATCTTCAAGGGGCTGTGGGGTGAATCCGCGTCGGAGAGCATGGCGGCAGAGGTTAGGAAAGCGATGCCGAACGATAGTGCCGTAATGGCCAGTAAGCGCAATCGCCAATCATCATCGGAGTTATCGGGAGGCGATACCTGAGCCGCTTCGCTCGCACAAATTCAACCATGATTCCATGAAAAGACGTACATTTCTCCCCGAGCCCTACATACATATGAAAGTCAGATGGCACGACATTGGAACCATCTCTTCCCCAGCAGACTCTCGGACACAGTGAGGTGTATCCCTGGCCTTCCGAGAACTGCGAGAGCTCTCCCCCAGCATAGTTTTCGACGATACGACCGTGGTACCCAAATAATTAATTCTCGATTCGGTCCCCGAATCCAACCATTCGAGTCAATGCTCGAGCCTTCCGGAAAGCCGCCGAGAGATTTACCAATCTCGCTGCCGGTGTCCCATGACCTGACAGTGCGATCCAGTGAGCCCGAGACGAGACGTTCTCCGTTCGCCGAGAATGCCACAGATGTCACGGATTCCTTGTGGCCATTTAACGGTCCCAAAACGAGTTGTCCAGAGAGTATATCCCAGACTTCAACCTTGTTCCCAATAGCTGCTGCTATGCGAGATCCATTTATGGCGACAGATATTAGTTTCCGCGAATCCTGGGCGAGGTAAACAGCGGGGAGCATATCATTGATGTCTGACAAGTCCCAGATGGCGATGCAGCTATAACAGGCGGCCACGAGGGTGCGCGTTGACGGCGCCACGGAGAGCGAGTAGATCGGAAACTGTCCCCGGACCAATACCCTGCTGCGCCCAGAAATGCGATGCAGGTAAATAGTCCGATCCACGGAGCCAGATAGGGCGATGCCCTCTTCCACAAAGATCACGGAAGTTACTTCTGCTGTATGCTCGCAGAACGCAGACCTGCATTCCCTCTGCTCGGAAATATTCCAGAATTTGACGATATTGTCCTTGCACCCTGTAATAACTGTGGTGCCAGTCGGCGATATCCCGACACATTCCACTGGAACTTCGTGTGCCAGTGTAGTCAGAAGTATGTGGCTCTTCATATCCCAAACAGACACCGTTCCGTCACGGGAGCCAGCCACGAGAATCTTCGGGTCTCTGGAAAAAGCGAGGGAAGTTAAGGGCTTTTGATGAGTCGTAAATGGCGTTAGAGTTGGGGCACCAGAGTTAAGGTCCCAGAAGCGGATTGTGGTGTCGTATGAAGCAGACGCAACATATCCGTCGTCCGTGATCAGGACAGATGTTATATCATCCACATGCCCCTCGAAATCTCCGGCGAACTCCGCACCATGGGGTGAATGAACGACGGTCGCAGGGATATGACTACGCCCTTCCCGGAGACTTTCCGCCGTTTGAATTTTCACCGTGGTACTAGGGAGGATCGAGGACGAGTAGATTTGGTATACCTTCGACGTCTGCGGAGTAAACGACATCGCCGATAAGTAGACATGCGGCGCGCTCTTTTTTATGCACTCTTGGAACATTTCCAGGAATTCGATCGCATCTTGCACAATTTCCAGGAGGTCGCAACACTGCTGTACTGATGCATAAGATCATGAGACGGTAGACAAAAGCTCACGTACTCCAATCCATTCCTCCGCGCAACGTAATTGAGCGAGTCCGCAACGCATTTGGCCCGTTAGGCTCAGAACTTCAACCCAATACAGAAATTTCGTCTCAAAAAATGTCTTCAAAGACGCTAATATTTCTGCATCGCCGCTGTTATCTCCGGAAAGAGAATCGCCCCACAACTTGGAGGCGTAGCAGATGTCGGGAGGAATATACTTCAGAACCGCCTCGGTCCCGGGATTCGAGTTGTAGGACGTTCTGAATTTGTATGGGTCGAAACGTAGGCCGTCGTTCAAGATGCTGAGAATAGAAAGCGAAGTCTTCTTCATATTCTCGACAGGGATGATCCGGAAAGAGGAAGGGCAAGCGTCCGATACCAGAAAATCCACGAATGACTGATGATTGAAACGCCAATGTTTCTCGTCATCCATCAGGACCGACCGCAATTGCGCGCAGATGTAGCTCGCCGTCGCTTCTTCCACCTTGAGAATGTGGAACAACGGGCTGGTCTTCTCCAACGGGCGTTTCGCTGTCGCAATACACCCGATGAAGGTGTTGAATTCGGCGCGAAATCTCGAGCGTGGCCGCCGACCATCCTTGTAGAATGACATCTTGAGAATCAGTTCGTATAAATCGGTGATAGGACCCTCGACGTTGATTTCGCCTCCCAAGATCTGCTGTAGTATATCTTGAGGTCTGGGTTGGTCCACGAACTTCACCAAGGTCGTTGCCCAAACGAAGAGACCGTTGGCTCTTTTGGCAAGTGTTCGAATCTCGTCTCGTGTAGGCCACGAACTAGGAAGGCGATGAATCTTCGCTATCTTCCTGAATTGTAAATCCAGGAATGCCTCGATGTCTCGAGTCGCCTGTTCGCTGCTCAACTCCAGATTCAGGGATGTGCTGATAGGATCCAAGATTTCGGAAATCAGGGTCTCTCTACGGCTCGTAACAATCAGCCGGAGGAATGGGGGAAATGAGGCCCATCGCTGTATCAGAGCCAGAATGTCCTCTTGATCTTCGTTGCGAAACTTTCCAAGACCACCGCATTCATCAATCGCATCCAGGACGACGACAAGCGAGTTCCCTGGGCCTAGTTCATGCGCGAGGAACTGCAAGGGTTTCTCGACCAACCGACTGAACTGCATTGCGATACTCGCGGTACTGAAGTCGATCATTCGGGCATCCAGATCCGCGACAAGGGCCTCCATAAAGACGGGGAGGCGAGATAGGTCAGAGGCGATCTTCCGCACCATTGTGGACGGAGATGTAAAACTCCCGCCGTCGCGTTCGAAAAAGAAACTGGAGCCGAACGTAGGGGTGTCCTCTAATTTCTCCACCAGCGATTTGGCAACGCATGACTTGCCGGATCCGGGGAAACCTGTGATCCAGAGGATATTGTGCAGCGCGCCATCCGCGAGCCAGGACTCTATTTCCGTGAAGATGGATTCTCGCGTCCCTTTCATGCATCCGGCAAGGGGTCTCTGGCGATCTATTCCAGGCGGACGTATACTTTCGATTATGTTGGCGCGATGCTTGTTGACTGGAAACTATCGATTAATGTGCGATAACTCCTGGTTTAGGGACACATACAGAAGTTCTCTTGGCGTGCTTTCAAAGCCACGATCTCCTTTAGACTTTCGAGCCCCAATGCCTCGCGGAATTCCTGGGTCCAGCGCACAAAGCGTCGTTGAAGTTTGTCATACTCTGCCATCTCCTTCAGAAATAAAACCCCTGCGCAGATCGATTCATCATCTCATTTCTAACTCCGACTCGCTTGGACTGACCGTGCCGCTGATATTTGAGAAGCAGGTTCCCTGTGCGGCGGATCATGGGATCAAGGGCTTCCATCGTGCTTTTGAGATGTCCAACGTCGACAAAACATTTCATGTCATTGACGTAGACCAGAAATCGGGCCATATCCTCGATGAGATCGAGTAGCTTGTCATCCCAATCCTCCAGTTGAGATAAAGTCTGTTCCGGATATTGAGGATGAACAAAAATTCGGAGAGCGACCTTGCACATACGTCGTATATTTGCCCCAACCCTCCGCATACACTCTTCGCGATCGAATTCATCTGAGGGCGGGTGTCGAGACAGGCCAGAATCTGAGAAATAACGAACATACCTCGGTCGCAGAACTGGCCACTTTAACAAGATTTTCCATCAATTCTCGGTAAGGACCGAGAAGGTCCAAAATGTGGCGGCGGCGCGAAACTGTTTCCTTACTTTGCTCTAAAACAGCTGCAACATTTTCCCGTTGCTAGTCGATTTGAATATGCGTCCCCTCGTTTCAGAAATGAGCTTACCAAACGAACGGAAATCTCGGGCACATCCACGAAGGTGTGTTCTGCGGGAGTCAGACAAATAACTTTCCTGAGCGAAAACACGCTGACCGACTCCTTCCGGGGGAGCTGCGTAAAGTAGATCGTGGGCCTGCGTCGTTGTGAGCGATGAGAATTTCACGATAGACTTGATCGGCCAGATATAAAATGGCCTTCGGGATAAACAGAGACGTATGTCCATGTCGGCTTGGAAAGAACTAAGGAGATCAATCAATACGCGAAACCTTCATCGAGATGAGACTCACAACATGGGCTCCAACGAGAATTCCTGTGGGTACGGCGCATTCGCTAGCCTACGCTCGAACATAGTTGATCCATCAGCCTGGATGCAGATATAATGGAAGCCGCGGCCGGACATAGCGCGGTTCACTTTAGCCACTGATCACTGAATGAGCGGGAGTATTTGCTGAAGAAATATTCCACTCGCTGGATATCTGCACCACCGATCTGAAGCCAAACGTCGTTGAGTTCAGGATGTCAAGTAGACCGGGTGCTCACCCTTGAAGAACGGCTCTTGCTCGGAAATGAAAATCCCAAGAATGCGGGGTCTGGTACTGAATTTAAGGCAACAGAATAACAAGTCGAGCGGCTCGCACATCACCACAATATATCTGTAGAGTGATATCCGAGCCGACCACTGCAGTCAAGTTGCCTGGCCGGATAATCAGCACCCGGAGATGTAACGAAACCCAGCTTCGCACTTGGGCCAGCGGAGAAGATTTCCTGGAGGATATCGTCGAACTTGATATCTCTAGTGATGATCGTGGGTGTTCCCGCTTGCTCACGGTGAGTGCATTGTATAGCTAGGACCATGCCGGCTCGAATCCTAGATCGGTCAGATTCATTTCGATCCTCGAGATCGGTGAACCTACACGAGAGGTGGTATGAGGGTGCATCTTGGAACGCTCCTCTTCAATGTGTGTACCTCAGCCTCCGTCTCCGTGGTAGAGAGTTTGCAGGTAATACACCCCTGGATATCTGGATTCATAGCAACGGCTGCGGGGGTGATTAACGAGTGCTTATCGATGGGATAAAACCAACTTGTTATTGTGATGGTCTCTGGTGACATCCTGTGGCAGCCGATGAGCGTCGATGAGCGGATATGAGCGTACCACTACACACGCTGGGGGCCGGATACCGGGGTATGCTGGCATACGTGGTGGACAAGAGGGACCCAATTTTGAATACGATGTGTCATTGTACGCGATTGGGGAAGATCCTCCAAGAAGTCGGTGAGAAGGCGGGGAAGGTAAAGTTGACGTTTAGTAAAAGCTCCGCCACATGGCGCATAATAAAGCAACGTGGTCCTATGGATGCTTCGGGCAGTTCACTCGTGTTTGAAAGGCATTAGTAGATGCAGCCCAGTTCAATTAAAGTCCAACGCAGAAGAAATCAGGCTTGAAGCGATACTGGCTGGCAAAGAGTCACTGGAAGTTTTGAGACAAAGGGCGATGAGTAACGTGACCTAATGTTCGGATCAAGCTAGACGTCAATGCGATCAGGGTTTTTCAACCAGGCAAAACGGAACGAAGTCAGACGCTGGCTCGCCGACATTCTCTTCGTGATTCGCTGCTCTTTATTTATTGAGTACATGTAAGACCTCCGAACAAATCAGTTTGTTGCTCTCAGCCCAGCCTTAACTCCATCACGGCGTCATAAGTATAACCAAGAGAAGACGTTAGCACGACCACTGCCTCCTTGATCACGCAGTTTATAACCCAGTTTATATTAATATTTATACTAATCCGAAGAAGACAGTCAACAAACTGATCACAAAAGACGACGCCGGCGAAATCCCCGCAAAGTCAATTTTGAGAGCTGCAAGTTGAATTCAAACTTACTCTGGTCCGAAGGTGCTCGCAATAAATAGCACATACTCTTCCATGAGCGGATGCTCCAAAGGCAATAGGTTGTCTGTATTTAGATACTTTGCATAGATATCTCTGGTCCGCTAGAATGTTACTAGTTGAGGTGATCGTTACTGTCTATATGCGAACAACATGGAAATTATTTCAACCTGACAGCGTGTTTGGTGCAATAGTAACAGTTACTCACCAACCTGAACTCTACATATTCCGACCCATTCCAGGTGGGATTGATATTGACCGGGGTCATGATGCAGGTACTAATATCATCCTGGCCGCCTCGTCCACCGCCTCCTCCATCACGTTTTCAAACTCCTCGGGCGACACCTTGGGTCTTCCTTTCCCGTCCCACACCTTTGTGAGCCACCGGACACTTGCACGATCGCTGTGGCAGCTGATCCTGGAGATAAAATCAGCTGGGTAACCGAATTCGTCGGAGACATAACGTACGCATCGAAATACGCCAACAGCCGAAGCATGAACTCATGAACAAGGAAGCCCTCTTCAACCATATCCCTTATCATCCGTTCGCCTGGTTCGGCGTCCTTCAATGACAGGAAGGGAGTCATTATGGAGGTCGAGCACCAGCCCAGCCTAATGGAGGCAAGCTGGACGACGGCAGAATGGATGTGGCGGGTCCGCAGGGATATACAGAGATCCACGATCTCCCCATCCTCAAGGCTACCTGGATAATGCATGAAGCGCTTACACAGTTCATCGTCTTGCCTGTCTCGACGATATGATTTTGGAATCAAAGAGAACGGGGGGGTGAGGATGTGGAGCTGGGTTCGAGCGAAGTCAATGCGATCCCATATGGGGATTAATGTCACCATCGATGAACAACCCTTCGAATGGTAGATCTCGTTCGACCCGTGGACCATGTCCTCTTCCACTATTCCTACTGGCTTCTTTTCGGAACGAGGAGATAGCATCGGAACCAGATCTCGTGCGCGTCGGACCTCTGCCAGCGAAAACGCGGACTCCCGAACGTTGGCTGGAGCGGAGTTCAGGGCATCCGCTAGTTCGGTTGGACCAGCCGCGCAGACCAATCGCCATTTTGGACTGTATAATGCTCCAGAGTTGCAGGAGTTGCAGATCAACGTCACTTGACCCGCGCAGTGCTCTACCGCAGTCTCCAGCCGGTGTTTCGGGAGCCAAGCTTGACCTCGCCTACCGGACCTGGTGGTTACGCAGAGCAGAAACTCCCCCGTTTCCATCATGATCTGCCCATGACCGATGAGAAGGAGTAGAAGTTGTTCTCCTGGTTGCACCTGAGAAGCGGAAGCCCTGATGTCCCGGAAGCACTTTTCTACGAAGTCCCGGGCAGAACCCACGAAATTTGGATTGGCTCGGTCGTTGAAGAAACACGAAGGGAGCCGAAAGCACAAGCGATCGGAGCCAGCTTCTCCGAATAGGAAGGTATTGTCGGGACAGAGGGAGGTGACGTCACGGATGGACCGATAGCGGAACCGGGGTCTATCGAATCCTGGTTGAGCCGCGAGAAGCGTCGTGAATAGCAGCGAGACGATCACCATCCGGCTTGCACTTTCGTTCTCGAGAGGGCCCACCATGCCGAGGACCGAAAAGACGACGATGGCGGGCGAGGAAGAAGTGGTTGACTTATTACCACGATCTTGAATTCGTAAATTCCAGATGGGGAGATCTACAACGCAAGAAAAGACGGCCTTGACCCTTTGTTTGGTTTTCCTGTCAAAAAGTCTAGAGACAGACTGAAATCTTCTGCTGGTCGACGAGGGCGACACGGCTTCCACTCTAAAAGGGGCGCTTGATAGCTAACTCGCAGACGAGAGCCGTGACTCACTGCGAGCGACGTCCGGCGGGCTTGAAAAACGCACGCAGACTGCGAAAGGTCCAACGAACTTGGGGAATGGAGTCGGATCTGAGTGAATGGGAGTTGGGTAGATTGAATATGCAAATAAGGGAGAACGCACGAGGGTGACGGCATCGCATTTACAAGGTAATGGTGGAGGAAGAGGAAGAGTGAGACAGGAGGTCTCGTTGACACATATGCCACAAACCGTTCGGAACACGCCGCAACCCCGGCGCTTGATACCATGATGTCATTGATGATGTAGTACACGATCGGAAAATATTCTTCAAAGAAGTTGAAGTAAAGTAGAAGCTCCGTACAACACTCTGCAACCCAGAGTAGGTCGACGGTTGAAAGATGCTCGGAAATTATAGGATCCAGGCCAATTCAGATCGAGTAGAGCGCAGCGCAGAACGCAATGAGAGACGCCTGAAAAGACCTTAATTTAAAGGAAGTTGAAGAGCAAGATTGGAGTCAATAACATGACCTCACGTTCCGATCAAGTATGCCGTTGATGCGATGGGGGTTTTTCAACCAGACGAAAAGTCACCAAAATCCGTCCGTGCCGAAGGCAGGGTCCTAACGCTTGTCATGCCAAGATCGCTGCTGAATGGCTTCCGCTCCAGCCTTGTGGAAACTCGCAGTAGTAGTATATCATCAGACCTACTGATTTGTAGAAAATACTCTAAATTTCAGTCTGCTTTCCCCACGGTAATTCGAGCCATCTGGCGGCGTGTCTCTCCCGAAGTGCGGTGTTCAATGTTCAACATCATGAACAAGCCCACACTGAGGCGGATAACATCCTTCAAATTACAGAATTCAGGTGCAGCCACATTGCTCGAAGAAAAGGCACTGGCGAACGGTGAGATTCAGAGCAATCCCATGTTGATCCCTTCGTTGGGTTTTAGTGATTCTCGGACCGATATTGTAACCTCTCGGGTAACTCTGGCCCTCGGAATGAATGGGACAGAAAACAGGTGATTCAAGGACTACAAGGTGAAACATCTCGTTTCAGTTGAAAAAGTCGGAAACTCGCTAAGCAGGATGTTGA
The DNA here is from genome assembly GCA_029289565.1 of Mycena galericulata. NCBI lineage: Eukaryota > Fungi > Basidiomycota > Agaricomycetes > Agaricales > Mycenaceae > Mycena > Mycena galericulata. Next base: position 90,297 of record JARKIA010000059.1, on the reverse strand, counting down.
TTGCAGTCGAAGTCTGTTGTGTTTCACGGTGATCCCTGAGCGCATTCAGTCATTCTGTATGACGGTTATCTCCATTTAGCGACGATTCCGACCATATTCCGACGAACCGAACCGGCATTTCAACAGGGCGCACGGACATTGACAAAATTTGACTGCGTAATCGCGGCCGCTGAGTTCGTAAAGACCTTTTCTAAGTCAACATGTCTTACTTTATTTTGTAATAAAATTTTGGCCTATGCTGAGAGATTCTCGCTCCAAAATGTGGCGGCGTTCCTTTCAACTTCCCATCCCATAGGGCAGAAGTCTGCGGGGATCAAGATTTGCCGAAGATCAAACCGGCAGTTCTGTTCTGTTCTGTTGTTCGTATGTTGCCATCCTCTTCCTTTTATATTTCGAGTCTCCTCGCTGCTTCCTCCTCATGTCCGCAATGTTCACTACCCTCGCACTCTCCGCTGTGCTCGCGGCCTCCGCAGGTCCAACACCGTTTGACCCCGGCTTCAACATCTCAGCTGTGGCCGCACTCGCGGAATCGCTCCCCAGCCACATTTGGGAATTCGGTACGGCCATGGAAACTCTGCTCGAGCTACGATCTGCGGAATTCTCTGTCTTTGGCTCCTCTCCATTCCCCGTCCCCACCCTTGACCCATCCACGGTTCCCTCGTTGGTGTACGCCGCCACCAAAATCGTCATTGGCGCGAACGGGCTCGCCGACGGCAACGGCGCGGTGGGGGACCCCGCCAGTGTCGGCGTCGCCGCAATAATGCTCGGAAAAACTAACTCCACGTATGCTACTGCTGCTCAAAGCGAGATCGACTACCTCCTCGGCGGGACGCCACGTTGGGTGAACGGTGCGATCTCCCAGCGCGCCGACGTCGCTGAGCTTTGGTATGTGTCCTCGTCATTTTTCACGCAATCCCCTCACATATATATACTTTTTTCAGGGCGGACTTCATCTACATGGCGCCCCCCTTCATTGCGTACTTCGCCGCGGACTCGAACAATGCGTCCCTGCTCGAGATCGCCTACCTCCAATGCGGGCTCTACCGCGAAGTCCTTCTGTTCAACTCTAATTCCGCCACCCCCTCGCCACCGGGTACATCCACGTCGAATGGCTTGTGGCAACACATCGTCGGGCCTCAAAGCGCGGATCCCGGGTTGTGGAGTACGGGCAACGGCTGGGCTGCAATGGGAATGACCCGCGTCCTCGCTACCGTCATTAAAGCCCCCGTCGCCGCCTCTGCCCCGTGGAAAGCCGCCGCCATCACAGACCTCACATCTTGGATCAAAGAAATCGTCGACGGTGCGCGCAACGCGCCAAGGGACGGCGGCCTGCTGCGCAACTACCTCAATGACACGGTGTCGGCGCACGGGTTCGGCGAGACGTCGGGCAGCTCGATGCTCGCAGCGGTCGCGTACCGCATGGTCGTGATGGCGCCTGCGGTGTTCCCTGCGGCGACGTACGTGCCGTTTGCGGACAGCATCCGCGCGGAGCTGGGGATTCGGGACGCGGAGGGGAATCCGCATGTTACTGTGAACGGGACGGCTACGCCTGCGGTGAACCCCCTCGGGTGGCAGGACACGACTCCCTGGACGGCTGGAAGGTGCGTTGTTGAGCGCTTGGTCGTCTTCTTCCTTGATAAGTCGCTCACCACCTCTTAGTCCGGAAGGAAACAATTTCGTCGTCCTGATGTATGCTGCGTGGCGGGACTGCATCTACGCGGGACTATGCTCGTTGTGATTTCCTATAATCACACATCCTTTATACATCCTACAAACAAACTTTATTTCTCGCCCCACCGCGATTTTCTCATAAAAGGATCGCAATACATCTAATAACTCCCATACCTATTATTCGTAGGCTACTTAGATGGAATCCTGGAGGCATTTTAATTAACGGTGCTCACAGCACGATTTCTCGAAGTTCAGAAACGCTTCCCGAACACGATTTTCCGCGGATAACATGGTGATCAAACAAGCACCAAAAGACAAGAAGAACGAGGTTCGACACCGCCCTCTGGATGCAGAAATCTAGAAGGGCACCACCCCAAGTCCGTCATCCGACACTTATTTTGCTTCGAAATTGCCATTCCTTTCATGAACATTGTCCAATGTTTCGTTGCTTTCTTCACCGTCGTCCACACTTCGAATTCAAATGCTTCCAAACACGACAGCAAGCTTGAGTGAGTTAGACCTTGTAGGTTCAAACGGTTCAATTAAGGGGCTCGGAGGACAAATCATACATTAATAGGCTTATTTAAAGGCTAGACATACATGTATAGCGTTACAGTAATTCGCATTCCTTGTCTCCGCAACCTTACTCCCTCGGCCGCACTCGAAATGTCTCTCCCTCTATCCCGCCTGTCCAATTGGGGGGTTTGTTGATGTTCAGAAGGCGGGTTTCGACGGCACTCGATGTCGGGAGATATACGCTTAGTGACGATTTCATAGAGCCAAGACCAAAATCCGAGGTTAGAGTCGGCCGAGACGTCATGTCGAAATGGGTTTCATGCGCAGGAGGCGTCCGCCTGTCCAGTTTCCCGCCTCTATATCCGTCTGCCGACTCTCCGACTCTGACGTACGACTGCGGGGGCTCGGTGCTTGTGTCCTTCGATGGTGCTTCGTCCTCGGGCGTGTTTATATTGGAAGCAAGATGGGTGCCGACTGTTTGCTGTAAAGTTGGGAGAAGCACCTGCGACTGGGCGGGGCTCCCAAGTCCGGAGGAGGAAATCGGATGGGCGTTCGGAAGCTGAGGCGCTATGGAAGCACCTTGTGCTCCTGTCGGGCGCTGCCGGGTGATGCGCCTGGGGCTGGCCGCCTCTTCTGGCGAAACTCTCTTTCGAGGGGATGCAGTTGAGCTTCGTGTCGCTGGCATCGTGATTGGGGAGAAAAGGAATGGTGGTACTCTACGAGATTCCATCGTGCCTTTTATACTTCATGGGATCTCCATATATGGACATAGTCGTAGCCTTTATATTGGACGAATGCGTCTCTCTTTATCTGAACCACATTCAGATGCTTACATTCAACATTCAACATGATCGCCAAAAATTCCAAAAGGGGCAGGATGGTCAAAGCGAGGAATCGAGTGGCATCCAATCCAGCCATCATAAACCAAGTGCCAAGAGATCCCATTCGGTAGATTCTAATCCAGACGTTTAGGTACGGGGCCGTCAAATATATCTTGAGCGGCGTCCCGCAATCTGAGTCCCTTACGATATCAGCGTCCGAGTATTATCACTATCACAGTGGCTGTTGATCATGGAATGCTAACGCCCAGGCACACAAGTCGAGACAGAGCCTGGAGGAGAGCGGAGAATCGCAGCACACGGAGACTGGCACAAGACTGACACAGACAAAAGGAGAAGTCTAACCGTTGTCTAAGCAGCAAGAAGTGCCAGCACACATCAATTTATGATCCGTCGGACTTTGAATGCGGGAGGCGAGAATCGAACTGGCTTGAAGCTCTGTAACGAATCGAAAGCGCCAATGATCACAACAGCGACCACAATCCATTGATCCAAAGTTGGACTATTCAACTGTTGTCATTTTTGGGGAAATTACCCTTTATGAAGCAGTGCCCGCAATTAATCAACCGTGACATGCCAAACAAAGTCGAATCACGAGTCGTCGCACTGCCTTGAAGCCGCCCACAAGCCTTGCATTGTGACTATCGTCAAGGATGACTGGGACATTCACAGGTGAGCTCTATGTGGACGGAGATGAACTCGAAAACACTTACCCCTCCTTCTAGCGCCATGGTCGCGACTAAAACGCGCGTTTACACGGCATCGTCGACCAGCGCCGCGACTGCCCAATCTCGTGCCTTCAAGCACAGAAAAGCGCCTTCGAGATTGGGACATCAACAGCTTACGCGTCTCCGTCGATAGCCGGACTCTACCCATTTCCTTCGATCCTCCTCCGGTCGATCGTGGTCACAACGAAAAACTCGCGATCAACCGTCTGCCCCCCGAAATCCTTGCCGAGATGTTCATACTTGTCTGCGAAGCGTCCGATCTCTCAGATTACTCCTGGGTGGGATGCAGTCACGTATGTTCTTCATGGCGGGCGATTTCTCTCGACATGCCACATCTCTGGAGTCATGTAGTTTTCAGCGCATCCGAATGGACCCGGGTATGCATCCAACGGTCCAAGTCCGCACTCCTAGTCATCGACGCAGATCTCTCTATTCCGTGGGTGGAGGACCGCGTCTGCGAGGTCCTCAAACTAGCCGACAGAGTGGGAAGTATCAACATCCAATTTTTCGCCTTGAGCTCTCAAGCAACGAAGTTGCTTGGCGGCCCATTCCCCATGCTGAGGAGTTTCTCAATGGATATCAGTAACTTTTTAGTGCCGCCCAACTTTAACCTGGCTATGAATCCTAACATGGAGCCTTATCCGCGACTGCGAAATCTCCAGGTCCACAGTAACGTTGCCTTTCTACCCCCTCTTCCCACTCGGCTTGTATCTCTGGAGATAGATAATCGAGCGGCAGTAAACGTGGGATGGGACGGCTTCGCCGCGGCTCTGCGACTGCTCGCGGAACTCGAGGTGCTTACCCTCCATGGCTTTCCCATCCCTTTAATTTCGGCATCCCGCCTCACGGACCGAATTCCCCTTCCGAATCTCCGGGAAATTCATTTATGGGGTTCACCTCCAGACTGCACGCGCATCCTCGAGGCAATGGATTGTCCCCAGATAGAAAAATACGACATCCATCTCTACACTGTTCACGATTTACGGGACATGTTCCGGACTGTACTGGGGAACCTTGGGCGCCCTCCTCCCAAATCGATGTTCCTCCACCGCCAATACGGGACTCTGACGACAGACTTCTTTCGTAACCCTTTCCTGGATATCGGGTTCTACCAGCACGCCGTCTTTGGCTTGGCGTATGCTGATACCCGCGATCTAGACTCGTAACCAGTCTCTACGTTGAGCAACAAGACAGCAGAGTATGGTACAAAAGAAATTGAGTCGATAGGATAAAAACTGAGTGAGAAAAAAAAAAGTGCCGGAAGGGTTGCTCGAACGTAGAGACTGGGAGAACTTAGTACGGAAAGAGGCCATGAGAAATTGCACGTGACGATTCAATCTGACTTAGAAAAATTTCGACGTTCAGAATTTTGACCTCAAGCAATGGAAATTTTGAATTGTAGGAAAGTTGCCAGAGCAGTCCATAAAGTGGTTTCTTCAATTAGAATCCTCTAATCTATCCAGGCCATGGCGAAAAGAATAGAATGGTCAAGGGTCGGTTCCCGGACCGAGGGCACAGCCACCCCATCAACCCCTATGGCATTGCTTTATATCGTCCATTGTGCTTGCTCGGTGTGTGCCAGAGGCCTTATCAATTGTCTAGTATGGTTGGGAAGCACCCATTTGGCAATTTACTGGCCAGGACCTTTGATACTGTCAGACACACAAGATGTAGGTAAAACCATCACTAAATTTGAGGATGGGGTAAGTGTGTGCACACAAATATAGACGGAAAGTGGTACAGAAGTGCTATGAATATTGTGGAAAGTTGTTACCATAGATAAACTGTCTTCAGTAGCTTGATTCTGGTTGTTGGGAGCTTGGACCAAAAGTGCCAAAATGGTACTATTATATCTCCTGTGCAATACACCGTGTATTTCGACCGCTCCGAAGTAGACACATAATGTGTAAATGCATATCCACAACTTTCCTACGATTCAAAATTTCCATTGCTTGAGGTCAAAATTCTGAACGTCGAAATTTTTCTAAGTCAGATTGAATCGTCACGTGCAATTTCTCATGGCCTCTTTCCGTACTAAGTTCTCCCAGTCTCTACGTTCGAGCAACCCTTCCGGCACTTTTTTTTTTCTCACTCAGTTTTTATCCTATCGACTCAATTTCTTTTGTACCATACTCTGCTGTCTTGTTGCTCAACGTAGAGACTGGTTACGAGTCTACCCGCGATCGTGGGGGAGTCGCAACGCTGGACATCTGTTTCGCTTGGACATGCACACTCAGCGACAACGATCTCTCCCAGATATTCACAGCAGTGTGCGAGATTCCCTTGCTTGACAGCATCGAGTGGTTTTTACTCCTGGACTGGAACACCAACCCACCAGGCTCCTGGTCTATACTTCTTCGACGCCTTATTCGCCTCCAGACGCTCGTGGTTTCTGGTCTCCCTCCGTCCGGCCTAATATGGGATCTCGTAAGCCAGCTGGAGGACACAGTCAGCGACTCGGACACAGCCTTGCTCCCGGAGCTGGACGAACTGGAGATTAATAATATGGACTTTTCGGCCGGTGGGTGGCTCGCGCGCCGCTCCCAAGGTCCAGTCAACTCCTACATCGATCTCGATGGCGCCCGCTTTCTTGAAGTATTAGTCTGCTATCTCGAGCTGCGACCCACGAAGCTCCCGAAGCTCAAAGTGACGAAATGCCACAGCTACAGCGGCGCGGAGATGAAACTCCTCCGGCGGCTGGTGGCGGAGGTTATGTGGGACGGCGTCGGATTGACGCCCACGACATATCTCTTCAATGGGGACGAATTCGGCGCGATGACGATCAACCATAATCTTCTCAGCCGCCGAGCGAGCTACCAAGAATTGAATTTGAGCGATGAAGAAAGGTGGCGGAGACAAAATTGGGGGCGGTGGGGGTGAGAATATCTTTCCCGTACTAGCTAAGCCCGCGAAATGATCAATCTACTCACGCTTTTTACGTCCAGTTCAAGTACCCGGCTCGACATCTAGGAGGGAGCTCTTTACGGAATATTATTCGCAGGGGTTAGCTGTGCAATGTTTCGATAAGTTATTGATCAGATTGTATGAGTTCTATGGATACACGCGGTCTTGAAGCTCGATGTCTGTGTCTACAAGACCTCGGATTCAGATTCTCTCCTCGAGCTCCGAACGAACCAAAAAAAACTCACGGTTAACGGTCATGCCCTGCTCTCCAGGAGTGGTTGGAAGATACGTAGAGAAAATGCCATCTCCGGTGAGCGTCGCGCTCTCGGAAAGTCGTCCCGACACCGAGGAGAGGGAGGGGTCGCGGAGGTTCAGCATCAGCCGCGGGATCATTATGGATGATATCCTATTGATTTGGTATGAGATCAAAGCACGAAGAGTGGATGGAGGGGCGTACACATTCGTGAACGTCGTAGCGATGCCTCGGGTGTAAGGCTGCATGCACGTCGACGGTCGTTAGGGCGCTGTATAATTTGTGTAAAAGAAAAAGAAAACGTACTCCGCCCAGCTGAACGGCTCAGGTAAGATAAAGCTGTTTCGAAAATAACGGGAGAATACGCACAAGAAAAGTCAGAATGTTGGCCAAGTTTGACATGGCTATCACGCTAGCGATGGATCAGGTTTATTTCTTTGGTCGTCAAGTTTCGGAGCATAGATACCAACCCAAAGTAGATGGAGCCTGAATATCCCGTTGAGATACATACGACAGGGAGAACAATGCACGCACCGTCGCGTATGAGTACAGTGAGAAGATTTACATCACTCGATCGCCAGCGAGTCAATGCTCGGTACAGTGTCAGGAAGAATATGGTGCAGTCGAACACGCCCATTCCACCCCATGCAGCTGCCAGACGGCGCGTTCTACCGTATATCGTTAATGTTGAGGAACGAGAGGGCGCGATAGTTACGCACTGCGATGAAGATACGGTTGACGGACAGCCGATGTATAAATGCAGGTCAGTGGTGTCCTCGTCCGCGTCGACACTGGATCCAGAGAGGATGGCCCACTGGGCGAGTGATAATTAATTTGGAAAAATGGGAGGATGCAAGGCGAGGACTTACGAGGCCCACGCCGATGACTGCGGCGCTGACACATACCATCAACACGAGGATGCGCCGGTTGCGCTCGTACAGCGCGTGAGTCCGCAAAATAAGCATCACTTTCTCATATGATCAGCCGGGCGCATTACTTTCATATAACGGCTCGGGTGGGCGCACCACCAACTATTATCTGCGTCACGACAGCGAAATATTGGTGGTAGGACTGAAGATGCTCGCATCTGCATGATCGACCCGTGTAAGAATGGCCGGAAATTATGAGCGAGATTTATTGGATTTACATCTTCACTCGAGCTTCAGCCCATACGCCTCAGACACAGAAGGAGTGTACTCACTGCGATTTTATGTGGCGTGCTCTCTGTCGTCCAGAAGTACTTCACGACGACGGGGATGGTTCCAAACAGGGTCCCGTATCGGTTCAAATAGAACAGGCCGTTGGGAGCTGTCAACGCCGAACCCCAATATCGCGAGACTTCCCAGTCAAGTGTCAAGAAATAATCATAGAAAAGAAACGCTGTGGGAGGTTCTGAGAAGGATCCGACACTTAATGCATGAGGTAACATACTGAAGGAAACGAGATTTAAGTAGTAGTTAGAGTTTCTGCGGTGAAAAGGGTCAGTACACATGAAAGAGACGTGAGTGCAATAACCCACACTTGTTCTTGAATTTCTATTGCGCTCATTGAGTTGGAAATTGCATGAGAGTCTTCACTTCCGCTCCGTCCAGAAGTTTGAAGATGGGAGAATGAGGGAGAGCCCAGAAGGCGGGAAAAGTATGAAGACTGTGTTTAGTCATTGATGTCGGATCAAGGATCTTGTGCTTGTTGTGGAAAAAGGTGCATTGAGGCTGTCGAAAAAGCTGTTGACGTGCGACGTCCGCGGGGAGATGGATCGGCGGTGCCAGCGTCGGTCGCTCTCGTTTCTTGCTTCAGTCGCCCGGAAAATTGAACTTGCAAGTTTCATTTCTTGGCAATAGGTCGGAACAACAGAGAAAATGTCCAGGCTGCAAGTACCATGCGGCGCTTGGAGCTCTATAACGTGCCGCTTTATAACGGAGATACTACACTGGCACGCGCACCACAATTTTAGAAGCGGGTTGATTAAGAAATTGGACCATTGGGACGGTCGGAGCGTCGAAGACTCCTTTGCGGGCAAGCGCTTAAGGAACCTTCAACATCCGGGGACAAATGAGCTGAATGTTGCGATGGTCCGACCGCGAGGACGGAAACGCCTGACAGATCATCTATAAAGCTATATGAAGAGTTGATGATCGAGGAACCTCGGAAGGTGATAAGCATCGCCGGCGGGACTGCCAGAAACTCACAGAAAAATACATCATCCATGCGCTTCATATCAAGGGCTGACCAAGTTTGAAGTTGGGAGTCGGACGATTGGTCGGTAGCGCCCAAGATTTAAATACCAGCGCAGAAATTGACCAACGTTTAAACGGCTGGCAGCTTAGCGTAACGCCAGTTATAACAGCGTACACGGCTGGCGGATGGGTGGTTGGCGAGAACTCAGAAGCGCCATGTGCAAAGTTTTGTCAGCGACAATGTCACCATGACAGACGTTTTCCCAGCACGTGGACGACGCGACCGAGTTTGGAGCAGACTTGAACTCTTAGTCTGATAGTTATGGACGAAGACCATGATTCGACGTTGTTTCACACCGGTGGTCCGCCAAAGGAACGGCTATACTTTGCTGTACTTACTCTTTCCCATGGTCTCTCGACAGCGTCCTGAAAGCCTGCATAGTGGTGGTCCGATAGTAACTCACTCGGCGCTACGATATCCGTCCATAGACTTGATAAGCCTCTTTCGAGGCTGTTGCACCAGCATCTCGACCACCCCGGGAATGGGTTAAATCCAATAGCTTACGGGTCAAAGCGCGGTTGGATGAAAGCCAGTGGCTTGGAGCGCGAGAAGATTTGAATCCTAAAAGGAAAGTATTGAAATAGGCGAATTCTGCGTGCCCTGCGGGGTGGCTCTCGTGGGCATATTGAGGGTTGAAAATTGGGAAATGAGTATGAAACAACGGAAGGAGACGACGCAGAGGGGTTGAACAAAAACCTACGAACGAAACCCTGTCATTTCGTTAAAGAAGCGCTAGACACAGTACTAATTTGGCTTTCATTTCACTAGTACTGCACTGGAGACAATTTCAAAAGATAATAGTAGTATGTACCTACGCGAGCGCCACGCCGTTGTCCACGATGAAGTCTTGCCCGGTCGCAAGCGAAGAACGCATGCAAAACAGATATGCCTCGGCTATCCCCTCGGGCGGGCCGACTTGTTTCGTCAAGGTCCCCTCCGCGACCTTGAGAACCCCATCCTTCCCACCCATCAGTTTCTCTAAGAGAGCCGATTGCACGGCGCCGGCTACGATCACATTAGCTCGGATCGGCGCGAGCTCGACGGCGAGGTTGCGGGCGAGCACCTCGGTCGCGCCAACCATCGCCACGTTAAAGCCCTTCATTGGGCGATGGGCCCCCATGCCCGAGGTGAGCGTGATCGAGGACCCCACGGCGCTCGTCAAATAGCGCCCGGGGTGCGCTGCGACGAGCTTCCCAACCAACAATGGGCCGAGATAGCGCACAGTGAAGGAACGGAGCGCCATCGAGGCAGTTGTTTCCGCTAATGCGGTCAAGTAAAGGTTGCCGCCCGCTGTATAGACAATATGGTCCAGCGGACCACCGGTGTCTTTAATTGCGCTATCCAAAACAGCCTGAAGGTTCGCTTCCAATGTCTCTGTGTTGGAGAGGTCGACGATGCTGCCGCTGACGTGCGCAAGGCCGGGGTAGAAGGATTGGAGTAGCTGGATTTTGGTGGCGAGCTTCTCGGGTGTCGCAGAGGTGATGTGAACGCTGGATCCGCTGGAAAGCGCGCCAGACGCGACAGCAAAGCCAATCCCATCGGAACCACCGATAACAAGGGTACGACTGTTCAAGAGAAAGTTTGGGTGTGCCATTGCGTTTGCGTTTATTCAGAGTAGAGACTCGGAGAATCCTCTGTGATGACTTCAGGATGACGGATTGGTGGATACTCTTATACTAACCTAAGAACTCCTGAAAATTACAAACGAGGACGCGGGATGCCCCGCGATGAGTAAGTTTGCGCACTCAGTCAGCAGGTGAAGACCAGTCAGCAGTGAAGTCAGTCAGCACTGCCACCCAGTTGGTTCGATTAATCATCCCCTCATTATTATTCTCATACATATGAGATCTTTTTTCGTTACTTATTCATGCTCCAATGGCCAAGCTTATTCATATTACACTGAGGACAGCGGAAGCACTATATATTAGTGCCTCCGTACAACCAAAATATAGTGCTGAAAGCGCTTGAAATTAGTACCTGAACACGCTTATATATAGTGCCATGTGGTCAAAATTTCACTCAATTGTAGTGCTTAGAGGCACTAATATGGAATGCTTCAACGCACTAATGTCCAGTGCTCTGAGGCACTAATTCCTCCACTTTACTTTGTGTTTCAATTCAGACGTCTACTATACAAATTTGAGTTTCTACTTTCGACCCCAAATGAAGTACTGGCTCATCCAAACTACCGAAGTCCCTGCATCGGGTTTAGATATTATCAATGACCGGGTACCGGGCCACCTTAGGATTAATCGTTAGTTCTGGAAGGGCATACTGTCCCTGTACAATTGACTGTGTGGCGTAATGAAGGCAGGTATCCTGTGAATGGTTCAAGCCCATTTCCACGAATTTACATGTGGTGTTGGTCGACTGGTGAATTTCTTTCCGCCGGTACCCCCAATAGATGCAAGTACTACCTAGCGGGCCACCCCGTCAAATTGAGTTCCACACGCCCAAACTAGCGGCCTATTTGTTCAGGAATAATACAGGGAAGTACTAGGGAGGGTTCTGAATAGCTATTGCCCACATAGAAGCCATGAGATGGTCAAAAGCAATGTGTCGGAGACGGCAAAGGAACCGGCGGAATCGCAGGTCCCGGACTATCCGGGCGCCTCGTCAGGACCAGCAGCTGTGGTGGCCCAAAATCAAACAAAGCTCGTTTTAAATGAAGCATTCCGACATACTAGGACCCCAACCCCCATTCCGGGATGTCCCTAGCTCCCAAAGAAAATTCAAATGTCTCGGGCACCGAATTTGGGTGGTTTGGGATAGATGACAGCAGTGAGATAGGAATTGAGGGAAAGAAAAGTGGGAGAAATGAACCAAGCTGGAGTATACCTAATTTTTCAAATCCCTGCCAAATTCCAGACCCATAGCGTAGATGAGTCGCGCACTGGGGACGTGGCCAGCCTGAGGCACGAGTCAGGATCAAAGCCCAGGTGTATCTAAGCCATAGAAAGAGCGCGTGAGGCGAATGAGGGCCATATCCTATCAGGTATTCAAGGACTTCATCGTGCGAGTAAAATGAGTCCAGGAAGTCGTTGAGAGACGAAGAACTGACAGAGAAACGGCGAGGGAGAGAAGAAACCGGCAAGAAAACGGCGGTCGGAGCCCCTCGGCCGAAAGTGCACGTGCCATAACTTTTGATCCGAACATCACTTTCGGGTGAAAAACTGTATGAACCATTATTGGGGGTCCCATTCCATCCCCAAACCCCAAACTCGAACCTTTCAGGAGGTCCTGCCTCACTAGATGCCAAATGGCCCACTAGCCAGTCGCAGATAATATGGCGGGGAGAGCCTGGAACGATCCAGGAATGAGCACATCTACCGCTACGCCTGTCGACACTGATAAATGGGCCGAGGATCACGGTGAGCAGCCGAGCAACATAATCACCGGGTCGCACGGACATGCACGATTGGCGCCTATGGTTTCAAAAGGACGCGGGCAGCGGAGAAAGAAAGAAGGATGGACATCAGTGGGAGAAACAAGAAATCTGAAGAAAATCAAACTCATGAGAGGGAGGATGGCAGATACCGATCCGAGTAGCTGGTCAACGCAAGCCAGGCGCCGGTGCAGTGCTGGGAGAACATTTAGAGACAGTGTGTGATCAGCCCGTGCACAAGCGCGCAAGCATGTTACAGCCCTTTGCAGAACTTAGGGCGCGGGCTGTTTTTTTCTTTTTTGGCAAGTTTTCAGCAGAACAGTTGTTGTGAGCTCAATTCTCAATGTATTTACTTGGAAGTAGGCTCATTCGATTCGCACGGAAAGAGCGGAGGGCCTGGCCTCCTAGGTTTTTTGTATACAGACCGAAAAATTCCTTTTTGGGATATATTCCCGTGTTTTTTAGCGGTCGTGAGGAGAACACATCCCATGGGATCTATTTTTCTCCGATAGACCTAGATTTTTAATATGATGGACTTGGATGTATTCCGGAGGGCCTGAACCACCGGGATAGTGAATGTGAACTCTGGTTTGAATCTACCATACACTTTGGTATCAACAATATGGAAGGAATATATTGATAAGCTATATATTTGAAGTATTGATCCCATCCAAAATGCCGGTATTTCAGGCCCTCCATAATACATCCAAGTACATCATATCAAAAATCTAGGCAAATCGGAGGACTATACCTCCTATGGGACATGTTCTGCTGTCAGACTGCGACAAACACTGAAAATTGAATCAGTGAATCATTTCAAGGTGCTCAAAAAAAATCTGAATAAGCCAGGCCCTCCGGAATTCCAACGCGAATCTAATGAGCCTATTTTCAGAGAAAACCGTTGAGATTTGAGCCCACACCAGCCGTTCTGGTGAAAACTTACCAAAAACAGAAAAAAACGGGCCGCGCCCTAAGTTCTGCAAACAGCTGTAATTGAAGAGGGAAAAAGGATGGAGCTCAAAATCTACAAAGGCGCTCACCTTTAAGCTCTCGGAAGTCGTACCTTACATTATACACCCAGACCAAGCGGGGTTTATGAAGGGCAGGAAATTTGCCGACCAGATCTATCTGACCCTCGGGGTAGTAGAGTACGCCGAAGAGGAACTTGACAAACACTGCTGCGGTCGGCATCCTTCTAATCGCCACCGACTCCGCTGCGTACATCCGTCTGGAGTTTCTACTTGAGTACGTGACCGCTTATTTTTCAAGTATACACGACTAATCACCTTTGAAGTCACTCGCAGGCTGTTGTAAGAGAAGCGGCGGTGAACGCACCGTTTTCTATCGACCCAGGACACATCCAGGCTAGCGAATAACACCGCCTCCGATTCCGGAACTTTCGGCGGTCTTATTTTACTCTCATCCGTGTCAGTGGCGAGAGAGCACTCGGGCAAACTAACCGCTGACTTCACGTGTTATTCGAGACTTGCTTCCCTTCTCTACCGCACCACGGACTGTCGTGTCCTCAAAGAATGGGCACAGATTCCAACCCCGAACGCTGGCAATGATCGCCAGATTGTTTCACTCATACAGTGAGTTCTTCAATTATTTTATTATTCTTGCGAGGCGTTGATGCCTAGACACGATCTTTCGCAGGGATTTACCATCCTCAGCTCATAAGGACACACTAGATGCATTCGAATGTCTCAGGGGAACCGAACGGCGAAGTTGGCGCAAGCATTCTTTTGGATGTGATTGACCGAATCGTTTGGAGGGCACAACACAGCGGAAGGCATTATACATGTGTATCAATGATTATTAGATACTTTTGGCAAGCTCGTCCACATTCTGTGCACTGTTCTTGACTTATGTTGAATCAGGTCCAGGAATATCCAGTTTATAGCAAGTGCTGCATCAAGATATGTGGAAAACGGCAACGGCAGAACCTTTTGAACAATGGAAAAGAGTGCTATAGCGGCCTCGAACTTGGAAAACAAGAGGGGTCGAAAATCAGGAAGAGTCTGTACACATCATTGTGGCGGCATGAGTAGGTCATTTGGGCCGAAGGAATAAAGAAAAGGACTCATGGGGATGCACCAAAGCCTATGATATCCAATTCTCCTAGGTTGAAAAGGTGTGGAAGAAAAAGTGTTTGAAGCATGCCGAGATATGCTCACAAACTACCAAGAGAAAGGCCTGAACTTGAATACCGTGGTGAAATGCAACTCCTACTAAAAATGTGTGCCAAAATCACACACAACCTACATTCTGAGGTAAATGAGATTACTTAAAGCCTTCAAAAGCTCGCACACGCACCTAGCGCTGTGGTTATGGGACTTTTCTACGGTTCAAGCCCGATTCGGCCAAATTCAAGGTTTACAATATCATTGTCTAACACACTTTTGATTTGGAGATTTCGGTGAATTCGCATGCAAAAAGCCCTTCAGCATGTAACGAATTGAATTGTGTCCTTCACGAAGGTGTTCGGCTATTGAAGTTTGACCAAAATGATTGAGCGCAAATTAGCTGGGTATAAATGTTGACCATGCAAAGGTGCCGCCATAACCATTCTATCTATAAGGGTGGAAAGACACAAAGGCGCAGGAGCGGGAAGGGCCGTGATTTTTGTTATTGTAGATTACTACGAGAACGTCTGCAAAACTGCAAGTCATGTCAAAAAAGGGAGGGTACGTGATTATATTATGCGTAGGAACAAAAACAGGGGGGGGAAGATATGGGAGACGGAGAAAATAGGAGGCGGGAACGGTATAGCATGCTAGGAGGAAAACAGGGGAAAGAGCGGCGGCAGTCATTCGCTCAATTCCCCGATCCGTTCCCGAAGCCGCGGTATTGGAGCATGAACGGAGGTGCCTTGGATTCAGACGTTGTGCGACCGATGCCTCATGGGGCATAATGAGCAGGCAGACGAACAAATATGGCGCGGGGGATAGCGCAACAAGTGAGCAGGGCGGCACGTGACGAGGGCGCGGTACGGGGACGCAGAGAGTGGGGTAACGAGCGATCGCGTTGCGGGACGCATGGCCGTGTGGGCCGGAGGGGGACGGAGCGCAGCGAGCGAAGGTGCGGGCAGCGGCGATAGGGACATCCCGCATCGAGGGCGCGGCGTGACGAGCGTACCGGGCGGTATGACGGGCGGTATGACGGGCTGGAAGGCGGGCATAACGACGGTGTAGCAGCATATCCGGCGGGCGGAGCGGCGCAATGAGGGTACGGCGGTTCGGCGAGCAAGCACGGGGGCGCAACGAGCAGGCGGGGGCCAGAGGATGGGCCGCGGATCACAATGTGGGCAGATCCTACGCAACGAGCGGGCGGGAACAGTCGCGCACGCCCGCGGAGAACATGCGTCACGGTAGGCGGGCGTACGGGGGAACGTGGGGCCAAGGCGTGCCCAGCGCGCGGGGCACCGTACAGAGCAAGCGCACGGAGCTGGACGGTTACAGTTAGTCCAAAGAGCATGAGACACATCCATGAGAGACATCCATGAACGTGGCCGCAGCCAGCGTTGTAAACAGTGCGTGGGCGCGGGCGGAACGGGGGCGCGGGAACGGAGAAGGGGAGAAGCAGGTATAGAATTAGCGGGATTATGAGCACAAAATGATCCCAGGGGCGCACCGAGGAAGCAGAGGGAAAGCAGCGCCGTGCACGCAAGTAAAATTCGCTGTCAGTGCCTCGTGCGCAAAAGGCGCTAGCAGTCTGCCGGAGTTCCCTAGGAGAGTTTTGAGGGATGGAGACTCTTAATGCAAGCCCAAGACATGTATGCGTCGAAGGCCAGGGCCGTGGGAGGGGGAGGAGATGGGTGGGAGGAGGAGGCGAGGAAGTGTAATGATAACAATTGCAAACAAATGCGTATTTTGGGACGTTCGTGCACGGACCAACAAGCGCGGCAGCACCCGCGCCCGATAGCCGAGCCCCCCGCTCGCAAGCGCGCCCCCGAACGACCGTGATTGATATATCATTGCATGCCTCACATCGGCCAACGTTTGATGTATCAAAACGCCATATATACGATTGTCTCTGCCACAAACTCTCACAGTCCATTACATTCTATAGAGGTAAATGTACGGTAGACCACAACTCGACACGTTCCGAAATGGGACCCCGTCGGGCTTCAATGTTATCCTGAGTCTTATCCCCACGCTTTCCAACCAAGAAGATCTTCGAAGTTCGAAGATACCAACCATCTTTTGATCCATCGTGCGTGTACCTCCAGTGCGACAGTGCGTGTCTCTTTTTCTTGTCGTAATTCTGGTTGCTTTCGGGAGTTCTTCACCTCGATAACATAGCCTTAACTAACGTGCTTTGGCAGACATCGCGACTTGCAATAGATTTTCGTGGTTTTGCTCGTCTCCCGGCGCTTCTTCAGTGACACGATAAGGATCTCGTAAAGCCAGACTTGATCTTTATTTACGCAATTGGCTATTGATGGTCGTACAGTCTCCTGATACACCAAGATTAGCACTGCACTCGTATAAATACCAGACAGGATGTGCTATTCCCTCGTTCCTTCGTCTGGCCGAGCCATCACTTTTCATTCGCCTTCACATTCACTAAGAACTCGACGCCTTATCATTCTTGTTGACTTCTCCTGTTCTTCTCCTCCCACTTCACTTACTTTCGTTTGAATTATGGCTGGAGTTGACCTCCTGTGCGTGTTCGCTTCATATATCCTATCTGTTCATACTCAGGATGTTTGTGCATATCAGGTTTGGCCCCATGCTCATAGGTATGTGTGCTTGTATCTCCCGGCGGCGTCTGTCTCATTGCGAAATAGGCGTCCTGCTGAACGTGGCGTTGTATGGGGTGCGTCTCGTGGCCCTCCAGCTCATGCATCGAAGCTTATTTCCTGTTCAGGTCATGGCTACACAGGTAGCTCGTTTCCCAGTCGAAGTTTATGATGTGTACGTTGATTCACTTACGCAGATGTTGACATATTATCAGCGCTATGCCAAGTGCGTTGCATAAACTTGGGAAACCAGATCAGATTTATATCTTTTGAAGTGATCTCGCGTGGATTCGATATTTCGTACAGAGTCCCTTTTTACTCTTGCGCACATCCTTCGAATAAACTACAGATGCTTTATCAATTCATCATCGAATCCACTGTGGTTATTGTTCAGGTCGGCATCATCTTTCAACCTTTGATAATCGATTACGGTTGGTCCTACAGCACACGTCATCCTCTGTGTTCTAACGCCTTTCCATTGTAGGAGCACTCAGTGCGTTCGTGTTTGCCCCCAAAAGTGAGCTTTCGTACGTTTTCCTCTCATACGAGCAACAACTGAACCCGAAACACAGTGCTGCCCGGAGGTGTGTGCAGTACTCGTGTTTGGCGACGAATGATACACGCCATTTCATCTCGACATAGATTCCTTCCTCATAGTGCGTTGTCAACTTTATCATTCGAACTCTCAAGTTCTCACAAACACACAGGCAATTGTATCAGCGCCAATACAAATATTTGCTGCCTGGAGAATCAAAGGTCAGCTAGCAAGCAAACCGCACTCGACGCTAACGTCGACCATCAGTGATCACCGAGTCATACATCATCCCAGCATTCGTTAGCTTGTTGGCTCTTGCTTCCGGCAGTACGTTCCCGCGACTTCGGTGTAAGGCAACTGACTCATTGAGTTGCCGCCGGCCCCCAACCAGGTAGTGGGATCGCCTTGTTTGTCACGATCCTGCAAACCCCAAAGTTTAGCGAGTTCGAAAATTTCAAAACGGTAGCGACCGTGTCGCTTGTATGCAGTGCGGCCTGCGACATCCTCATTGCGGGAGGTATGACCCATGCCTTGGTGCGTCCTGACAGTTAGTGGTTGTGTGTTACTTAAAATCCACCGCATTACTATTCAGCTCACTCGAAAGACCGGTTTCAGCGTGATCGATGGGCATATCAACCGAATTGTGCGCTGTGCGTCCGTTTGTCTGTTGATCTCTGCCGCGTATCTTGTGAATAATCCCGCCTCATATTGTAGTGACCATTGAAACCGGATCGTTGACAGCCATCTTCGCTCTCCTGAATGTCATGCTCTTCCTTGTCTTCCCAGTACGTTACATTTCACTGAGAACTATCCTGTGGGCTGGACTACTCTACAGTTAACGAGCTTGTAAGGGGGTTTTACCCTTCAGCAAAGTCATCGGTGGGCTTCCGGTCGCCAGCTGACGTCCATATACAGAAACTTTATTGTGGCGTTCCCGCGACCGAACCTCTACACATGCTTTGTCCTGGCAATGTACGTTTATTTCGCAAACAGCTCTGACTGAGACTCTTAGAAGGCCGTCGATGGTAACTTTTTCAGGCTAAACTCACGCGAACCCAAGAGGGCGAAGGATGAGGAGCAAGGACGGACAGAAAACTCGCTGCAAACGCTTTTGACGAACCAGAACACCTATCATCACCATGAGAAGATTCAGCCGTCTATGATTTACCACAGTTCTAACGAGAAGGTACTCCCGCCTGTGCCGCTCGAGGTGCACGTCCGGCAGGTCGTGTAGCTGGACACAAGTTCTAGGAACCAATATGGATTATACGTACTATACTACATCTGTACTTTCGCCCGCTAGACGCCGTGAGCGTCCCCGAGAGTTAGATTACGACTGTTGTCAAAGCACAAAACGCGGACAGTGCGGTGTTCAAGAACAGCACCACAAACCACACAATATTCGGTGAAAACAGCTTTTATAACTATGCGATCTGCGCCATCACCGCGAATTCTGCACCAATAGCAGATACAACCAGTTCAGATGCTAACGACCATGCGGAGACAAGGGGCATATCCGTACATGAGTACTACGATGATTGGCAGATCGTGTAGTTTCTAGGTTCGTGAATCAATCAGAGAGTAATATCGCATCGAGGATTCTCCTGCTTCAAGCTCGATTCGCCAATTCCCGCGCCGTTCAGCATGGGCAAAGTGAAAGTGCCGCCAAGTGCCGCCATGGCGGCAGTTGGCGGCAGTGTGGGCGGCAACAAATGGCGGCAGTCCGACACACATGCTCACCCTGTGCTTGGTCTGGGTTTCTCAGCTGTATACACATTGCCTATGTACTTTGTTGTCAATTACATGCCGAGTAATGCAAAAAAGAAGGGTAAATGGTCATATACTTGTAAATTTCCGATTGAGTTGGCGGCAGTTGGCGGCAGTTTACCATTTTGGATGGTGGCAATGTGGCGGACACAAAGCTTTTTTGGGCGGCAGTAGGCGTCACTGGCGGCAGTGTGGGCGGCAGGGTTGGGCGGCAGTGTTGGCGGCACTCCAGTTTGAGGGCGGCAGTATGGCGGCAGTTTCATCTGTGACATGGCGGCAGTGTGACGTCGGTGGCGGCAATCTTTCCAAGTGGCGGCAACTAGTTGGCGGCAGGTATGAAGTTTGCACATTGTAGCCACAACTTCAAGTCGTTCCTACAATGAAATTGTGTTAATTGAGAAGCCTTTGTAATTCCCAGAGCCTTTTGAGTGCAAACAAAACAAAACCCAAATAGAGCCGACTAGTCCTACGCTGCCTCCGTCTGTCCAATTTCCCCAGAAGTATTCAGGATCGTCCCTAACATGTACCATAATATATTTCGGCGAGCCCGCATGCCAATTTTCGCTTGCAAAACTGGTCCAGATCCACATTTGATCCTCATCAGTTCCTTCTTCCAATATTTGTAGCTGGAAACTGAACGGAAATCAGGTGGCCCTAAAATATGATTCTTTGAGGTCCATTCAGTGCCAGATCCGTTCAAAATCGCGACAAAGAGTATAGTGCGCAGTTGATCCACGGCGAGGGAACGGAGTGGGAAAGCTAGATGCCTCCCAAATGGCCACCTTCGAGGCGCGATTCCGCGCTCACCACACTATCTACGAATCTTCTCAGCACATCATTTTCTGCCAACGCCATGCGATGCCCCTGGGATGGGTGCCGCGGACACCAATTTGGGTCAAGGATGGCAAGCGACAGATTCTCACGGTTGCAGATCTTCCACCGAGCGTGGCAAAGCCGAATAAAAGGAATTTTGACGGCACCAACGGGTTTGTCTCGGGGGAGCTCGAGGAAGAGCAAGAGATGCCAGAAGCTCAAGATGCCGAAATATCAACCGAAGCCAACCCCACTACGCATAAGTACGAGACTCAATAAAGGAAAGCAGTCCGGCTCTTAATGCTGGAATAAACTGCCAGGCTATTGACCTCATTGATGTCTATAATTCTAAGCCATTCATCTGTTTCATGCCTTTAAATTAATCATTACAGGTAGATGGGCGGCATACAAGGCGTGACATGGCGGCAGTGTGACAAAAAGTGCCGCCAGCTGCCGCCCAATATGGCGGCAGTAAATAAATGGTGGCGGCAATTGGCGGCACATTGGCGGCAGTGGCGGCACTTTCACCGTGCCCGTTCAGCACCCGTATAACCTTTGAGCTCCAGGGAAATTGCACTGGCGTGGGACACACTGATACGTGTCTAGTGCGTGGCCAACTTCCAAAACAAAATAGTGAAATGCAGAACCGAGTCTCTACAAATTGTGCCGACCAAAGCCCCGCAATTATCCTTACCTTCGACTAGCCTGTATTTCCTCAAATCATAACATATTAGCCACAGATATTCGTCACCCTCATACCTGTTCGGTTATCGGCACCCCCGAAAGCCTAAATGGAACTCGTCCCAATCGTTCTCCTTGCGCGGCGGCGTCACTCATGTGTAGTCCGTTGGGCATAACGCATGGCAAGCTCTTCAATCTCCTGAAGCTTGCAGAGGAGCAATATCACAATATAAACGACAAGAGATCCCATTCAAAAGAATTCGAATATGCCCGAGATGCCCGAGATTCGAAGATCAGGAAGCAATACAATTTCCGCGCGAGGGAGAATCATTTAGAGCGTTCGGGATTCAGACCCTGCCATGTAATACTATCTACCTACCTACCTGGACCCAGAGTTTCTACTGAATCAAGCCAACAGCTTGCTCCAGTCCGTGTCCTTGACATATTCGGCCCACGTACAAGGGCGTCTTCCGAGGTTTTCGGGGATGGAAGTGCCAGCTTTATGCACTGCAAGATTAGGCGAGTCAAAAGTTTCTCCACAAGAATGAAAGCTTCACCGACATCCAAACTCGTCCCAGGCAAGGAAAACCTCCGAAAGACAGCGTACGATGTGCGGCGGGTAGCCGGCGGACTCGAGACCCTCCTTGAATGCCCCGCTAGAAATCGGCTGCGCCGTGATCTTCTTCCCGGTGCCTAATTTCCCATGCGGACCATCAAGCTCGAACTCTCAGGGAGTTAACACTGCGCACCTTGTGACCACTGCTCGGCTAGCTGCTCGACTGTGATCGCTTCGCCATACGCAAAAAATTCGCCGCCGTCGGGAAAGACAGGCAGTTCAAACACATGGCGCACGAACAACCCGTAGTCGTGGTGGGCGTCGATGAGGCGGGTTAATGTGCTGGACTTCACTGGGAATGTGAGCACAAAGGAGCCGTCTGCATTTCTTACCGGCGCAAAAAGCGGGGTGAGATAGTTGCTCATGTAATTGCCCGGTTGGACGTTCGCGAACGGTACGCCCGCCTGTCGTCCGTAAGCTGTGACGGCGGCCTTGCCGTCGAAATGGCAGACTTGCGTGTACTTCCCGCCGCTAAGCTTAGTGACCGAAGGGAGGCCCGCCCATACTATTCCTGCCACTCCCGCGGCCTTCGCGGCGTCAATCAAGAGTTTTCCCTCCGCAATTTCCTAGCTCGAAAATTAGCACCACCAACCGCGAGGACGAAATGTTCTGGACGTACCCTATCAGTGTCGAGATGTTCCCAAAACGTGGTCATGAGCTGGATTTACAATAAGTGTCAAATGAATGCCAGTCCGTCCAAGTGATATCTCACAAAAGCGTAGTCCGCGCCCGAAAATGCCTTGTACACGGCGTCTTGGTTATCCACGACCAGCGAGATAACGAAAACCGCCACACCGAGGGCAAGGAGCTCCCGTGAAGCCGGCTTGTCCCCATCCCGAGTGAAACCGCGGACGCGGTATGCCTTGTGTGAATCGGCCAATGCTCGGACGACGCTGCCTCCCTGCACGCCGGTAGCGCCGACGACAGCGACGAGCGGAGCAGTTGGGTCTTGAGTGATTGTCATGAGGTAAGTGGTGTAATTTAGTTGAGGTTACGAGTTTTGGGCAGGGTCTTATATAAAACAGAGAGGAGTAGTCAGCGTATTTCCCGAAACTGCCGGCGTTTCGTTACATAGCATGAACACCAACCGGAGAGCTCGTTCGGCTGTCAGATGCTAGAGTAGTGTCAAACCAATTTCCCTTATATGGATATGGAGACTCAAGGGAAGATGTACAGCAACGTCCGTGAGGGTCGGAATCGCACCGACCGCGTGTCGGGATGCATCGGGATCGTCGTCGGGCTCCCGCCATACCAAATTAAGGCCGAAGATGAGGTTCACATGTTGAAGGGTAATCATTATATTGCTTGTACTTGTTCGGATTCAGGGCCAGAATGGCAGAAACTCACTTTTGAGGTATCTCGAGGTCGTCAAATACACATTACCCAGCGGCGCCGACGCCGCACTTTTGATGGAATTGATGAACGTAAGCCGAGTGCATCTAGGACCAGTCAGGGCAAATCCGCCAATTTTTGTCCGGACAGATTCAGAGGCAATTTGGGCGATTTTTGTCCGGCACGGGCCTAACCGAACTTTCCAAAAAAAAAAAAGGTAATTTTCTGTTCCCACGACTTGAAAATGCCCGAAATTTTGATTGGGGACCGTTTTCGCGGTTTTCGCGCTATTTACTGTGAATTTTGGAGTGAATTGCGACCGGAAAAAAGCCATACAAGTGACTTTCAACGCAACAGGTTTTATCCAAGTTTGACTGACCTGGAGAATTTTGTCCGGACAGGACCTGGCGTTCTGGCCCCGGAGGGTCCATTTTTGTCCGGCCAGGACCTAGGTTTTCGACCCAAAATCCCGCGGCACGGGGGCTACCCTTTGAGGTTATTGTCAGGACGGACCGACCACCGTACTGTCGAGTTGCTAATTTAAAATTGTCAAGATGATCATTTGGCGTTCCGAATTAGTTCCGAAAACGTCCTACATCAAAGAACCAAGAGTATAGAAAGGAATGCAGGGGAAACGAAAATAAGGCCCAAGAGGAGGATCAAGATGGAAGTTTTAAATGAAGGTCCTCTGCGCAGCGATAAGCAAACGGAATTCTAATTCAAGTTGTGTCCAGTCCGTTCATCCTCCTCCTATTGGGAAATAGGCTCTTTTTGAAATGTTTGTATCCCGGAGTCGGACGGAGGACCCGGACCCAAAACAAATGTTGAACGTCAGATTCTCACGAGGCCGCGAGGAGTCGACGAGCAGCATCTTCTCTTCTGACAACATTATTTTCTGATTGAAAACTGGGTAATGGATTACACTATTCCTCAAATGTTCGAGTAACCCTTCGACTTCACACGAGTCTAGGCTACCCGTGTGCATTCAGCAACCTACATGTACAGTACTGACTTGGGTTGGGGAACAAAACTGTTCGCTGGTTCATTTTATAACAGTGTACTTGAAACAAAATAATCTACTCTGTACTGTGTACAATAGAATGCTATAGCTAGAAAGCACTGATGCTGTTAACAAGAAATATAAAATGCGCTGGACAAAATAAAGACTAACTGGGGCTAGCTAATTGTCAATGTGGCCACGAGGAACCAACCCAAGGTTGGCGACGAGCGGCATGATTACAATTTCAAGTTTCAACCATTGGGCTGTATGCCGAGATCACCGATGGATAACTGAATATAGTTTACTGTTTTACTGTAATTCCCCGTCGGCGTAGGACGGGTACCTGCTAATATAAAGGAAATTAGGTTGCATCTGCATCTAGCATCTGGCACTCGCGGTGTGATGATATTATATGCAGATTTGCGCGACGACTTCCACCCGGGACGCTGGGCAGTCGGGCCTGTAAACACAAAAATGACAAAGTGTTCACCCTGCGATCACATTGTGTCCTATTGCCTGATGATCAGTAGATAACATAAACTCCAACCCAATTGGCACAAACGATGCTGGACTTATGATTTTCAAATTCAACAAGGCATCCATCCACATTACTCAGAGAAAAGTGGCACTGGAGGAACAAACCAGCCCTGCGGAAGATTATTTAATCCGTAACTTCAGGGCCCAATGTACCATCAGTCATGTGTACCTGTAGTTTGCAGCCATCAACGCATTCCCGAATTTCAGGAGGTAGGTGTGTGGGCCTGCTCGCGCACGCTCGCGCGCGTTGCTGCAAAATTAAAATTGGTGTGGACACAGAAGGTTACTCGCCCGGCCACGAACCGGTGACTAGGCGGATAGGGTGCGAGTGACGCGGGCGCGGGGAGCCACAGATATTCGTCGCCCTCATACCTTTTCGGTTATCGGCACCCCCGAAAGCCCAAATGGAACTCGTCCTAATCGATCTCCTTGCGCCGCAGCGTCACTCACGTGTAGTCTGTTGGGTATAACGCCCGGCAAACTCTTCAATCTCCTGAAACCTGCAGAGGAGCCATATAATAATATAAACGAAAAGAGACTAGTAAAAATCCCATTCAAAAGAATTTGAACATGGCCGAAGTGCCCGAGATACGGAGATCAGGAAGCAGTACAATTTTTCGTGCGAGGAGACTCATTTATAGCGTTTGTGATTCAGACGGTGCCCTGTAATACTACCTAACTACCTACCCGTACCCAGAATTTCTACTGAATCAAGCCAACACTTTGCTCCAGTCCGTGTCCTTCACATATTCGGCCCACGTAACAAGGCGTCTTCCGAGGTTTTCGGGGATAGGAGTGACTTTATACACTAATTAGGCGAGTTAAAAAGTTTCTCCACAAGAATGAAAGGTTCACCGACATCCGAACTCGTTCCAGGCAAGGAAAACCTCCGAAATACAGAGTACGATGTGCGGCAGGTAGCCGGCGGACTTGAGACCCTCCTTGAACGCCTCGCTAGAAATCGGTTGCGGCGCGAACTTCTTCCCGGTGCCTAATTTCCCATGCGGACCATCAAGCTCGAACTAATTCAGAATGCGCACCTTGTGACCACTGCTCAGCTAGCTGCTCAACGGTGATGGCTTCGCCATACGCCAAAAATTCGCCGCCGTCGGGAAAGACAGGCAGCTCGAACACATGGCGCACGAACAACCCGTAGTCGTGCTGGGTGTCGATGAGGGGGACTAATTTGCTGGACTTCACTGGGAATGTGAGCACAAAGGAGCCGTCTGCATTTTTTACCGGCGCAAAAAGCGGGGAGAGGAAGTTGCTCGCGTACGTGCCCGCTTGGACGTCCGCGAACGGTACGCCCGCCTGTCGTCCGTAAGCTGTGACGGCGGCCTTGCCGTCGAAATGGCAGACGTGCGTATACTTCCCGCCGCTAAGCTTGGTGACCGAAGGGAGGCCCGCCCATACTATTCCTGCCACGCCCACGGCCTTCGCGGCGTCAATCAAGAGTTTTCCCTCCGCAATTTCCTAGCTCGAAAATCAGCACCACCAACCACGAGAATGAAATGTTCTGGAAGTACCCTATCAGCGTCGAGATGTTCCCAAAACGTGGTCATGAGCTGGATTTACAATAAGTGTCAAATGAATGTCAGTCCGTCCAAATGATATCTCACAAAAGCGAAGTCCGCGCCCGAAAATGCCTTGTACACGGCGTCTTGGTTGTCCACGACCAGCGATATAACGACAACCACCACACCGAGGGCAAGTAGCTCCCGTGAAGCCGGCTTGTCACCATCCCGAGTGAAACCGCGGACGCGGTATGCCTTGTGTGAATCGGCCAGTGCTCGGACGACGCTGCCTCCCTGCACGCCGGTTGCGCCGACGACAGCGACGAGCGGAGCAGTTGGATCTTGGGTGATTGTCATGAGGCGGGTGGTGTAATTCAGCTTAGGTTAAGACTGTGGGCTGAGGGCTTCTTGATTCAGAGTGTCTATAGTTTTGCGCACGGTCTTATATAAAACAGAGAGGAACAGTCAGCGTATTTTCCGAAACTGCCGGCGTTTCGTTACAATGTTACAGAGTTTTATTTCTTGTCATCAGTGGCTGTGTGAGCTTGATGCCGATGGATGCGGCCTAAACGCTTTGTCATTTTTGGGTTTACTGGGTTCTGAGCTATAAGGCCCGCGAGGGCTCAAACTTCTCTAACCTTGAGCCAAGACGAATCTGGAAGGACGAGATTTGAGACTTGACGCGATACGAGCCTGCTCTGAATGAAATGGAATCAAACAACACACCGTAGGGCTGCCCACTGTCCCCGTTTTTACAGGTGTGACGGGTGCCGTCAGCGGCAGGCCGTCCCTTCCCGTCAACAGCTCGCCGGATGGAATTGACGGGGCGGATACGGGACGGCATTTTTCCCGTCCGTCCCGTCAAAGTGCGCCGTTGACGGCTGTAGACGGGTGGGGCTACCATATGCAGTCTACTTGCTCCAAAATCATTGTGATTTATTCAAACCTTGGCCACCGCGACTTAAGATACTCTCCGGAGTAACTCAAAATCTCATGCGTCCCATCCACGACGGTCTACAGAATTGTTCATTACGGTTCAACACCTCACGTACCCTCCGAATCACACCGACAATTGCCAAATTTAGGCACACCGGGCTCACTATCTGAAATCCAAAATTCGACCAGTGCTTCCGGTGCACTTCAACTTGTGCTGAATCAAGTATTTTAAGTATATATATAAGTTGGATTGAAAGAGGAGCCTACACTTCAAGTATCAGTGATATCTAAACCGAAATTTCTGCTTTCCAATGCACTGAAACCCTACTGACCCCTTTCAGTGCATTGGAAAGCAGAAATTTCGGTTCACGTATCAGCTTGGACTGAGTTTTGAGCTGGAATGAATTGTTTCGTGATGTCTGATATGAGAGCTGATATTTGAGGTTTAGACTTCTCTCTCAGTCTAACTTATATGTATACTCAAAATACTTGACTCAACTCAAGTTTAAGTGCACCCCACGCACTATTTGGATTTTTGCATTTCAAAAAGTGGGTCCGGCGGGCCTAAATTTGGCAATCGTCGGTGTGAATGCATCTCCCCGGCGTGTATTGTGAAACAAAGCTCCGAACTCGACATCCCCGGCCCTTACTGGACCGATAAGTATTGACTGCAGGTTTGGTCCCCGGATGCTCAATCTCGCGCAGCCGAGCGCCGTCCCGTCATTTCACGGTTGACGGCCGTCTTTTTGCCGTCCCGTCCCGTCTCGAAGTCTAAGAAATCAAAGAGACGGTCCTTTTTGCAACGGCCCATACCCGTCTCGGCATCATGGATTGACGGCCGTACCCGTTGACGGGACGGTGGGCAGCCCTAGATTCGAGGCGTGTGGTTATCGAGAAACACACCGCCAGCCAATGCACCAATCGGTCATGTGTACCTGAAGTTTGCGGCCATCAACGCATTCCCGAATTCCATTGGAGGTAGGTGTGTGGGCCTGCTCGCGCGCGTTGCTGTAAAATTAAATTTGGCGTGGACCCAGAAAGTTACTCGCGCGGCCACGAATCGGTGACTAGGCGGATAGGGTGCGAGTGACGCAGGCGCGGGAAGTGCGCCGTGGACTCTGTGGGAGGAATGATGTCGACCACGATGAAATCCTGCATGACCAGTAAGTAAGTACGGGTAAGGTAAGGGGCTGAATAACTGAGGAGAACGTACCTGCGCCTTGACGTCGCCCGCGTCGAACGTGCCGACGCCGACGCCGGGCTTGCAGCGCACACCCGCCCAGTCTAGGCTGGCGGTGCTCGCGGGCTGGGGCTCAGCGGCGGTAGAGGCGCCTGGTGGGGTCGAGGACTGGTGCCGAGCGTAAGGCGGCACGGCTCAGGCGAACCGTTGACGACGAGGAAAAGTCGTCGCACGAGCATCGCGTTCACCGTAGGCTCGGAGCTCGCCGCCGCCGGATCTGGGAGAAACTCGCGCAGAGAGGGCACGGAGCCCACCACTTGGACGTGCAGAGGGATTGTATCGCCGAACGCGAAGACCTCCGCAGCGGGGATGAAGAGCTGTCGTTCAGGTTGCGCGTAAATATTCACAGACGCAACGGGATGAGCGAGGAGATGGCGCGTACGTGTACATACGTCTACCGGCCCTAGTGTAGAATTCAAGTGCGGATGTCTCGTGGCCGTAGTCTGCCGCCATTCTTCCGGCATGAACTTCACATCGGCGAGGAAATCGGAGACGGGAGGCTGAATGGGCCGCCCTGGCATCGTGCGGAGGAAGTAGTTGAATGGGACCGTTAGCCTGCAGCGATATAAGTATATATCAATACGGCTACAGCGTGGCACGTACGTGTTTTTTGCGGACATGAAGGCTAGCGCGCGGCCGCGTGTTCGCGTGACGACAACGGAGAGAGTGTAGTTTATTTTCAAGGAAGCGTCGATAGATGTTACGTTATAGGTCGGTGGGAGGGCATGCGCAGCTTCCCCGTCCAAGAAGGGAGGATCGCCCCGAAGGGGAGATTGCTGGGGCACGCCGCATCGTTAGAGTCTTGAGCAGACCACATCGTGTAGGAGTCGTCGAGGACTGTTTTCGAGTTGGAATCACGCCCAAAGACCTTCACCTCCACCTTTCCCTTCAGCTGGCACATTCCTCAGGCGACAAGACCACAGACAAGTAGAAGAGAAACGTACCTGCAAGACGACTGGGGAAACTTTTTCGCGCTCCTCTAGGCTCACGAACCCGCTGATAAATGCGTTGCGCCCGTATGTAGGGGCCTCCGCGCTGGCGTCTTGGTTGGCGAGGACCAGAGTATCGCGGCCGGTTTGTTTTATGAGGGTCCCCGTAAAGACGCGAGATATGAAACGCGGAGTTTGCGCAATGAGAACCTCATCGAAGCGAGGCTCGGGTGAGTAAGAAGGCATCGCGGTGGACGATGTATAGGGCGGCACAACAAAGCAGTCAGAGGTGGGCATTTTCGGTTGGGGGATCGCTCAAGGCACCTGCCACAGTCGAGTCACAGTTTTTCTTCGCACGACATTTATTGAAGATTGCTAAGCGAAATGCTAGCGAAGTCCATCGCAGTTCCACAACTCATCCACGTGCATCCACAGTAGTCGATGACGGAAGTATTTGAAAAACAGGGCAAGACAGCGCAGCCTGCCTGTGCTTTGTGCCTGGGCTAATGCCCATGAGGTTGAGAAAAAGACTTGGTACATCGACAGACAAGTAGAGGTTCGTGGTGCCGGTTGTTAGAAAAAATTGCTGGCCATTTGCCAATGGCTCTGTGAGTCATCGGTCAACTCCGTCGATGTGACATAGGACGGTTCACTAAGCTGCTCGACTCCGTGGGTATTGGTATCCAGACTCCAGAGGTATTCAGGTCTTGATGCCGGCCAGGAAGCATATTGGGCATGAGAGGAGAAACCAAGCGTCGCATCATGATCTTGGCTGCATCAGTGGCTGTGAACATTGATGCGCTCACTGAGGCGTCGCTTTCATATTTACTTATCCAACATTCGAGGTCTTAGTGTGAATAATATCGTCAGAGCAGTTCTCTTTAGTGATCCAGACGCCACTATTCCAAATTACCAGAGGGTGTTCAGCCACCATGTTACTGGCATGTGACTTGATACCGCGACGCGTAATAGCAAGCACGAGCAAATACATAATGAGTTTCTTCAGCACCAGCAATTCGCGGCCGTACCGAGGGTTTCAGTAGACAATGCTGAATTAGGATGTATATACCGCGTTATACCGGTGACCAAAGCCTTCCCTATAGCGTACTACCCTCGCTCCCCCCTACTTATTGTGCCGCCATTGCCATCCCATCTCCGTCTACCTCTTTGTCTCACGTATAGTGCTATATGGGCGTCCGCGCGCACTCTAAATCTGAATTATTATCCCAAACGTTCCCAAACAAAAAAAGAAAAAAAATTGAGTCTGATATGAAAGCGTGAGAACCTACGGCTGATGGTCATGAGCCCCTGACCGTCTCGCTCATCGTCGCCGTGCACCACTTCATTGTCGCCGCCATGAATCCCATTGACACTGCTCCACTGTTGACACCCGACACGACGATGACTGACCGCGTCCGAGAGGTGCGTCCTCCAGCTCCTCATCATGCAGTGGTGTCGTGCGGTACAACTGGGACATATGCTAACTTTACCCGACACCGCAGAACCTCTTGCAGCTGCGCATCGAAGCCGACCACTCCATCGTTCGCGCCGAGGTGGCGGAGACGAAGAACAAGAAGCTCGAGCAGACGGTGCTGGAGAAGGAGCAAGAAATCAAGAGCCTGTGCGTGTATCCCCTGCGTTTCGCTCTGGCCTCTCATAGAGCTACTTTGACACTCAATTCCCCTGTCTTCTGAAATGCTGCGTGTTGTTTACAGGATCCGAGAAATGGACGTGCGGGCGGAAGAATACAAGCGGCAGCTGCACGCCGCGGAACAGGAGCGCGATCAGTGGAAGCAGAAGTACGAGGTGCGTAGTTGTACGCCCTGCGCCCCCTTCATCGCTTCCTAAATTGCTTGATTCTCCGAATTCTGAGCCTCACTTCCACTTTGCCAGGCTATGGAAGCAAAGTACCGAATCGTCAAGGCGCAGATCAACGCGCCCGTCTCCCATCTCTGAGCCTCATCTATATCGCCACCCACTGCTCTCAGATCAAGTTATCAGCAGTACACGAGCATTTTTCCTCTTTGTGCTCGTTTCGCATGCATACAGTGTCTCTGAATTTCACCTTTCCTTCGCTTCTGCCATCTTTCTCTGGTCTGTGATCATGGTCTCATATCCAAGCCGATACAATTCCTCCTCCTCAGAATTCATCTCTCTTCCTGCGCATTGTTCTTCCGTCCATCCCTGCCCTGTTCCGCCGCGCCTCCGTGCTCGTGCCGTAGGTGCATCACCATCTTCCTCAAGGCCTCCCTCACTCCGTCCCTCCTCTCCCGCATCCCTGGAATCCAGCCGCTGTGAAGATTAAATATTGATGCGCTAGGTCCCAACTCTCAAAATAAAGCAAGGATGGCAATTTGAGCTCGTGTAAAAATTGTTTCAGCAGTCAGCCCATAATAATCAAGACGCTGCGGTTTTCCAGCCATTAGCGTGCACCTAGGATGTGAGTTATCTCCCACGGGCGTAAAGACAAAGATGATTTATTGGCTCTACTTGGGGTCCTAATTGTGGGCGGATTCTTACTGTTATTCCAAGCACGTACCGAATTTTGAAGCGGTGTGAAAGAAGACAGAAAGGGGGAAAAAGAAGTGGTCGCAGTCTCCATGACCCGACCCCGAATCGAACGGGCTGTCTGTCTGCCATTTATATACTAATGAAAGTAGGTGTAGTCCATCGCTACGGGTCTGTTCGTGTCATTCATGCGGTACTTGTGGAGATACCAGTGAGGGGTTGGGAGAAGTAGGGATTGGATAACTCGCCGATAGATCTGGCTTCAAGTGAGGTTAACAAGATTGTACAGAGGCGGGCTGAGTGCTGATGTGACCCGATGTGGGGATGGCAACGAAGGGTCAAGGAACAGAAGAGCTGGTCACATCATAAGCGGACATGCGTACCTTCCGCTACCAATTCAGTATCTTTTGTGTTCACATCTGAATATTATAGACAAGTGTTCGAATTGGTTTAATTCCGCGCGTTGTGTGCTCAACCAGTTGAATAGATTTCAACGAAGGGGGTTTGACTGGGTCTACTTCGGGTCGTTGAAGAGAAGAGCATGAGGTAAATACTAAAATATGTCTAGGCAAGAATGATTCCCGCTTTGTGCGATTTTCTCTTACATAAACCGCGCTAAGTCTGTAGAGTTAGAATAAACTGGTAATCGAGAATACTTGAATAAGTGCAGACATCTGTCACGGTATTCTCTTTTCTTGGTCCCCGAGTGTGTCCCTGCGAAAAAAACAATTCCAATCTATATCACGCCTTTGAGAGTACCGAGCGAAGTCGCCTCGTAAATCTGCATCTAATGTCAATACACCGCCAGCCAATTCACAAATCAGCCATGTCTACCTGAATGAAGTCTGGCACCATCGGCGCATCCTAATTCCAGGAGGTAGGTGTGTATTCGCACTACTCGGGCACGTTCGCGCGCGTTGCTGCTAAATTAAATTTGGCGTGGACCCAAAAGGCTACGAGTCGCCCGGCCACGAATCGGTGACTATGCGGATAGGGTGCGAGTGACGCAGGCGCGGAAACTGCGCCTTGGACTTCATGGGAGGGATAATGTCGACCACGACGAAATCCTGCATGACCAGTAAGTACGGGTAGGCGAAGGGGCTGAAGCAATGAGGAGAGCGTACCTGCGCCTTGACGATGCCCGCGTTGAACGTGCCGACGTCGACGCCGGGTTTGCAGCGCAGCTCGCCCGCCCAGTCCAGGCTTGCGGTGCTCGCGGGCCGGGGCTCAGCGGCGGCAGAGGCGCCTGGCGGGATCGAGGACAGGGTGGTGGTGCCGAGCGTAAGGCGGCACGGCTCGGGTAAGTCGTTGACGACGAGGAAGAGTCGCCGCACGAGCATTGCGTTCACCGTAGGCTGGGGGCTCGCCGCCGCCGGATCTGGGAGAAACTCGCGCAGAGAGGGCACGGAGCCCACCATTTGGACGTGCAGAGGGATTGTATCACCGAACGCGAAAACCTCGGCGGCGGGGATGAAGAGCTGTCGATCAGGTCGCGCATGAATATTCATAGACGCAACGGGATGGATGAGAAAGGAGATAACACGTACGTGTATATCGACCGCCCCTAATGCAGACTTCGAATGCGGATGTCCCGTAGCCGTAGTCTGGCGCCATTCTTCCGGCATGAACTTCACATCGGCGAGGAAATCGGAGACGAGAGGCTGAATGGGCCGCGCTGGCCTCGTTCGGGGGCAGTAGTTGAATGGGATGGTTATCCTGCAGCGATATAAGAATAAATTAATTCGCCTGCAGCACTGCACATACGAATTTTTTGCGGACATAAAGGCTAGCTTGCGGCCGCGTGTTCGCGTGACGATAACGGAGAGGGTGTAGTTTATTTTCAAGGAAGCCTCGATAGATATCACGTTGTAGGTCGGTGGGAGAGCGTGCGCAGCGTCCCCGTCCAAGAAGTTCGACGGGAGGATCGCCCCGAAGGGGACATTGCTGGGGCACGCCGCATCGTTAGAGTCTTGAGCAGACCACAGCGTGTAGGAGTCGTCGAGGACTATTTTCGAGTTGTAACCACGCTCAGAGATCTTCACCTCCATCTTTCCCTTCAGCTGGCACAATCTTCAGGCGACAAGAACACGGTCAGGTTGACAAGAAACGTACCTGCAAGACGACTTGAGAAACCTTTTCGCGCTCCTCTAGACTCACGAAACCGCTGATGACTGCGTTGCGGCCGTATGTAGGGGCCTCCGCGCTGGCGTCCTGGTTTGCGAGGACCAGAGTATCGCGGCCGGATTGCTTTATGAGGTTGCCGGTGAAGACGCGAGACTTTAAACGTGCAGTTTGTGCAATGAGAACCTCATCGACGCGAGGCTCGGGTGAGTAAGACGGCACCGCGGTGGACGGTGTGTAGGGCGGTAGAACAAAGCAGTCAGAGGTGAGCATTTCTGGTCAGTTGGTGGTGCTGAACAAGAGGTGGGGATCACCCTCGACTTGTCTCATTTTTTAGCTTATTTGCAGAAGCGCTCAAGGCACCGCCGCAGTCGAGTCATAGTTTCGCTTCGCACGACATTTCCTGAAGATTGCTAAGCGAACTGCGAGCGGAGTCCACAGCAGCTCCCCAGCTCGTCCACAGTAGTTGATGGCGGAAAAACAGGGCAAGACAACTGCGCGCGCAGCCAGTACTTCTTGCCCTTGCAAATGGACAT
Source organism: Mycena galericulata (assembly GCA_029289565.1). Classification (NCBI taxonomy): domain Eukaryota; kingdom Fungi; phylum Basidiomycota; class Agaricomycetes; order Agaricales; family Mycenaceae; genus Mycena; species Mycena galericulata. The sequence goes on along the minus strand of JARKIA010000059.1, from coordinate 55,954 downwards.
AGGCTGAAGAAGATGCTTTTTCCATCCACACACAGGTAGGATTGAATCGAGGTTCCAATTTCCGGTGCCGGTTGTTATTGTTAGAAAAATTTGCCGCCCATTGAACGGCTCTGTGAGTCATCGGTTAAACGGGACGGATTCACTTGGCTGTTCGGACCGATTCTTCAAGCTGTTCAGCTGCATCCAGAGGTATTCAAGTCTTGATTCCGACCCGGGAGCATGGTAGCATGAGTTGGCATGAGAGGAGAAACCAAGGGTCGCATCTTGGCCGCATCAGTGGCTGTGAATATTGATGCGCTAACACTGATTCTAACTTTGTTGAAGCCCCTGACCCGGGACTTGCCCGGGACCGTCGTCGCCATCGTCGCTCATGGTTGCCACCACTAATCCCATTGACACTGCTCGACTGCCGAGGCCTGATATGACGATGACCGACCGCGTCCGAGAGGTGCAAGAGAGGTGCGTCCTTCTCCTCCTGCTCCTTATCATGTGGTATCGTGGGGTACAACTGGGATATATGCTGACTTTACCCGACACCGCAGAAACTATTTCAGCTGCGCATCGAAGCCGACCACTCCATCGTGCGCGCCGAGGTGGCGGAGACGAAGAACAAGAGGCTCGAGAAAACGGTGCTGGAGAAGGAGCAAGAGATCAAGAGCCTGTGCGTATTTCCCCTGCTTTTCACTCTCTCCTTGCACTGAGCTACTGTAACTCCATCCCCCTGTCTTGAGATGATGACTGAAATGCTACGTGTCGTTACAGGATCCGGGAAACGGACGTGCGGGTGGAAGAGTGCGAGCGGCAGCTGCACGCCGCAGAGCAGGAGCGTGATCAGTGGAAGCAGAAGTACGAGGTGCGTAGTGCGTGTAAGCCCTGCGCCCCCTCTTAATTTGCTTCATTCTCCGAGCTCTGAGTCTCACTTTCACTTTACCAGGCCATGGAAGCAAAATACCGAATCGCTAAGGTGCAGACTCTTGCCGCACCCGTCTCCCATCTCTGAGCCTCATCTATATCGCCCCCACTACCCTTGGCTCGAATTATCCGTAGTATATGAACATTTTCACTTTCTATCCCCGTTTCGCATGCATCCGAGCCTGCTCTGGATGAAATAGAATATACTTCTACTAAAATAACACAAGATTCGAAGCGTGTGTTTTTCGAGAAACTTGTCTGTATTTAAGAGCCCCGGTGGAAGTCGTCTCGTAAATCTGTATATAATGTCAATTCACCGCCAGCCAATGCACTCATCAGTTATGTGTACCTGAAATTTGCGGCCATCAACGCATTCCCGAATTCCATTGGAGGTAGGTGCGTGGGCCTGCTCGCGCACGCTCGCGCGCGTTGCTATAAAATTAAATTTGGCGTGTACCCAGAAGGTTACTCGCCCGGCCACGAATCGGTGACTAGGCGGATAGGGTACGAGTGACGCAGGCGCGGGAACTGCGCCTTGGACTCCGTCGAAGGAATGATTGCGACCACAATGAAATCCTGCATGACCAGTAAGTGAGTATGCGTAGGGGAAGGAGCTGAAGAAATGAGGAGAACGTACCTGCGCATTGACGATGCCCGCGTTGAACGTGCCTACGTCGACGCCGGGTTTGCAGCGCAGCTCACCCGCCCAGTCTAGGCTGGCGGCGTCGGTGGTGGCAGAGGCGCCTGGTGGGATCGAAGACAGGGCGGTGGTGCCGAGTGTAAGGTGGTAGGGCTCGGGCGAGTCGTCGACGACGAGGGAGAGTTGCCGCATGAGCATGGCGTTCACCGTAGGCTGGGCACTCGCCGCCGCCGGATCTGGGAGAAACTCGCGCAGAGAAGGCACGGAGCCCGCGACCTGGACGTGCACAGGGATTGTATCACCGAACGCGAAAACCTCTGCAGCGGGGATGAAAAGCTGTCGTTTAGGTTGAGCGTAAGTATTCACAGACGCAAAGGGATGAGCGAGGAGATAGGGGCGTACATGCATATCGACCGCCCCTAGTGCAGAATTCGAGCGTGGATGTCCCGTAGCCGTAGTCTGGCGCCATTCTTCCGGCATGAGCTTCACATCGGCGAGGAAATCAAAGACAGGAGGCTGGATGGGTCGCGCTGGCCTCGTGCGGGGGCAGTAGTTGAATGGGATGGTTATCCTGCAGCGATATAAGAATAAATCAATTCGCCTGCAGCATGGCACATACATATTTTTCGCGGACATGAAGGCTAGCTTGCGGCCGCGTGTTCGCGTGACGATAACGGAGAGAGTGTAGTTTATTTTCAAGGAAGCCTCGATAGATATCACGTTGTAGGTCGGTGGGAGAGCGTGCGCAGCGTCCCCGTCCAAGAAGTTCGACGGGAGGATCGCCCCGAAGGGGACATTGCTGGGGCACGCCGCATCGTTAGAGTCTTGAGCAGACCACAGCGTGTAGGATTTGTCCAGGACTACTTTCGAGTTGTAACCGCGCTCAGAGATCTTCACCTCTATCTTTCCCTTCAGCTGGCACAATTTTCAGGCGACAAGAACACGGGCAGGTAGACAAGGAACGAACCTGCAAGACGACTCGGGAAACCTTTTCGCGCTCCTCTAGGCTCACGAAACCGCTGACGACTGCGTTGCGGCCATATGTAGGGGCCTCCGCGCTGGCGTCCTGGTTTGCGAGGACCAGAGTATCGCGGCCGGAATCGCCGGATTGCTTGATGAGGTTACCAGTAAAGACGCGAGAGTTGAAACGCGGAGTTTGTGCGATGAGAACCTCATCGACGCGAGGCTCGGGTGAGTAAGAAGGCACCAAGGTGGACGGTGTGTAGGGCGGCAGAATAACGCAGTCAGAGGTGGGCATTTCTGGTCGGTTGTTCTGAACAGGCGGCGAGGATCACACTCGAGAATTGTGTCATTTTTAAACCCAGTTGCACAAGCGCTAAGGGAACCGCCGCAGTCGAGTCATAGTTCGCTTCGTACGACATTTCCTGAAGATTGCTAAGCGAGCTGCGATCCCCAGTTCGTCTACAGTAGTCGATGACAAAACTATTTGAAAAACAGGGCAAGACAGCTGCGCGCGCAGCCTGCCAGTGTTCCATGCCCTTGGTAAAGGCCATGAGGCTGAAGAAGATGCTTGGTCCATCCACGCAGGTAGAATTGAATCGAGGTTCGCGGTGCCCGTTGCAATTGAAAAAAAACAATTGCCGGCCTTTGAATGTCTTTGGGAGTCATCGGTTAAACGCCGTCGATGTGACATAGGACAGATTCACTAAGCTGCTCAGGCGGATTCCCTGACCGGCGCGGTTACGGTGTTTCTGGGATCAAAGTCACGGTTCCCTATAGAGCGGAACCGTTTACGCGTAACCAGAAGGGACTCGACCGTAACCAGCGACTAACTCCGGAGGTATCCAGGTTTTGATTCCGGCCAGGGAGTGGCTAGGGAGCATACTGGCAAGAGTTGGGCATGAGAGCAGAAACAAAGGTCGCATCATGATCTTGGCCGCATCACTGGCTGTGAATATGCGTTAACACTGACTCGGCGTCCCTTCCAACATTAGGGGCAGTCAGAGTAGACGATTCTACACGATTCTGAGGCGATTCTGACAGTCGATTCTGACAGTGATTCTGATTTATTTAAGCTTGAGAGAATTGTCGAAAATCAGAATCGCCTCAGAATCGTCTCAGAATCGCCACAGAATCGATGTAGAATCGCCTCCAGAGGAGATCTCCAGAGGAGATTCTACATCGATTCTGATTAAAAATAATTCCGAGAATTGTCTCAGAATCGCCGTCAGAATCGACCTCAGAATCGGCATTAATTTTCTACTCTGACCGCCCCTATTAGTGAAAAAGAGCATTATAGCAGTTCTCTAAAGATGCAGACATTTCAGCCACCATGTTACTGGCATGTGACTTGGTTCCGCTAAGAGGACGCACGAGAGCAAATACATAATGATTTTCTTCGGCCCCTACAATTCACATTTGTACCTCGGGTTTCGGTAGATGATAGAGTTGATGTGTTACTTAACGGTGGCAAAGACCGATGCGAACTCCGCGCCACTTCCACAAATTACAATTATCCAACACCTGAAAAAAGACAGAGCACCAAGCAGCCTCAATCGAGGCACCCGCAGTTTTTTACAGCTCTTTGCGGAACTTAGGGCGCGGCCCTTTTTTTTTTTTGGCAAGTTTTCACGAGAACGGCCACTACGAGCTCAATTCTCACTTGATTACCTTGGGACTAGGCTCATTCGATTCGCATCGCAAATCCGCAGGGCTATGGGTATTGCAATTTTTTTTAAGCAGCTAGAAATAATTCACTAGTTTGATTTTCGGTGTTTTCCACTGTCTGACAGCGGAACATGTCCCATAGTAGGTAAAGTGATCCGATTGGCCTAGGTTTTTAATATGATGTACTTGGATGTATTCTGGAGGGCCTCAAATACCGGGATAGTGAATGTAACTTGTACTTCAAATATACAGCTCATAGGGAAATTCACTTACAGCTCTTTGCAGAACTTAGGGCGCGGCGTGTTTTTTTTTTTTTTTTGGTAAATTTCACGAGAACAGCGATTGTGGGATCAATCCTCAACCGTTTGCCCTGGAGATAGGATCATTCGATTTGCACGGAAAGGGCGGAGGGCCCCATCTGCTTGGTTTTTTTATGGGCACCGAAATTTTCCTTTTTGGGATAGATTCCCGCGTTTTTCAGTGGTTGAGCAGAGAACACGTCCCATGGGACCTATTTTGCTCCGATTGACCTATATTCTTTTTGTGGTGGACTTGAACATGTTCTGGAGGGCCTGAAATACCGGTATTTTGAATGTGATCAATACTTCAAATATACAGGTCACAGATAAATTCCTTTCATATTGCTGATCTCAAAGTGTATGGTGGATTTGAACCAGCATTCACATTCACTATCCCGGTATTTCAGGCCCTCCGGAATATATTCAAGTGCACCATAACAAAAATATAGGCCAATCGGAGCAAAATAGGTCCCATGGGACATGTTCTCTGCTCAACCACTGAAAAACGCGGGAATCTATCCCAAAAAAGAAATTTTTGGTGCCCATAAAAAAACCTAGCAGATGGGGCCCTCCGCCCGTTCCGTGCGAATCGAATGATCCTACTTCCGGGGCAAACGGTTGAGGATTGATCCCACAATCGCTGTTCTCGTGAAATTTACCAAAAAAAAAAAAAACACGCCGCGCCCTAAGTTCTGCAAAGAGCTGTAATATTCTGATTGCCACAATGTGTGATAGATTTGAAGGAGAGGTCGCAATCACTATCCTGGTGTTTCAGGCCCTCCAGAATACCTCCAAGTACATCATATTGAAAAATCTGGGCCAATCGGAGCACTTTACCTACTATGGGACATGTTCTGCTGTCAGACAGTGGAAAACACCGAAAATTGGACCAGGGAATCATTTTGAGATGCTTAGAAAAATCGTAGTATACCGATCCCTGAAGATTTTCCATGCAAATCGAATGAGCCCATTCCCGAGGTAATTAGGTGAGAATTGAGCTCGTAGTGGCTGTTCTCGTGAAAACTTACCAAAAACAGAAAAAAACAGCCCGCGCCCTAAGTTCTGCAAACAGCTGTAAAAGGTTTCCTGGCAGCAAATGGCATGTGTGACTTACTTCCCTGACACGTAGAAGAAAGTGCGAGCAAAAAATTAGCTTCTAAACTGTTAAACAGTGTCCAAGTCGGTGCTCACCGCGCGTCATTCGCATTTAATCATGGAAGCAAATTCGAGTGCTAATTTCAACAGCCAAGCGGACATCAACTTTTGCTTACGATTTGTCTTCATCTTAGCCTTGAACCAATTTGCACAGAGTCTTTGAGGAGTTCAGAGCACAGGGTTGCTCAAAAAAAACCAATACAATATCCCGATGACCAGAACCCTAATTGAACGGGCTCATGTCATTTATTGGCTCCAGATCTCCATCCCAGTGACTGCAGGTTCCGACCATCCGCCACGAGTATCCACATTAGGTCAGAAAAAGTGCCCTTGACTATACCCAGAGACATCAGATATAGGTCGAGTGCACCGTAGATCTCTCCTTCAATGCACCTGACTCCGAGTCCTTGGGCACTGATGTAAACACTAAAAGAGACGACAATAGCAGTCCGATACTCGCTGCGTTCAGACGGCTTAGCGGCACAGGTAAAAGGCCCTGCCGACTATACGGCTATGCCGATCCCTATCCTAAGGCCTAGCCATATTTCCCCATGAAGCACCTGACACCAGCGTGAAGGCGAGAAAGACACGAATGTGAAGACGCTAGTCTCTCACGACGTTCAAGTACTATGAAAGTGTGTGCAGCTCGTGAAGGACATGCATTGTTCATGCGACGAGTCAAAGGATGAAAGTTGAAGTTGAACATGAAATTCACAAAGCGGCCGTAACGCATCTGTCGGAAGTAAACAGTGCGACGCGAGTCAGAATCGATTTCGAGGTCAATTTCTGAGGAGCTGTGGGCAGGCAGGAGTAGGACGTACAGGTCTGCACAGGGCCTGGGCTTGTCTAGATCTTTTCGTCAATGGACCTTCCCAACGTTTAAAGTGTCGACGTCTCATGAACCGCATCTTGCACTCTGAATAGCCTGTGAGGCATTTTCAACCTTCAAAACTCAGTCTTCGACCTTGCGTTTCCCGATTGTGAACCGGAACCTTCCATACCTCCTCAAGGAAGCGTATTCGGAGTTATGTAGTCAAGTTTGAGACAACAGAATCTATGTCCTCAGGTAACCCTGATTGCCTGAAACAGAAGAATGAAACTGAAATCGTGAGAATTCAGGCTCCCCAGAGAGACCACTCAAGCCCGTGTCGGGCGGGGTCGGGCCTGCGTCGGGCTTAGAAACCCGGGCATGGGCGGGCTTGCGCTCGGGACACCACCATTCCAAATACGGTTTAACTACATTTATCTCGGCCCTTTAAATTGTCATCGGCCGTTGTCATCGGCATCGCGGTGGATTCATTTCCCTGAGCGCTCAGGCCTCAGGGCTACATACAGTGCCAGACCTTGAATGTAACGCCACAAAAGCGAAATATATTGTCGTGTTGCAAGGAGTATGTATGCAGTCTTTGGACTCTGGAGCAGCCGAGACATGTACACCCGAGGCCTAGGAGAAGAGACCCCACAGTAGCACAAGCCGGAGCAGTCCAGGGTTGTAGTCGAAATACTTGCTCTTGCTCTGAACCAGCCCAGCCCTTCATGTAAATTAAAGGATACTTGAGGAAGGGAGACGAAGATGAATTGAAGAAGTTGGAAAGAACAAGGGAGGTCGATCCTTGGAATTGGAGCAAGACCTTTAAATTCGCTCCTCGCGGGTCAGTGCTTGGCATCAGTGGCTCGGAATGTCATGTCGTATAATGCCGGAACTGCTTTCGCTACTCTGACAGCTAAAATAAATCCAGACCGAACTCTTTATGTAAACTTCTGTGAATGTCGGAAGTTGGACATTTGGGATGCTCAAATCGCCGGACTGGACCTTGTCCGAGTAGCCAGATCGTACCACTGAAATAATCTCATCTTGGGATATTCAACGGATAATATTAAATTCCAATAAAAGCTACTTGTACTCTTTACGTGAACATCCCGAGAAAAGCTGGACCAATTCATTTCGAGCGAGGTAGGTTGGTAGGTAAGTATCATTAATCAGGCGATAGCATAATCCCGGCAGCTACTCAACATTTTAATGTCGGTCGTGTGCCCTTCTTGAGCGGTCCTAGAATAGCCCGTGGAGTGCGGTTTTAGTCCGGAAAAGGCGCGGGGCGGTGTTCAGGCGTGGGATCGTTCGCTCCTCTCCCTCCCCCGTTGTGGAATTCGTCCTGAGTCTAGAGGTCGGCATTGAAACGCCCAGAGAAGGAGAAGGAGCCGTACACCAGCACACGATGTGGCGCCGAAGCCAACGGCAATGCCATAGGTGGGAGATACATAGAAGGAGAAAGGTACAAGGAACCGAGGTCGGTACCAGTATTGCGAGACTTTACAATTGGTCCTAACTTTGCACTGCCCGGAATTTGACCAAACCGGTGTAGTTTCTGTCAGTCCGGTGTTCAAGGGGGAACCGAACTTCGCGGAATTCAACCTCTTTGCGGATTGATCGGAGTTGTATACATCGCTGTATAAAGCGAGAGAGATAAGGACGTACCAGTCCTCTAATTCGCAAACATGGCGACCATTGCTGGAGTCACAGGCAAGCAGTTTCTGCCCACCACCAAGGACTACGACCTCTGGCAGTACCAGTATGCCACCACCACCCACGAAGTCAATCATGACATGAACCCGGGCCTCATCGTTCAGCCCCTCAACAAAGACGACATCAAGAGGACCATCGCCTACGCTAAAGCCCATAAAAAGGCCATCGCGATCCGGACCGGAGGCCACCAGTACAGCGGAGCCTCGTCCACGGGACAAAACAACATCCAGTTGGACCTGCGAAACACGTTCCAGTCCCCCGACGACCTCGCCTACTTCGAGAACGACAATCAAAGCTTCGTCCGCGCCAGCGTCAGTCACAGCCTGGGCGACTTCAACGCGTTCCTCGGCAAGCACCACGTCTTCGTGCCCCACGGCCAGTGCACCGAGGTCCACGTCGGCGGCCATGTCCAGACGGGCGGGTACGGCCAGCTGGGCCGCAGCTTCGGCCTTTTGGGGGACCACGTACTCTCGCTCGAGATTATCGATCACGACGGCGAGGAGCAGGAGATCACCCGCGCCAGCGACCCGGACCTCTTCTTCGCCTGGCTGGGCGGCAGCCCGGGCAACCTCGGCGTGCTGACACACTTTTCAATTAAGGTGCACCGCGACGCCGATCACATCGGCTCCCTGGGCTTGCGTGCCGTGCACCTGTACGATACGGCGAAGCTGCGCAAGCTGCTGGGCCACCTGGCGGCGATGAGCGACGATGAGAACTTCCCGCGCAACTACGACCTGTGCATCAGCGTGCTCAGCGCCTCGTTCGACATCCTCGGGCTCATGGGCGGGCTCGACGACAAGATGAAGGAGGAGCACCCGGAGATCTTCGGCCATGACGGCAACCCGCTGTGGCCGCGCATGATCGTTGTGTACGCGCAGTATGTGCCGTTTGGGCCGGACGACAAGCCCGACATGGAGTTTTTCGAGCAGCTCAGGACGGGCCACTTTTTCCAGAGCGGCGTCGAGGAGAAGCCGATGTCGGAACTGACAGCCGGGTGGATCTTCCGCAATACGCGCGAGTTTGACCTCCCCTATGTCAAGCGCACGTACCTGACCAAGTCGACGACGCTGGTCAAGGATGGCTGGGTGGACTGGGTCGTGCGTCGCATGGATGAGATCGTTGAGCCGGACGACAATGGCCAGTGGCTGTCGGCGCAGCTGCAGTGCTTTGGCGGGAAGAACTCCATGTTCACGAGGAATGCGGACAACGGCACGGCCTATAGCGTAAGTCTATCAATACCTCCTGAAGATGCATCATCTCACACTCCATTCATAGTGGCGCGACTCGACGATATGCATGACCATCGACAACTTCCACAAGCCCGAGAAGAAGGCAGATGCCGAAGCTTGGGAGGCCACCAACGACAAGGAAGGCCTTGGTGCCAATGGGATCTTCAGCGAGCAGGACCGCCGGGTGCTTTGGGGCTCGTATGGCTCCTTCGACCTGGACTCGGTCTGGGACACGTATTACGAGGACAGGCCCAAGTATGAGAGGCTGATGCAGGTGCGGAAGCGGACCGATCCTGATGGCATCTTCACGCCAAACACCTTCTGCGTCAAGCGGGCCGAGTGAGGTGTTAACCCTGGATGTCGGGAGACATCTCTGTTGTCTATCTAACAAAAAAGGCCTTTGTCAAGGTCGTGGCGCGGTAAACCACAGACTATATATAATGTACCTAATCTAGTGTAAAAAAGGCGGTCCCCTGTTTATTATATAATCCTCGGAGTTTGAACCCGACGGAACGCTCCGAGTCAACCCCGAAAACTCGAAATTAGTCCAAGTTTCAACACCATCGACCATTTCGCAGTCGCACATTTTGAACGCCTACGATTGTGCCCCAAACCCATTTTCTCGTTACATAAAAATCTTCGTTGAAACTCGGGACTCGGGAGTCAGAACCAGCGGCCGAGTCCGAATCGCCAACCGAATCGAATGGATGTATGATCTTACCTCCAAGGCAGCCTGATCACAGACCCGGTAGCGGATGGTCCGCGCCCTGTGTTTATATTGTAGCGATTTTACTGAGTGCGCAGGGAGCCCGTTCGATTCGGGGCTGGGTCATTCAGGAATGCCTTTTTAAGTTTTTTCTTGTCGTGGTAGGCCAGGTCTTCTACATTCTAAATCAAATCGCACAACCCTGTATTCATTTTTTCCTGATGATATTTTAGTATCTACCTCCTCTGTTCTCTTCAATGACCAGTATGTACGAGCCATCTAATCAATTTCGAAAGACCCCCTTCCACCTAACCTGACAAATCGTGAACTTAATGTGAAGACGAATCGGGACTGGACAGACTAGTGGCGGATGGCCCGCACCAGGTTTCTGTGGCTCAAATTCACTGAATCAATAGCTGGGACTCTGGAGCCCGTTCCATTAGCGGGTGGGGTCATGCTCCGTAAGTAATGCTTCGAGTTTTTCTCTGTGTACATGTACGTATCACATAAGAAAATAATCCCACACTCTGGACATCTGATCCCATTGCTTGCTTTGTACACGGGGAGAATCCCTGGAACCGGCGTTCGTGATTCGGACCGGCCGTGTCATACTACCTACCTTCCTTAGTCCTGCCTATCTCTGCGAAGTTGAAATTAACACGCTGCTTCTAAATCGTGCTTCTAAATCGGCGACCTGGCATTCCCTTCAACGCAACCTTTATCTCCTATCTCCGATACTATCTCCTGGCGAAGTCGGAATTAAACGATCAGGTGCCTCACATTCCCTTCCCTTCCACAAACTCAACCCGAGCAAAGCAGGAAGGAAGACCTGTCGCGGATGGTCCGCACCTGCATCCGATTGTGATACACCCAAGCAAATCAGCAGGGAGCCTGTTCGACTCGGGCGCCGGTCGTCGTCCCTGGAAATCCTTTTTTTTTTTTTGCACTGATCCCTCGACGATATTCTCGTGCAAGGAAGGAGAAACCTCCGACCCGTTCCTTCCGCGCCACTAATATTTACTATACGGTACATGTATAGTTCAAATACTTGACAATTTTTCTTATTGATTATAATTCTAGATCACCAACCGGAGCTGTAAACCCTTCCATTGTAACAAAGTAGAGGCAAACCTGAGAAAGGCATGAAGGAAGACCGGTGGCAAATGGTCTGCACCCGCACTCTATCCACTGGGATGGTAGTAAGAAAGTTAGTGGGAAGCCGGTTCGACTCCGGCTCCGGTCATATAGTCGCTCAGTCAGCCCCGCGGCAGACCCTGTCGGAGCTACGTCGCAGGTGTGCCGAGTATCCTCGGCACAGGCTGCCGCTATGACTCGGCACAACTCTGTCGTACAATACGGCACACGGCATACGGCTATGCGGCACACCCGTATAGCCCTCGGCGCCCTCCTTTACGGTTACGGCTCTCAGCCGTACGTACTGCCGTGAGAAACCGTATGAATACGGCCGCATACGGCACTCACACGGACCGTAAATTGGGGCAGATCGTATCAGATCGCATCATTCCGCAGGCAAGTGCCTTCACGACCCAACCCGTTCATAACCTTTGATCAGTCTTCGATCTCCCTCACAATCTGAATCTTCAGGCCCACCTTCAAGACCTTGAACTTCCTTTACAAATAATACCATTACTACTGACACGGGCGCTTCTCTCCATCAAAGCTCACACTGGGGGCAAAGACCAACGCACTTGAAAGGCAAGTGCGATTCAGTCATGTGTTCTGCACCCAGCAAAACGGCCAACAAAAGAACCTTGAGTTGACAAAGGCAGGCTTTGTCGACCCCCCACCAGCCGACAAAGCCTTCCCTTGTCTGCCAATGCCTGTGTTGCAGGGTGCGTACCACATGCCTGAATCGCACTTGCTTTTCAGGTGCGTCGGGTCGTGCCCCCAGTGTCAACTCGAGCTTAACTCGCCAGAACTTAGCCGAAACTCGAGGACTATCGGCAAGTCAAGACTCACCTGGTCGAGATAAACTATCTTCCGTGCAGTCTTAATTAGGGCTGTGCACTGTGCCCGTCGATTCCACGGGGGAGTAACGGGCACCCATCGAGATTCGAGTGGTTGTAAGATTTTTGACGGAACGGGACGGCCGATGGAACGGCCGTGACAGGTGCACCGCTGGTCTCAGATTCATAAGAGCAGTTATTCTTGCCAATTTGCTCTCATATTTCCCCCGCGGCTGGGTGATAACAATGTTCCAGCTCGGGGATTCAATATTGAGGAGCTACATAAACCGGTCAGCATAACCAATTTGTCCAATTCAAGAGGCATGCACGCCTAAACAGACATGAAGCTTGACCAGACCTCTTTTGTGATTTTTTTTAACCACTGCAAGCAAACTGAAAGCTAACGAAATGAGCGCGGCATAAATATTTTTGCACCCGCGGAATTCAACTCGGCCATCACGCTTCGGGAGTTGCCGGGATTTGCCGAGACCATTGCTACTGGACATTTCGATGCGGAAACGAGGCAGAACAAGTGCTTCACAAGGTCTGAGGGCCTTCAATCTGCGAGGGACCGCCCTTTCTGGTCAGAAATGTGCAGCATGTGCTTATTACCTTGGGAAAAACACAACCCGTTCGACGGCCGTTGGGATGAGAACCCATCCCGACACCGTCCCGTCGAGAACTGTGGAAAAATTCTCCACGGAAAGGGCATGGAAACAGCTCTAGTCCTGATTTGAACCTCACATGTAGTCGCGCCGCCGCCGCCTCGCGCGTCAATGGGCGGGAGGGATGTTCAGTTGCTGGCGCGTGCATCGCTATGCAGAGAGCCTCCACCGGGGTAAGGGCACGGCAGACGGGTATCTTTGCAACTGTGGCCAGTGCCGAAGATACTACGTGCCGTCTCAATTCACGTTGCACTTGACATTGGAAGGGAGGGGAGTGGAACGCGCCTCCCTCCTTCTTTAGTACATACGCATTCTAAAGAATACCTGGTTTAACATACTGTGTCTACGAACGAGGGCACTCTTCGATCTCCTGTCCAGCCGCTCTGACTTGTTCTCTATTACACTCTACACTACCCCGCTATTTTATCTTCGGGGATGTTGGACCTCAACGTCGTCGGATAGAGGAACATACAGGCCGCCTACGTCGCCCTCAAATTTTTTTCTTCGGTCGGCAGGCGCGTTCTCCGTCGCCTAGAATCCTCCTTTTTCCCATGTTGGTATTGCTCTTGACCTTCACACAGATGAGCCTTGTTCCTGTTGCGGCACAAACAAGGCGTACGTCCTGTTTTAACATGATCTGATCGGATACTCGTCTGCCCGCAACTCTTGTCGGACATGAAACACTTTGCTTTGTCTGTGATGACGGAGAAAACGTAGATGAACGAAGGCCCGCAATGTTTTGCGTCTGACTGATGCACGAGTAAGATGGATCTTTCTTGCATTGAGTTTGCTGTTTTTACTTTGACTCTATATATTCACACCGGTCTCTCCGATCACACCGCCATCCACGAAGATCGGCTGATAGCCTTCCACGCGATCTAGTGATCGCTCTGACATGACTTGAAGGCGACTAGTACCGCTCGATACTCCCAGCCAACTACCTTAGCCATTTCCGGACGTGAAAATCTGCCTCTTCCTACATAGCAGCGGACAAACGTCGAAAAGGCTAGTTCAACAAACTTCCTATAATTAGATTGCATACTCGGATCGTGGAGAGAACAAAGATACATAGATGGATGCCTGAGATACATTCGTATGAGAGTGGGTTGAGCCAATCGCGACCCCACGAGCACGGCATCCATGAAGGAAGAATGCAGTCGTGAAAGGTAGCCTTCACATGGTACCCGAGTGGTTCGAAGGAACCACGTGCCGGGCCTTGAACGATAGAAAAGAGGACGTTGAGGTGCGCCAGGGGCCCATTTAAGGGATGATGAGCCGTGAAGGGGGCATGGTATATGTGCAGGTAAGTAAGTATAGTTGAACGATCTGCATCCGCCGCATCCGGCGGATCAATCCTCCGTACGTTCAACTTCCATATTGTCAAGTCGAAACACGATTTGTGTGTATATCCGATGGAGACCCGGAGCACAACGCTTTTGGCGACTGTTAGTATCACCCCTTGGATGAATGGTAGATGATGGCCGTGTGTGGAGCCGCATTCGAGATTGGTTCCGCACTTGCTAATGCAGTCGCCGGAGACGTGTCCACGTCGTGGAGGGTGTTTGTTGACTTTTGATGCTCTGAATTGCTCCAAGATAGCCATTTGGGAGAAGGGTACAAATTCCGGCTAGACAAGCTGTATAAGAGATTAATGTCAGGTTGATATCCTTCTGTACTCGGAGATTCTATGGTGGGTTGGGATCAAAAAGTGCGGCATATCCCATATTATCCCGCTCGAAGTTTGCATTCTCAGAACCTGCAAATCTTCTGATTGCCTTAAAAGAGACGCAGCGAGGCTTGAGCCGCTGGACCTCTAAATTGCTGACCTTTCCACACCCGAGCGAGTTGAAATAGAAGACGCTGAGATATCCAAGATTTCGAGGACAAGTAAATTGGCTCAAAGTTCGTTTTACAGAGAAAAGTAGGAGGGATTTTCGCGGAATGGAAAGGCGGAGCTTCGGCAGAAGGGCGGCTATCACTAAACATTTGATTGCAACACCCTCTAAAAGGCGTAAGCTCCGGGTTTCCATAGATCCGGATGATGTTTTTCTAGACATGGAAGGTTTTTAAGTACATTCGCACCGTGATGTCCGTCCCGACCCCCGAACAAGACATGCAGAATGGTGCTTTCCATGGGCCTTTCGTTTCAGCTGTTCTTCTACGCTTTGTGGCCCTTGTTATAGCCCTCGATCGCGAAATCTGCGGCGACCTGCCAGTTTGATATGGTGCCTCCCTGCCTGCGCGTGGCGTTTATTAAGGGAGTACCGGCTTCCTACCATTTCCCATGGCCTCTGAACGGACTCAAGAACCCCCAATTGCCAGTACTAGCAGGGTCGGTGCCCCCAGTACGTCTGCGTCCATCGACCAACGTTCACGCGTCGCTGCCGAATCAGAGTCCAATTCAGCTCCAGAGACGGGCCATCCGGGCTATATCGCTATCCGTGCCGCTACCGGTAGCCCAGGGCCTGAATCTCCTCGACCTATATCTTCGCATGAGATTCCGACAGATGACGAACATAGTCGACTGCGCGACGCCGCGCGCGGCTCGTTTCCCAGACTTCCGCAACATCCGGAACACATCAAGATCGAAATTCCACAACAAGCTGCACTGGCTCCGAATCCAACTCAGCACGACGTGCCTTCAGTTCCGCGACCGTCGATTTACCATAACAACAGCCAGCATCGGTCAGACCTTGATTGGATTATCCCTGTCGAGCCGAAGCGGGAGGTGAGGTTTTCTCAATTTTGTGGTTGTTCCTATTGATCATGATAACGCTTTCAGCGCCCAAAAACCCTCTACGAACGTCTTCTCCCCACCCTCGAGACTGCGAGGGCTGAACGGGCCAAGTACGAGTGGAAGGCAAAAATGACTGCTTACGCACTCAACGTACGTGGTTTATCAACGCGATTCGTTCGGTAATGTCGGACCATCTCCCTAAAGGCTGCTATCGGCATGCAGGTAGTCTTAGGATCGCTCACAACGGGGCTGTCAGCTGCGACCTCTGGCCGGCAGGTTCGGATTTCTTTCGTGCTAAAATGTGCATTTTCAAACATATCTTCAGACCTCCCTCACCATCGCCGTTCTCGGTGTGGATCTGAGTTTGCCATCTTTTGAAAACTGACCAAAGGCATAGGGGGCTTGTCCACCGTTGTTGCATCGTACCTTGCCCGGGCGCGCGGGTCTAATGAGCCCGAGCTCAGCATTGCGCGATGCAAGGATCTGGATCAGTATATTCGAGAATGCGAGACATTCATGATGGATTTAGGACATCTAACTGATAACGAGCATGACCAGCGACTAAACAAACTGCGAGAGAGGTTCGAGGAGTTGTTGGGCAATGGGAACGGGTAAACTTTTTTTTACTGTCCTTTGTGAATTGCGCTCAAACATAATCAGCGAGAGACGATTAGCGCCAGTTTGAGGTGGTCTCCACATAATTATGAACCACTGTGTTTTACCGTGTAATTGTTACTGTACTTCGTCGCGTTTGCTTGACACTGATTTTTCAGCGCAGTATACAACCCACCACAATTTGAATCATCTTTATAACTCCTGGGCTTGCGCAGAGTCAAACCAGTTGTTGTAGGGAAATCGAGAGATTGATGCTGGTTGATCAGCAGGAAAAATAGCTGTCTGAGATTTTCCTGAGATCATCGACAAATCACTTGGGAATCACGGTTTCATTACACCGAGAGATCACTGTGTTCAAACGATTCGGCGGCAGCGGCAGTGCAAGCCGCATCGGCGATGCTCCCCGATATCCCGCCGTGTACTCGGCACACCGGTTGCGTGACTCGGCATACTATGCCGGGAGCCGGCGCGACAACACTTATTACGGGGATGAAGAAAGAAAGACGGGTTGCACAAGGAAAAAATGAACCCATGCTGTAGGATTCAATGCAAGTGCAAGTTGTGTAATTTGATCACCTTGGCACATGGTTGTGTCGACAAGTAAATTTTGCTTGCCCACTAAAGTTATAATTCTTCGAGCTTATGTAATGCAGTCGTGCATTTTTTCTGCTAGGTTTCTGAATATAATTATTATACAGTATATGGCCCATACACACCTATCTGATCGAAAGCCGGAAACCAGCTGGCATTTTGAATCACTGATTGCAGTGGCCGGCAGCCTGGTTTGCCAGCGGAATTCCAGTGGTTGCCAGGCGCCAAGTAGCTCTGATGAAACCGATGGCTGACCCGCTGGATTACAGTGGTGGTGCCGGCGGCCGTCAATGGCCCCGCACGTGTGGTTGATGCGAGTCTCAGGCTGTCTCAGGCCATCAGTGCATTAAGTTAACGGCGACTTTGTATCGCATTGAGACTTGCAAGGAACCCATCCTATGTCGCGTGGACCCCTCTCCATGTTCTCTTAGATGTATGGCTATGGGATCCTCAAGTTCACATTAACGTTTCAGCCTGTGTTGCTGGCTACTACAACATTTCATTACAGTCAGACTCAGTACATAAACGGGGACTTAGCATTGATATGTCTTGGACATGCTTGAGGACCCTAGAGCCCGACCTTGACACCAGCTTGTATAGCTTGTGTGACTGACTGGTTATGGTGTCTTTTCTCTTCTTTCTACGGTTCTTTTGAACCGTGGTTCGATCCTTATTGCCGCCATTCGTATATTAATTTCTTTCGTGCAGCAGAACGGGCCACATGTCGGATCACTGGACGCCAGTGGTGTAACGGCTGCCAGCAGTGATCTACTTGGCGCACGGATACCAATGGTTCACGGCTGGAAACCAACGGCTGATCGGACGCCTGGTTTCCGGCTTTCGATCAGGTAGGCGTGTAAAGACGACCCAAGATATATGACCCGAGCCAGGATCAAACCGGCTTCCTGCTGACGCTGACCTGTAGGTGTGGACTCACTATTCACTACAGGTCTATATTTCTCTTGGCCCAGGTGGGATTTGTGTCCAACTCCTGATTGAGGATTTGTGTCAACAAGGAGAATTGTCAAGTGTGTGAATTGTACCGTATAGTCAATAAAAGGAGAAAGAAAGAAAATAAAAACCAATGGCTGGCGCTATGACCCACACCCGAATCGATGTTCCGAGCAATGCACGATTCGCTTCACGCTGTAGAAGACCTGGCCTCCCATTGTGGAAAAAGAAAAAGAACACGATCACATCTCCAAATGACCCGACCCCGAATCGAACGGGCCCCCAGCTACCTATCTGATCCGGTGGAGTTCGGAAAGCTGGTGCGGACCATCTGCTACTGGGTCAGTGATCAGGTTGTCTTGAATCCTATAATATATTCTCATCCATTCAATTCGGTTGGCAATTCATCGCATGGTTCTGACTCCTTTCATAGTTCTTTTAAAATTGATTGGATGACTGGTCGTCGAAAAGAAGCAGTGATTAGGCAATTGTTTTGTTGAAGACTTAGCCTGCCATGGAACAAGAAAAAGAAAAAGTCTCGGTCTCCCCAATAACCCGACCCCGAACCGAACGGGCTCCCAGCTGTTTACACATAATCAATTGAGGCACTCCACGGAAAGCTGGTGCGGACCATTCACCAACAGGTCTGTCCAGTTCCCATTCATCTTTGAATTACATAGGTTCACTATTTGTATAAGTAGAAGTGGAGGTGTGTGTGTCAAATTAAGATTGATTTGATGGACCGTAGTGAAGAGAAGGAGGTAAATACTAAGAAATGTGATTAGGAAAGATGTTTCCAGCTTTGCTGGATTTGATTGTACCTAGCCTGCCATGGAACACGAAAAAGAACAAGTTCCACGAATGACCCGACCCCGAATCGAACGGGCTCCCAGCTCTTTCTCTAATCTCATTGCCGAATGAAAAGCTGGTGCGGACCATCCGCCATCGGGTCTGTCCACTTCCAATTTGCTTTCAAATTACATAGGATCATGATTTGTATAGAAGTAGAAGTGGAGGTGCGGGTCAAATTAAAATTAATCTGATGGACCGTACTGAAGAGAAGGTAAATACTGGGAGACCGAACCCGCGCCGGGAACTTGTGACACACGTGCTCATCACACGTCACATTTGCGCTGGGGGGAACGGTGTTCCCGAATCCCCCCAGACCCCCCTCCTCTTGCCTGACGGCATGTCTGAGGTAATCTGAACCCAGTTGATATAGTCTTCTGTACTGCCGATTTTTTTCGTGATTTACAGCTATTTGCGGAACATAAGGCGCGGATCATTTTTTTTCTAAAAAAAGCACTTTTCACTAATGCCCCTCCAACTCACTCAATTCTTCCCCAAATGTCTTCAAACCTAGACCAAACAATGGGAAATAACTTTCTGCAGTGCTTAGGGTATGTGGTATATTTCTTTTAGCCAACCGACATGTCCAAATGGGGTAACAGACAATTTTCAGCTATTGCCCCTGTATCATGAGCATTATCCTTCAGTTTCTGGAAATTGTCCCTTGGGACAACTTATGGATATATAACACATTGCTTAGGATGGTAGAAAATCTGCAGATCTGTTTTACTATGGTGATCTATGAGGATTTCAAACATATGTTAAATTTGAGTGATATTTCATACCCTATACCTCAGAATATAGCAGTAAAATGCACCCTAAGCAATATAATATCTAATTGAGAAGCCATTCATAGATTCTCAAGAGATCTTGGGAATTATCTTCACAGATAGAGGGGCAACAGCTGAAAACTGTCTGTTGCCCCATTTGGACATGTTGGTTTGGTAGAATAAATATTACACATACCCTAAGCACTGCAGAAAGTTATTTCCCATTGTTTGGTCTAGGTTTGAAGACATTTGGGGAAGAATTGAGTGAGTTGGAGGGGCATTAGTGAAAAGTGCTTTTTTTAGAAAAAAAATGATCCGCGCCTTATGTTCCGCAAATAGCTGTAATGACCTGTACTTCGCGGTCATTTACTATGTAAATGGGATGTTGCGGGCGCCGGCCCGGACGGCTGGGGCTTTCCGCCCCAGACCCCGACCGCTGCGCGGAGCTGACCGCTCACCGCGGGGGCCCGCTGCGCGGAGCTATCCCCTCCGGGGAGGCCCACTGCGTGGCGCTTTTCCGTAGTCGTAGAAAAAAACGACACTGCAGGGTTCGAACCCGGGTGCGCGGGGCAAAATGTAACAAGTTAAGTAGAAAGGAACATAACCACCCCTTTATCCATCCCTGGGGACAGTCTTTTTTGCGAATTTTCTTATCAAACCGGGGCGGCACCATCACGTGCGGAAAAGTTCCCGGCGTGAGTTTGAATTCCTAAATACTGTACCAAAATGTGGCAAGAAAAAAAAAAATTCCAGCTTTGTTCCACGATGTAGACCGGCCTGCCATGGAAAAGAAAAAGGAAACAATCAAAATCACCGAATGACCCAGCCCCGAATCGAACGGGTTCCCCGCTGACTTGCAAGAAGATATTGTAATTAGGCATAGGTGCGGACCATCCACCACAGGTCTTCCTTCTTGCCTCCAACTTGCTCGGGTTGAGTTTACGATTGATGGGAAGAGAATGTCAGGCCGCTGAGGAACATTTTAGTTCCGACTTTGTACGAGGAAAGTATCAGCACTTATCTGATGCGTACATGTACACAGCTCTCACTGTAAACTTAGGGCACTCACAAAAAGAGATGCATCATAGCAACTGGGAATGACCCGACCCCGAATTGAACGGGCTCCCAGCTGTTTAGTCGTCATGTTCATAGAACAGAAGGCTAGTGCGGACCATCCGCCATCAGGTCTGTCCAGTTCCCATTCGTTTTTAAATCACATAGGTTCACGAGTTGCGTGGAAGTGGAGGTGGAGGTGGGTCTTTCAAAATTGGCCATTGAAGACGAGCAGTTAGAAAAAATGTTTTCAGCTTTGTAGTATGTAGAAGACCAAACCTGCCATGCGACTGTGAATAAGCAAAAGAAATAACCTCAGGCTCGACCTCGATGACCCGACCCCGAATCGAATGGGCTCCCACTGGCAGCTGTTTATCCATGAACAAATTTGTATAACAGAAAGCTGGTGCGGACCGTCCGCTACCGGGTCTGTGATCAGGTTGGGTTGGAGGTGATATTATATGTACAGAGTAACCCGTTGGATTCCGACGTTGCTTTCCAAAAAATTCTGATGTTCAATGCACCTTGACCGGGCCCCGAAGCGAACAGGCTCCCAGCCGTTTACTCAATTGAAGCGCTCCAATCCACAGAAAGCTGGCGTGGACCATCCGCTACCGGGTCAGTGATCAGGTTGTCTTTAATTCTATAATATATTGTACATCCATTCGATTCGATTGGCAATTCGCCGCATGGTTCTGACTCCTGACTTAGAGTTCTTTTAAAACTGATAGGATGACTGGTTGTTGAACTCAAGGCCATGGTTAGGAAATTGTTTTGTAGAAGATCTATCCTGCCATGGAACAAGAAAAAGAAAAAGTCTCGGTCTCCCCAATGACCCGACCCCGAATCGAATGGGCTCCCACCTGTGTACACAATGACATAGAGCACGGAAAGCTGTTGCGGATCATTCGCTATCAGGTCTGTCTGTCCAGTTCCAATTCATCTTCAAATTAGGTTCACGATTGGAGGTGGGTGTCTTATAAAAAATGATTAGATGACTGGTCCTTCAAGACAAGCAGTGGTTCGGAGAGTTGATTCCAGCTTTGTATTATTGGAGTTACGATGCAGAGGACCCGGCCTGCCATGGAACAGGAAAAATGAAACTCTCTCAATTTCGAATGACCCAGCCCGAATCGAACAGGCTCCCAGCTGTTTATTCAATAATCCAAAACCACGGAGAGCTGGTGCGGACCATCCGCTACCGGGTCAGTGATCAGGTTGTGTTGAATCCTATAATATATTGTACATCGATTCGATTCGATTGGCAATTCACCGCATGGGCCTATGTCCTGAATCCTTTCAAGATTAGATAACTGGTTGTTGAAGACAGAGAGTTGTTAGGCAATTGTTTTGTAGAAGACTCAGCCTGCCATGGTCCAGGAACAAGAAAAATAAAACTCTCTCTACTTCGAATAACTCAACTCCGAATTGAACGGGCTCCCAGCTGTTTATCCGATCGAATCAATACATGGAAAGCTGGTGCGGACCATCCGCTACTGGGTCTGTGATCAGGTTATCTTGAATCCTATAATATATTGTAACTTACATCCATTCGGTTCGATTGGCAATTCACCGCATGGTTCTGATTTTAAAATTGATTGAATGACTGGCCGTCAAAAAGAAGCAGTGGTTAGGCAATTGTTTTGGAGAAGATCTATCCTACTGTGGAATATGTAACAAAAAGGAAAAAAAAAATGAATTTCAATCTGCAGATGACCCAGCCCCGAATCGAACAGGCTTCCAGCTGTTTACTCATGATCAATCGGGCGACGGAAAGCTCGTGCGGACCATCCGCTACCGGATCTGTGATCAGGTTGGGTTGGAGGTGATATCGTATGTACACAGTGACCCGTTGGATTCCGACGTTCCTTCCCAAAAAACTCCGAAGTTCAATGCCTCATGACCCGGCCCCGAATCGAACGCACTGGCAGCTGTTTATCCATGAACAAATTTGTCTAACAGAAAGCTGGTGCGGACCATCCGCTACCGGGTTGGTGGTCAGGTTGGGTTGGATTCTATAATATATCGTACATCCATTCGAGTTGGTTGGCAATTAACCGCGTGGTTCTGACTCCTGTCATAGTTCTTTTGAAATTAATAAGATGACTGGTTGTTGAACTCAAGCCATGGTTAGGAAATTGTTTCATAGAAGACATGGGATGGAAAAGACAAAAATCGAACGGACTCCCAGCTGTTTATTGAATGATGCCAAGACTACGAAGAGCTTGTGCAGGCCATCTGTAACCGGGTCTGTGATCAGGTTGTCTTAAAATCCTACTAATAATATATTGTACGTCCATTCGAGTCGATCGGCAAATTGCAATTCACCGCATGGTTCTGACTCCGGCTATAGTTCTTTCAAAATTGATTGGATGACTGGTCGTCGAAAAGACGCAGTGGTTAGGAAATTGTTTTGTAGAAGATTTATCCTGCCGTGGTACAACAAGAAAGAAAGAAAGAAAACTCTGTGAATGACCCAGCCCCGAATCGAACGGGTTCCCTGCTGCATACTTAACATCACCCTCTTGTACGTGAGCGCAGGCGCGGACCATCCGCTACCGGGTCTGCTTGTCCAGTTATCATTTGTCTTCAAATAACGTAGGTTTATGATTTGTATAAGTAGAAGTGGAGGTGGGTCTTTCAAAATTGATTTGAGATGTAGAGGACCTAGCCTGTCATGGAACACGAAAAAGCAATCAAAATCTCCGAATGACACAGCCCCGAATCGAACGGGTTCCCAGCTGCTTATTCGATGATCAACGGGATACAGAAAGCTAGTGCGAGACCATCTGCCACGGGTCTGTCCAGTTCCCATCCATCCTCAAATTACATAGGTTCAGATTTGTATGGAAGTAGAAATGGAGCTGGGTCTCTTAAAATTTCTTAGATGGCTCGTAGTACTGGTGGTTGAAGACAAGCAGTGATAAAAAAAAACTGTTTCCAGCTTCATCCTACGATTTGATTTACGATGTGGAAGACCTAGCCTCCCATGGAATAACAAAAAGAAACTATCTTCAACCTCCTAATGATCGAGTCCCGAATCGAACGGGCTCCCAGCTGTTTACTCGAACATTCCGCTTATGGAAAGCTGGGGCGGACCATCCGCCACAAGTCTGTCCATAGTCAGTTCCAATTAGGTTCACGATTTGTGTAGAAGTGGAGGTGCTGTCTTAAAATTGATTAGATGGCTCGTAGTGTTGGTCATTGAAGACAAGACAAGCAGTGGTTTGGAGAGATGATTCCAGCTTTGTGATAGAAGACCTGGTCTGCCGTGGAACACGAAAAGAAAAATTAAAAAAACCATTTATTCGCTCTTTGAGGACCCGACCCCGAACCGAACGGGCTCCCAGCTGTTTAATCGTATCGAGGCTCTCCATGGAAAGCTGGTGCGGACCATCCGCTACCGGGGCAGTGATCAGGTTATCTTGAATCCTATAATATACACCGGGGGCAAAGACCCGCGCATGTCGAAGCGACATGCATGGTTCGCATGTCGTCAACATGGAGTACAATGCCCAGTAAAGGGCCTTTGCTCAGACAAAGGGGGCTTTGTCGGGCCCCGCCAGCCAACAAAGCCCCATTTGTCTGACCAAATGTGCCGTACCTCTTGCGGATGGCATGCAAACCATGCATGTCATTTCGACATGCGCAGGTCTCTGCCCCCGGTGATATTGTACATCCATTCGATTCGCTTGGCAATTCACCTGACTCTGACTCACTTGGGGTGTAGGGCCGCTGCATCGCACGGCATGAACTCGAACTTCTTTGCAAATCCAATTACTGTAATACTGTATCACAAATTCACATTCTGAAAAACGCTCTGTCAAAATTACAAGTGTGTCAAATCACGTGATGCGTCGCGCTTACTCGCCTTTGCCAAACAATGACACTCATAAACATCTCGTTCAGAATACTAGGACAGGTCGTACTCTTTTTTTTCCAGGGGTTTCAAGGCAGAGATGTACACTGCACTCTGTGGGATCGGAGTCTAGGCAGCACAATCCACTCTCCCAACCTTCAACCATATTTTACCACTGTAGCCCGTATCTTGCCCAATTCCAACTGTTTCCACGGTTGAAAGAGAACCCGTGTAAAATGCGAACTTTATCTCCACATATTGAATTGAGCTAACCCAATTTTTTTAGGCAGTTTAGGCAGTAAGCCGGCCCCGGAGGCAGCTGTCCCCCTCCCCCTGGGGGCCAAAGTGAACCAAAGTTGTTCAACACCAGACCAATTATAATAAGAGGCGAAATGCGATGGAAATCAGGATTCAGAGAAGACAATCGTCCGAAAGCATCACGTGATACAAACAAAACACGTCGCGTCGCCCCTTTCTGACTCAATCTCGCTCAAAAAGAGTTCAATATAGGCGACTTAATGGAGTCATGAGCCCTGTGAGTAAATTCGTGAGCATTTACAAGTTGGAAGAAATTATGTAATTAGTGCCGATGGAGGAGTAGGTTTCAAAAAAAGCGCTCATTCCATCCTCCGATCCTTTTGTCTCATACCTTCTCATCTGATGGGATTTTTTGTATCCTGTTCACCGCCTTCCCTCCTTTCTCTTATCCTGAGCCGCCGGTCCTCTCAAAGAATTCATTTAGTAACCGGACTACCCAAGTTCACACAACCCTGTGTACCTATTTCCATCTACAACCTCTTGTGCTCATCCGATCCTGCTTATGTAAAAATATGATAAGGATCACCCCCCTGTATAAGTACTCAAATTATGCTGCAAATTCGCGCTATGTTGGTGAGCCGCAATGGACGTTTTTGTGTTTCACCTGTTTTTTTTTATGTGAAAAAATTCTAGGTAGGTAGATAGGTAGGTATATTCCGGCGCGGTTCCGTTGAGAAACAACCGGGGCCCATACTACATACATCGCGGCAGGTGTATGCTACGGACAGTATCAATCTTCAGCTACTTGATCACCTGGGTAACCCTCCATCTGCCTCCAACCTCAAGTACAAAAATACAAAAATACAGAAGCTGGGATCTTGAGGCATCGAGAAAGAGTCCCCAGGGTCGTATAGCATCCGAAATCAAGCATGAGGAAATCCATGATGTCACCCAAGAGTATGGTACAAGTATTCGGCTGGTTTGGAAACCTGCTAACGAACTCTAGTGTTGCCGGGGTCCAGTTAAGTCCCGCTATTTTCACAAATATTCCGAACCCTGAACCAAACACAATCCGAACCGGACCTGTGCATTTTTCAAACACACCAACAGGGCTGTATAACTCCGGAATACACAAAGTTGATGTTGCCTTGTATGGTAAATCTCGGTTACAAATTCAGTTTCAGGCCGATTGTGGCGAGGTTGTAGTAGAAGAAGTATTAAATATAGTGTATCAAATAGCCCGTAAAAATAAGGTTCGAACAGGTTCGCATATGTTCTCACCTGTGCACAAAGATCCAGGAATCTCCGAACAACGAACCGGACATGGCTTTCGGTTCAGGTCCGGTTCAAGTTCGGGATCAGCTCAGAACCGAACAGTGGCTACGGGTGACTATTCTGACAAACGGGAGAAGTAGATGTAGTCCAACGGTGCTACACTTGCCGCTTTCCATCAAAGCAGTGCCGGCGCAGGAGGACATCAAGCCCACGAACGGGGTGGCACTCAGCCTTCAGAAAATCGTTGAACAGCGCTGGTAGGGTGGGGCTCAGAGTGTGGTTATGCGTACGAAGTGGAAAGGATTCGGGCAGCAGCGCACGAGGATACTATGGTCCAGAATGGGCTCGAGGGCCAGGCCCCCCACTCTGGACGATCCAAGTTGCAGCTATGCCGGACAATAGTTTGACGGTGCCTCAGTCCGTTCAGCTCTAGGTATCCCACTGTGCAAACTCCATATTCTGCATATACCAATTAGTACAAGGGGACGTTATTCGGGAAGTGGGGAAGATACATCCAGCAAATTCCACCACGAGGAACTGTAGACGAAAACAAGATGACGAGGAATAAAATATTCCGAGTGTCTGGAGATATCGATGCGCGTGCGACGTGGTAATGGAAACACTGCCAGGAATAAAAAAAAGGAGGAGGAGGATATATTACTGCGGTGGTCCCAACAAGGAACAAGCAGGTACTGTACCGACGTACAATGTGTCGTTTGTACGCTACAGTCATCGACCGCCCGATCGCTGTGAACATCTACCTAGCTGCTATTAGCCAGTAGAGTCTCACGATAAAGCTAAGAAGACGGGTAATTAAACTCTACTGTCCAGGGATTCTGAAAATGACGGGGAAGTATAATGGGAACTCTTGAAAGAGATTGAGAACGAGAAAGATGTACTTCGCGAAGGATTGAATAGCTTTCCTTGATGCAATGAGTTTTAGCATGTCAACATCTCCATTGCATCTCCATGTACGACGCGCGCATCACCGGATCACAGAAAGTTGATGTGTTACGTGCCGAGACCATTATTTCACACACGACCCCGGATCCCTTTCAAGGGGACGAGGGGCAGAATGGTCATCAACCGCCCGATCGCTGTGAACGGAGTATAGATAATGATCTTGAAACTGCATCATTTTCATTGCCAAGGACCGTCGACCGGGCCAGACTCGGCCCTGGCTTGGCTCGAGGCCCACATTTTCAGCTTGCAAGTCGGGATGCATCGTTCGAAAGTCCCCTAGGCAAATGAGAATGGGATTCCAGATGTAACATGGAAACAGAAAATGACAAAGTATATAGTGTTTTTCTCGGAAGCACTGAGAGTGTGAGCAGGGAGAAGTGGAGGAGGATAATGAGATGCTTGGTCCGGCAGTGGTGCGGATCAGCAACTTGAGGTGCGGCACGGGATCCCGGCCCGGACTGTTTCCGCCCTTGAAAGTTGAATGCTGAATGCGACGCACTACTCTTCGAGGAGACCAATTGCCCACGGTGAATAGTGGCGCATGAATTTTACATATTTCCGACGTACTCCGTAGAGATGCCTCAAATCGGGGCAATGCTGTGGGTGAGGTGGATTGAGAAATCTGATTTGTCTTGGTTCCTTCCACACCTTAGACTCCAGTGTTTCTTAACGGGACCGCGGCGGAATATACCTTAACCTACCTACCCATGATCTATACTAATGTATCTAAAATACCTGCTTAAGTGAAATTCGAAGGATGTGCTGGGGATTGGAAGATCAGTTGAAACCTACTCCAAATTAGCCTAAGTTTACAAGCTCTTCAATAACAACGTACATGTCAGATCGGCTTGGGTGGCAACTTGCGGGACATTTTACATCTTCAATTTAGATGCAATTTCTTCGAACGGCTTACATATTGCCAGCAAATGAGTCGATCGCCGAAATGTTGGCATTATCCACTGCCGGCCCGGGATCAATTCGTACTCTGGTGGCCGCCTGGTATTTATGCCGCAGATCGGGTCTCTCGGATATCATATTGTAGGTACATAATCATCAAAATACCCATTTGGAGCACGTACCAGTAAGTACAGGTAAATACTGAAGAGAATTTGCCCGTTGTTTGATTTCGGGGACTAGCAATTTTACCCAAAGTCTCAGGGGGATTGCGATTCGTCTTGTAGTTTCCCACTGGGGGCAAAGACCCACGCATGTCTCTTTGACATGCGTGGATCGAATGTCATTTGCATGTCGTCGTGACGGAATCACGCCGTCTTTGTTAGAATCGGCTTTGTGGTTAAGTAGTTGCAACTAATAATTAACTGGGACTCTACCAATGTAAAATATTGTTTTAGAATAGTTATCTTGAACTCTCGACGCACGGGAATGAATTACGAAGCATACATTAACTGTTTGCTGTGGCGAGCCGCACGTCAGCCGCAGATGCGGTCAAGCTACGGCATGACGAAGCCGACGGCGAGTCGCGCCCTCGTGACGTGCCGTAGCCGAGCTGACTGCTGCGCACTCATTCGCCCTGCCCACTGCCGGTGTGATATAGCTGCCCGCCTCCTACCCATCCTACACCCCATTTGGAAACACATGCCTGGACGCTGTCGCGCTTTGTGCACATCGCCTTGGTCGGGCTGCTATCCTACCCGCATGCCGCCTTTGTCGCGCTACAGTCCCACCTGAACACCGCCTTGGTCAGTCTATAGTACTGCCCCACCCGAATGTTGCCTTTGTCGGTCTAATACCCTACCTGGACATCACTTTTATCGGTCTACAATGCCACCCGCACATCGCCTTTGTCGGCCGTGGCACATTGTCGGGATACCGTTGGGTCAATAACATTCTTTGTGTGCGCACGGATCAGCGGGTAAAGCGGCATGCGGGTAGGATAGCAGCCCGACCAAGGCGACGTGCACAAAGCGCGACAGCGTCCAGGCATGTGTTTCCAAATGGGGCGTAGGATGGGTAGGAGGCGGGCAGCTATATCACACCGGCAGTGGGCAGGGCGAATGAGTGCGCAGCAGTCAGCTCGGCTACGGCACGTCACGAGGGCGCGACTCGCCGTCGGCTTCGTCATGCCGTAGCCTGACCGCATCTGCGGCTGACGTGCGGCTCGCCACAGCAAACAGTTAATGTATGCTTCGTAATTCATTCCCGTGCGTCGAGAGTTCAAGATAAGTATTCTAAAACAATATTTTACATTGGTAGAGTCCCAGTTAATTATTAGTTACAACTACTTAACCACAAAGCCGATTCTAACAAAGATGGCGTGATTCCGTCACGACGACATGCAAATGACATTCGATCCACGCATGTCAAAGAGACATGCGTGGGTCTTTGCCCCCAGTGTCCGAAGTGACGAGTTTCACCCGCAGATATATAGTCCTCATCATATTTATGATGAGTATAAAGAGACCTTCTCGAAGGCAAGGGGAAGTTTTGCGGAGCGAGGCCAGGGCATTAGTGGTGACCTTCGAGGTCTAAATCCAGTCGGAAGCTGTGAAGCTGAGTGCTGCAGTGGCAGTTGGGATAAGGGAAGCTACATAAATCGGCTGGTCCAAGTCCCACAGATGCATCGACCACCAGTAGTGATTGGGGCAAGCGAAGATGTGCCAGAAAGTACCGAAAAAGAAAATGTAAAGGACTGGAATCGAAACAGCCAGAATATTCCTCGAGCAGAGAGCGGATGTCCCTCACAAAACCTGGTTCGAAGTGATCTGATTCACAGTCAACTGGCAGCCTTGCCTTTATAGGTGAGGGTATAACAGATGGCATCTCGATGATTTGGCACGCATTTTTTGAGCAGATGGCGGGATATTTGCGACGGATGGCAGGCTGAAAATTTCAGCGAGTGTTGTATCGTGAGAGTTACGGCTATAAAGAATTTAAAAGATGCGGGCCAATGGATCAGCTCACTGCGCCAGTGAAAGCTACAGACTTGCGACAGACTCGGATCGGAGATGAGTCGGAAAAGTCTGGGAGTGGGAGCTAGATCCGACCAGTGTAAATATTCTTTCCAGTTCAAGATTTAGAATTCAAGGAAGAATACAACGCCGGTGTGTACAAGTAGTAGAGACCACGAGATTCACACCTATTCCAATCCACACCGGAGGAGAATAGACAAAAGGAGATAGTCAATCAGTGTAAGCAACGCCAATGGAAGGTTAAACTGCGACGCAGGAATCGGAGAATGAGCGTACGGGGGTGCAATTATTGGATTTTACTTGGAAAATGTCGCATTCAAAGTCGAAAGAAAGCAAAACTGTGGATAGTGATGCATCGATGGAGATCGGCATCGGATCATGATTTGATGAACGTTGATCACGGGCGGTAACCCGGCCCGTTCGTCCGTGCATGCCTGTTTCCTTGCAACGCAGAAAAGTTGTCTTGTCAATTAGAATGGTTTGCTTGAATCTTGCAGGAATTTTTTTCAAGACACCACAGAAACACCAGATCTACTGGCTCCGGTCTCGTATCATGATTTTTGGCCCGCGGATTCTTGCTTGTAGGGCTGGACGCTGTACCGTATACGGCATACGGCTGTATACAGACAGCGCTTTACGGCGTGACACCCCAACCGTACCCGTACCGTACAACCGTACAACGACACCTGTGGGACGTATACGGTACGGTACGGTGCCGTTTTACGGCTGTACTCCATCGAGAGAGTATAGCAACTAATTCCGGTGTACTCAAGATGAGCGAGGAAATAGCGAGGCGGCGACTCCCGGCGGCGAGCCGGGAGCCCCAAGAAGACATGTATAGCGAACGGTACGGCTAATTAATACATGTCTGTAGGTACGAAAAATGCTAAGGATGCGGGATGGTGGGTAAGCACAAAAGACTCGACGCCGAGCAGGGAAAGCAGCGAGCAAGAGGCAAGAGCTGGGCTCTTCTCGCAGCTCGGTCGCTCTTATAAGTCCTACCACCGATCGATCCAGGAGAAGAATGGAATGGAGAGTGTCTCTCCGCACAGCCCGGCTGTGCGGAAAGGAGACAGATCCGCTGGCCAGGAGTGACACAGGGTGCGTGCACATCCCGTGTTTCGCGAACGACACCCGGCGTCGACGTCAGGAGGGCGTAGGAGGAAGGGAAGATGATGACATTCATACCGTGCAGAATTAGACTACCATAAAACAAGTTCTAAACTCGAATAATTCATTATAAAGTGAGTTGAACACATTTCTAAAGTTCAACATTTCTGCAATCCCAGTTTGCCAGAAGACGAGTGGTGGCCACTTTCCCTGTTATCAAAATTTGTCAGTGGCTCAACAGAACCAAGCCGAGGACAAGCCGGGGATGACTTGGCCACCGTATACACCCTGATGAGAGGTGATGGGAGCCCATGGTGAGCTCTCCCTCGGCTGATGCCGGTGCATCGGCTTACTTGCCGGAGAGGTTCGAGCTCTTTCCGGCTCTATATTCCTGGATCAAGCCTTGATTGCCGATCAAAGCCATCCAGAGCCGTAGACAGCCGTATACTACGGTTGTGACGGTACGGCTTTGTACGGCTACCGTACATCGTACCCAACCCAGCTCGTATGGGACGGTTTACACTTTCCCTGAGGGGTCTGTGAGTAACTCAACCGTAGATCCTACAATTCCCATCAAAACTCGAGTCTAGCCCAGAAACTCGATCCAAAGTCTGTGGACAAACATCACAATGTCCATTCGACGATTGTTTTGCTCCGCTGCTCGGGCCCTCCATATATGCATACATACTGTCACAAATGTGGGAAAATAAATCGCCCTATACATCGTTGTGGAGCACGCACGTCATTCGCTCCCTCGAGTCCTCCCTATGGTTAAGGGTCTCAATAGTCATGCTCTAGCGAAAAAAAAAGGGTTTTGCTCTTACCTGAGATTTCTTACTCACTTTGCCGTCTCGCTGATTTCTCCCTCGGTAGCTAGAGTAGGAAGGCAACTAAGTTTTAAGATCCAGGAGTAATTAAACCCCGCGGCTGACACCCTCCAAAAAAAAACACCCTGTTTGTTCCCTGATCTCCATGCTTCTGAACGTAGGGTCAGAAGGGGTAGAGCGAGCTAAACATGGTTACGAGTCCTAAATTTATTTAGGAATCGTTATTTGTCATCGATTCTACACCAAGATTTGAGGTTTTTAGGCTATGACGTGATTGACTTGTGGGAGTCTGACTTCCTTTCCTGGTAGCTTACAAATACATCAAATTGCCTTGTACGTCCACTTACTACTCATTTTTTACGCTTTGACCTCTGGACCATGTCAAATTTTCTCTGTCAATCGCCTTAGCCGAGTGCACATTGTCATTTTTGGTGTGTCTGTGTTAGTCACTCCTTATAAATCATCTATTTTGCCAGCTACACGCTCAAGACACATTTTTATTTTACTGAAACGCACGAAATGTGCCGCGGCGGATTCGGAGTCAGGCATCACCGGCGAGAAGCGGACCCGAGGTCGAATTCCGCACATCACACTCGGGTGCTTGCTCGGCGCCGCAGACAGGGAAGTGGTAGGTAGGTAGGTACAGGGTAGGTAGATCACGGACTCGGGAATGGACAGAACAGTCCGCAGGGAGTCACGATAAGAATCAGAGTACGGGGTGGGCCCGGCAGGATCTGCCACACAATGCGGGAAGGGAAGGAAAGCCATAGGTGGCAAAAGATGCAGCACAGCATGGGGAAAAAGCCACAGGCGGCGAAAACAACGCGACGCATGCGCAGCACAGAAATAGTCCCCGGCGTCTGGTGGCGAGGAAACAGAATGGATAGGGGAGCTACAGGCAGCGAGCAAACAGAGTGGGAGGGGAGACGGGATAGACGAGATACGGACCTGACATCTATTCAGCTAGGCGGCACATCCGGATGTGAGGCGGCACATTTGCCGAGACGCGGCACATGGGCTCGGTTATGTGCCGCATCCGCGTGCACAGGCGGCACATTTCTGGAGTTGGGTACAAGTAGCTGGCGGCGCAGCTCTTCATTTAGAAGTGAATTATAGAGATTTATTGAGTAAAAGAAAGTTCTGAGTCATCGAAAAATTTTAATATGAAGCCTATGTAGCTACGCTCCAAGGGAACATGCGAGAATGATCAAATTTAAGGCTGAAATAGAACAAGAAAAAATATTCAAAGTCAGGCCGCATTAATGAAAGAGAGAATGAGCATCATACTTTGTTTTTCTTGCGCTTCTTGGAAGGTTGCTCCGAAACTTCCTGTTCGGCGTCTCGCTTGCGCGAACTCGGAGCCCTAGTGCGCGCAGAACCAGTAGCGAGAATATTAGCCGGCTCGAGCCCATCGAGTTTTGAGCGTGGCGCCCTCTTCGATTTGGAAGTGACCGAATTTGAGCACAGTTCTTCCCTTGACGGTGCGGATTCAGGCGGAGAGTCCGGAGGAGGCGGAGGAAGGAGTGGCAAAGGTGAAGCGGCCGATGGAAGAAAGGAATTGAGGGCGGCCAAAGGATTCTCCGAGAAGGAGTACTGAGGTGTAGTTGAAAATGAAAAGCCATAAGGCGTGGCCACGGGAATATTTGCGCTGAAGTCCGAACCCAACCCGAAAAGGGTACCCAGTTGGAGGTCGTTAAGATCGTACATTAGAGTATCCGGGGTGGCCGATGGATCCGCGAGGTCGGGAAGTAGTGGTAACGCTCCGGAGTAAACTTGAGGGTCTAAGAACTCCGAGGGGACTACTTCAATTATTCAGTCAACGAGAATGACCAAGAATGAACCCGAAGTTCTTACTCCTATCGTACGAGGATTGGGGCATCTCCGGCACGTCTAACTGCATCATATCAACGACAGGGCCCGGCATGAACATGCCTTCCCAGTTGGTTGAAAGAATAGGTGCGGAAAGCTCTATGGAAAGATTTTAGGAAACTTAGTTCGGCAGTATGTCTAAGAGAACGAACCGGGTTCAAGGCAGTTGCGCACGCATATCTCGAGGTCGGTTGGCCTGGAGGAATCGATAGGTAGGTTGATAGTGCCGACTTCCGACCCGAAAGTCGTGTGCGCTAGAAAACGAGGGTAAATTGAGGCGTAGGTAGAAATAGAGCTTGAAGAACATACCAGATTCGACGGAATTGAATGTGGTTGTCTGGGGATGCTCGGGCGGAGAGACCGGGGTATCAACAATAGGGGTGTTATTTTCGACCGCTGCTCGAGTTGACTTGGATGAACCCTTGCGAGAGGGAGCTGGATAATCGTTAGAGGAAGAGTATACATATTGATAGAAACTCACCGGGGATAGTCTTGACGCGTCCACTTGAACTGGCGGTGGGAGTAGAACCTGCGCGCGAGGAACTCCCCTTCTTGGATGCGTCCTTCACTACCTTCAGCCGCGCGTTGATATCCTTCGTACGCGCGCTCGATTGGCGTCGTGCCTCGGCCTCCTCGGCCAGCTGTGCCTCGAGTTCCTGCCGCTCCGTAGTCTGTTCCTGAGACTCCCGGGCTTTCTGCGCAATCTTCGACTGGCGCTGGGAGTTGCGTGCCATGCGATGGGTGACTTCATTATGGGGATTCGTTAAAACACCGGTTCGAAATGCCGTCGCGATCTCATCTGCTGTGTTTTGATCGACGACGTAGGCCCTGCACGTTAATTAATCATTAAAATCAAAGCAGATTGGCCGATGCTACGCACTTCTCAAGGGCCTCGACCAGCGTCAACTTCGTGCCAGTGAGGGAATTTGTCCAGTGGTGCTGGGCTTCATTTGTGTTCGTCGTGGAGGGGGTGCTGTCCCAAACGTTGGCTGGGATGAGGGACTGTGATTTTACGAGGCAGGGAATAATCCACTCGTTGTTCTGTTTGTGAGCCCACCAATCTGGCGCCACAAAATTTGGAGGCTTCAGCGAGGAACCAAGCGCAATTTGGAGCTACCAACCTTGAATCTTCTTCACCCCCAGACGTTTTACAAAGGCCGAGAACTCGTCGAGAGCTTCCTTCGATTCGATGTACACGAAATCGAGTAAGCGGTTGTAGTCGGCAGTCGACACGAGCGATTTGAAGTCGTGAATGGGCCTGCGACGAAGGGAGGTGAGAATTTCGTCGCCGTGAAGGGATAAGAAAAATACTCACTCCTTCGAATGCCTCCAGCAAATTTTGAGGAAATGCGGCGCCACCTTCTCAGGGGGTGTGTCGTTAGGGATTCCACTATACTCGGGGACATTGTGCTTCATGACGGAGCGACAGATGCCGAGAGCCTGGGCGCCATCCATGTCAGCATTCATAACAAGTAAATTACCCCCCGGAACGAATTTCTTCAACGCAATCGGCTTCCCCGTAACCATGAGTTTAACGCGCTGGAGCTCGTCGAATACTTGCTCAAAGAAGTCGGTGCTCGCGCGGTTGATATACGCTCGGACTACCGATGCCGCTGCATGATATAAGCCATATATCGAGACAGGATGAAAAAATAATCCGTACCGCGTAACACCGCCTTCACGAACACGGTAACCTCCCATTCATTCATCTCGCCTTCTACCCGCTTGTAGGTTGTGTCATCGTCGAAGGCCGTCACCCCTGGGTCGTCCAAGAGTTTGAGGAGGTATACCACACAGGTAAAGATACACACGCCGCCACCTGGGAGCGTGAGGTAACCGTGGATATAACGTTCGGGCAACGGTTTGGTGAGGTGGTTCATGTATAGGTCGAACGCACCTGGAAAGTGCTGTATGAGCATCCGGTATCATTAGTAAAATTAATATGGTGGCGTACCGGTCAAGCCGAGGCCATTCGGGTATTTCTTGGCTTTGACCGACCGAACAATCTCCTGTTTCACCCGCTTGGAGCCGAGCGCGGGCGAAAAGAGGGATGGGGTTTTGCCGTTGAGGATAAGTTTAGTCGATGGCGCTGCGAGAGTAAAAATGAGATCACATGCACCGGACTAATGCCGAGATCGTACCATTATCCACCTTCGCTACAGTGGAACCAACGATTCCACTTGATTCCACACACTTCGCGTAAGTTTCCTTCGGCGCAATGGAAGCCTTGGTGAGCGGGGGCATAGGATGATTATGTCCAGTGTTGTTCTGGACAATAAGAGCCTTGCGGTACGTCGGGTCGATGGGGACGTAAATCGAGCGTCTTGCGGGGCAGGGGTATTGGAGAATCCTGGACTTCACCTGCTTCCCGTCCACAATGTGAGCATGCGCTGAAAATAGATGTAAGAGTGGTACAGAAAACTTGAAAAGATGTGGCGCACGGCAGAATTTCGCCTTGAGCCCCGTGCTCGGATGTACAAGGCGGCTACAGGGTTGAGTATCGGTATCGTGGTCAGTGGACAGGGGTTGGCAGGCAAATGCTTTTGCGAGCAGGTTTTCATCCACGTGGTCAGGAATCGTATGTGTCCGATGATTCTTCTGGAATTTGGGGGTCCAACCGCTGCACGCAATGAAATATTGGTGCCCACGGTCTCCTCCCTTGTTGATATTGCACGTCAGTAAGCATGAACTAGCAGGATAAGGTGCAA
This sequence comes from Mycena galericulata, assembly GCA_029289565.1. Taxonomy (NCBI): domain Eukaryota; kingdom Fungi; phylum Basidiomycota; class Agaricomycetes; order Agaricales; family Mycenaceae; genus Mycena; species Mycena galericulata. The sequence continues at coordinate 19,864 of JARKIA010000059.1, read as the reverse complement.
ATGCGGACTTTGGCTTTAGGCTTCATCATTGGTGCGCCCTTGCACACATTCCCGTCGGAGTCGATAGCGGTGCACTTCGAATTACAGACGACTTCTTTGAATCTGTGCATGGCGAAAAAAGTAAGAAGAAAAGTGTCGAATAAAAAAAAAAAAGTACAGACATCGCGGCATTTTGCTCCGGCGTGGTACCATCATTCCGCCGTGTATCTGCCTGCGCGGACAAGATGGCATCGCGAGGAGCGGGATCCAACTCGTAGCGAATGATATTTATAAGCTTACGATCAATGCGCTCACATGCAAAGGCGCCTTTGCACCGCCCGCTAGCTCGTCGGCACTCAATAGCGGCCTCGCCGGGAACAAAGGTGACGAGGGCTGTGGAGCTCCCCGCGCCGCTTCCATCGTTCCGGTAAGAATCATTGTCCTGGATAAGTTCAGAATAATTCGATTGAACGAAAATATAACACACTGCATTGCGAATTAGATGGTCGACCGTGTATAGCTCATCCGAATTCGGTTTCTTGATGTTAAATTTCGGATCACGGAGGTCGACGACGATGGCGGTTCGCTCGGGAAACTGGGGGTAAACTGACGGGAGCTCATCGACATATTCAATGCGTTTGAAGCTCTTGTTCTTTTTGGTGATCTGGAAGTTGCCAATTCGCACATACGACTTGATGGGGTCCTGCCACAATGTGTCGGATTCGAAGAGGCCTGAGTCATCGTCGGAGTCTTTTGCGAATGAGGACAGGCACATGTCCGAAGTGGAAAGAAAATAAGAACTCACCATTCGAGCCTCCATGTTCGTCAGCGTCGTAGTCGCAATCAAAATCTATCGGGCCGAATGAGCACAGGTGCATATCTGATTGGAGCACATACCGTTCACGTCTTTATTTTTGGAAACTTCAGAGGCGTGAGATTCGTCGTCCGACTCTATAAGTCTGTGGTAAGGTATACTGTATATGTCCAGTGCTTGGTAAATGACATACCAATTAATTCCACGGATGGAGCGGAAACCACGGTGGGAAATTCATCATCAGAATCGGGAGTACCTGGAAGTCCTGTCAGAACAAGTTCCGCGCGCTCGTGATCACAGACCGTTGTCATCAGGGGGATGATATACGCTGGAGGAACGGGAAGCCCCTCGCGTGAGGTCCCCAGAAATCTCATCCGCATCTGATTCTGAGTCAGACGAGATCTCCAGCACTTCACGGCCACCCTCGTAGGAAGTGCGGATCTTGAATGACGTCGGCGGTGCGGAGAGTGGAAGAGGGTCTGCGCCTTCGGTTTTGATGCGAACCAAATCAGGGCAAGCCGAAAGACGCGTAGAACGCGTCGAGGACGCGTCAGACCCTGCTTCTGGGGCACTGTTGCCAAGAAATTCTCGGAGGGCGGGAATATCGATCCATTCGTGGTCGAGAAACCGGCCCGCGTTCAACGTGATGTATGAGGGGGTGAACATCTACCGCGACAGTCAAATGTTGGTGGGACGTGATGCCTACGACACGTACATAATTCCGGAATTCTATCAATTTCCGACCGGGAAGGCCATCAAGGAAGGCCTGGTCGCCGGCAGAGTGTTTTGATGCCATTTTGACGCGCTTTTCAACGCGTCGGCGGTATGGCTCGTCGGTGGGACAGTGGTGGTAAGAGGAAGAAAATGGAGAGGGCAGAGTCTGGGGGCGGGTGACACGTGGCAGCTCCGGAACCGACCGCTTGGCAAGGATGGCACATTCTGAAAGCGGCAAGTGCCGCCTCTGGGTTGAGAGGCGGCACATTGATCTGATGTGCCGCCTCTCGTCTTCTCTCGAATAAATGTCAGGTCCGCATCTTGTATATCCTCGAGGGGAGACGATGAAAGACGATGAAGGGAGAGAGCAACCAACTGTTTGATGCCATCGAAGCACACAGTAACCATCAACTCGATTAAGCGGAGCCGGATGTCTCCGATTTATTGTAAGCCAAGCCGACGAGGATGCATCACTATCAGATGCGGCAGGCCAACGGCAGGCGCAGCATGTACACCTGATTCATGACACACTCGGCTGTGTTCAACACTTTTCATTGCTTCAAGTGCAGTGTGAGCTGCGGTGTGCCGCGCATGAGGGTGTTTCATGATTAAATTTGGGAGCTTCAACTCGTGCCCCAACTCCGACCCCAACTTGAAACCCCAACTCCGGAGAACTCCGGGGCTTCAGCGTGGATGGCAACCATATGATATACGCGGCTATCAACTCTGCCCCGACTAGCCCCGACTTCAGAGGGCAAGATTTATCGACTTAGGTGTTTCACAAACAAGGCCTCAACTCATGCCTCAACTTGCCCCAAGTTGGGGTCGAAGTTGGACCCAAAAACCTAATTATGAAACACCCTATTCCAAGTATCACATGCAGCACCCGCCCAATCCGGAAGTGCCGCATCATCCTGAAGAATGAAGTACTAGCGCTGGATGTGGAGTAGAGCGATGTTGCTATACTTCCTTATAGGAGTCTTACCGTCTAGACTGGGTTGAATTTACTTCCAAACAATTTAACAAGGCTCTCCATCCTGGACGTCTTGAAAGTCGAAATTGTATCTATTTCCTTCAGTCCGCATGCTGAAGTATGTATTCCCAGTAGCAACTACCAGTATTCTCACAAACCCCAAAATTTAGGTTTTTATGGCCTGTGCCATGCCGGTCATTATTGTGGTATATAGTGTATTTTCGTGCCCCTACTTCGTAACCATGAAAATAACTTTTACTTACCCCAGGGAGAATCTTAAGGGAAAGTAATGGGAGTTTAAATTAATTGGAATGACGGCACAATACAGGCAAGCCACTTGATCTGTGGAGAATGGCTCTAAGCATCAAAAATTGGGCCGGCGAATCGTGATCCCACCCAAATCCACGCCTCTATTTCGCGCTGGTGCAAGCCATTTTTGCAAGCCAAAAACGTCACTCTCGTGCAGGCTTGGTGTACCCGGTAGATTTATTATGAGTAGGGTACAACTCTGCATAAAAAAAATTGCTGTCTGGCAAAAATGACCAAGACCTACCGCTAGCCGGTCGAGACTGAAAAAATGAAAACCTTCCGAACAGGCCTTAATAACTCTGTCCTCGAAACACCACGGATACTACCCCCTCAAATGAGAAATAGGATAAAATATTTAAATGTGACTTTGGTGTTTCCCAATGGGATAATCCAATGAAGGAAAACTGCACCATATGTGTGACCCAAGCGATAACCGGAACCAGTAAATCTGTAGTTAAAGGGATTCTTTGAGGCGGCGTTGGCAGACAGTGACGCGCAAACAAAGACGCGTCGCGCCACTTGCCGACTCACGTGACAATGTGCCGCACTTGCGATGTGTCCGGAGAGGTCCGGAGGTGCCGCACATAGAGTGCCGCACGGGGCCGGAGGGTACCGCAGATGGCGGCAGTGTGCCGCTCACGGTGTGCTGTGTCTGCCGCACCTTTTTACTCCCGTAAATAAATTCTCTCATTGAACGCGAGTAGACTTGCCTTTCCCCAAAAACTTTGAGTCGGGGCTCTGCCTGAAATTGATTAGCCCACATTGAAAGGCCGCCGCCGGATTTGTCTTGGTTTCAGTAAACTCCCTCCGAGTCCCTGTTTGGAAACATGCTTCATTCAACCATTTCTGAACATTTTGAACTTCAGTTGACTTGTTAAAATGTTTTCAAGAGAACCATGGATGACAGTGAAAAGATACTTGCCAAAGACAAAGATTTCAAACCCAAGACCAGTCAGAAAAATGCCCTTCCGAAGACAAAGATTCTAAAGACAACTATAAAAGCTTTTTTTTCGTTGGAAATTAAGCGCTTCAGAAACCTCCATCCACAACCGAGGGATGTGGTACATGGTTGCGTTATATAGTCGCCGTTTGCCGAGAATAGCCGAGGAGCCGAGATCAGCTTAATTCTCACGGTTCAATGCCGATCTGAACACCACTTCAATTCACTCTTATTTCTCGTATTCGATTGCTGTAAATATGTGTCACCCACATCAAGTTGACCGTACCCTTCCACCGATTTTTACCGAATTTCTGGCCAAGTTTTACAGGCCAGGACTTCAATGAAAACCCTACCCTCTCTGAATTATGGCCTATGAGGTGTGTTAGACAGGCCTCACAGACAGAATAAATATGCATCTCCCCATATTCACCTTCACTTTCACCCAGGGTGTTCAGCTAAGCTTTCGAAATAGAAAAATTCCCTCAAACTTTGTGCCTCCGAATATCCTCGATCTGTGTATATCCACGGTTACATGGCTGCCTCTGGGAGATTAATTTGATCTGATGCTACAACTCAACTGTAGAGGTACAATGATTTGTCTTGCCTTACGAGGAATTGTATATGGGGGGAACAATCATTTTACTTGTAGATAGGTTGTTTTAACGGGGAGTCGGGGACATTGTGGTTTAATGACAGCATAAAAATCATGGCTACGTGCATCAGAGACACTCAGACTCTCATCCAGTGGGTTCCTTTTGAGTTGCAGCAGTGCAGAGGGTGTCATGTGAGAGCTGTTATTTATGCCTTGTTGTAGATGGTAAAAGATAGAATGGTGATGCCGCGGAGCGGCCCAAGGACTCGTAATGCCATGCGCATGCAATGGCCTAAAGCCCAAGTATAACATGAGCACTTGGTTTATATTTATGGTATGAAGTGGATTAGAAAAGCAAGATTAACCCGAGGTGATAAGAGAGACATTCAGTGCGGCGTGGAGGAACAGGATGGAACAACAAGCAAGCATGATTCGTGGCCGCATAAATTTATTCCACCTGAGTCCTAATTGCATTGAAGGCCGCAGGCGAGACAAGGCCCATGGATACAGCCTACCGGCTACGGATTTGATCTCGGATGTGGGGAGGACAGTTAACATTAGGAGAGCGTGGGTATGCTGCATGAGGATTGAAAAGGAGATGGATAGGAGGTTTTCGGCGCCCATAGAGAACTGCGTGATCGAATTGTGCGGCATGTAAACATTTAACTTTTTTCCGACTAAGTCACGTTGGGGACCTCTTACTTTCTTCTGTGGTCAAGCCTCGCTGGAACAGTGCTCCTTGTCCTAAAGATGATCCTCTTTCAAGTTACCCAGTTCTGGTATGTGGAGGCCCCCATGGGGGAACTGTCTTGTTTGTTATATATATTATATTGCTAACTAAAACCTTCTACTGTTTCCCTTCTGGTCTGAATTGATTCTAGCTCTAACATGTCTTTTTATCCGGGTCTCGGAGCTTCTGAGCATCTACTGGTGGCCGGAAACCAACTTTTGTTTTGGACCTCGGGACATCTCAATAGCACCATTGGCCCTGGCCCGACGCGTGCTTGATAGTGGCGACATTGACGCTGATCCGGAACGAGGGTCGGACCCCCTCCCAAAACCGATGGAGGCCCCTGAGCCCCTCCCGCCCGCACTGCTGGATGCTACAATGCTTGTCAATTGCAACGATGGGTGCATAAGTAGCTGAGTCCCATCACACATCAATTAGCAAGGACGGGAGACCGACGGAGGAGGCCTCCGACTCTGGCATTTGCAAGTGTGTCTGCTGCACGACATTGAGGCGACCACCTGCGCTCTTGATGCAGAGATGCCCTGTCGCGATCAAGAACTCTTCGCAGCCCAAGTGCATCCCACTGGCGGCGGCTCTGCCGGCGCATTCCCTGTCGCTTTTCGGCCGGGCTGCCCGCCCCTGCTCCCGCTTCGCTCCGTGCTCGACAGCCACTTCCGCTGCTATTGCGCTGGTAGCGCCAATGCCTCGGTGAAGCACCTAGTTTCCTCGTGCAGAGGCCACCGTCATCTGGCGCTGCCCGCATCAAATCTCATTGTAACCATTTCTTTGTGTACAATATCTACTCATGTACATTGGATTGCACTTTCAAACATTCCAGTTACATGTATATGTGAATTGGCACGAACAGGATGCCTCTGGAGTACGGAGGCCATGCACGGGGACTGCCTAAAGCAGCCAGCAGTGCGGTGGAAGCAGTGCGCACGCCCACGTGAGGAACGACGTAAAAGAAGCACCCAGCCTCCCTCCCGAAGGGGGTACCTATTACTTAGGTACCTTTTGCTCCTACACGAAAAGGTACCTAAGAGATCCCCCGCGGGACTTAGTCGGGAGGAGCCCCCGACTGAGTCTATGACTTGATGATACATACATTCATGTATTTTATATATATATATAAATTGGCAAAGGGAGAGCAAGGGCTTGCCAACGAGACACGAATCATCATTCTTACGGTGAAGGAAAAAAGGATGTTTAGTCTGGGGTTCGAACCTTTGCCAGCAGGAAAAATATTTACGTAAGAAACACAGCCACTAAAAGCATTAGAAACTTTTGAAAACATCACATTATATCTGATAGATGTGGCGAAGCAAAGTAGTGTTTTTAGTGCACAGCCACTATTTTCAATAACTTCATCTTGATGTGACCAAATTGTACGCACCCGCGAAAACCTACCCATGAGTTTCCTAAAAGAACGATCACTTATTACATAAGTTCTCGTAATGACTTAGAGTTCTTTCAAAATTCATTAGATGACTGGTTGTTGAACTCAAGCCGTGGTTAGGCAATTGTTTTGAAGATCTATCCTGCCGTGGAACAACAAAGAAGAAAAAGCATGGCCCATAACTTCAAATGCCCCAGCCCCGAATCGAACGGGTTCCCTGCTGCATACTTAATATCACTGTTCTATGCATGAGCGCAGGCACGGACCATCCGCTACCGGGTCGGTGATCAGATTGTCTTGAATCCTATAATGTTTTGCACATCCTCGATTCGATTTGGCAACTCACCGCATGGTTCCATGTCCTCAATCCTTTCAAGATTAGATAACTGGTTGTTGAAGACAAATAGTGTGTAGGCAATTGTTTTGTAGAAGATCTATCCTGCCGTGGTACAACAAGAAAGAAAGAAAGAAAGAAAGAAAACTCTGCGAATGGCCCAGCCCCGAATCGAACGGGCACCCTGCTGCACATTTCAAATCCCGCATGACGTTGAGCGCAGGCATGGACCATCTGCTACCGGATCGGTGGTCAGGTTGTGCTGGAGGCGATAATATATCGTACATCCATTCGATTAAATTGGAAATTCGCTGCATGGTTCTGAGTCGGCCATAGTTCTTTTAAAATCGATTAGATGACTGGTCGTCGAAAAGAAGCAGAGGTTAGGCAATTGTTTTGTAGAAGATCGATCTATCCTGCCGTGGAACAACAAAAAGGAAAGAAAAAAAAATCCGAACTTCTCTACGGATGACCCAGCCCCGAATCGAACGGGCTCCCAGCTGTTTACTTGGTGAAGATGACACACGGAAAGCTGGTGCGGACCATCCGCTACCGTGTCGGTGATCAGGTTGTGTTCAAGCCGGTGATATTGTATGTGCATTCGTTGGATTCCGAGCTAGCCTGCCATGAAACACGAAAAAGAAAACACTTGCAACCTTTCAAGGATTCAAATGACCCAGCCCCGAATCGAACGGGCTTCCAGCTGTTTACTCATGATCAATCGGGCGATGGAAAGCTGGTGCGGACCATCTGCTACCAGGTCAGTGATCAGGTTGTCTTTAATTCTATAATATATCGTACATCCATTCGATTCAGTTGGAAATTCACCGCATGGTTCTGACTCCTGACTTAGAGTTCTTTCAAAACTGATAGGATGACTGGTTGTTGAACTCAAGCCATGGTTAGGAAATTGTTTTGTAGAAGATCTATTTTGCCATGGAACAAGAAAAAGAAAAAGTCTCGGTCTCCCCAATGACCCGACCCCGAATCGAATGGGCTCCCAGCCGTTTACTCAATTGAGGGACCCACGGAAAGCTGGTGCGGACCATCCGCTATCAGGTCATTCTGTCCAGTTCCAATTCATCTTCAAATTAGGTTCACGATCGGAGGCAGGTCTCTTAAAATTGATTAAATGACTGGGCATTGAAGTCTAAAACAAGAAGGTAAATTCTTAAAAAAAAGTGAATAGGAAAAAAATGATTCCAGCTTTGTTCTACGATGTACAAGACCTGGCCTCCCATGAAACACCAAAAAGATAACAAAATGGATGGTGTCTTACGGACCCGACCCGAATCGAATGGGCAATCTGCTGCATACTTAACATCACTGTTCTATGCATGAGCGCAGGCACGGACCATCCGCTACGGGTCGGTGATCAGATTGTCTTGAATCCTATAATGTATTGTACATCCATTCGATTCGATTGGAAATTCACCGCATGGTTCTGAATCCTGTCATAATTCTTTCAAAATCGATTAGATGACTGGTCGTCGAAAAGAAGCAGTGGTTAGGTAATTGTGTTGTAGAAGATTTATCCTGCTGTGGTACAACAAGAAAGAAAGAAAGAAAACTCTGTGAATGACCCAGCCCCGAATCGAACGGGCTCCCAGCTGTTTACTCATATCGAGGCGCTCCACGGAAATCGGGTGCGGACCATCCGCTACCGGGTCTGTGATTAGGTTGTGTTGAAGGAGATGATATTGTATGTACGTTCGATGGATTTTGACGTTCCTTGCCAAAAAGATTCAGCTGTTTTAACACTCATGACCCAGCCCCGAATCGAACGGGTTCCGAGTCCCTGCTGCATACTTAACATCACCCTCTTGTAGGTGAGCGCAGGTGCGGACCATCCGCTACCAGGTCAGTGATCAGGTTGTCTTGAATCCTATAATATATTGTACATCCATTCGATTCAGTTGGAAATTCACCGCATGGTTCTGACTCCTGTCACAGTTCTTTCAAAATCGATTAATGACTGGGCATTGAAGACAAGCAGTGGTTAGGCAGTTTTGTGGAAGATCTATCCTGCCGCGAAACAACAAAAAGGAAAAAAAAATCTCTACTTCTCTACGGATGACCCAGCCCCGAATCGAACGGGCTCCCAGCTGTTTGCTCGTATCGAAGCACTCACAGAAAGCTGGTGCGGACCATCCGCTACCGGGTCAGTGATCAGGTTGGGTTGGAGGCGATAATATATTGTACATCGATTCGATTCGATTGGCAATTCACCGCATGGGCCTATGTCCTGAATCCTTTCAAGATTAGATGAGTGGTTGTTGAAGACAAGCAGTGGTTAGGCAGTTCTGTAGAAGATCTATCCTGCCACGAAACAACAAAAAGGAAAAAAAAAATCTCTACTTCTCTACGGATGACCCAGCCCCGAGTCGAACGGGCTCCCAGCTGTTTACTCAATTGAGGCACTCCAGTACACGAAAAGCTGGTGCGGACCATCCGCGACCGGGTCAGTTACGAGTCCTAAAATGGTAATTTTAGACTCGTCTTTATAAGCATTTTTGCGCCAGGCTGAAGTGAAATCGTCGATGACGTAGATGATTCGTGTTGGATACATTACTAATTTAGGTAATTTTTCTTGATTTTTATTCCCTTATATAGAAGGTCTTCAGTGCTCGTAGTCATTTCCGATGTGTCTGTCCTCCAACTTTGCCTTCGTCTTGGGCTGAATTTATTCTGACAATAAATTATTGATTTTTCTCCTTTTTAACTTGAACCTTTCAGCCTGCTTCAATCCTGAAATATGAATGGCTTGTGCGCACCACCCTAGCCCGGCGACGTCTAATGCACTTCGGAGGGTCCTCCACCAAGGTCCGCCGAAGTCGGCGAGGTCGGCATTTGTGACGTGATGTCGGATACCGCCGTAACTCAGCTGATTGATCGATACCGGGCGTGTGCGTTAGGCGAGCGAGACCCATTACTGGGGCAGCATCTGTAGGGTCCCGTATAACACCGGTGTAGTCCACCCGGATTTTATGTGAGAGGTCAGTTGTGTGGTTTAGTTTAATCATTTAAACTCCGCCGCGCACTGAGTGTCAGTAGATATGGCGTGATTTGATGGCAACCATGCCATCCCTCCACGTCCGTCTAGTCTCCCCTTCTGTTCCCCTCAAGCATCCTTGAAACCTCCTCGCAGCTCTTCAGCCTCTACATTATGTGTACCCATCAACTCCAAACCTATGTTTCAAGCTCTTCTAGGCATCGCTCGTGCTGGCTGTGACTCGGATTTGTCGTCGGCCCCGCTACATTCTAGGATCTGCCTCGCCTTCCTCGGATACTAACCCTTTATTTATACAGATAATTTGCATGCATTTAGACCACCCCCGGCCCTGAAGAGCGTCGCGAATGCGGCAGGATCAGCGTGTAAGTTGCGACCCCTTCGGACTTGGCCGCTCACATATCTGTGCTCAGCTCACCTTCGACTCCCTCTTCCTCTCCATGCACGGCAGCTTCCATCGCAGATGCATGAGCACGACCGTGGACCGAAGGGTGGCTCCACAAAATATCGTGCCCGGTCCGCTGCATACACGGCCCAAGCGCCAAGTAGGTCCGCTCATGTTGACGCGCACGCTTGCGCGCTACCACCGGAAACCCGCTCTAGACCCACTCGGATCAATCCGATGTTGTCAACGCCCACCGGCGAACCAAACAATGGCCGATCACTTTCTTCCTTCCACCTCCCGTCTCACTCTCATACCCCCGACTCATGCGTCAGTCGCGTTGTATTCTATTCACATCGCCTCTCTACTCCATCTAGTCCGACAAATCCATTCAATCCACGGCCAGTTTCACTCAATCTGCTTATTCCTCCGATATTCCGCACCTTCTCCAAAACATTCATACATCGCCTCCTTCCCTCTCTCCTTCTCAGAACTTGATAAGTTTCATTTACTATTCAATCTTCTCCATTTCCCTCCTTTCTACTCATCTGTATAAATACTGTAGTCATTTCTCAATGAAAACACTTGGATTTCCCCCAAAGTCGCGCTTATAAGTCTAAACCTCGCCTCGCTTCGTATCGTATCGCTTCGCTTCGCCTCGACATCGCTTCGCTTCGCTCTCGACATCGGACTCGACATCGTATTCCCCACACATGGCTTCTGACTTGTCAGCCGCCGGGTTGTCTGTCACGGAACCGTTCTTGATTGGAACACTCGCACACTTTTCCTACCTTCCTCCTTGCCGCTCACTCTGCCTATTTAGTGTTTGCTCGCGCCTGGACGTCGACTGAATAGAATCTGATGCAGTTCTGGCACCGTACCTTTTTAAGTCACCAGCTCCGATTCTGGCCAGTTGGTAGAGCTGGCAGCGCTGGTGCAAGCACTGCCAGCACGAAAATATTTTCCTATGTGACCCTGGACACTTTTCTCAACAAGCATTTGGCTCGATTCCGAAAGGCATAACAACCAGTGTCTTCATTCTGGCGAAATTTAATCAGGATGGATGTAGTCCACCTGTAAGGACATTTAGGAAAGAGATCAAACCCAGCTACTGCTCGGGCTTTCAAGGCACGTGGCTTTGGTCGGTCCTCGCGGCGGGCAGGTTTAATTTTTCCTCTATCTGCTAATACGTATACAGCCCATTGAGGGCACTCGAATCTCATGGATAGAGCCATTTGAAATCTCAAGGGCTACCAAGTGGGTTCAAGTGTAGCCGAAGTAATTGTTTCTGAGGTTTAACAATTTGCCAGTGAGGTTCCAGGTCTACCGTGACGTTTCACAATTCAAAACCTCGATCGTCCCGCCAATTCCCGTCTTCCTGTTGTGGCAACGGTCTATGCCTCCGTCGGCTTGAATATTTGTCGTCCCGGCATGTCCCGGGTCCATATTCCAAAGTTCCTGCCTGACAGTGGGTCCACCAGAAATTATTGTCTTGTTTCAAATAGGTAATTAGGCTTTAGGCTCAATGTGAGCTGGTTCACGCGCAAGCGTCGACCGAGCGAACCTTGAGCCGCATATAATGGCACTTATTCCTTACTAAGTCCAATCCTGAGGCATCATCTCTCTAAGGTTCCAGGGATGCCGAGAGTCTTTGGAATCAAGGTTTATGTATGACAATTGCAAAACCCGATCATGGCAGCAACTCTCGAGTCCAGCCCCTTGATAGGCCATCCTGTACCAATATCTTTCAACCCTGATCATGGCGGCAACTTCAGGTCCATGCCATCAATGGGCCTTTATAGCGGTGACCGTCGACCGAGCGAACTTTGAGCTCTGGGAACAGATTATATTTTTGAATCATCATTGAAGCCGCTCGGGCTAGTGAACTCGGTCTCTGCTCCTGCTAGAGGTGCCAGGGCATGCCCAGAGGGCCTTAGGAATTCCCAGCTGTCATAACTATTCGATCATGTCGCACCAATTACATGGCAGGAGGTGTTAAAAATAAACAGACTCGTTCTGCCATGCGCAGCAATGGCCTAAAGCCCAAGTGACCAAGTTGGGTTGGAGGCGATATCGTATGTACACAGTGACCCGTTGGATTCCGACGTTCCTTCCCAAAAAACTCTGAAGTTCAATGCCTCATGACCCTGCCCCGAATCGAACGGGCAACCTGCTGCATACTTCCAATAATTGCCTATTAATGAGCGCAGGTGCGGACCATCCGCTACCGGGTCTGTGGGTTGGAAGCGGTATCGTATGTCGACTCGTTGAATTCCAACGTTCTTGCCAAAAAACTCCGAAGTTCAATGCCTCATGACCCGGCCCCGAATCGAACAGGCACCCTGCTGTTTGATCAGGAAATCGGCTCACGGCAAGCTCACGGAAAGCTGGTGCAGACCATCCGCTACCGCGTCTGTGATCAGGTTGGGTTGGAGGCAATATCATATGTACATTTGTTGAGTTCAGACGTTCGGTTGGAGGTGGTTCGAACGATGGCGGAGGTCGCGCCGGAGATCCTATACTTGAAAACACAATGTACACAGCCACAGAAAAGTCACCTGAAAAGCCACGTGCTTAAGTCACGTTTCGCCTGTCGAGATGTTGAGATTTCGCTTTGCCGACGGCGAACCCCCGGGACTCGGAATCCGCCGTGCGTTGGCGAGCTCGGAATCCACCGGGGTTTGGGGCGGAGCCCCAACAAGCTGTGGACCCTGCCGAAGGTGCGGACCGAGCGCAGCGAGTGTCCGCGCCGAAGGCACGGGTCCTAAAGCTTGTTGAATCTTTACTATAATAAAAAGTGGTCGATAACGAACATCAAGGATTCCTTGATCCGATACCACCATGTCGGTACAGCTCTGCTGGCATTACCAGCTCAGCTGGGCCTTCCCAGTCACCGCTGGAAAGGCTTTTCCTCACCATGAGGAACCTCTTATGAGGATCTCAGGTGCTGTATACTAAATGTATGGCTAACAACGATATCGACGATGTCGATAAGATCCACATTCACGTTCCTCTAACAAGAATGAGACTTGGACCCGCTGCCTGCAGCCCGATGGTGTCTATGGTATGTCATCCCTGTATACATTGTACACCTCTCGCTGAGCTCGAGTGCTGTGGGCACTCGCTCGACACTGTCGACGTCGCTCACGCCGTCGTGACATTACATAACCCATTCACGCGCCCTCTCTCTCCATTCTACCATCGTCCACCCGACCCACGGCTGCCTGCTGCGGCACTGACGTCTAGCCCGTGAACTGACGCATAGACCCACTTGACCACGATGAATAAGTAGGCCGAGACTCACCTCTCCACTATTTTCAAATATTTTTATATAGGACTGAACTGTGCTCGCCGCCGCCCATTTATTCAGTGTCCTTGGCCTTGGGGCACTTGACTGTATCTGACTCATTCTCTTATCCCCGTGCTCCTGCACACCACCTTTTTAATTCATTTTATTTAACCGTTTTACCGTGCGCGACTCATTTAAAAGCACCTCAGACACCCCACACTTCGTGCGCCCCTTCCTCCTTCACACTGTCGCAACTCGCCACCCCCCACGCTCCCACTCTGAAACGTAAACCTAGCATCACCTCGTCCATTGAGGACTCGCTTCGCTGCCAACGAATCCGTTCCGAGTCCCCTACATACGACGGACAACACCAGCCTTTGTCTATGCGTACGCATCTTCGATTCACATCGGAGCGATATATTTACAACCATTTAGCTACTGACGACGAAAACATGAACGCGCTACCTCCCCGTACCCTCCCCGCTATCGTTCGCACTTACAACGGGGTCACCACTCTCGACAACGGACAACAGTACACGCATCCGCCCGTCGGTGGGTTCCCGAACGCCCACCTCACAGAGTCTGTCTGGCGGAACACTACCGACTTCAGTCGGCTCGAGAACAAGGCGGAGCCAGGGCCCAAGGCGTGGGCGCGCCCCTACCGCGGCTCCGCCTTGCAGGATCTCCAAGCTACGTCTGCAACTCTTACCGCCGTCATGCGTAAGCTGACCGGCGACCCTAACATCAAGGCAATTGCGCCCGTCCCTAAGGCGAAGCTCGACGAACGCTACCCCCCTCCTTACCACTATCTCATCGTCGACGGTGACGCCCCCGCTATCGACCGCCTGGTTCGGATGGGCACCTGGGCAACTCCGGATGCTACTTTTTTGACGGAGAACTTTGATGTTCCTGTACGTGTCACACCCCTATCGCATGTCATTCTTCTCAACATAACAATATCAAGCTCTCTTCGTATCTGGTCACTCTCGAAGGCTTCACGGGTCCCGATTGCACCGAAACGAACGACGCTATTGCCTCGGCCATATCTGCCAAGCTACTCTCCTTACAGCCCATCGTTGATTTCCTGGTTCAAAACTCCGAGACCGCGGCCAGCTATACCGGGAACATCGCCCACGACATCATCAACTCGATCTCGGTCTACAGCCTACGCATGGCCAAATCCAAGACCGAGTTCTATTACGTGTGGAATGTCTACGCCCACCCCCCTCAAATGACGCGCGAGAACTGGATGATTTTCAACGGAATGGTGCGCTCCCATAATTTTGAGGTCCGTCGCCTCGGCCTAGGTATATTTCCTACATCTTCACTTCTCTTCCAAACTGATAGACGAGCCCAGGCACCCCGCGCATTGGTGAGAACCAATTCAAATGCACCGGTTGCAAGTCCAGCGACCACCCCACCGGCCTCTGCCCGTTACCGACCATCCCTGGTTGGTTCGGGCCCGCACTTTCCTCGATCGCTGACGACGACAAGACCCTTTCCACCTCCGACAACAATCACCATCTGTCCAGTCCTACTCCAGCGCGCGGTAATGGTCGTGGACGCGGCCGTGGTGGTTCCCGCTCTCGTGGCTGGGGTTCTCGCATCTTTCGCCCTTACTGAATATCCTACGAATCGTATACGTGACTTACATAGTACTTCTATGTTGTAAAATCTACCCATGCGCTCCTCTTACTCCCATACACGAGTCTCCCCTATGTAAATTGCTTGTAATATTACGCTGTTCCATTATATCCTCCGCGGTTGTGTCTTGTCAAGTATGCAGGTACTCGACAGCTCTATGTACAACACATGGAGCTGACACACATAATTGCGCGTACACCTATTGGGGCCCACATTTACTGACTATTCAGCTTTGCTGGGTAGGACAGGAAAGCCCCGGGTGTTTTTCTTGAACGGTAGCCTATTTAGGCTTGAACAAACCGTGGCCGAAAGGCTCAAGTCGACTGATGATGATGCTATCCGCCTGCTCGGAAGCATCCTCTCATCTCTCCGACACGTTCCCCGAGCGCGCTCTGGGTAAAAGCCGCTCCCTCCGGACCTTGGTTAAAGCCGGAGGAAGAATACTGACCACTACTACTAACTTTTTTTCAGGAACACCTTTCCTTCAACCAACGGGCAACATTCTCGACAACGGCAGCGGCACTCCATCCTTCGGAGGGGTGCATGATCCGACCGTCTATCATGCCCTCGATGATGAATTTTGGAGCTCGGCAGACGGGCCTTCTAGTACCTCCATTCACGGTGGTCACCACTCTTATAGTGGAGAAGGCAACCCCACTCCGGGGAGCAGTTCAAACACTGACGTACATACTGTACCGCCTCATACGCAGGATCTTGTGAACGACACTACGTTCACGAATGGAGCATCCCTTGTATCTCTACTACCACCAACTCTGGTCGGGAATTACAGTCAAAATCAACCTCTTTCTCAACGACTGAGACGACAATTGAATAAACAGGCCTTGAAGACCAACCGTGCTCAAACAACACTCAAAACAAAAATAATTCGTCGATCTAAGGCAGCAATAAAGGTTGCCACTTTGAACATGCGAGGTCGTTTTCATGAGGGCCAAGATAAATGGCTCCACGTCAACCAAATTATGAGAGATAAGCGGATTGCTGTCCTTGCCTTGCAAGAAACCCACCTGGTTCAAACAGATACTGATAAATTAAACTCTTCCTTCGAGCGAAACCTGGAAATATTCTCGACAATTGATCCCGGTAACCCGACAGCAAAAGGTGTAGCTATTGTCCTCAATAAACGATTGACCAATGTCTGTAATGTTCAAATGGATGTCTTAATTGAGGGCCGTGCTCTAATGCTCACTGTCCCCTGGCACGGGGATCTACTTCTTAGGTTTTTAGCTGTCTATGCCCCAAATAGTTCGGCCGATAACGCGAAATTTCTGGAAACCCTACGCGACAAATTGAAAAATCTTCCGCACCCCGACTTTGTTCTCGGAGACTTCAACATGGTTGAAGAAGCCTTAGATCGTCTCCCACACCACGGAGATGCCCTGAATGTGACGAATGCTATGATGGACTTCAAAAACTCTCTTGACCTCTGTGATGGATGGCGAAATACATTCCCCGACACCCTTGACTTCACTTTTGTACAGCAGTCTTCTGGTTCCGAATCCCGCATCGACCGCATTCTTGTTCCCTATGATTCTTTGCTAGACTTGTCAGACTGGTCCATAGAAACCTGTGGCCTGCCGACAGACCACAAACTTGTTTCCGTGAAATACTCGAATGCTAAATTACCCTTCATCGGCCGTGGTCGGTGGAGCCTACCTCTTCACATCCTTAAAGACAAGGAAACCATTGATAAGATTGAGGAACTTGGAAAATCTCTTGCAGTGGATATCGAACTTTGTAAATTCCGACGTGATGCAACAAACAATGCTCAAGTCTTGTTCAAGAAATTTAAAGACGATGTTATCCGAATATGCCGTGAGAGATCCAAAAAATTGATGCCTGCTATTGACCGTGAGATTGAGAAGCTGAAGTCGACTCTATCAGATGTATTAAACGATCCATCTGAGCCCGAAGAGGAAAAAACAATCGTTGGTCAAGCCTTCCAGGAAAAAATCTACAACCTTGAACGAAAACGTCACATGCGCATCCGAGATAACTCTACTGCGAAAAACAGACTTGACGGTGAAACTTTATCGTCAAATTATTGGACTGAATTGAATAAAATGAGAGCCCCACGAGACACAATGCGTTCTCTACAAAACCCGGGATCCAACCCGCCAACTTATGTTACACGGTCTGATGAAATGGCTGAACTAGCGAGAAACTACCACGACAATCTTCAGAGCGAGGGTGGTGTTTCCGAAGATGAGGAGGAATTGGCAGCAAACAAATCTTTTGAATCCTTAGAGGCTAAACTGGCACCGCAAGACAAAAATGAAATGGCCAAGTTCCTAACTCGAGCTGACATCGAGAAAGTCCTGAAAATGATCCCAAAAGGAAAGTCACCCGGAATAAATGGTCTACCATACGAGTTCTGGAAAAAACTTCATGAAATATTCAAAAATACGAAATCTGACACAGATAAACCTTTCGACGTAGTTGATGTTCTCAAAGAGGTCTATAACGATATTGAACGATACGGTGTGGTTGATGGAACCGACTTTGCCGAAGGATGGCTATCTCTGCTACATAAGAAGAATGACAGGAGGAATGTTGGTAACTACCGCCCTATCACCCTACTGAACTGTGACTACAAAATTTTTACGAAGGCTTTATCCTTGAAACTAGCCGAAACTGCGCCCTCCGTGATCCACAAGGATCAAGCTGGTTTTGTCCCTGGCCGTAGTATTATTGATCAAGTGAAACTGACAGAGGCAATTATAAACTATGCCGAGTTCGAAGAAAAGAACGGTGTTATTGTTGCTCTCGATCAAGAGAAAGCTTACGATAAAATCAAACACAACTATCTATGGGCCGCTATGGGTCAAGCTAATTTCCCAAATCATTTTATAAATATTGTGAAGTCTCTATACTCAAATGCATACACCTCTGTTATAATCAACGGTGTTCAAAGTTCAAAATATAAGGTTACCAGAGGTGTCCGCCAAGGTGACCCGCTCTCTTGCTTGCTTTTTAACCTCGCAATTGAGCCACTTGCACAAATGATAAGGACCTCGAAATTGGAAGGCTTTAAATGTGCAGGACTCGAATACAGAGTGATTGTATCGCTCTTCGCAGACGACACAACTGTATACTTGTCAGAAAAAGACAAGTACTCTGATCTAGAGGCAATTCTACAGCTCTGGTGTACTGCTTCGGGAGCAAAATTTAACATATCCAAGACACAAATAATTCCCATTGGTACAACTGCGTACCGACAGCAGGTGATTGAAACAAGAAAAATTAATGCTGACCACCCTACCCTTCCGGCCCATATACATATTGCAAAGGACGGCACAGCTACAAGAATTCTAGGGGCGTGGCTTGGCAACGCTATCGAGCAAATATCAGTATGGACGCCAACTCTTGAAAAAATCAAGAGAAGCCTGAATAATTGGGCGAAATCTTTCCCTACCCTCGAGGGAAAGAAGAAGATTTTACAAATGACTGTGGCTGGAATGTCTCAATATTTGACTTCGGTGCAAGGGATGCCAAGAGCGGTTGAGGACCGTCTCGAAAAAATGACAAGAGATTTTCTATGGGGAGAAAACAAGCGAGCCCCTCTGAACAATGATATACTCTTTGAACCGGTAGCTACCGGTGGTAAAAACATGCTATGCCTCAAAGATCGAAATAAGGCAATTGGCTTAAAGCTTCTGCAGAGATACTTATCTTTTGGTCCGTCTAGACCAACATGGGCCCCAATCACTGACCGCATATTCACGAAAAATATCCCAACTCAACCTGTTGTGCCACCCGAAACACGAAAGAACCCTTTTCTTCAAACTTGGACACCTTTATCCCGATCAATCCCGGAACCATGTAACACGCTGCTGAAAACTGCGAAGGAATTTAATGTAAAGTTTGACTGCTTGGATATAGACGAAGAATTGAAAAAACAGCTACCCATTTGGTTCCACATCGGTGCAGATTGCAAACTATCGAAGTTGAATATTTCCTCGGCGTCGAAATGCTTACGAGACGTTCACGGCGTGAACTCGGTGGGTGATTTGATGAACTATATCAACCGAATAGACCCCAATAGAGCACACTATCAAAGATCAAACTGTGGTTGCAGCGTGTGCAAGTCCGATCGCAACCGTGGGTGTTCTAAACCCTTTACGTGCCAAAGCGAAGCTGCGCAACTTTTAAACTGTGTGGAACCGAAATGGGACCCTAGGCGGAAGTTGAACCAACCAAATCCAGCTCTGACCCCCGAACAAAAATCAGAAAATGTGTCCGCACTGACAGACAAAAAACCTATAACCTTCGACCCAGATATAACAGTGAAATCCGACTTATCACTAGCTTTCCGTGCCTTCGTTAAATCACGATGCCACAAGCGTCCCGCGGATCAAATGAACTCAGTTCGAGTAAATGTCCCACCGCACCTGACTGTCTTTATCGGCGGTACCTTTATTATTGATGAAGACGGCGAGTACCAAAGCGGCGGAGGCGTATGGTTTGCACCAGACGACCCGAAAAACAAACCTGTCGGGGTACCCTTTAACTTGATGACTCGGAACAGTGGCGAACTAGCTGCAATTCTACATGTAATCCAGACTACATCGGAAAATGTTGTGCTAAACTTTCGATTAAATTCAAAATACCTTGTGCGCAAACTTACAATAGATGTACCGTCTTTGGAATTCTCGGGATGGACTGGGGACAGAGATAAGACCTTGATATCGACGATTGTTGCTGCTCTCCGATGAGACGGGGGCTCTCGAAGTACGG